>JAYEPQ010000001.1:24387329-25029829 GCA_036321105.1 Dracaena cambodiana
ACCCTAATATAGCCCAAGGCCCGTTTGTTTAAACAGTGAGCAAGGACGGAAGCAAGTATGGAGAGTGGGGCCATAGCCCCCCCCCCCCCCCCCCCCCACCTCCAGATAAAAGCCATAATATGGTCCAAGGCCCACGTGTTTCACAATAGGCTTTAGCAGATAATCAAAATTATTTGGACTAAGAGGTATTAAATCATAATAAATCCTAACTAATCTCAATTACCACTACATACACCACTACATGATGCATCAATGCTTCACCTAGGGACTAGGAAGGCCGTGAAAAAAATTTCATAGAGCGCCATCGTGAGCTTAGAGAGATTTTTTTTTTTTTTTTTGGGCATTATATTCCATCACAAATAAAAGAATTTTGATCCGTCGCTTCTTTTCCATCCAGGAAAAAAATAAAAATCATTCAAAAGTGCCGCTTGAAGAAAAAAAGAAGAAGGTCATTTTGTTAGGGGTTCGAAATTACAAAGTCGTCGAGATCGAAAATCAACAATTTACTTAACTCTAATTTGGATATGTCTCTCATAAATATGATATTATGGCTTATTTTATCTTTTTAAATTGTATTAATAGGTCGTTTAATAGTATATTGGGATTCTTGTTTACTCTAAGTAATTGTTATGTTTCTCTTTCAGCCTTTCCACTAATTAGCAAGTTAAATATCTAGTATTAAAGAAAATATATTGTTCACTATCCTTATTTACTTGTTTGATGAAATGTGCAAGTAATGTTTAAAGTTAAATTTTTTAAAATAATTAGTTTTTAGTTTTCAAGTTAGATAAGTACACACATTTATTTACAGAGACGCTTTATAAATTACAAAGTCAATTGATAAATTAGTCAATAAGACCAAGACTTAATATCTAATTACTTTTCTTTTTGCACTTTTGCTTACAAATAATAAATAATATATTTTTAATTTGAAAGTTTTGTTACTTTCTGTGTAGATTTTAAACCTTAAATATGAAAATCGTCTATAACTATAATAGATAGATTTTTTCTATGATAAGATGCAAATAGCCCAAAAAAATAATGCTAGCTATCCATCCTTATCAGCTTCTAATATTGAAGTCTCAATTTCAGAAAGTCATCCAAGAAAATCTCAAAAAATTAATGTCAGTTCTTTAGAATTCGATCTGAATTACGTTCTTATATTTGGAATTATCATGTTAATCAATTAGATAAGATTTGGCGAGTTTATATAAAAAATTGTCCATACCAACCTATACTGTTAAACTATCTAAAATATGAATTAGTAGCACATCGTGTGGTTTTCAGATTTCATGGTTCAAACTATTTCATGGTTAGAATATTCACCTTCAAAAGATGCAGTATTTTACTGGTTTTCGTTTTAGCAAACCATTTGACTCTAGATATGCCCGACAAATTCTATTTGTTGTTGATAGATTTAAGAGTCTGAAAAAAGTTTGAGATGGAAAAATTGTGCTTCTCTGAATCATGTAGGAAAAGATCTAAATTTTTCCATAATACAGTCGAAAGATCAAATAAGAACTTCTTGATAAATTAGTCTTAGAAGGTTGTGGAGAGTTTAAAATATGAACAAATTAAAGATAAACAACTCCAATAAAAGTATCAATTAATATAGTTAGATTGCTTGCATTTCAAGATTGTACTTTTATGGTCGTAATGAAAGTTCTTATTCTAAAAATCATCATTTTTTTTTTTGAAATATTGAATTTGTCGGATTCATACAATGACAAGGTTATTGAAGCATTGGATAAAACATCCAAAAATGCATATTATAAATCACCATTAATTTTTTAAAAAAAAATTGCATATCATTTCTACTACATTAAAATAGGCGATTCATAATGAAATTGGTGATGAAATGTTCAGTGCAATTATTGATGAAGCTTGTGATGAGTCAAAAAAAAAAGGAAATGACAATAGTGTCAAGGTTTGTTGATAAAAATGGTTTTGCGCGAGAGAGATTTGCTAGGTTTGATCTATTGTATATAATATGATAATGACTTTAAAAAATGCTCTATATAAATATTATCACACAACTTAAATATTTGAAAATAAATTAGAGGTCAAGGTTATGATGGAGCAAACATTATGCGAGGTGAATTTCATTGATTAAAAGATTTATATTGAATGATTGTCCACAAGCCTATTATATTCCTTTTTCTGTACATCAATTTCAATTGGCACCAGTGGTAGTTTCGGAAGAAGTTATTCCTGTTCATCAATATCTTAAACCTAAATGAGTTCTGTAATTAATATAATTAGTCCTTCTACAGAATTATCGATTAAAAATAACCAAAGTAGTGCCATTTGCATATATAATCTTAATTAATGAATTGAAGATAGGAAAGGGCTTAATCAAATTGGTAGTTTGCTGTAATCTGGAGATACTCACTAGAGCTTTCATTTAAAATTAGTTTCAAGCTTGATAAAAATGTTTAGCGCAACATGTATAATTTTACTTAATATTATAGAACATGGAACTACTCCTCTTAACAAAGCAATGCAAACTCCACATTTGAGGCATTGACCTTATTTAAGTTTATTTCATCTTATACTTTATCACTAACGTATTTTGTCAAGCTTGACAATCTAAATCTCAAGACATTTTAAATACCATGCAGGCTGTTTCATCTACTAAAGCACTTACTAATAGAGATGATAAATGTGATGATTTACTTCACAGTGTGAAATAATTTTCTGAGGCATGCAATATAGATATTCTAGATATGAGTGCTCGATATTTTGCTGGACAAGGTCGAGTTTGTCATCAATAAGAAGACTTCAAATTTTGATCACGAGTGAATATTTTTTATATAGCAACAGATTTCCAATTAAAATAACTAAATGATTGATTTAGTAAATATGCAACATAATTGTTAATTCTTACCTCAGCATACTTCCCTTTATACATCGAAGTTTTTTAGAATAAATGATATTTGCCAACTAATAGAAAAATTTTATCCACAAGACTATAGATATGAGACAATACATTTGATCTGCAACTTCATGGTTACGAAATTGATATGCTACAACATCCAGACTTCAAGAATTTGTCAACTATCTCTGAACTCCATCAATTGTTGGTAAGAATCATCAATTGTTGGTAAGAATCAGTGAGCCAATAATCTATTCACTTGATTAGAGAGTGATTGTGATTGTGCTTACTCATCCAGTATTTATTGCAACCAGAGAGGTCACTTTCAGCTATTAATATCGTCAAAACTAGATTTCGCAAATCACAAACCTTTTAATTATATATATTGAAAAAGAAATTGTTATAAAATTTAGAACATATGCAATTATAGATTATTTTCGATATCTAAAAGAGCATCGTCTTCTTTATTCATATGTGAAATTATTATTATTTTATTATATTTGTTTTTAATTTTTAAATGAATTGTAATATGCATTTATATGTTAGAATTAATTTTGTGACAAATCATAGTATGCTTTTTTAATAAAAATTGAAACTCTTATTATTGGCCCTACATATTCTTAGAATCCTAGTTTCATCCTTAATCTTCATAATTCCTCTCCTAAAATGTAAGATGAAAACAAGCTCCAATAAGGTCAAGATATCATATGTAGAGACTGAATTCCCTCGTTTAGAAGGAATAGTTACATGATCTATTATATAAATTAAAACTGTACATGTTGCACAGGAAATTTTTATCATGCTTGAAACTTACTTCAAATGAGAGCTCTATCGAGTATCTCCAGCTAGCTGCAAAGTGTCAATTTGATTAAGGTAATTCCCATATTCAATTCGTCAATTAAGATTACTAGCTTAGGCTATTTTCAATTCATCATTCTGTTTGAAGCACTATTAATATTGATTATAGAAGTCAATTTAGTAAAGAATTAATTACTAAAAATAACTTTTTACGTATCTGCCACTTGTACCAATTGTAATCAATGTACAAAACAATAAATATAATAGACTTGTGGACAGTCATTCAAAACCATAGCTTGTAACCCATGAATTCACCTGCATATTATTTCATCTTAACCTTGAGCTATAATGTTTTAAATATTTAGGTTGCTATGTGACAATATATTATGCAGAATATCTTTTAAAGTCACTACCATAATATGAACAAGTCCAAAAAATCTCTCTAGCTAAAAATAATTTTTATCAATAAATATTAACACTATTGTCATTTGCTTTTTCTTTGGCTTATAAAAGGTTTTATCAATAATTTCACAGAACATTTCATCACCAATTTCATCACGAATTGCCTCTTTTAGCTTAGTCGAAAATATATGCAAAATTTCTTTTTGAATTAATGGTGATATATAAGAGGCACTTTTGGATGCTTTATTATATACTTAAGTAATCTTATCATTATACGAACCTAACAAATTCAATATTTCAAAAAAATTCTCACGATTTATAGAACTATAACTTTCATCACGACTATTAAAAGCACAACCTTGAAATAGAAACAATCCTACTAAAACAAATAATACTTTTAGTTGGAGTCAATTAGTTTTAGTCACTTCAAATGTGAAACTTTCCACAACCTTTTGAATATGTTGAGACTGATTTATTCATCAAATCCATTTTTGGACAATCTTGTTAAAAGAGAATCTTTCCCTATATTTTTCAGAAAAGTGAAATTTTTTCCATATCAAACTTTTTTTCAATTTTTAAATACATCAACAACAAATAGAATTTGTCTAACATATCTAAATCTAAATGGTTTATTAAAGAGAATGTAAAGACAAACAAAATATTGCATTTTTGGAGGTGAATAAGCCATGAAGCTAATAGTTTGAACCATGAAAACTGAAACCTACGATGATGAGCTATTGATCCAGATTTTGGATACTTCGACTATAAGTTGATATGAACCACTTTCTATATAAGCTTGCCGAAACTCATCCCATTTATTAACATGTTAATCCTAAATTGCAACTTCAATCTTAGAGGGTGGTAAGAGTGGATTGTTAGCATTATTTTTTGGACAATTTATATTTTTTCTTAAAAAAAAAAAAAAAAAAAACTATCGATTGTAGTTGTAGACGATTTTCTTATTTATCGTAGAAAAATCTGCACAAAAAATAACAAAAATTTTAAGTTAAAAATATATATTATTTATTATCGATAAACGAAAGTGCAAAAAGATAAACAAACTGAATGTTAATTCTAAGTCTAATTAACTAATCGATTAATTAACTTCGTAATTTATAAAGTCTCTGTAATAGAAGGTATGTACTTATCTAACTAAAAAACCTAGTTACTATTTGAAATTTCACTTACACGTTTCATCGAACAAGTAAATGACGATAACATTTGAACAATATACTTCATTTAAGAATATATATTTACATTGCTAATCAGAGGTAAGGCCAAATGGAAATCATGACAATTACTTATAGTAAACAAGAATCCCAATATACCGTTAAGCAACTTATTAATCCAATTTTTAAAAATAAATAAGTCATAATTATCATATTTAAAAGAGATATATTCTAATTAGAATTAAGTAGCATATTGATTCTTGATCTCAATGACTTTGCAATTTCGAAACTCTAATACGATGAACTTTGTTTTTTCTCTCTTCCTGCAAGCGGAGCTTTTGAATGAATTTTATTTTATTTTTTTCTTGAATGAAAAACAAGCGAATCTCTTTGATGAAATTCTTAGTTCTTTTCTCCGCGAGAGAAGTAATGCCCCCCCAAAAAAAAAAAAAAAAAAAATTCTCTCTAGCCTCACAGCAGCGCTCTGTGAAATTTTTTTCGCAACCGCCCTAGCTCCCAGGTGAAGCACTAATGAATCATATAATGATAATTGAGATCGATTAGGATAATCATGATTTAGTACCTCTTCTTCCAAATAATTTTGATTATCACTAAAGTTCATTGTTAAAACAAATGGGCCTTGGGCTATACTGGGGCTTTTTATCTTGAAGTGAGGGGCCCATGACCCTCCCCTGTCCTACTTACTTCCATGTCTGCCATTCATGTTGAAGTGAAAATAAGGTACCTTGGGCCTTATTGAGGCATTTATCAAGGGGTATCCATACTTGGGCCTCCACTGTCCATTCTTACTTTCATCTTTAAGCATCCCTTCAACTCATCCATCTCCGAGGTGTGGTGGTCAACCATCTCCCGCGAAAGGTCAACCTCTACTGCAGTCGATAGAGGTGACAATTCTGACCCCCTCTTGAATAGAGAAGGGTCATATTTGACTCAGATACCATTATAAAGAGTCCGTCACTGAATTTCTATGATCCCTAATATCTAGAAAATAGCATCGTTACAGAGTAATAAGTAGGGATGGGAATAGACTCAGACCAATCCAAAATCTAATTAGGCTGATATGAAAAATATGGAATTTGAACTGTCCATTTTAGTTTTGGACTATATTAGATTGATATTATTTGAACTTTATTCCAATAGGATTAGATTTGAACATGTTCAAATCCGTCCAAACTCACTCTAGCTCTCCCAAACTCTCCGCTCAAATCCGAAGGCCTACAGCTCGTTTTTTCGAGCCGTTTTTTCAAGCCGCCTCTCTCCTTCCCTCCTCCCTCAGTCAACCGAACTAAAAACCCTTCCAAGCCGCCTACAAAAATAATCAAATCAAAATTAACTATTTCCCTCTTCTTCTTCCTTCTCCTTTATTTTTCCTCTTCTCCTTCTCAATTCTCCAATTGACCTATATATTTCTCTCTATTTTCAATTTTTTTAAGAAAAAAAGAAAAGTTGGGTAGCTCTCCCTTAGCTTTGGCGGCTTTGTTCTGTCTATTAGTATGTGATTTTTTCATTTTTGGTTCTAAAATTTCGAACTTTATCAGTGATTTTGGTGGCGCTTTTTGATTGATTTATTTATTTATTATAATTTTTTTTTTGAAATTATGGTCGGAACCCAAATGATAGCTATCCGATGATTTTGATGGGTGCCCCCCCCTTCTCAAAATTAGTTTTTTTGGGCGAGTTTACAGAATTATACATTTTAGTTTCACTTAGTAAAACAGATTTTTCCTTTCTATCCTCTTTTTTTTTGTCAGACATTGGCAGGTGAACTTGTAGAGTTGAAAATTTTATTCTTGGTGAGCTTGAGAAGGCCATTTTGCAATATCGAGATTAATTGGAAGAACCTTGACAAGGTCTTTCTGCAAAGAGCTTGAATTATGGGTTCGATTTGTTCGTGTTCGTGTTTGTGTTTGGAAGATTTGGAAGAACGCAGAAACTGCAGCTTTGAATGATAGGCTTTGATATGATATATGTTCATGAATTTTTTACTATGATAGGCTTTGATATGATATATGTTTATGAATTTTTTTATAACAGATTATGTATATAGAGAACTCTTCAAACTTAAGAAATTTTACTATATTTCTTACTTAATATTAGATTATGAACGATATTTGTAGTGGTTATGAAGTTTTTTACGTGATGATTTCTTTTATGGTAATAGCATCATTTTTTTTGTTTTAAACGTGATGATTTCTTTTATGATAACAGCATCATTTTTTTAATTTTAAACTTTAACATGGGCAGACCCAAAAAGTCCATATGCTATAAGAAATCCATTAACTGAATTTGATTTTTTTTTTTTAAAAATGGCTTGTTTGGACTTTGAGTCAGTCCAAAGTCTAAGATTTTAGTTTAGTCTAAGATTTTAGTTTGGATACTGAAATAAATCCGACTTGGCCCAATTCTACCCTGCTAATTCTTATCCCTAAAATTATTATTAAGTGAGGAGAAAGAAGAAGAAATATAGAGGAGATTAAAGTTTCATTAAGTTAACTAGGGATTACAACGGCTAATGTGATCTTATACTAGCGTTCCACAGCATCTACATTGATCACATCCCTGACTCTCTCTCCGCAATTTGAATGATCCAACGGCTACTTTCACTATTTTCACCGTGGCTCTAGCAACTCTGCTGATGGGCGGACGGGCTACAGAAGCTTAAATTACAGGTCATATCCATCTACATTGCTGGGTTTCATAGTATATAAGTGAAAACTCTACTGTGTCCCACCATAATATCATTATTACTTTCTTTTAAATCTTCTCTAAAACTTTGTAGGCAACGCAACCGATCGAGGCGGCCGCGGATGCACAGGCAAACCGCAGCGAAGTGGAATTTCACTCCTCCAAGCCACCTCCATGGTTGAAACGGCCGTGAATGCACAGGCAAACAGTGGCGAAGTGGAATTTAACTTCTCTAAGCCACCTCCAAGGTTGGAACATCAAATCCGATGTCTCCCCCTTGAACCGGTTCACAGCATCCAATTCTTAAGCTTTCCGAGGCATCCAATTTGTAAGCTCTCGGGCACAAAAGGCAACAATATAGTTGTTGAAGACTTCGTGCCATACAGACTTGTGCACCTCCATATCTAAAATCAGGGGTTCGCAAGCAGAGGAAGGCCTAGTAGCGGGGTTATATGAATAACAAGAAAGAAGAAAAGAGATTCGATTCCTCACTTGAATGGCAGTTTTTGGTCCAATATAGAAAGGAGAAAAATGTTGGATGAGAGTTAGGATACTACAGAATCCATTTGTTTGTCTATTCAAAATTCCGAAATTCACTTGCAGATCCAATCCTAGGAAGAATCCTAGAAAGGTATACCATAGCATCCACTTGAAAACCTGTACCAAGTAATTTATCACTTTCAGATTCCGATCATTCAAATCCAATATTCTTCTTAAATATGTCAAAATTCCACCATGAATCCAATACAGATTGGTTAAAATAATTTTTCAAACATAATTTGCTTAGAACAATCAACAAAATTAGACATGACTAGATATTCTTGGCCCTCGTATATTTACGTCTAGAAGAAGAAAGGATTAACTTGAATTAACAGAACTAAACCATAACTATTTTCCAGGTCTGCATCTTTGATCTAGATCAACTAAGAAATCTATTTATGATCCATAATTTCATATGATACCATATATCATTTGTACTATTCACATTATAGCAATAATAGCTATCATTTTAAAGATCCAAATCCGAAAGTTCAAATCCGACGAAAAACTACTCATCGAATGCAGCAGTATTGTTCAACCTCACAAAATAAGGCCAAGCAAAGAGACGCCATACCAATAAATTTTATACTACATACATGCGCAGGTCGCCCATTAGCCAATAGCATTGTTCAGTCTCATCGAATGCAGCAGTATTGTTCAGCCTCACAAAATAAGGCCAAGCAAGAGAGCCCATACCAATAAATTCAGTTTATACTACAAACATGCGCAGGTCGCCCATTAGCCAATAGCATTAGTAAATGTAAAAAAGAATGAAGCATCATTACAATCTACCCACATTTCTGATTAAAAGAGAAATACAATAGGCAAGGTAGATGAGAAAAAGTGCAACAATTATAACTATTGAGCAAAGATAAATTAGCCTTACTTCTCTTTTGTCAAACTTGATAAAGTTATCCTTGTATACCTTATATTACAGGCCAACTAATTGAAATCAATGTGACTTTTGGAATATGTCAGAGCTGAAAAAGAAGGTGATGAGTCACAATAAATATGTCAGAGCTGAAAAAGAAGGTGATGAGTCGCAATAAAAGCTATGGCAGATACAATTCAGAGAAAATAAATTTGCAAAAGAGACCTGAGACGAAAGCTAGTTTGTAATGAACAGATCAGCAATACTAATTTCCATCAGGTCAATCCAGTCATGTAGATGACAATTTTAATCCCCATGGATTGTGTATCTCTCCCACTTCTTTGTTGGATCATATATCTGGAGGGGGCAAAAGTACAATCAAAATTAAGCTTGATGAGACAAATTATTAGGGTGAATTTCAATAGAGACCCACAAGTTCTGGATGATTCTCATTAAACCCTCAATTTCCTTTTTGTCATTAAGCCCCCAAGGCCTAACCCTAGCAAATAAAAATGTAAGTTAACCTATTTGCCCTATATATTAATAAATTACTGGGTTAATGGATTAGAAAGTCATGATCATGGGCCTATGTATAAACACAATAAGAAAATGGGTTTGTGACAGGTTTAGAATTATTGTATACCCATTACTTCTTCTTCATTCATATACCCAGTTTCGTCTTTCTGCTCTCAACCATAGCCTAGTTTTAGTGCCTTTTTTCTTCTTCTCTTTTCCTCGTTTGATTCAAGGGTGCTCAATTTAAGGTTAGGTTTATGGACAGGATTATGAAGATTTTGGGGTTTTTAGTTGAGATTATATATAATTGAGGGCATTTGGGTTTAAAGATGAATTTAAGCTTGGGTTTAAAGATGAATTTAAGCTTGGGTTTAAAGGCAAAATTATGGAGAGTTTTGGGTTTGGCTGGGTTTTGATACGGATCGAAGGTTGGGTTTATGGCGGATGAAAAAGAAGAAGGAGAAACAGGTACCAACCCATTATACGTTTACCCAATATGATAAGTACAGATTAATTTTAAATAATTTCAGTTTAGAGTTAAATTAATTTTTTTATTTGATTATTATATATTCTTGAATATAAACGAGAGGCATTTTAGTTTTATGAGGAAAGAAATATTGTCATAGGATGTCATGTGACAATTAACAGAATGGGGTGTTGAGAATTTTAAAAACCTACAGGGACTTAGTCAGGCCAAAGAAAACATATTATAGGGGTTCAGTGAGAATTTCCAGAACTATGAGATTTTAGTGGAATTCACCCAAATTAAGAAGTTAAACTACCAAAGAACCAATGCTTGAAAGCAATATTTCTGAATATTTTGCTGAATGTAAACAGTGTTTTAAGGGTGAAAAACAAGGCTCGGGTGATGGAGTCCTGCATCGCCTAAGAAAAGTGCTCGCCTCAGCGAACTAAGATGACAAATATTTAAAATTACAAAAACTATTTACAAGAAGTTTTAGATAGACATTCTTATAGAATAATACATGTTAACAACTAATGAAGAATGATACTAAAGACAAAATACGGAAGGGGTTTTTGCATATCGATCTCTTAAATCTTTAATATTTTGAAATTGGTCTCTCAAATCTTTAATGATTGATATTAGTCTCCTAAAATATTTGAGTTATTTCACTTTAGTCCCCTGGGTCAGCTCCGTTAAGAACGTTAACTTTTCACCCTATTTTTTACCCTCAGTATATTTCTTCCCACTAACAGATATTCTCTCTTTCCCTCTTTCTCCCATGAATCCTATTTCTTCCCCCCTTCTTTCTCTCTTCTTTCCTCTTTCTTCCTCTCTCTCTCTCCCTCCATGTTCTCTTCTTCAAAGCTAAGTACCAAAATCCTAGAACCCTAATTCTTTATCTCTTCCCTCTTTCTTCCTCTCTCCCTGCCTCCCTCCTTCCCTTCTTCAGATCCTCCACTCATGTCCTAGAACTCTCTCTCTCTCTCTCTCTCTCTCTTCTTTTCTTCAAATCCCACTGCCCATATGCTAGAACTCTAAATTGTGAGCCCTAAGCAGTGGGTTCAAAGTTTGGAGGGATTTTGGGAGCGGTAATCCATCTTGAGTAAAATTGGTTGATGAATGGAGTTTGGTCTAGGGCTTTTGGAGGGGTGGATGGACTGATTGATTCATGGGTTAAAAGTTTAGGTTTTGATGGTTGTTTGATTTTTTTTTTTTTTTTTTTTTTTATTTTGAGCTAATTACCATTTGATTTGTCAATTTCTTGCGGTTTGGGGAGTTGGTAGGATTGGGATTGGAGAGATTGAAGAGCAGGGAAGGGGATTTCAAGGCTGTTCTTTCCTAGAGAACACACAAGGGCATGTTTTTTGAAGGTAGAAGTTCTACCTCTCTCTTATTCACATGAGTATTTACTATTGTGTAGGGCTTATGTGAGGTCATTTTAATCTGATCTGTTCATGATAATTATTCCCAACTATTAACCTTTGCAGTGTTCGGAGTGGAGGGCGGAAGGCGGGGTAGTAATTGGAGCTGGATATGTGCAATGTCGACCAGCGCTACCTTCTCTGGCTCGGATTTAGCAAACGGTTCATCCAGGAGCTCCATCTAGGCATCCATCGATCCTTCCTCAAGAGCATGAGTGAAGATTTCGGAGTTTAATTTCGAGGCCATTGAATCTCTCCAAGGGCCTCACCATGAGCAAAGAATTGGGCTTAAGACACTGAAACTTCTCCAGTAGTCGTTGCGAAAGGTGGCCTTGGGGAGCCGCTGATCACTTACCCATTTCCTTCACCTAAACCCTGCTGGGCCACCATTTACCGTGATCACCTAAGGTCTCAATTCCCTCGACGCCTCAGATCCAAAGCTTGGAGCTACCTGCATCCCCACCATGCTTCCGTTTCCCTTGATCCTGAGATCTAGAGTTTCTTTCCCTCTCTCAGCCACCTCTTCTCTACTTTCCGCTTCAAGAAAATGCCAAACACAAGGAACCAAAAACCTAACTATAAAACTCATTGAGGGTACTTCGGTCATTTTCCCTTGCTATTAAAAGTCAAAATTCAAATTCAGGACTTATTTGGATGGAATAGCTAACGGAGGGATTAAAGCGGAGTAATTTAAATGTTTTGGGGGACTAATATCAAAAATCAAAGATTTGAGAGACCAACATAAAAATATTGAAGAGTTAGGGATCAATATGCAAAAACCCCCAATACAGAAACAACACTATGGATATTGTAAAAGATACGTCTAGGCATAAAGTAAAAAGCCACAAATATGACTAAAATATACATTAGGGCAAAGATTAGTGTGACATACATAAAGTAATAAAATAAGCAGAAAGCAAATTACGGAGAAATCAATGATCTAATTACATTGTTAATAAAGTACACAGATGACAAATAGACGTAACTAACTACCAATTACTTAATAGTAATTAGTAACCCATTCAAAACAATCACTCTGGAGGAGAGTAGAAGTAGGACATTAGAAGTCTAACGAGATGGATTAATAATTTACGTGCAGCCTATTTGTACTAAGTAATCAAATCAAATTAAGCCAAACATGAAAAATAGTTTATATGGAACCAAGAAAGGTTATACAAGATAATGCTGAACATGAAGGATAGTGTATATGTAACCAGATAAAATTAAGGATCACAAAAGTTATACAAGACGAAGCAAAATGAAAAGGGAAAAATTGCATAATGGGGCTACACAGCATACACATCTCCAAGTTTCCATTACTTTCAGCTCCATTTGTACTATATGCAACTCCCATCAAACGCTAAATATTTCCCGAAGAAAAAGAGCATAACTTGACACATAACGGAAAGGATTTTAAGGTTTGAAAGAGGGAAATTGGAGAAGAAATGGGGATTCAAATCTCGACACCAAGATGAGCATTCACTGACTCTCACTGAACACACGAGAAAAGATCTAAAATTGATTTGGAAATATACCGAGATGATTACCGATCCACTCTCAACGAATTCACGAAAAAATATTTGAAGTTTACCATATCAGCATGCTATTGATTTCTCAAAATTTTATTACCATAGCATTATTATCATTAAAAACATGTTTATAGGCCAAATATATAGAAATCCTAAAAAAACTAAACCCTAGTAAAATTATCATCCTAATCAAACTCAAACTAAGAGATAATCCTAATCAAATTCTAACTAGGATATCTAAGATAAACTAAAAGACTAAATAAATTAATCATATCTTTGCATTGTTCCCATTGATTTCCATAGCTTCAAAAAATTCATCTCTAATGAATGTGGCAATAATAACTATCAAGCATGGTCCAAATTAAACTGAACAATCTCCTCCAAATCATGGCTTCTGATCTAGTAAATAACTACTGAATCGAGAAAGTCCTCACCCGAGTGTGAGCCAAAATGATAGAGGTGGAACTGGTCTCGGTGAGAAATCAACTGCATGGTAAGATATGGAAAGGCACATGCAACAAAAATAATCGAATCATCCTTATTAGAAGTCAAACTTATACTATACCGCACGAAATATCCAAAGTCCAAACCATATAAAGTGAAAGCAATCCTCCTCGAAACTCTATAGGTATGTCAAATGTGCAATTTCTCTTGGTTTATGGACAGAACATCTCAATGGGAATCAAAACCATCACCACATTATCAACGAAAAATTCCTATAAAGTATTATATGAATATGCAGCAAATTTGTACTCATTATTCTAAATTGCTATCTAAATAAGAACTATTAACAGATAAATGCAATGCAACAGACTTACTAGGTATAACTCTTAAAAAACAATATATAGGTTTCCTAGGAGTGTGTATATCATATATTGCTAATGACATAACATCACTAAGTCCGCAGGGAATCTGTTGAACATCATAATTAAATCCCAAAAGCTGACTGGAATGATGAACTATAGGGAGGGATCACTACGACTCACCAGTAGCAACACTAGTATCAATTAACTTAGACTAGGTCTCGTCCACTATCCTGGTCCAAAAAGTGAACACCTAACGTCATGTGGCCATGTATTCTAGACTTCGCTAAAACATCCTGATTGTCAATAGTACTCTACTGATAAATACAAGTCTCAGTCGGTATAGATTTATTGAGACTCTACTAACTCATTAACAATATCACTGGTAACAACAGAAGCAATGTGAATCTCAACAAGAATGGAAGTACTAGATTCTAATAATGCATCAATGATAGTTTTCACAAACATAAATACACTCAAGAACTCTCGAATCATCAACATGATTGGTAGGCATAATATCTGTATTATCTCCAAAAGACACTCATAATCATAATGTCAAAATCCTCCAGGGTCCAAATACTTAATCGAGGTACAATGGTTTGCAAAGTGTTTATATCCCTCGGAGCATTGTTTTCAAGCTATAAAAGTGAATCTCTATGAAACTTTTCTATGGGAACATGCTTATAATACAGAGGAATATATTCCTACATAAGTTTGTCTTCCTGATTGTCAACTATTTCTATTGAAGTCCAATAAATTTCGGCTTGTTCCACTAGAATCCTAACAAATCAAAACTTACACTTGTTCAACATCTTATAACAGTTGAAGAAACACTTCATATAAACTAGCCAATCACTAGAAAACCATCAAATCTAGGATCTTCAAGGCTAAACTTACCGTGTTATTTTCCCTTTAGCAGCCAAGTTTTAAATATCGGCTATAATGGAAAATCGGATTGAAAAGTTTTATAGTAATTATCATTATTGGGAAAATATCGGGGATATTTTCAAATATCGAACATCAATATTGGAATGTAAATATAATTTCATATATCTTAAAAAATAAATATAAAGGCAATTCATACATACATCATAAAAACCTACATAAAACATCACATATATACAAGTTTAGGATATACTTATTTCGACAACTTGCATTAATCCAATGAACCCACAACTATTAACCAATTGTAGAATTTTCATAAATAATAATTATATCATACAAAAATAAAAATTGATCAACAAATATATTAAATTTTATGTAATGAAAGGAGAGAGAATAAATAATTAAGTATCACATACTCATATCACGTCCACAAGTCTACATTAAAATTATAAAGTGACTGTCCAAACAATATGTAAGCAAAATCATGAGTTTAGAAGTTACAAATTAAACTTAGGTGATTTTAGGTAATTTCTACAGCTATGTTGCATAATTAAATATAAAAATTTACGCAATGAAAGAAGAGAGAATAAATAATTGAATATCACATAAATAATTGAATATCACATACTCATATCATGTCCACAAGTATATATTAAAATTATAAACCTATGGTCCAAACAACATTCAAGCAAACCCATGAATTTACAAGTTACAAATTAAACTCGGGCAATTTTGGACAATTTCGGCAGATATATTGCATCCGATATTGCGGCCGCAATGTATCGGATATTGCGGCGCTATTTTCCAAAAATGCTAAACACTATGAAATTGCTTATATCGTAGGATTTTGTATTTAAAAAATGCAATATCGGCCACAATATCGATATTGTGGCCAATAATTTAAATGGTGTCAGCAACACGTAGATCATATATACAACTATACATATTTGACGTTAGATGACGGCTAAGTCGTGTTTTAAAATCAGACATGTTTATAACAACCTAGAACTGATAGTGCAAAATCTTGAACTTAATCAAACTAAATGCATACATGATCAATTAAACTCCCTAAATGGCTCAATCACTAAATCCAAATGATATGTTATTTGAAATTAATAAAAATAATAAATAATGATACAAATCACTATACATAAGCAATTAACAATGTTATTAACAAATTATTGATATTCAATTTTAAATTTTAGCAACTAAAAAAATTCAACTTAAGTCAAATTTCACTTGAGGGGCTGAATAATTCATACTGAGCATTGAATCCCACAAAATAGTAATCCGGGAATAGTAGAAGATGATTGCTTCAAGAATAGCTCGAATTAGGCTTGAAACAAGCTTCGATTAACAAAATACCTTAATGCGTCTGTTTCTGGTGTAGTAAGCCAACTCTCTACATGGAATTTACCCGATAAGATTCAATTATATCTCCCACTTTAATTCGGGCTTGAATCTCAAAATTGCGGATTGAATCACCAATGAAGACGGATTAAATTTCACAGTAGGTTAGGTTCCTTACCGAATCCGAATTAAAATAGACCCAGCTCTGCTTTGACGTGACACGTCTGTACATGATGTAGAACGGAAGCGATTTAGGCTTTGTGGTGGGAAATTGGAATGAAAATTAGGTTTTTGAGGAGATAAATTAGGGTTAGGAGGACCTCACGCCCAGGCGAATTACTCGCCCACTTTCTCACGAATCACTCAAGGTAAGATTTGATAGAACAAATCACATGCTCTTAAACAAAATCAAATTTTACTATATATCAAATTAGAGTTTTACAAACTATATATATAGAAAATTCTAAAGCAACATGATAATAACAAATCTATCTAAATCTCTAATTTAACCTAATTGAATCTAACTAAAAACTAATCTGATCTCTATCAATTCTCCCGCACTTGAAAATATTCACCACCTAGTGAATGCCGACAAGAAGAAAATCAAGGCCAAATGAAATTGGTCGATCTTCTCGAGATTTGGCAAACCTTTCCACTGAACTAAATATAAAAAAGTCGAACAAATCCATAACCAAATGTATGTTGCTTTATATTCCAAGCCTTATATTCCAATAGTGACGACAGTAATAATTATGAAAGGTCTGAAAAGAAGTCAAAATCTGTCGCTTCTGTAGAAAATGAAAAATTTGAAATATGAGCTGGAGAGTCAATAAAAACAAATGAAGAATTTGGAATGTGAGCCGTAGAAAATAAAGAATTTGGATAGTGAGATATGATTTTTTTTATGAGAACATGTGATTTGTTTGATCAGATATTTGCTCGAGTGATTCATAAAAGAGTGGCGTGTGATTCGCCTGGGCGTGAGGTCCAAACCCTAATTTATCCCAAAATCCTAAATTCTTCTCTAATTTCTCCACCATAAACCCTAAATCGCTTTTGTCCTGCGTTAAATTGGTATCAGAGCTAAAAATTCTAGTTCTACAGGTATCAAAGCTCAGAGCCCCCATTTTTTTCTCCATCTTCCTACTTTATTTCAGATTTGAGAGAAAAAAATTATAAACAAAAAAACAGAGAAAAAATTGAGTGAAAGGAAAAAAGAGAGAAAATCAATTAAAAAAAAGAAAGTGACAAAAAGAGAGAGAGAGAGAATAGAGAAGCAACAGCAGCGGGAAAGAAAAAAAAAACCACCCTCCTCCCTTTCCCTTCAACTTCCTCCTCTTCATGAGTTCCACTTCTACTTCTCAGATTGAAAAAGGAAAGAGAGAGAGAGAGAGAAAAAAAACTCTCTTTTCCTTTCCCACAGCAGCAGCAGTCCCTTTCTCCACTTCTCCACCGCAAGCCCACTTGTGACCCATCACCACTCCTCTTCATATTCAACTCAAGAGTACCCTCATCACCATCATTTACAGTAATGTCACCAAAACCTCCTCCATCACCACCCTCAAAAAACCACTGGACATTGCCCCTCCCGATGTCATCACCAGCAGCAGCAACTTCGCCTCATCAGCATCTTCCCAAGCTCCTCAAGCCAATCAACGCCTTCGTCTTCCATGATCAAGTTATCACCGCATGTGGGCACATCATAAACAGCCGCCCCTTAATGCCCCATCTTCCACACGAGTGTTCTTCAGGCAGAGAATAAGTGAGTTGGATTTGGATCCAAAGCCCACCATCCAAAAGAGACCATTTGCAATTTGATTTCGGGTCAGTTTGAATGAATTTGAAATCCAATCCAACCCGACTAACATTTTAGGCTACCGGATTGGGTCAATCAATAGCAGAACTCAACCCAATAAGCAATTCCAAATCCGTTTGAATAAAGCAGGCCCGTTAAGAGTTTTTTGGGTGATCTCTGATACCAATTTGACGCAGGACGGAAGCAATTTAGGGTTTGTGGTGGGAAATTGGGATAAAAATTAGAGTTTTGAGGGATAAATTAGGGTTCGGAGCTCACGCTCGGTGAATCACTCACTTTCTTACGAATCACTCGAGGGAAAATTTGATAAAGCAAATCACATGCTCTACAAAAAAATCATATTTCACTATATATCAAATTAGGATTTTACAAATCATATATATAGAAAATTCTAAAACAACAAGATAATAACAAATCTATCCAAATCTCTAATCCACTCTAATAAAATCTAACTAAAAACTAATCTGATCTCTATCAGTACATCTTTGACCATGGAATCAACGAAACCCATGAAGTCCCAAGGGCAGATAGACCAATGGGATGAAAGCAGTGTTCCAAAAAGCATTTTATGCGGACTATTATGTGTCCGCATAATCGTATGCAAATTTGAAACGCACGTAAAATTAAGAAATCGACATGTCCATGTGGACCAAGCAATTAGTCATTCTAAATATGGATTATGCGGGTTATGCGCCTGCATAACCTACATAATCCGCATGCGAATTTATTTTGTTTATGGTTTTAAATCCCAAACTCTTTTAAAACCTCTTTCCTCAGCTCTTATGGCACCAAAATTCAATTCTTGATCAATCTCTGATTCCTCAATCTCTCCTCTCTCGCTCTCATCTTTGATCCTTAGTCAAGCCCCAATTCGTCACCTCCGATCATCTCTCGCCTCACGTTACCACCTATCATCTCTCGCCTCCTGATCATCCACCACACGTGACTCTCTCTCCCTCTCTCCTCTTCAATTTCTAATTGCCGATTCTCTAACCATACCCACATCTGACTCTCTCTTCTATTCAATTTCCAATCGCTGACTGGCCCAACTCTAATATAAGCCTAGTTATCACACCTTAGCCCGACTCTCACTTTCCCCTTCAATTTTCAATGGCTGACTCTCTCCTCTCCAATTTTCGATTCTATTTCTAATTTTCAATCATCCTCTCTCGGCCATAGCTAATCTTGGTGACACTTTACTCTAGCTGCATGTGAATTGTGTGGTCACTGTGAAAATACTTCATCTCTTTACTCTTGATAAAAATTAATTTGTTTTTTTTTAGGTTAGTGCGATATTTAAGTTTTGATTAATGTTTTTATCTTTTTTTAATCAGTTGATTCAATTCACTAAGAACCTTGGATAATTTACTGTGAACTTGTTAATTTTATTGGATTTTTTTGAGATCAATTCATTGTGAAACTGTGATAGTGTAATGTTTAATTTCTATGATTAAATAAAATAGTAATAAAGTGCTTAGGTGTTTATTTTGTTCTTAAAAGAGAAACCATGACATTCAAGGAACACTATAGGGAAGAAATAAATGAATGCAAATGAGAAATTATCAAATTGAACACTGCAAATAGGTTCAGATTAGATAATTAGGTTATTATCTTTTTGTTATTCCTAATGTTCTTAATTTTATAGCAATCAATATATGCATTTTTAGGCATTATTATATTAATAATTGCATGATTCTCTTAGTCCATTTAATCTTCATGAAATCTACTTATGCATTATGCACTTTCGAACTACACGCATGATGAAAATGTACATTAGAACATTGGACGAAAGCGACAAGAGAATGTCAACGAAGCTCTGGCAAGTGCCGAGGAGGGCAAAGATTCCACGGACGATTGGCAAAGATGGGGTTGATGAAGTAGGTTTGATGGCTAATGAGGCACCAGAGGAGAGGAATCTGAGTCCTATTGTTGTCATTGATGCAGGATCGAAATTGATTGAGCCATATGAAGAATCGATCGACGCCGACAATTGACTGGAGACCTCAAATAGAGGGTTGCATCGATCGAAGGTAGAACAACAACAACGAATCAAGGTGAAACTCTAACGAGTGGAGCGGGTCGACGAGAACTTCGGGGAGTCCGGCGAACTCGGATCAATGGTGAGTAGCAATAAGGATGGACAGCAATGATGTTCGACGACTCTGGCCTAAGATAAAGCTGCTGAGGCAACGTTTATTTTCACTTTCATTTTCTTCTCTTTTCTATTCTTTTTTTCGAAACTAAAAATCAGAAAATAAAAAAATGAAGGTTGAAAAAAGGGCAAAAATTTTGATCTTCTTGAATTATCATACCAATTTGACACAGAACAAAAGTGATTTTGGGATTTAACGGTGGAGAATCAGAAAAGAACAAAGAATTCAAGCCTTAACACTTAGGTTATCACTCACCCGCTCTTGTCGAATCTATAAGGAGAGATTTAGAAATTGATTCAAGAATCCACTAAGGTGATTGTTTACTCACTCTCAACGAATATGTGAAGAAAGATTTGAGGAGGTTTAGCAGATTAGCATGCCATGGCTTTCTAATAATTTCAATATCGTATTATTATCATCGTTAAGAACAAGTTTACAAACTATATAATATATAACTCTCAAAACAAAATTAAACCCTAGTAAAATTATAAATTGTTATAAAAACACTATCTGAAAATTATTTCCTAATTAAATTCTGACTTGAAATCTCAGATAGACTAGAAGAAGACTAAATAAACTAATTTATTCATTGTCCCCATCAAAAATGAATTAGAACAGGGTTTAGAATAAACTCCAATAAATATTAATCAGACACTCAGCTTAGCACCTCGCCTCTATTGCCTTAGAGGCTTCCCTTAGTATCTTGGGTGCCTCAGGCGATCACCTTTGTAAGATGTGCCTGGCTACGAGGCACCAGACCAGAAACTGTCTCATCTGGGTGCATTAGGCGCTAAGATGAGTCGCTTTTAAATAACTTAATGTAAAATATGCTGGCAGAACTAGGACTAGATATTACCTCCCATCTTGAAGCAGGAAATATATGCTTGTTCTTCTCATACCAGTGCCTTTCAACAACTTTTCCGGCATGGGACTGCAAACATGTCAAGATAACAATTAGCATGTTAAAATTGAATCATAATCCTACAATTAAAGAGAAAAAAGGGAAGAGAATTTGAAGAACAAGGTGAAACAGGTTTTCTACAGATGTCTCTGGTGATATTATACCATGAAAAGATGCCATTAGGTGATGAATCCACCCACTACACAAAAAAAAGGTTTCAGGCTTTCTACCAGCCATTTTAAGGATAACAGGAGTTAATATTTGAAACTCAACAACATTAACAATGTGACTGACATGATGAACATCAGACAATTGTTTAAAAGAAAAAAAGAAAGAAAGCAAAGAAAATAACTAGAGCATGACCTAGAACAAACCATTAATTCAGTAATTTAATGAGATCTTTGATAAAGTTACAGAATGGAAGACCTCTCAGTTCAATGTAAATAAATGTAGAAAAAATACTCAGAGAAGATAAAGATGAACATGCAAGAAGAGGGTAACCTTCTAATTATATAAAGAAGGCATGATCTTATTCTGGTATAAATATAATAAGATTTCATTTATTACATTACTCTGGAAGGAGGTCTATGAGTATCTTTTCCTGCAGATGCATCTCCTGTAAAGTAGATACTAGATACTAACTAAAAACACAAAGGTAAAACATAGATATTATGCATAGAATAGAGGAAGGCAAACACAACAAAACTCTGGGAAAACTGCCGATGGCAGCCAGTGTATTCATTTGATCATGAACAAATGCCGACAGCACAAAATACAAAGGGAGTACCAATAGACTTCTTTGTAGGAGCAAACAAAAAAGGACTGCAATGAGACCGCAACCCTCTCATGACTCGTATAGAGACTATATCCATAGGCATAATCAAACATCAGATACAATAAGATTTTTAGTCATCCAAGGATAGCACAAGCTTTTGGTGCTTCAAATACTTTAATCAGACAAAAATTTGAAATCAGCAAGTCTAGCATTATGCAAGTAGACCATTTACGTAAAGGTTGTAAGAGCGGAAAAAACTAAACGGTGTCCAAATTCAGTTATAAGTAACCATGAACATAAGGTTCCTAAATCAGGAAATACATAAACATAAATAATGTCCAAATTCTGAGAGGGTAAATCATCAGGAAATGTCTTTAAAATAGCATTATTGCACTTAAAGACTCAAAAGTTTCACTCTCATATACTAAACAACGGAACAACCGAGGTAAACTTGCCTCATCTTTCTCAATTGTTGCATCTGCAATTGTCCGCACATCTTCATGCACATCGAAGTGGAAAAGCTGCAGATAGGATTTGCAAGTTAAAAGAGAAACCAAAATAATGCAAAACTTTGGGAGAAATGTCAGTTTTAATCCAATTAAATGGGTATTGAAATATGCCAGTTTAGGAGGAAAATTTTCTCTTTCTTCACCTGAAAAGAAAATAAAAATCTGCAGAAATTAATGTTTTAAAAAGCTGCAGGGAAAGCATAAACACATCAAATCTGCAACTCTCCTGATTACTTATTTTCTAAATAAGAAATTTTCAGCATACAAAGCCAACGAGTTGGTCATTACTTGAAGTAGTTGTATGTGAGAATAGGCGACATGCACAAGCCATGAATTGGTAATAATTAAGAGAAAATTTTTTCCTAAGCATGTAGGAAAACCTAAATTCTTGCTTGTACTACTGAGAAAAACAACCTTGAAGTCAACACATCAATAATTATGGAGTCCATAGGCTAGTGACATAACTTGCAAGATGGAAAATGCATATTATTCAAGGAGACAATGATATTACCCAATTCACAACAAAAGTTAACACCAAACAATAGAACAATATATATATATATATATATATATATATATATATATATATATATATATATATATATATATATATATATATATATATAGCTTACAGCGAATATGAAGTTTAAAATGATGACACAACAAGATTTAAAAGATTGCAAGTTTCAACAGTTCAGTATTTCAAATATGATTGTTGACTTAGCATAAGTTGGCCAAAGTATATAGCAAAATAAACACATATACCAAAAATTATCTATAAGAACAGAACATTACCGGCCCACTTTTTCCCCTTGCTTTGTTAATAATCAACTCATAGAAACTGTGTTGCTGGAAATTCAAGATGTCACCAGAACCGGAAGAAATGCAAGTATTAGTCATCAAATAGTCAATGTTAATAGAACCTAAGAGAATGGACTCACATGTGGAATAATCAAATCTTCTTTTACATAGAGTAGGTTCTCTACCGATGTTGTTCGTATCTCCCTGAACTCAGATGCAAGCTGCTGTTGGACAAGTCTAAGAAAATCCCCAATTGTATCACCCTTCCGTACCTGTATGTTCAAGAGTTCAATGTTTGTGAACGAGCTACAATGATGAAAGAGTTCAAAGGAGAACTTCAAGAAGGAAGTCACACCTGAATCACCCTTCTATGTCCTGCTCCATCCCAGTAGCTGTAAGTAATCTCAAGAGGCTCATCTGAAGTATGGTAGATATTAGTATTATGTAAATGACTTCATTTAAAAAATAGCTTAATAACAACATCAGGATGTGAAAGTACTTTGAATACATTTCTGCTCAAGTTCCCACTGTCTACGCAATCTTTCCCGTTCAGCTTGTTCCTCTGCTTCTCTCGCACTGAAGGATCATCCTTGCAACCAGCAGCCAGAGATTAAAGCCCAAGCAAGGAGTAAAAAGGGTAATTTTGGTTCACCAGATTTAACATCAAAATTTAACAGCACACAAAATTCAGACCTGTCAGGTAAAAAGCTTGTCTCCACAGTTGGGTCCTTGCCAAGTTTACCATTGCCAAACTTCTTTGCCTCTTGAATTTCTTCAGTGACAGAAACATGCAATGCATTAGATGGAGAGACAATGAGGAACACATGTCTTAACTATACATTCATCTACTACATAAATCATTTCCTCCACTCCAAATTTTTAAACAAAAAAAAAAAAAAAAAACTATAATACCTCTTATTTTAACATTTAAAGGATTTTTCCCTTCAAAAGAAACATGACTCCACAAGTATATAACATTAGCAGAGACTCAAATAATTATTTACTCAACAAACTGTTTTCCCTATGGCATGAGCATAATAGTCTTCTCTAACTGCATCTTACAACTATATCTAATCAACTATCATCACGCAATCCATTTGCCAGTTCCCGCAAAATGGGGTTTGCGAAGGAGCAGAATCATATTGAAACTCAAGAAAGCTTCAAAGAAAATGATCAAAGTTCTTTGACCACACATCGACTGGCTATGAATCCAAAGATCCAAAATCTGCTACTTTATAACTACAAGATTAAAATATTGGTCAACAATAGTAAAATACTATTCATATACATGCTTAAGGGCTAATGCTTACATAGTGCACAAATATTATACTATTATAGCAATACTTTTGTAAAACTGAAAACAAAGTTTAGTAATAATAAATAATAGACAAAGATTTAGAAGTACCCTGTCAAGGGTTCAATATGAGTCCACTGCCGGAGGTAGGTTACGAAGCCCAAGTACAATATTAATAGAAAACTATGTTCCACAGACAAACACATGCTGCCATGAACATTAAACACCAATTAGCTGGAAATTCTATATAAACACATGAAAGGCATCTCCGAGTCCAACACACCACAAAAACCATTTCATGGTAAAAGCGTCCATGCTACATAAACACATAATAATACTCGAAGATTTATACATTTCTTAAAAAGAGGTGCTGGTGATAACCAGTAGATGGGTAATACCACTAACCACCTCTACTCGTGCAAGTAAGAAAATTCATTAATGCACAAGATTACTCAATAGGGTTCAGGTCCAATTGAAGCAATATAGAGCAGATTTTACAATTTTGAACTATTGGACTAATATAAATATATACCTGCCTGTTCTCGTTTTCTTCTTGTCAACCTAAATTGCCCCCTTTGTAGGAATGTAATTGGAGAAGACAAGGAAGAATTATAGATTGCCACTTACATTTGTTTTCTATTTAGTTACATGGGAATCATGGATTTATTCAAATATTGTGCTCCAAATTTGCAAAATAATATTAGAATATAAATCAAATACATATGGATCCAGATTTACTTAAGAACCCTAGAAATTTTAACAGAAAAATGATTTATCATGTAAATTGCAACCTTTCTAACATAAAAACTAAGTATATCTAAAATCTAATGAGCTGAGTATGTGATTGATTATGTGATTTTATAGACTAAGCAGCTCAATGGCTAATGAGTTCCAGCTAACTTTATACTCCATAGTATAAGTTCTGGACTTGCAGTCGCAGAAAAATCAGAAAACCATAATTAATATTATTGTAAATATGTGTGTTATTATCATTATTCTTTTATTATTGAAAGTTGTGCCCAGATATGAATACTGCTCGAACATGAAAAGAGTTATATTTTATGCATATTTCAGCAAATGGATAATATACATCCACATTTACCAATGTGATAAATGGTTTCAAATTAATTGATCGAATTACTTGTATGTGTACAAGTTCTCTATCAGCAATATCTTTGACAAAGACCACCTTTATGTTTACACTTCAATCACCATATAAGAATTTCATTGTCAATGTGCATCCATCACATCATCAAGAGTTAAAGGACTGCCAGCAAGCTATGTCAAGATAGGAGAACTAGCTTAAAAAGGAAAGCGTGCAGCCAGGGCTAAAGCTCGGGGGGACCGGAGGGAAAGCCGTCCCTCCAAGACTCCGAAAATTGTTGCAAAGCTAACAATGAAAGAATCTTTCTGCAATTTGTTAAGTACCAGACCCTCCGCAAACCCTGCAATGCAGAAGTCTCATATATACTTGGTTAGCCCTTTTATTTTTTTACTCTGATACCAATTCCATCGATTGAATGTGAATTTTAGTAACTGCAAAAGTCTTCCATATTCCTATTTTTGTACATAAATGTTTCTGTAGACACTTTTTGACAAGCATAGTTAAAGACTGGGTTTGCACTTTTTGATAACCATAGTTGATTAGGATCTAGATTAGATTTGAATTAGAAAAAAAAAGATATGGATTTAAATGGTTCATGCCTATCTAAAAAACTCAAAGTGATAGCCTTATAAATTTTTTAATACACTGTTCCTACAAAATGTAGGACACTTCTCCCAGCAAAAAAAAAATGGCATGTACAGTCGTGTTGGACTCGACACTCATCTATCTGTATCCAACACTCACAAATGTTGAAAACTCCATTTAAACAAAAAACAAAATCCAAGATGGAGTATGTTATGCTACCCTTTTGATAATAGCTAAATATTCTATGGGGTTTCTTTCAAATGTGAATAATAATCAACATATGTCTGAGTTATATATACATATATATTATAAAACATGCACATAAATAGTTGCGTCCTCGTGTCTACATATTGGAGGATTGTCGTGTCCGTGTTGGAGTACAACACCCATGTCCATGTCCACAAAAATCATAGCACTGCTCAAAATGACCTCGTGTCTGATAAGATTTTCAAAATAACTGTCTCCCACGCAGTGTTTTAAATATCGGATACCGGTCTCGTACCGGTTAGTCAAATTACATACCGGTTACCGGATACCGGGCGGGATATCGGGATATGACCCTAAATACCGGAGTGTCATATCGGTGTCATACTAGTTAAACAATAATCATATAATTAGCTATATAGAACATAATAAAATACATAAAATAAGTTTATAGTACTTACATTGGCTTATTTACATTCAACTTACGAATTTGCAGATACCGTTTAGAACGTTCGCATATGCATAGAGCATCATACAATCATAAATTGTGGCTATAGGTCCCCGCATTTCATTAACTAGAGCTTAACAAAATAGATCACCCCTTCTTTAATTGCTCCTATTAAACATTTACACGGAAATCATTCAAGCTGAAAGTGAAATGTCAGTAGGGTGGTTCTCTGAGGCTACTATATGAGATTGCAAGCTTTCAGCATTTAAATTCTTTTATAACTTTAAAAGAATTTACGTTGCTAGTAATAATCAAACTTTGGAACCTCAGTGTCGAGCCTATGCCAAGGAAAAAGTTAAAAAACATAAAGATCTATGAAAAGGAATCAAAACATAAGGATCTATGAAAAGGAACCATCTACAAAGGTGATGATGAAGCAAAACATTGAGGCGCTAAGTTTATAATCACTGCATTACAGTCATTAGACTCATTATCATTGGAATCAATGGATAAGAATGCAAAGGAAATTCTTTGAATTTGAGTACAAGATAATGCAGACATGTTAAATCTGTTTAACTATTGATCAGGTCTGCCTAAACTCTAGTTATTGACGTAGATGGAATCTCATGAAAAGTGAATCTAGCATGAAACAAAATCAGTGAATACATAATTACATATAAATAATAAATACTCAAAATTCACACAAAATCATTCCTTGAATCACTGATTCACACTGAATCAGTGATTCGGTTCACTGATTCAGTGTGAATCAGTAACTTGAATCACTGATTCACACTGAATCACTGATTCGGTTCACTAATTCACACTGAATCAGTGAACCGAATCACTGATTCAGTGTGAATCAGTGATTCAAGAAATCACTGTAGACTACCCCTACCCGCAGGTTCACTGTTCAACCCTCCCAATTTAACAATTCCCCTCAAATTACACCATAAAAAAAAAATCCAACATAAATCGCAATCAATTAAACCTAAATAGCACAATTATAAAAGAAATTGAAGAAATTTATAATTCTAAATCAAATTTAAATTAAGAAAACAAACTGCACTTACCTGGCCGGCGGCGACTGCTCCACTGGCGAACGGCGAGCACCCTTCGAAAACTCCCAGAGCTATGGAGAGCGGAGAAGAAAGATAGAGAGAACACAAAAGAGATTTATAGATGGATTGGGAAATTAGGGTTAGAGTTCGGCCGTCTCGATCGGTCGACGATCGGGGAGAGAGAACGAGAGAGAGAGCCAGAGAGTGGAAGAAAATGAATCGGAGAGAGATTTATGGCGGATTTGGGGAAATTTGGGATTAGGGTTAGGGTTTTGGTCGCGGGAGGGAGCCTCGGATCGCCGGGAGAGAAAGAGAGAGAGAGAGTACGCGAAAAAATAGATTTTTTCTCCCCTCCCGACTCGTTTTATATCTTAACGGGTCGGATCTGAACGGGTTATTGGGTTTAAACCGTAACCAAAACCCAATAACCGATATTATTAAATATCGGCCGGTATTATACATATCGATACGGGCCGATATATCGCCACGTGGCCGATATATCGGCCCATACCGGTCCAAAACGATATACGATAAAAAAATGTCCATATCGTCTCGTTTCTTCAATTTTAACGATATATCGGCCGATATACCGGTATATCGGCCGATATTTAAAACACTACTCCCACGAGATGAAGAAAAGGATAGTGAGTTATTTTTCCCCAGGTAACATATCGTTTATTCTCTTACAAATATTTTCTAGTTTACGTACACTCGTAGATATTCTATATTGCTAGAAAGAGAAACTATTTCATATTCTCCATTACCTCATCCACAGTTTTCTTCTTTATGCCTATGTTATGCATACAAGCATTAAAACATTCAAGATTTCAAATTTCATATGATTTTATGCAAAAACTAAGAGGTTCTATTTTAAATAAAACACAGAATTGATATTAACCAATATACTCATCCGAGCCACAAGAACATGTACATACGGAACTCAGAAAATATTTAGATATGATATTTAGTCTAACTATATTAACGATCTTGATACAGAACATAAAGTCTAACCAAGTGGTACCTTGTTAAGTTTATTAGTTATTTCCTTGTTAATTTTTCATGCTTACAATTTCAGCTTAGCCACCACTGCCCCCCCCCCCCAAGTCCCCCCCCGAAAAAAAAAAAAAAAAAAAAAAAAAACAAGCTCCCCTGCCAAAAAAAAAAAAAAAGAAAGAAAAAATCCTCTCTTCAAGTAAATTCCTGGTTATAAACCTGCATGTAGATGGAACAATGGCTCTGAGACTGAATGTTGTTGTATAACAGACTGATGCATGAACCAAAACTTTAATGAGATGGAGCTCTTTAAAGTTCTTATTTATTCAAATGTAATGTTATAGCTATTTCTAGTGACTATATGTTAAGAGAAGAGCTAAGATTACTGGTCAACCTTGTGCTGCCTAAACTAAAGATCCATTCCCCACAGTTTCCATGTCTGATGCATTTTAGTTTAATTGTATCAGTTACATTAATGATCAAGATGATAGAGCAAGTCAGTCAATTTTTAAAAAAAAAATTAAGGTCCATATGGAAGATTTACATTACATCACTAGCTGTAACACTTCACATTAATAATTTGGTTTACTATGCTTCATTGTTGTACTGCAGCTAAGACCAATTCATTCTAGAGTTGACATGGCTTGCCTCAATAACATATTACAAATCACTTATGTTATTTATAAAATACTATGACCTGATCAAACTAATGTAAACTCATAGAAAGATTTTTTCAAGTTCTCACTTCATAGTTTCTACTTTCTTCCAGTGAGGAGGTTATCTAAAATGGGTGAAACCTCACGGAATGAAGATGATCATGGCAGATATAAGTACAGACCCAACCAAAATATCTAACTCGAATACTTCATAGCAAGCAGAAAACAGTCACAATGCATGAAACCAAAATCTCCCTGCGAAAAAGGAGGAATTTACTTTCATCTGCATCATCTTCATCACTTCCGTTCTCAATTTCATCAACAAAGGACAGGCGTGAATCTCCCTTAATTCTCCTCTTTTTCCGTTTTTGCAGTTCAAGTTCCTCTTCCCTGCTATGTGAATTGACACATTATTAATAGCATATTGACAAATTAAGTATTTAAGAGACACAAGATACTATGAATAATAGTTTAAGGTTCGCTCACTCTTGTTGCAGTTTTTGCAACTTCTCCTTCTCTTCCTCTTCAATTTTGTTGCGGATATTAACCCTCTGTTGCAGAAAGGAAAAATCCAAACAAAGAGCATCATATGGGGTGCATGAGCGTGTGTCCACTATCCACATCAAGAAAGACCCTATTCATTAATAGATGTCAGAGCCAGCATACCTTTTCAACATATTCTTCTCTTGTAACCAGACCTACTGTTTCCTTCTTAAAAGCGGTCTCAAGAATCTGATTCCCCACAGAAGATACATCAGTAAATTAATCAAAAAAACTGCCAAAGAACATTAACTAAAAACAACAATAATGAAGCCTTCATATCAAATTGTAGGGTCATCTACAAACTTTAGTGTGACGCTGTAGGAAAATATTTAACAGGTATGTGGATATTGAAAAAAATAGCATGGAAAGGAAAACTTTGCACCACATTTGTATCAAATTGACAAAAGATAAATACATCATATCAAAGTCCTTCAACACACCACAATTTTAATCTTCAAGCTTAGGATACTACAACAAGATTAAGGAAAACAAGAAAATATCCTAGCTCAAACTTTCTGTCTAAAGGCACTTGCATTAAATTATAATGAGATTAAACTATACACCCCTCATATATAACAAAGCCTGGGAAAGCACATGTTCTGCACATGCTTTCTAAGGGTAGTTTCATCATAAAATTACATGTGAAAAACAGGGTAGACAATTGTCTCACAAAGGGTAGTTTTTCGCAATAAAAATGAAAAGTTTACAGTAGTTAGTTGCAGCTTTAGGAGTATACGGTAGTTTAGTGCAAAACCATGTATAGTTTAAGGGGCTTTTTTTAATTCTGTCTTTATTTTAATTGTGCATCTTCTGTGCCAAGTAAAATAGAAAGTAGTGTATTAATGGAATAAGTAAAATAGAATACTATCAAAGTGTAAAAGAGCTTTCATAAGTTAGAAAACAAAACAAAAAAGTAAACAGAAAGCTGGTTTACACTAAGAAATTATACTTTCAACAAAAATACAGTACGGCGTTTGAATCGTATTATTAATGGCGATTATTGGTGAATAGCTCATATAGGCAGGGGGATATTTACAGGGAGGCTGGCATGACAGACACACTATAGGATATACAATACTGATAACATTTTGTAGAAAAAACGTAAGTTATTCATATGTAATTGATAGCATTTCAATGCATCCCCATCCCACCCCACAAAAAAAAGGAAAAAAAAAAAAAAAAAAAAGTAGTTTTGTTCCACCCCTGCTTACAGGAAAAATAATATCTAATGCATTATGCGTTAGTTCAAATCTTCAAATCCTGAGGTAAAACATCCATTACAAAGACATGTCTTGACAGGATGAAGTTATGAACAAGTTCCGGCATCTTGTAAGCAATGCAAATTTCTATGAGAAGGCCAGTGCTGGAGGACTCGGAAAGCTTGTAAGCAAGCTCATCGGGATTATATTTATAAATAGGTCTGACTGCTTGCAATTGTTAATAAGTCTCATTGTGAGAAAATTAGGGCTTGATTGATAGAGCCCTAATCTTCTCCCGATTGTTTCTCTCCAAGCATTGTAAACCAGCGAGAGTGAGAGAGTTTGGTGGTGGTTGCAGGCCAAAAAGCATAAGCCAATCATCATCTTGCAGTTGAAGCAGGAAGATAAGTAACCTCACATTCTTCCTTTTGCAGTTTCGGTTTTGATATGCCGTCTTTTTTGTTTCCTTTTACTGAAAATTTTTGAATCAAGGTTTTCAAATACATGCTAATTGATTTCATTCCATTTTGTCTTTTACTTTTTCTAAATATTTGAGTTCAAAGGAACTCTTTGATGAGCTAAAAGTATTTTGAATTTGTTTTTGCCTGAGATTACTAAGTTGAATTTTAGAGTTCAAAATTATTTTTCCCTGCTTAGACTACTGGCATTAGGCTATTTCGTTGTGATCTTTGTCAAGAGTCTGACCGAGTTTTTTTATTTTGCTATTAAGATATGCTAAGATATATTTCCTTGCTACTAGTTCTTTTAACTTTTTTTTATTTTGGTTTTATTCTTCATGGGTTATTGTGTGCCACGAAAATGTTTCTTTATTGATTTGCGAAAATGAAAATTACCAAGAGAACGGTTGTCCATTTACAAAAGATGAGAAATAACAATTTCCTCTTTCTTTAATTTGAGGTTCCTTGGTGGCTATGGAAGTCGATTTTGTTCTCTGTTAACACTCCGAACAAGAACTCCTTTAGTTGGTAGCTTTTGATAGCTCTGAACAGGAAGAACTCCTTTAAACTGGAACTTCTTAGCATAACTGCTCAAATAAAAATAATCCAACCCCTTTTTCAGCCCAAAATTTATTTTTTTATAGAGATTTTGAGACTTTTAATTTGGTATAACTGACCAATTAAAAGCCCTCTTAAAGGAGGATTAATTTTTTGATTTTAATTCATTGGATTTGTAACTGATATATTAAATTCTCTTTATTTGTAACTGAAACGCTGATCACGATTGATTTGCATTTTGGCTCTCAGCAGTCCATCTTGCTCTATTAGATCGACGTTTGTATTGGAACAGAGATAATTTCTATGCTTAAAGGCCATGAATTTGAAACGCGACCCATTAAGGATCGTGTTTAAGTCTTTTCTTGGCCTAAAATGCAGATCTATCTATGGTCAATGATCATCATTTTAGTCATTTTTGGCTTGAAATGTGGATCTCTCTAATCCACGTTTTAGCTTCTTTAGCTATTTAAGGAGCTTAATAACTCGCTTTAGCTTGTCTTTAGAGATGTCTTTCGTCTCTTAATACTGTGGAACTAAAACGCAACACAAGAAGGTTTGCATTTTGACTGGAAAATGGAAGTTCTCCAAATTAGCCATTATTCGGCTTGAAATGCAGATTGTCCCAGTGATTGCATCTCTCTTGTGCTAAGGTCAAATTTTGATGTCTTATTTCTTAAACTAAAAACGCGAGCCTGCTCCACGTTTTTATTACAATAGTGATGTCTTTGAATATGCTTCTTTTTTAACTCTTTATGCAGGTTACTAAAATTTTTCTTGTCCAAAAAATCCCTCCAAAGTTTTCAAAATTCCTTTACCTTTGAAGGTGTTTTGGAATACTTTGGATAAAAAATGCGCTTCTAATTTAGAACATTGAAATTCAATTCAACGCGGTATAGTGTTTACAATGCGAATCTGCATTTAAAATTTTGAAAACAGGTTGAACGCGACCCTACATGTGAAATTTCAAAACGTGGGTTCAAAATCTGCATTTGCCGCATGCAGATCAAAGCACTGCCGCTTATTTTGCTGCCTTTCTGCATGAAGATCGGAGCGATGCTACGTTCTTATTGGATGAATCTTTTTGAGATTCGAGCCGGAGATTACGACTGTCTAATCTTGAGTCCTTTTTAAGAACATGGTTTTTTCAAGAGTCACTCTTTTATTTGGACTCTTCGACTTTCTGAGCTTTTAAGCTTTTTCTCAAATTTTAGCTCACAGCTCATTCCTTCAACCTTTAAATCTTCTTCAAATTTTCAGTTCTCCGAGCTTTAGAGCTTTCAACCTTTTTTAAGCTTTAGGGCTTTCAAATTCTTGAGCTTTCGGGCTTCTATCTTTATGAGCTTTCACTTGCTTGATCACTATGTTGAAGAGAGGGTCTTCTCGTCATGCCGTTGGTGGCTCTAGCGGCACTCCAGCCGCATCAGGCTCTTTTCCTTCATCAGGGCATCAAGAACTCCTGATCTCAGGAGAGTATTCAAACATTCCTTTGTTTTTAATCTTATTTGCTTCAATTATATTTTTATTTTTGATCAATTAGTTTTAATTAATCAATTGATACAAAAGAGTATCAGCGTATCTGCAGATCATATGATTCACATTTTTAGTATTAATCCTTTAAGGATCTATTTTGATCTTGAAATGCAGATCTGCTATCATCCGCAATTTTTATTCAATATAGTTAAAACACGGCTCTCCTCATGGTGATCCGTGATTCAAATTAAAAATGAAAATTATTTTGAAGGCTCTCTTTCTATGTTTGAAATGTGGATTTCTTTCTATGATCCGCATTTTGTTCTTAAAATAGGAACCATTTTAGTGATTTGTATTTTTATATGAAAGTGGTTTTGATCTGCATTTTCATCTGAAGATGTAGATCACTTTATAATATATGTTTTAACTTTCAAACTATTATAATCTTATATTCAAATGCGGGTCTGCATGTTGTGATCCACATTTTAACTTTAGTAACCAAATCACTTAATGATCTAAAGTTTTGAATTCAAACACGAGTCTCCATATTGTGATCCTCGTTTTAGTCTTAACTTTAGTAACTAGATCACTAAATGATCTATACTTTTACATTGTGATCCATGTTTTAACTTTAGTAACTAAATCATTTACTAATCTAAAGCTTTGAACTCAAACGCGGGCCTCCATGTTGTGATCTGCATTTTCACTTTAGTAACCAGTTATTTTGTGTTCAAACGTGAATCTCCATGTTGTGATCTACATTTTGACTTTAACAGTCAGATCACTTAGTGATTTTAAATTTTAAGTTCAAATACGGGTCTCCATGTCCTGATCTGTGTTGACTTTAACAATCGTATCACTTAGTGATTTTAAATTTTAAGTTCAAATGCGGGTCTCCATGTTGTGGTCCGTTATTAAACCACTTCGTAATATGACTCTTAAAAACATGAACTTTTCTTGTTGACTTGCACTCCACATGACGATTCATTTTCTTTATTTGATATTCCATTGTAGTGAATTCCTCTTTAAATCCCTCTTCAAAGAAACACTACTTTGGTCATGTGGATGGGTCAGACGGTACAGTTCAGTTTAGGCTTGAGGAGAATTTCCTTTATATCGTCCAAGTAGCAGTCAAGAGCGGCAAGATATGATATCTAGTGCCCAACTCTAGGATTTTGAGGGAACTAATGATGGATGCACGTCTCGAGAGGGTAAAGATAGAAAGATCCAGAAGCCATTTTCTTATTTGGAGACTTTGTTAAGGTGTCTGAGGACTGTTTGTTTGATGGCAACTATAAGTGGTTACGCTAAATTAGTGGTCGATATCTTTTTCATCTGAACATGGAGCGACCTTATCTGTTTTCTTATCTCCAAGCAGTCTTAACCCCTAGGAAGATGAACTGGCACCTTACAAAGCCTCAAGATGGTGTTTTGCTCGGGAATTTTGGATCGCATGGTGCTTCCATAACAGGCACGGGCAAACACATCACCGGACTACTCGGCTCATTGAAGGAGCATTGTATGGGCGAAACCCCTTCGACGGCGAACACTTTCCTAAATCGTTTTGTTGTTGCCAATGGGGAATTTCCTTTTCAAGACTTCCAACCACTAGGTTGGGTTTATTCTTCACATAAAGGATGGTGGTCTGTTTTGCCAGCTTACATCTTAAAGACCTTTCATAATCATTTAGTAGAGATTGGTCTTTATCGCGTTATTCGGGCTATATAATATGGAATCTTGACTAGTTGCTTACATTTCTTTTGTATGTTAGAACTATTTAACCCTAAGACTACTACTTTCTTTACCCTTGTGGAGAACTCGAGCTATCTCTCCACGAACTATATAAAATTTCTTGGTTGCTAATGGGCGAAGTCCCATATGAAGAGTATGTCCCGACAAGAGAACTTTACTTGTTAAGAGCTCAGAGTTTTCTAGTTTATGACACCTATTAGGAGTTTAATGTGCCATTTCCACATTTGCGGTCAGATCCCATGACTTAGGAATCAGGGAGTCAAGCAAAAAACTTGGGTCGAATACTTGTTTCCTGACTTGGACATAGAGAGCACTGATCTTACTCATCTTCTGGTTTCAACTGACGTCGTTATTGAGAATAGAATAGCTCGATTCGGGACCAATTGAGCTATTCTATTCTCAAATAACAACGTGCCTGCATTACTAGGAGTGAAATAACCTTTGTATTCTCAAAAACCCATTATCTTCGAAAGGGTTCGACCATGTGCGACCTTATTCAACAATTGACAAAATACCAGATGCCCAGGTTTGACACTTATGAGCCATCAAAAACTTTCGGAAGACGGAGAAGTAAAATGATCAGTGGCAAATCAAAATACAAGCTATTGTATTTTAGAGCAATACAAACATACAAAGATAAGAGTGAGATCTAGAACTTTTTTGAATTATATTTAATTTCAAAAGCTCTTGTATCTGTATAGCAAACTCTTCTTTATCTAAGCAAACTCTTCTTTATCTGCTGGAGATACCATTATACTATTTACTCTTATATTTGTAACCAACATCCACAATGAAACTATCGATGTTTCAATTGCCTAGAGTGGGTGTATAATATTCTCGTTGCCTCCAACTCATCAAACAACTGAAGGTGAAATACAAGGTGAAAAATATTACAGTAAGTTTGATGCAAGGTTTGATGCTTATTTCACTCCGTCAGCCGAACAACTAATTAAACAAATACAAGGTGCAAAATATTACATCAGATGAAAATACAAGCTATTGTATTTTAGAGCAATACAAAAATACAAAGAAAAGAGTAAACTCTTCGCTATATATATTGTAGGTAATATTTTGCACAACACAACCAAAGAAAATACAAAATATTAGAGCAATACAAAGATACAAAGATAAGAGTAAATAGTAATGCCTTTTGCACCTTGGAAAGTAATGCCTTTTGCACCTTTATATGAAATAACCATTAAGTATACAAGTTAATGGTTTAAAGATTTTGTTTAACCATAAACAAAATCTTTAAACCATAAACTCTTCTCTATATATATTGTAGCTAACCATTAACCATACAAGGTTTGATGGAATGAAATAACCATCAAACCTTGCATTAACTATACATGATTTTGGAAAGTATTTTCGGCTGAGTTTTTATTTAATGCAAGGTTTGATGGTTTAAAATACAAAGATTTTGTTTAGGGTATATTGTTTAATGCAAGGTTTGATGGTTCCTCATCTTTGTAATGGTTAGCTACAATATATTTTCGGCTGGTATTGAAATTTAAAAGAGCAATACAAAAATAACAATCAGATAAATTTCAATCAGATAAATTACAAATATTAGAGCAATACAAAAATACAGAGCTAGCTCGATTCGGGATTGGAAAGTAATGCCATCAAACCTTTGTACAAACAAAAATACATAGCTATACAAAGGTTGGATGGTTATTGAGAATAGAATAGCTCGATTCAGGACCATCAAACCTTGCATCAAACTTACTGTTTGATGCATGCAACAAAAAATCCAGGATAGCTTTCTAAACAACAAGAATAGCTTTCTAAACAATATAAAAATTACTAGGAGTGAAACAACAAGAATAGCTTTCTAAACAATATAAATTTCAATCCTGGATACTGAACATGCAACAAAAAAAAGAGGCTTTATCAAGCATTATGAAACTCTTTGCTGCAGATATACTAGGGGAAGCCCTTTCAGAAGATTAGCTAGATGAAATATTATTAAAAATGCTTTTATGTGACATATGGAAAGTAAGATATTTTGGATTAAAGGATTTTTTTTCCAAAATACCTTATCCTTGGAACAATCTCATAAGAGATAAATATAATTACTTACGACTTAAAGAATATACAGGAGAGAATCCTGAGTCAACTCATGCAACAGGCTTTCTAAAGAAAGCATGCATGGATACAGGAAAGGAGGTTTGTCAACAAACCAAAGCAAGCAAACATATGCGAAAGCAAATCCTTCGGTCTAAACTAGGACAGTCATGTTGTCCAAAATATGACGAAGATTTAAATATCAAATTTGGATGTCCTCCACAATATAATAAATGGAGAACAACCAAAAAAAGGTTTTACAAGAAAAAACCAAAATTCAGGATTACTAGAAAAAAATGGAAACCTGAATTCAAAAATAAATACAAAGGAGATAAATCTTTTGCTAAACGAAAGTCTATCAAAAGAAAATTCAAAAAGAGTTGCAAATACTTCAAATGCAACCAAGAACGGCATTTTGCAAACGAATGTCCATTAAATGTTCAAACTGTGATCATAAATGATCCAAATGAATTCGATATTAATGTCGTAACAATACACGATATATCATGATAATTCAACCATATATGAAATAGAAAGCATATATTCTGATTCAGAATCAGAACAAGAGATATTTTCTGATTTTGAAAATTTGAATATTAATATGCTTACTATTAACAAAACATATAATCAAATTAAAATCATACCATTGACAGTTTATGCCATTCTCCCAAAGAGAGAAAGGATAAACTCTGCAAGATATTTATTATATTCTGGAAGAAGTCTAAAATTAAAAAGATATAGAACTACTGAAGTATTTCTAGATCTAATTTTACAAATATCATTTGGGTACTATGGAATTATTTATAATATTTAAAAACACGCTAAACAAAACGTCTTTATAACATATGGTTTTATAGAACTTATGTCAAAAACTAATGTTAACATATTCTTAAAAGACAAGTCTTGAAAATAAAGACTATATAATTGAACAAGGAGACTCGATAGGTCTACTCGTATTACAAAAATATGAAGATTTACCTTTGATAAAAGAAGATATAAGTGAGCCTAGCCTTAGCTCACCTATATCTCAATCTCCTTCTAACCCATCACTGGGAAAAGAAACCTATTACGAATATCGTATCTACATGAATACAATTTCAGAAAATCCTGAAATACAAAATGATAGTATTCAGGATAGTATGGGAGAGCAATTCGTCATCACCGACGAAGATCTTGAAAGATTAAAAGATGCTATCCCATATACAGACAAAAGAGAAATATACAAATCCTCAACAATCAAATCTATATTTCTAAATAAACGAAAGAATGCAAGGGAATATTGAATTAAAAGGAAATGAGAATTTTACATCTGTAAAACTCATTAGTCAATAGCAGATTGACAAGTTACAGAAAAAATATCCCAAAATGAAGTATCTTCATATTGGACTTATTCAAATCAAAATAACTATATTATTTAGATCTGGAATAGATACACCTATAATGATAGTATATTTAAATGAACGCATCATAAACAATCCATTAAATAGTTTAATATGTGGTGCTAAATCTAATCTTGCAAATAGAATATTTGGAGTAAACATACATCCTGATTTTTGTATTAGCCTTAATGATAAAAATATAGATAAAGTATGTTCTTTATCTATTAGTCTCAAGGGGATAGAACTTCTACCTGGTTCGAAAGTGTTGGGAATACAATGGGAACATTGTATGGCCCTAAATGACACTTCGACATTTAAATCAATTACTCCCAACCAATTTGTCAGATTATTTGAAGTTGGTAATAGGAAAATAATCCAACCAAGGTTGGTAGATATTAGACATTTAAAGTATGATAATGATATACAAATATTTATAAAATCCTTGAAGCCAAAAATAGTTTTACCTATAGAACAATTTATAGCATCAAGAAATACTATTTCCACCACGATAATAAATCCTATAGGTTCTTCATCTACATTACAATCCAAAGTAACTAGAAGTAGAAGTATTGACTACAGACAAGTTCAAGCTTCTACAGAGCTAGAAACCCCAAAATATAGTTTGTCTGAAGACAGAAAAGCAGAGGAAAACAATTATCCTCTTGAAGGCAGAACACAACATATATTAGACCTACAAAATACAAATTTTGTAAGGTTACCCATTGAATCTCCTCATGAATAAAGGAGATATGATTAACACAATTGATTTAAAAAGGAAATCTCAATTGCATATATATATATATATATATATATATATATATATATATATATATATATATATATATATATATACCTTTAACAATATGTATTCCTACGTATCCTGAATTTACGTTACATGCACTATTAGACTCTGAAGCAGAAATTAGTCTAATCCAGAATACATTTATACCACAACAATATTGGATTCCTTTAGATAAAAAAGGAATGCTAAATAATTTTATTGGAAGACAAGTTCCTGTCATCCATAAAACAGAAATACCCATTACTATACTGGATATTCATGGTATTGAAAAGGAATACACATTTGAATTTGCCTTACTACCAAAAGAATTTAATAGTGATTGTATAATTGGTATGAATAATTTAAGACATTATTCATCATTTAATAAATACTATTTTGAACTTGATGGAGCTCAAGTACCTCGGGTACCTTTTCCAGCTCCTCTATTACCTCACTTTACGACAGCCCAGCGTGGTGAAGTTGTACAATTAGTAGATACTATTTGTACATACAATATATCCATAAATGAGATCGAAAGAACAGTTCACAATATGTTAGAACCTTTATATAGTGATAATCCGTTGAAGTTATTTGATAAAGCTCCTCGGCATTGTACACTATAATTATTAGAGCAATACAAAACTACAAAGATAAAGTAAATAGTATAATGGTATCTCCAGCAGATAAAAAAGAGTTTGCTGTACAGATACAAGAGCTTTTGAAATTAAATATAATTCAAAAAAGTTCTAGCCCTCACTCTTTGCCTGCTTTCTTGGTCAGAAACCATGCAGAACAAAAGAGAGGAAAAGCTAGAATAATTATTAACTATAGAAAATTGAATAGTTGTATAAGGTTTGATGGTTATTTCATTCCATCAGCCGAACAACTAATTAAACAAATACAAGGTGCAAAATATTACAGTAAGTTTGATGCCAAGTCAGGATTTTCGCAAATAAAACTTAAAGATAAAACCTCTATAGAGTTAACAGCATTTAGTTGCCCTCTAGGACATTATGAATGGAAAGTAATGCCTTTTGGCCTAAAAAATGCTCCACAAATATTTCAACAATAGATGAATTCCATATTTGGACATTTACAATTAGTGGTAGTTTACATTGATGATATTCTAATCTTTTCTAATTCATTAGAAGAGCATAAACAACATCTATTAACAGTAATAAATCTGTTACTAGACAATGGGATAATTCTTAATCCCAAAAAGATAGAATTATGTAAAAAGGAAATTAAATTCCTTGGAAAATACATAAAAAATGGTCAGATTGAGCTACAACAACACATCTACACAAAAATAAAAGAATACCCTTCTACCTTTAGAACTCTCAAAAAACTTCCAAGTTTTCTAGGAATTCTAAATTATGCAAGGAAATTTATATCTAATCTTTCTGAAAAGATTAAACAACTTCAAGAAAGATTAGTTATAGAACAAAGAAAATATAAACAAAATACAGGTGAACAGCCTAGGAAATGGAATACAGATAAAATTCTAATTATATTAACACCAAAAGAGGAAAAAGAATAAAAACACTAGTAAAAGATCAAAAAAATACTATATTTTCCGACTAAAGCAAAGTTAATAACTCTCCAAGCTAATGCATCAGATCAGTTTTGGATAGAAGTTTTAATTGCTCAACATAAAGAAATAGTAGCCTATACTTCAGGAAAATTTTCAAAACCACAAATCAAATATTCCACTTATGATAAAGAATTATTAGCCATTAAATTAGCTATAAAAAGCCTAAAAATATACTTGCTACACAGAAACTTTGTTATTGAAACAGATAACAAATCCGTAGCACAATTTCTAAAAAAGAAAACCATAAATAATCCTGAAAAAAATCTCAGAAGAATTCATATTGCAATTTATCTAGAGATTTTCAATTATGATGTTAAATATATCTCAGGTTATACTAATTTCCTTGCTGATTATTTAACTAGCAGATGCATGAAGTCATTGACGCTAAGGTCAGGCGTTTAGCAGAACAAATGAAACGCCTGCAAGCTTGGCAGGAACTGCCAAAAAGGGAAAAAAGACAGCTGACACATTAGCTGTGAAGCCTTCCACAGAAGGAAAAATAGCTGACATATCAGCTGCAAAACCTTCCACAGAAGGAAAATCAGCTCCCACAGGAGCAATGATGACAACTTCCACGGAAGTTTTCTCTGGTCTGAAGAATTCAGCATATACAGTAAAAAAGACACCAAAGCCCTTTGCTAATACCATAGCAAAGGATTGGTATAGCAAAGACCTAAAACAAGATGAAGAGATATATAACAGAATCAATAGCTGATTTAGAGCACTCAAATCAAACGATTTACGAGCCTCTAATTATTGGCTAACACAAATAGAACAAGTTATATTATCTCTCCTCCATAAAAATCAAGAGTTGGTCAAACAACAAACAATGATGGAAAACCTGGTCAAAGGTCTCTGTCTATACTCGATAACAACCAGATCAGAAGCTTTGAACAAAAAGAAGGAAGCTCTTTTTACAGGAACTTCCAAAGACCAACAGAAGCTCAGAGAGATCTTTTCCAATTTGCATACCTCAGATATGGTAAGCATTTGGATCCCAGATTTCTTAGAGCTCGGCAAGCTATACCATATTCAGACAGAAAAAACTAAACAATTAGATGCTAAAGTTACTGTTCAGCACATGATTACTTTAAATCAGCATAACCTTCTTGAAGATACTCAGCTGGTTTCTTTCTTTAAAAACTTAGAGGATCTAGATATCTCTTCTTACTTTGCAAAAGAAGAGTTAATTCTCAATAAATTTAAACGACCTCGACTCCTGACATGTTTCAAAGAAATCCCTAAGTACCAAAGACATCTGTATTTAGGGATTGTTCACGAAGTTTATGTGAACACAGACCATCCTGAAGAATATAAAAGGTATATCCTAGACATATGCAGTAACAAGCTTCGAGAGTATTCTAACAGGTTCCAAACCATTTTCATGTTCCCTATATGGAGCATATGGGAAGAACGAAACCACATAAAACTTCATCCCTTAGTCCAACTATGGGAATTAAGAAAGATGGTAGAGCAACCAGTCCATGATACAATTAGATATTCAAAGTCAGATTTTGACTCAGAAAAAGAAGCAATTCTCGCTGCAAAAGAATTTTTCAGGATCGCCTACACAACGGCAGTTTCTGGAGTCCATTCCATACATGAAGGAAGAACAATCCTTTTATTTGATTACCTTTCAGCATTTGAAAAATCTGGCAAAAGGATCCAAAAGATAACCAGATTCTTTGACTCTCTCCACCTCGGGAAAATTGGTGCACAAGCCCAGGATGAATTCTTTCTTGCCCTAGAAGAAACACAAGGACAAAGTGATGCAACTGTTGATCATGAAATGATGGCAGCACTTCAAATTGATGATTAAAACCATGGTGGGCCCAACCCAGTAACACCGTACCCACTACAATAAATCAGCCACAAGTGGCAGACAGCCACTATTACACCAACCGCACTTCAACAATAATGCAACCTCCTTCCAATCTGGAAAGATTCCATCTTATCCTCCACCTCAGTCGTCCTTATCTTCAACCCTCTCCGAACGCCTATAAAGAAGCTGTAAGTTCTCCTTGAGAGGCAGGATTCGGATTCTACTTGTAAATTTTCTTCTCTGAGCTTTCTTTTCTTTGGTTGTGTTGTTCCAGTGTTGTTCCAGTGTTGTTTAAAGATTTTGGTCCCGTTGTTCCAGTGTTGTTTAAAGATTTGGTATTTAGCAACTAAATGTTGACAACTCTATAGAGATTTTATCTTTAAGTTTTATTTGTCAAAACCCTGACTTGGCATCAAACTTACTGTAATATTTTGCACTTTGTATTTGTTTAATTATTTATGCGTATATTGTAGGTAATATTTTGCATCTTGTATTTGTTTAAAGATACAGCAAACTCTTCTTTATCTGCTGAATAACTAATTAAACAAATACAAGTATCTGTTTAATTTCAAAAGCTCTTGTATCTGTACAGCAAACTCTTCTTATCTGCTGGAGATACCATTATACTATTTACTCTTATCTTTGTATTTTTGTATTGCTCTAATAATTCTAGTGTACAATACCGAGGAGCTTTATCAAATAACTTCCTCGGTATTGAAATATATTGAGAATAGAATAGCTCAGAGAAGAAAATAAACAACACTGGAACAACGCAACTAAAAAAAAGAAAGCTCAGAGAAGAGGCACTGTTTGCAAGATTTTTATGCTTGGCTAAAATGGTGTAGTACCTTCAACTCCAAAAGAAGCTTTATCTGTCAGTTCTATCACGCTGTACTTCTTGCACATGAACGTCCACTGGGTCTTCTGTCTACTATGGCTTGAGGAATTCAAAGCAGACTTCTCTAACTGAACAATTCTGTCATGTGAAGGAGAAAGAAGAGAAAGATGGCAGTGTGAGGCACAAGACACCAAACCCCAAGGTAGAACTCCCATATACTTATCTCATGGCTTGGTTCGTCTTGCATTCTCCTTCTTTAATGTCACCTGTCCATTCATCCATTGACCGTACTGTTCCCAAAATTCAATATTATGAACGAATATAATGGCAGGGGCACTACATGGCGATGATTCCGAAGCATCTTCAACATCATGGCAACTATCAACTGTACAAATGTTTTCATTATTTTCTAAATGCAGACGATGGTGAGGAATTTGCAGATTTGCCAGGACCTGATCATTTTACTTCTCCATCTTCCAAAAGTTTTTTATGGCTCATAAGTATCAAACCTGGGTATCTGGTATTTTGTCAATCGTCGAATAAGGTCGCACATGGTCAAACCCTTTCGAAGATAATGGGTTTTTGATCGACCAAGCGAACAGGCATGATGTGTTTGTTAATCATGACAAGTAGTGGTAGGATAACTGTAACTGATATCAAGATGTTTGCATGTATGGTCTTATGATGCAAAACACGAATGCCCATCGGCTTGATAGTTGTGATGTATTAGAATATTGAATCATAATACATGATTTTGTCTTTCTTGAGCTGAACAATGATAAGCTTAAAGTCATTTAAGTCTCAAACTATTTCACTTTCAGTTGTTTGATGAGTTGGAGGCAACGAGAATATTATACACCCACTCTAGGCAAATGAAGCATCGACAGTTTCATCGTGGATGCTGGTTGCATTTCCATAATGGTTTTCCAGAAGGATGTGAATGTCACTCCTTGTAATGCACGCCCGACGGTCATGAGTCTCACATGAAGCTTTACCTTTACAGTGGGCTTAGACCTGACATCGTCGTCTCATAACTTTGATTCTGAGAGAGCTTCAAGAGGAAACCTCTTTTACGTGTGCCTTATAGACTACACGAATCTGTAGGTAAGGCTTGTCTTTTTTATCTTGGGTGCAAAAAGAATGCAACCCTAAAGATGAGCCTCATGATAATTTGAACACACTAATGCCAACTTGAGTCTCCTGTGTAGACTGAGACACACGTGTCGTGACAAATCTCAAATGCGACTTAAGATATATGAGTGTCATGACAAGCCTTGCACGAGAGCTGAGACATGTGAGTGTCATTTTGAACTCTGTATGGAAGCTGAGGAATTCTATGTGAAACTTGAATTGCTTGATTTGCACATCATCTTCTAAATTGATGGTAAGATAGGCGTTTTGCTCGGTTGAATAAGAATATTTTCAACCACAAAGTCAAAACATCTTAACTAGTTTTTAGCTTAGTTGAACTTATGAGAGATCTCTTGTCAAGATAGATATTTATCTTGTGGTAGAGCTCTATTGGTTTGGTTGATTGCCACGCTATAATCCTCATATATCAAATGAGAAAATGGAGGAGTCTTGAAACTACATAGATCTCATGCACAACCCCCAATTGAATATTGAATTAATTCTTAATGCAAAGAAAAAGAATCAACTCTTTAATGATTTGCTAAGCCCATATCAGATAGAAGTGACTTCAGAGACTGGGAAGAGAGCTGGTGCAGACCGATAATGAGAAGACGAAATCTCATCAGAGTGGAGAAAATCATAGTTAAATGATATGACCACCCTCGTCAGGTCTAACTACCTTCAGACTTGGCAAAGATTAGAGTTAGCCACGAATACCTGTCCATTTTTATTCTTTGAATCATCCGAATATTGTGCAGTTCGCCATATTGACATTTGCTTGGATGATTGATATAGCCTCATCTAAAATACAAAGATTGAGTAATAACTAGCCCCAATACAGTGGGCTGTCATATGTATGTGCATTAAGATTGGCGCAAATCACATGACGGAAGCATTTCTGACGTTGCTTTGGATGATTTTGCTCACTTTTCTCGGGTTGGGAAGTATTTTGCAATACTGAAAATAACGCGTTATGAAACTCGTTATATCACGTTATGGTACCTAACGCTAGCTCAATGTTATCTAACGGTAAAAAATAACTCATTGCAATGTAAAGGTACGTTTTTTACACTATTTTATGTTATATTATGTTATATTACGTTATTTACAGTCATATTTTTGAGTAATTTTCATGTTGCTGCAGATTATTTTTTATTGATTGTTAGCCGATTGTTGCAATTTTTTACTTCATTGCTTGTTGTTTGTTTGTTTGATTACTTGTAGAACTAATAGTTTATTAATTTGTGATTGCTTAGTATAATTCATCTCCGATCTTTGAATTTTGTTAATTATTGTTGATTCTATTGAGCTCACAATTGAACTGAAATGAGCATTAGAAAATATAAATTGAGCATTATAAAATAAAAATTACAACATTGGTGATAAATGAAACTGAAATAAATAAATTTATAATCATTTTTGGGGTAATGACTGAAATTACGGTTCTAAACTTAATATTATTTATAAAAGTAAAATGTTAACGTTATTACGAAACTTACTAGGAACTTACGATAGTTTTTAATTATTATAATATGATTTTACTTTTTTATTAAATGTTTAAATTAATTTTTTAATCATAAAAATATTAATATATAGTTTTTTACTTATTTTTATTAAATAAATTAGAAATTACATAATCTATGTTATGCTTTGTGCTATATGTGATGTAACCTAACTAAGGTAAAACGTTACGTTACTGCTATCGCTATTTTAAACATTGGTATTTTGTTTGGATGGGCACTGATCAATTTTATTATATTAAGCCATGCAATAAGAATAAGTTATTTAAGCCTCACTCCGCATGTGGCTCAGTTGTCACTTTTAGTCGTTCCATATGTATGAGCTTCACTAAGATTGCATATTGAATCTGAGTTTGATCGAAAACTATAATTTTGATTTGCATGTTGGCTTATAACAAGTAAAAGCCCTCTTTAAACATGGACACAGGCCTAATCCCCTGGGTGGGTCGTGTAAAAGCAAGAGTCTTCTTGAAACACGGACACGCCCTACCCCCTGGATGGGTCGTGCGAAACGTTTCTTGGATTGCATCATACAATAATTATGTACTGAGTGATTTATGCGAGTTTGAGCCTATGTTTGCTCTAATTCACATGGGCTGAGACTCGCATCTTGTTTGATTCAGACGGGGCTGAGCCTTATGCATGATCTGAAGTACACTAGGCCAAACCTCGCATCTGATTGCTTAAGATTCATGATTAATGCAGGCTTCACAAGTTATGTGTCTTCTTTGAGGATTTTGAGTCCATTGCTAGATACAACTTAGACTTGAGCTTGACCTAATTTTTGTCATACTAGTAGTGAGAGTAACACTATACACTTAGAATCTCATAATGGTTATCATGTTGCTCTTCAAATTGAAAAACCCCCAACAACTTTTTCATATGACGCATCATTCTCTTCTTCGAACACATTTGAATGCATATTTACTATATGAAATTGATATTTTAACCATCATCTTCCCCAATCTTCTTGAGTACTGGAAAAAAATATTACTTATCCAATATAGTTAAATATGCTCCCTCGAATCAATGTTGCACAAGTTATAAGGAGCAGTTGTCTATTGAGTTCCTTATAAATTTCCTTAAAAACTTGGATGCGTATAGCTTACACTTGCACCGGCATGTGCATTTGTGCGGGGCCCCCATGCCTTTGGAGACATAAAAGACCGTTGCTGCGGGGCTCATGGAGCACGCGCCTCTACTGCTGTGCTTAGAGCGCAGAGGGTGCGCCACAAAATTTGTGCAAAGGAGATGGTGCGCTTTATAATCTAAAAGTGAGGATGGATCGGAAGCGCACACTGAGCGTGCATATCTGAAGAGGAGCTCGAAGTCGTGGGCTCTACGCACATCTAAAGAGGCGTATGGAGATGCTATAGAGACACGTAGAGGCGTGCGCTGGGGCGTGTTCTCTTTGCGCGCATTTGTATAAGCGCGTGGAGGCAAATCCCCGGGCGTGCGTAGTGAGCTCCACGTGTGCGCACGGCCAGTTCTGCGCATGCTCAGACAGGTAGTTTTGCGCACGCAACCAGTTCTGCACATGTGTGAGCAGCATGCTTTGTGCGCACAACTGAGATCGCGCGCTCCGCATGCGCTGCTGACTTCTGCGACTCTTAAGACTTTGCGCTGAGATTTGCACGCAGAGTTATCTGCATGTGGGTGCTTCAGACTATAGATTCTCAACGAACGCCTCTTTGGTAATGTTCAAGCGCGCCCGTTGGGCCTTGCATCTTTTTCGGCAGTCTTGATTTCTTTTTTATGACCGCATCAAGGCTGAACTTGGCTTGGTGACATTCTTTTCAGTTGAACAGTCATCAAGAGACGATTGTATGACAGCAAATCTGCGATTGATGCGAATCTCACTGTTGATAAACGATGTTGTATCTCTGTTAAGAGGCAATGGCGCCTCATATTTATCAACAGACAATGACGTCTTATCGTTGTTGATAGGTGATAATGCCTTATATTTTTCGATAGGTGATAATGCCTTATCTTTGTTCATGGGCGTTATAACGCCTCATATTTTTCGACTGTCACTTGGCGATAACGCTTTGAGGGTTTCGAGCTAGAGGAATCGACGATAACGTCAGACTGTGTAACCATTTTCTCTTCAGTGAAAAGAGGCTCCCACTGTAGTCAACTACTGTACGCCCGAATTTGGAAAATTTCTTTTCATTGCCATTGATTGAGAATTATATCAAAATAAAAGAAAATTACAATTGATTTATTCGAGATTACAAGGGTAGGAAAAAGAGATGATTATGTTTCTCTTTTTTATTTCCATGGGATCTTTGGTAGCAGTAGAAGGTTGTAAGTAGCGGTGGAAGGTCGATCATTTCTTCCGTTGACGATCTGAATGCCAATTGATTCCTCTGGCACCAAGCTCTGGCCGGAGAAGAAACAAGAACTCCTGAAGCGTAGTAGTTTATGCTTCTTTGAATTTTTTCCGTCTCTGGATCTTTAGTTTCTGAATCTCTAGATTTCTATATTTGGATCTCTACATCTCTCTTTTTGGATCTCTGGATTTCCTTCCATCTTTGTCCCTCTAACTGTGGATTTCTCCCCCTTTTTTCTGTTGAGAGAGGGCTTTTTATAGCCTCTACGAAGATAACTCTCTCAAATCTCTCCATAATTGGAGATTAAATCATGGGATTGTTACAACCAATTATGCACATGAAGCGGGGTTCCAGAGTGCGCGACGTGCAAGAAGCAATCCGAACGTGCATGGTGCGCCCAGTGCAAGTGCCAAGGTGCACGAGTGCGTGTCTGGGGGGCATGCAGGGGGTGCACAGGCGCACAAGGATGCACACGGTACGCTCTTGCCCATGTGCGCGGGGGCGCGAATGGTGCGCGCTTGCCCGCATGCGCGGGGCGTGTGCAGTGCGCACTTGGACGCACATGGGCCAGCGCGGGCGCGCGGACACGCGTGGGCGCGCGCGATGTGCGCAATACGCGAGCTTGGTGTTGCGTAGCACACGTGTCTGGGTGCGTGCGGGGTGTGCACAACAGGTGAGCCTAGGTTCGCATGCATCAGGGTGCACAGGCAACCCCCGGCACACTCTGCTTCAAACATGCGCAACCCTAGGAGCACGCGCTCCTCGGTGCGCGCTCTTCGGCTCGCGCTCCTTGGACCTAGGCATCTAGCGCTCTTGTTTCTGCTATATTTTTTAGTGCCTACATTACCATGCAGCCATTAAGCTGGCCAACACTTTCGAAGACTTCTGAATCTATTACATATGATGCCTCAAGAGCACTCATACAGGCTTAATAGTTTCACTTTCAGCCACCCTGCCCTCTCAGTCAAGACTAGCAATGTATTCCAGTTGCTAGCAGCAAGTTATTGTCAAAGATATGGCCTCCAGGTAAATGAAATCTACAAATCTTCAATAAACATTGAGCCTAGAGCTTGACATTTCCACATCATTGATTATGTTTTGTACGACACTCCCTGATGATCCTAATGAGGTGCATCCATTCGGGGAAGAGCGTCTAGATTTTACTATGATATGTCCACACAAATGCATTGCAAATCACATGGAGAACTGCTACATCCTCTCACTAATAGAAGCTCAACAACAACAACAACTAAGCCTTTTATCCCAAGTACTTGGGCTAGGCTATATGAACCAAAATAGAATCACGCCAAATCGATTATATTGATAATCCTTCTCTATTTATTCCTATCAAGTAATATCTCCTCATTCATACCTCTAGAATCCATATCTTTTCGTATCACCTCCGTCCGTATTTTTTTCGATCTTCCTTTCGCTCTTTTAACTTATCTTACGTTGATAAACTCTGCTCGTCAAACAAGTGTATTTGTAGGTCTACGTTGCACATGACCAAACCATCGAAAATAATTTTCTCACCTCTTCTCATCAATGGAGGCTACACCTAACTTAGTACGAATATCTTCACTTCTCTTTTTCTCTCTCCTAGTGTTGTCGCACGTCCAACAAAGCATGCGCATCTAAGCGCAAGAACTTAAAAAGCTCATGAGGTTAGTTTTGGAGTTCATCAATCTGAATCAAAGCTCTAAAACCAGTATAATGACTCAGTTATTATAGGTCGAAAATAATTTCAAAGTCCGTGGTTTATGTAGATGGTGTCATGAATGTTAGATCCATACAAATTTCATATATCAAGTGCTAGAGTTCATCCAATCATTCTCCCATGGTCATTTAAAACATGGAAAATTGATATTCCCGAACCAATCGGTCCATCGAAAAACGGCCATTAATTCATCTTTGCTATTACTAATTACTTCCCCCAAATGGGCCAAAACCATCCCCTTAAGGAATGTCAAAACTTAAAACATGATTTAAATCATTAAACCTATCTTTCTACCATTTTGGTATAATTCTTGCGTACCAAGGCAGAAAGTCCATGATAGAGGATTTGAATTCACTAGCCAAATATTTTACCAGTGCTATGAGTTATAAACACAAAATATCACTTTGACAACCTACAACCTAGCAGTCAAATGATTCAAGGAAGCGTTAACAAGACTATCATCAAGCTTCTTTAGAAGCCTGCATCACCGAATACACGATTTTGACTAAAAGCTTTGTGAATGCCTTTATGCCTATTGAACAATGGTTTGGATCCCTATGGTCGCTATGCCCTATTTTCAGGTATATGGCCGTGAAGTAGTCATACCCATGGAAATCTAGATCTATAATGAAAATAACGACAAAAGAAAATCATCAACGAAGACTCCAAGAAATATAGGCACCAAATGATAAATGGTTGCAACCTCAAAAGTATATCAAACTTTACCAAGCGTGCATTTCTATGGCTTTCAACAAGAAAGTCAAAAAAAAAATCTTCAAAGATGATGAGTTAGTCTTAGATGTCCAATGATCGATAGTCATGACGCATAAGACAAAAGGAAAGATTCCAACCAAAATTGAAAGGATCTTTCATGATTTAGACAGTCTACACATATTTCGCATATCGCCTGATCAATGCAAAAGATGATAGATTTAATGATGTTGATTAATGACAATTTTAAGAAATACCATCCAAGACCACATCATCAATTCCCTAGTGAAGATTCCTTATATACTTATGCAAACTAATTAAAACCCCTATTTCCTTGGCGGAGTTGCTTTAAAGTTGGAATTAACTTTCCTTCATTTGCTTCTTCATTGCTTCCTTGATTTCAACAAATAGGAAGCTAATCTAATCATCAATGAGATCCAGACTAAGTTGATATCCACTTCGAACCAAAACAAAAAGGTTGATCTCCCCAACAAGATATACAAGTACCCTTCATTTGCTTTCTTCGCACTCTTGTTGCAGGTACATTGTGTTGCTTTGTGCCTCTCCGCACCCTCAATCGACTTTAGCTCTAGTAAAGCAGAATTTAAAGTCTTCAAAGCGAGGCTGCACCAACAGTCCGGCCTCAATGAGGGCTTTTCTCTTAAACTAGCCAAATGTGAGCTTTGCCCCATGAACCCATGAACCATGATGGATACATGTTGGCAACTCTGGACTTGCTTCAAGCGAATCATTCCACTTCCAAGACCACAATGATAGAATGGTGGGCATTAAGCCCCATTATCTCCACTTAATGTGGGTTGGAATCCTCATTAAGGAGGATTTTTACGGAGCCAATTAAATAACACCCCATAGGCAGCTCCTTGAGTGCCTATAAATAAGCCAACAGAAGGCAAATTTTGGATCCAGCTTCAGCTTCCACAAGAAAAAAGAAGAAAAGGAGATCTTAGCTCTCCTGGCTCCATTTCAGTTCTTTAAGAACTCCAAAGATTAATTTGGATTAAGAGATCATTCTCTTAGCTAGACTCCTCAAAGCAAAGATGCAAGCAGATAGTCTGGTCATCAAAAGAATTCAAGATCGACTTCAATCTGCACTGGTTCTTAGAAATAAATAAAAAAGAAATTGATTCTAATTTCTCCTTGTGAGAGATTTTTTTAATCTCCCCCCTTCAGAGAAATACAAAAAAGTCTCTGCTCCACCGCAGTTCTTACAAATGCACACTTACAACTAGCAAGGGAGTAAGTTGTTCATGGTGAACCGGCCAATTTGGCTGCATAACCCTTTTACAACTTTTTTTTGAACGACAGTAGTACCTCAGTGTCGAACATAAGACCTCCCATAACCCACTCCCACACCTTACCCAATGAGCCAGGCCTCCTTAGCCCAATTGCACTGATCCGATCCATGCAACACCCTTTACAATCAGTGAAATAGTTCCTCATGTAAATTCGAAAACTAAACATGGAGATATATATTGACTAACATATGGCAAAGCAAGTCTAACAAGCGATTCAAACTGAGCAAAGGCCTGAACTCATATGTCTGACCCGTATCTGTCCAGACATTATATCTCATCATGTGTAGTCATCAGAAGTCCCTCTCAATGTCCGCGCACAAAACACTCCGCAGCAACCAAATTTAGGAGAAGCCATTACAAATGCTTGCTCCAGGTGATTGACCTAATTACGATTTCTATTATGGTACCAAAATTGCATCATTAGCCTACTTTCCTAAAATCTGAAGAACCCTAGACAGCTAGATTGAATTGAGCGGAATCGAAAAGGGAGGTGACGATAAGGACAGGCGGTGGTTACCTCGGAGGTGCTGGAGCCGAACTGGAGGAGGCCGGTCTGGGCGCCGGCGGCGGCGGACTTTTTCTTGAGGTCCTGGATCCTTCGCCGCTCCGCCTCCCGCTGCTTCTCTAGCCTCCTTATTCTCACCGCATCCTGGGCGGTGCCCACGTAACCATCCCCCATCCCCGACATCGCTCCGATCCTTCCTTTCTAGAAACAACGATTCGATTCGATGATAGACTCTGCGGAGGGGAGTATAGGGGGAACTTCTAAAGGGGCACAAGTTTTTTCCTAGTGAGCCCAGTTAATAACTTAACTGCATAACAAGTTTACCCTCTTAAAAAAAATCCAATTTTACCCTTCTTTAGTCCACATTCGGATGTGGACTGTTCGGACCTAGAGTCCGAACAAATCTGAAATGTTCAGATTGTAAGTCCGAACAGATGTTAACTGTTCGGACTTACAGTCCGAATAGGTCCAGATCTGTTCGGACTTACAGTCCGAACAGTTCAGATATGTTCGGACTTTCAGTCTGAACACGGTCCCTTTGTTCGGACTATCAGTCCGAACGGAACTCTCCTGTTCGGACTGACAGTCCGAACAGGGGCCTAACCCAAAATATACTCCAGACTCCTCACCCACTCTATAAGTTGTAATAAATTGATATATCATTAGTTAAACCAATTTAACGACACTTTACGAACTTATATTAAGCATTAATACACCGATACAATGATATGTCAACGATATATCGGTTAATGTATTAACGACCGATACAATGATATATGGATAATATACTAACAACTAATATATTAAAAACTAATATATTAACAAATGATACACCGATACAATGACACTGCGATACACCGATACAATGATACTCCTGAGATACCAATACATTGATCTCCTGATACACCCATATAATAATACATAGATACACAGATAACCTGATACAACGATATGATAAGTAATACATTGATATAGTGAAGATTATGAACAAGATCCCATACAAATTAAACAATTACAAACGTAGTGTATATATTAGTCGAGCAAAAAGCAAATAATTGGGTTCATTACATATAAAGACCATATACATCAAATTCTTCAATATGTTTGAAAGTAAACAATTACACCGGCCACATGAATTTCCTTACAACGATACATCAATGCACAACTACTATAATCGAATCACTGTCTCTCTGTCTTCCTCAGAGGTTGACGTCTGCTTCTGGTTCGTGTCATTAAAGTCGTATCGGGTGCATCAGGAGTGGTTTCATCTTGTTTTTGTTCCTCTTCTTGATCTTCTGGTGGTTCTACTGGCTTAGTGCAACCAGTGACTAATACATCGAAGTGGATCTCGTTCCTGTATATATAATATAGTCATAACATATGCGCACACACAATAATTGGTTTATGATTTTTAACGGGAAATAATTACGTCATCTTTTAAAACGAAGAAAGCAACGTGCGTCTTGAAACTCTTCAGTACTGATAAATCAACTGGACTGCGGTAATTTGACTCATGAAGATAATCTTGAGAGCCTCCTGCATCAATATTTTCTTCATCTGGTCTTGCACTTTTATTTCTTATCAAATTAGGAGTTTGTATGTTAAATTCAGGATCTACATCAACTTTGATTTCTCGCTCTCGTATCGGGCGACGGATTTGTGGTCGAAATGCTGTTTTCTTCCTCCTTAACGAGGCAGTTGGTCGTACGCGAGAAGATTCCGCCGGATCCATCTATGGAATACAAAGATATTTTATTTTTAGATGTTATTTTTCATAACACTAAGTTCTGTACATGTAAGTATGAACATACAAAGTAAAATTTGCTACAAATATAATTTTTTGTCTAATTTTTTTCCTGCAAAATAGTATAATATTAAATTTTAAAGACACTAAAACCGTATTTTGCAACTTAATCAACCATTAGGACAATACCATCAAACTTCATAATTAACTAATAAATTTTAATACTAACGTTCATGATTATAAAAAATAGCATATTTTAAAATTGGAATTACAATATTAAATTTTCTTAATAATTACAATCTAAATATTAATAATTAAAATTAACAAAAAAATGCTAACTAAACTTGCTACATCATTCCCTCTTCCTCCTTCCAAACCCAACAAAATCACCAAACCCTAATATTCAAAGTTGTTTAATCCAAAAATAATAAAAACTAAATTTTACAATAAATATTACTAAATTAGGAAAACTCACCTAGTAATGGCGGGAAGACAGCGGCGGCAGAACATCGGCGGCGGCGGAAGCTCGGAGGCGGCGGCGGCATGCGGTAGCGGCGGGAGGGAGGTCTACGAATGGGAGAGAGAGAGAGAGATTTCGAAGGAGAAATGAGGAGAGAAAGTATGGAGATGATGAGTGGAAGTGGGAGAGGAAAAGTGAGTTTGGGTTAGGTTTGGAGGAGAAATGAGGAGAGAAGAGGAAGAGGAAGAGGAAGAGGAAGAGGAAGAGGAAGAGGAAATATAGGGGGAAGGGTATTTTGGAAATATCATATGTGATCACTAAGAAATTTCCCTTCTTATGAAAAACTTACTGGGCTCACTAGGAAATCTGGGCTCACTAGGAAAACACTTGTGCCCCTTTAGAAGTTCCCGAGTATAGGGAGCTGGGGGAAACTAATTTTAGGAATCCGATAAGCACTGCTGGATCCGAACTGTACCCGGGTTTCGAAATAAATATTAGCATTTGTGGAGTTTCTAGAGGGGCACACCATTTTTCCTAGTCATAATACGAGTTTGTTATCGAATTTTTTGAACTGAAATACCCCTTTCTTCAACCTCTCTTTTTCTTCTCTTTTCAAACTGCAATTCAGTTAACCCAAAAAATAAAAAAAATAAAACCCACAACTATTCCATCAAATCTTTTCTTATATTAAATTATCTCACAAATTAAATTAAAAAATTGAATTTATTAAGCCTTTGCTTATTTAAAAATCCTAGAAATATTGCAGATTGATAAAAGTTATGAATCCAAAAAAAAAAATCTTACAGTTCGAACTCACAGTCCGGACGACTCTCCACTGTCAGGACTAGACGGTCCAATATCCGTCCGGACTGGAAGTCCGGACAGTGGACTGCTGTCCGAACTTCTAGTACGGATAAAAAATTTTTGTCTAGACTGTCAATCCAGACAGCAGTCCAACTATCTGGACTTCCAGTCCGGACAGTTAGAATCTTGTCCGGGGTGTACACTCTGGACAGGAGATAAGAGCCAAAACATTTCGGACTGTTCGATTCCACTAGCTCACAAGCTCTAAGGTTTTTTTTTGAATTTGTAATGTGTAATAGATTTTAGTTAAAACTAACAATTTTAATTTATTTGGATTGATATATCACAGTAAATTTCTCGTCTAGTAGCAGATACTTCCTGGGGGCGCTTAAGGACAAACATTTCAATTGTCCATATTATTAACTTATTTCAAGAAACCATTTTCTTGTTTCATATTTTTTAATAATAAAATAAAAATGAAAGGTAATTCGTCAGTATCCAGTGTGTAGGAACAATTACAACATAATTCAACAAACACAAAGAATTCATTTTTTATAACAATGTGAATTCACACAATGAGAATTATAAACAAATTAGTCCATAATTAGAAACAACATTACATCAAAATATATATATACAAAGTTTCGATTGCAGTAAACAATTCTCGAACAACCATCTAAAACACATTGTTTTCGAGTACAGGTCTTTCAAATTACGATCCAAAGCCAAAAACAATTAAATCTAACGTCTCCAGGTCTTGAAAATCTTTAGGAGTATTAATTCAACCGGTCCTCCACTAATCGATTGCACTTCTTCTGAGTTCGGTTTATTAATGTTTGCTCTTTCGTAAGATGCTTCAGCAATAGGGAATTTTGTTAATATCAATACCTTAACCCCTACAAGTAGATAAAAATAAATATTTAGCACACATGTGGAAAATAAGATAAAGTCAACAAATCATCATAGGCCGTATTGAAACTAAAAGTTTTATAAAACTCATTTGATAATTGAACAACCATCGAAAGAGGAGTTCAACACCCAAACAACCATCTATGTTTCTAACATTCCAAACACATAAAAAAAAAATCTTGCGTTTAAATATTCCAATGAGGATACTTACAATATATATATATATATATATATATATATATATATATATATATATATATATATATATATATATATATATATATATATATATCATTAGAATTAGTATACCTATAGATACAGTTATAGATATAGGCAATGCATCTGGACCCATATATTTTTCTCTAGAATTGTTATACCTATTGGTGTATTGTACAAACTTAGCTTGCATTAAGATGATGAAAGAACTATGTTGCTTGATCTTGTGTGATATCTTACAATATTGTGTGGTTTTTTACTTGTGATAACTTGGTTGAGTTCGGTCTTGGTTGTACAAACTTAGCTTGCGTATATTAGAATTAGTATACCTATAGATATAGGCAATACATCTGGACCCACATATATTTACTTTTGATAACTTGGTTGTACAAACTTAGCTTGCATTAAGACGACGAAAGAACTAACTTGGTTGGTTATAGATGTTATTTTTCTTATCTTCCTAATTACTGACACTCTAGAAGATTTCATTTCTGTCAATTTTGACCATAAACACATTATAAAACAAGATAATTTTCAAAAACTCGTATCTTCTAATATTTCTCTTATAACAAACCAACCCATCCAAGCTACATACAACCAAAAGTTCAAACTTTCCCAAGAAAAAACTAAAATTAGGTCAATAAAACCAGAATTTGATGTATCACACTAAATTGCAAGTCCCAATCAAGAATCAAACAGTTCAAAGGACTTGATGCTTTAACCAATCGAACGTCTCGCATTATAATAAAACGCTCACAATCTCAAAAATAAACTTTCAAAATTGAAATAGAGAGAGAGAGAGAGAGAAGTTGCGGACCTCGAAATTGAGGGCGAGGCCCTCGCGTAGTGACGACTCAGCCTCTTAAATGTCACCCTCGTCGAGCTTAGCCTCAACCTTGGAGGCCTTCATCGAGAGCCCATTGACCAAGAGCACCTTTTTGCCGTCGCCATCCGCTTCGATCCCCATTGTTACTGCCGCTTCTTCTTGGATCATCCAATCTTGATCGATTTCTCGGCCGATGGAGGAGGAGTCAGTGACAAGACTGGAGGGGGACGATTACCGGAAGCGCGAGATCCGTAGGACGAGGGACCTTAGAAAGCGAGAGAGAGAGAGAGAGAGAGAGAGAGAGAGAGAGAGAGAGAGAAGAGGAAGGATGTTTTGCTGGCCCTAGAATTCGGAGAGGTGGGGGAGAGATGGAATGGAAGTGGGGAGAGAAGAAGGGAAGTGGGGAGAGAAAAAAGGAAAGTGGGGGAGAGAAAGGTAGTGAGGGTAGTTTGGAATTTTTTGATGTGCCCACTAGAAAAACCCTCTATTTTCAAAAGAGAGGGTGGGCTCAGCAGGAAAATTGGTGTGCCCCTCTAGAACAACCCTTTGTTGGGCTTTGTTGTTTCCGAAAATTTCGGGTCCAGACCCACAAATGAGAAGGTCCAACAATCAAACAAATTGCAAACTTATCAAGGCCCAACAAGATTAGTCTAGAGTAAAACAAATGGCATATGACCGGCAGTAGTATCAAGAGTTCGCCACATGACTGATTAAGATATTTAATTGAATTTCATCAAAACTTTATCGTTTTTATCATGTGTTATCAAGACTTTTTCTTCAATATAAGAAAATTGTGAACTTTTAATTCCACCATGATGTTAACTCTTTTAACCGACCTAGCAAATCTATAAGTACTCTTTTCCTCCATGAGGAAGGTGGATAGAAGACTGTTTCATAGAGAGTTTGTAACTGGATATAAATAGAGAGAGAGAGTCCTTTGATCTTAAATTCATAATAAAAAGATCTCGTAATCCATTACATTCCTCCGATGATGTAGACTTGGGAATCCTTCCAATTGAATCTCATTACACTTGTATACATTTATGAGCTTGCATCATACATTGGATTACTGAGGAGTACATGATGGAGGCTACATAGAATAGACATCTTTCCATAATCATATTTAACAACACTACGTCCCTTGAATACAATTCATTTGTTGTGGAGGAAGATGCAATATTGTATTTGATAAATAAACTCACCAATACGAACAGCTTTCATAGGTAGCCAACTTTCAAAAAGTTTCATTGAAGCTGTAATCGCTGATGTTTGAGCAAAACTCTCGGAATCTTGGCGAGCCACTCGATATTCCATTGATTATGTCCATAAATGATGGTTCTTCTTTAGGCACATCAGAGATGGCAATAGCCCTTAAAATTCCAACCCTTATGAAGGGTATCTCCTTGTCCCTGACAATTGAGAATGCAGGCTGGTCACCCATCGTCGGTTGAAGATGTGCATAGAATCCTCACACTATCTCATTGCATAACTAGCACGTGTTCATACAATATACATTCTTCCAAACCCGCATCGTGCATGTAGAGCCTAAAAGCTGGATTTTCATTTACTTTGTGGTAGTCAACTTGCCTTTCAAGCCATAGCTGGAATTTTTCATACTTTTTCATTAACTTCTTATTTATCGACATCATTTTCTTTGCCTCTAAGGAGGGGATGAATTCGAGGGTTCTCCTCATTGTCTCTTTGAAGCTGTCATTTTCCTTTCTCCCATCTTGAAAATAATATCAAAAAGTAATTTTTAGCAAATAATTGGATCAAAGTAATGATCTTTATTGTTCAAAATTTATTTCTAATTATTTTTCAAGATAATTTTCAATTTATCATGCAAATTACCCTAATATATCAGATCATCATTTTGATCTTATATCATATCATCATTTTGATCTTATTTTTAGAGCATAAATTTGATATATGTTGTGTATTCTAGCAATTCATGAATTTATATTCTAAAAAGTTGTATTTTATATTTAATTTTTACACCCAAATTAGCATATTTCATCAAATAATTAGGAAAATTCATAAAAAATTGCCAAACTATCCGTAATCTACTTAGAAGTTAATTTCTATCTTTAATCTACTATAATTACTTCATATAATCCACAGATCTAGGTTTTTAAGATAAAAATATACTTTTATGAAAATAACCCAGAAGAAATAAAAAAGAGGAAGATTTACTTGCTTATAGATTTGTAAAAATTTGAAAGAAACTGCATGAGATTTTAAGTGTTTTGCTGTCAAAAGGAGATGAATCTTCTTTGGACTACTATAGAGCGAGGAAGGCTAGGGTTTGGTTTAAGAGAAGTAACTCTTAGGACTTTCTATAGTTGAGGGTGGTTGTCGACCGCTATAGACAGCTGCATCAACAAAGGTTTCGACATGCGCTCTCATACAGGTTGATTTTGCCTTACAGTTGCTAGCTAAGGACAGTCGTTGTGACACCGGTTTTGACAATCGTTATCTGTTGTGAGAACTGTCAAGCCGAAGTTTTTATTATTTTTTATTAGTTATGTTAGTTTGTAGCACTAATGTTATGTCTAATACTTACTAATTAGTCCCTAATTTAACATTAGTAACCAAAACTAAGGTTATTAAAAGTTTTGAAAAGATTTTTCAAAAAAATTGGAATAAAACTAAAAAGAATTATAAAATTTGAAAATATCATAGGTATTAAAACTAAAGTTAATTTTGTAAGCATTCCCCCAACTTAAAGTATACATTGTGCTGAATGAATTGATATTTCTATTAAATCTATTAAAAATAAATAAAAATCAAGCGAGAAAGTACTTAGATATTTTCTGTGTTCGCTACTCACGGTGTATCAACTACAAAACAAGAATTGTTAGTACAATAATATACATAATATAAGTGTGTCATCATTAAGCTCGTATCATGGAGATGTCGAAAGATGTACTAAATTGTGTGATTCCTCCTTGTGCTAAGAGAATTCCAAGTAGTTGTAATTCTTTCATTTTTCAACTACTTCCCAAAATGGTGATTACTTAAAATCTTACTAGATTATCAAATAATCACAAGATCATGGGGAATAAGCATAACTACTGCCACAACAAATGAAAAAATAACATCTCTGAAACATAAAGTTATATTTATAAAATACAAGATTGATTATATGATATTGCATACTGTTCTAGATATATACAACAAAAGAATCAAAAGAAGGAATAGTGTTCGAATATGAACAGTATATATAAGATTATAAGAGTAGATTTATCTCTTATTGTTATTATGCTTGATCAACAAAGTATGGATCTTCGACTGGTGCAGGCTCTCTCTCCTCTTCCTCAATACCTAGGTTCATAATCCAGGAGTTTACACCCAGAAAGTAACAATTTAAGAAAAGAAAAATGTGTACTATCATAATACAAGAGTATTAGTGTATGTTGACATACTCATGTCAGTGTTGGTCGTAAACATATGAAATTAAGCATGTAAACAAGTATAATTAACTAAATAAATAATCAAACATGATAAATAATTATTCTATTCAATTGGTCTCAATTATCATCCAAATTAGTTATAAAAACTTATTAATGGATAAAATAACGCTCCATTATCGTATAATTGCCCGTACATACTTGAGTTCCAGTCTCAATTACGTGGCGCTGAACAATGTCATACTGCTAGGTACTACAATTCATACTCTATACTGTATTACAGTAATGGACAAACCACACTGGGTACTAATCATTAATCGATGATCCAGAATCACTCAGGCCGCTGTAGTAAAAGATTTTGGCCTTAACATTTCATTAATCTTTATACGACATGACTCTTATCTATTATATAACTTCTCTCCATCCCCGATTCATGATATATAGTATACATGATTTATAATGACATCATGACATGACTCATTCATTCACATATACATGTCCATTTCTACTATTTATTATATCATTAACAATTTATTATTGAATCATGTATATGTAATATTACTATATTTCATTCTCATGTCATGTCACTATTCTCACTATCATGTCAATCACGTATCAATCGTGTTAGTATAATATATCATTCACAAATAAGTGACGCATACCATGCTACATGATTTAGATTTAATGAAATGATTTAGGTCACCGATCCTACAAATTTTTATTTTCAATTTAAAATAAAAACAACTCACAATAAAGAGTAATAATAATAATAATACATTGTATAATACATCATTCACAAATAAGTGTCGCATACCATGCTACATGATTTAGATTTAATGAAATGATTTAGGTCACCGATCCTACAAATTTTTATTTTCAATTTAAAATAAAAACAACTCACAATAAAAAAGTAATAACAATAATAATACATTTAAATAAAGTCACATATCTACCATTTTTTTTCAATGCACTATATTTAAACATAGTGTTATAGCACATTTAAATACAACTCTACAACGTACTAATCACTAACATATTGTAACAAAAATTCATGTTAATTAATCAATAATTAACATAAATTTATAAACTTATTACAATGTGATACACATAGATACACTAAATGTGTATCAATGATTAATTAAGGGGAATAATTAATATAGTTATTTTATGTAATCTGCCACGAAAATTTTCGTGAGTTTAGTGTATCTATGATTAATTAATAGGAATAATTAATATAATTATTTTATATAATCTGCCACTTTTAGTGATCATGTGCCAATCTCAAAAATTAACATTTTGTGATTTTTGGAATATTCTTAGAGAAAAGAAAAAGAGAAGTGTGCTGTGACATATTCTTATAGATACTCATTAGGCTATGACATATTCTTATTTAAACAATAGAAAATTCTTTGGTAAGAATATACGAGGTCGACAACAATAATACAGTTAAATAATATTTAATAGTCCAAAATATTCCAATCTAAATATAAATTTTAGCATGAATATTCAATATAATTGCATGATTCTAAATATTTGATGGAATAATATATTAAAATTATATTATTTTTAACATTAAGAAGTATAAATATTACAATATTTGTATATATCAAAATTGACCCAATACTAATTTTATTAAGCATTTTTAGGATTTGGTTATCAAATTACCCAATAATCCAGTTCAATTCTCAATATTAATTAATAATCCAAAATGTAAGCCAAGTATATTCATAAAATAATAGCATATTCATGTAAGCCAAGCATTTTACGGGTTAACAGTATGTGTTGAGTGTGCAGGGATCTGAAACTTCAGATACAAGAAGTAAAAAGGGAACAAAAGAGCCTCTGTAGTGCACTGCAAAAACCAGGGATCCTAACTCCCTGGTTTTGCCGCAATTGACGCTATTTAGCGGCAATTGACGCTATTTAGCAGCAATTTTCTTGAGCTTATCCCCCAAATTTTCTGTATCTGTATTTTGGGTCCCTTGTTCTGTAAAAAAATATAAAAAAACAAAAAAAGAATTAGACATAGTAGGAATCACATCTTTTTTTTTTATCATATCTATTCCATCGTTTTATCTCCACCACACCCCACTCCTTACATTAGTTTAGGAAATTCACGCATACACTCATCTCTATTGGTATATACCAATGTGGGCCCATAATTAATTTGGACGACTTATGAAATCAGATTCTATCATATGAAATCAGATTCTATCATGAGCAAGGTGATAACAAGCTCGCCTATTAATGTAAGCATGGTTCATAACATATATACTAAATCTATCTCATGTGCTATTGTTGAACCAACATTTGAGCAAATTTTCAAAGAGCAGATCATGTTATTAGATGAGTTGGCCCACATAGACTTTATTTATGATGACATGTTTGCGCGTGTGCCACTTAATAATGAACAAAGTTTTGAGGATTTATTCATGGAGGAGCTCGAGTTGCTTCGTGAGTTAGAAGAGCCATCACATTTTATAGTTCATGATTCACTGGATCATGGTGCGCACTTCACATCTCATGATAATCCAACATGCTTATTTAATGTTTGTGATGATTGTAATATGTGCATTGAAGATTTATTTAGTCTAACCAAAATTTGCATGAGGGAAAAGAGAAAGCGGAAATGCCATAGGAGGCACAAAAGAATTTTTACGACCACTAGGAGATTGATAAGACCCCTTAATGAACCCACTTCACGTTTAAAACGCACACACTATGAAAATGGGAAGTGAACGAGAGGTCGTAATCGCTTTCCATGCGATAATAGGGTGACAATATTGAGATCGTAATTTTTTACGACTCTCATTATTTGTATAGTATTTGTATAATAGTTTTCATATTTATTTTACCACACTTGGTTTGTGTATGAGGGCATACACGAGTTTAGGTGTGGGGGAGTAGGTTAGGGTTTTTTCTTCATATTTTTCTAGGGTTTTTAGTGTTTTTTTTAGAATTTTTATTTTATTTTTATTTTTTAGATTTTAGGGTTTCTTTATTTTTCACTTCAGGTAGTTTTTAGGGTAACTAACTAAAAAAAATTATTTTTAAATAAAAAACTGAAATTTTTTTTATATATTTTATCAATAGATCAACCTAATTACAGATAAAAGAACAAATTTAGATTTGAAATTTGATATGAGAGTAGATTGGACGATACACTTTGAATTTTATGAAAAAAAGATTAAAATCAAAAAAATAAAACAGTAGTTTTGAGGTAAGTATACATCTATTTTGCACTTTACAATAATTTATTAGGTTAAGGACAAAGATGATAATGATTGAGTAAGTCTTCTCTCTCTAAACAAAAAAAAAGAAAAAAAGTGAGAATAAAAAAATGGGGTGCACCTGGTATAAAGGCAATAGCCTCGAGAGTGAAAAAAAAAATGGGGTGCGCCTATTAAGGCAATAGCCTCAAGAGTGAAAAAAAGAGTACGATCCGAGTAATTTGGTACTTTACGCCTAAGTAAGCGTGAATATTTGCATGAAAAGTGAAATATTCTAAAAAAAAGAAAAAAAAGAAAAAAAATTGTTATGAGAGAGGAGATGAATCATGAGTTAGAGTTGGAGCCCAAGGTCGAAATAGACTATCACATGTGCATGTAGTTGTATATGAGCCAATGAATTATCTGTTAGTAGGTATTGAAAGATAAGATTTAAATTTTTGATTAAAATGATAAGTGTATTTTATATGACACTCGATTTGAAAATTGATAATCTAAATGTGTTCTTGAGTTTGTATATTAGCAAGATTAATTGAAGAAAATATTTAAAAAACTGATTTTTCTTTCTTTTGTATAAAATTTTTAATTTTCTTGATTTTTGGTTATCCTTATTTTTCTTTTCTTTATTCCTAAATCTATTTTCTTCACGAATTTTGTGGGTATATTCACTGCAAACCCTCATGAGACACAACTAGTCCACTGGGGGAACATAGGGGTTTAAAGGCTTATTGCTCGTGCTAAGTGCAATCGCGATTCCTGCGAAAGTGAGTTAGGATTTTTCTTTCTCTTTTTAAGCTTAAGTTTTGCTCGAGAACTAGCAAAAGATAGGTGTGGGGTGTGATTAGTATCATATATTGTATTTTTTTCCCATATTTTATCTATTTTTTGTATATAAATAAATGTTGCTTGGGTATTTTAGTTTGTTTTTCAGGTAATCCGATTCCTACAAGGAGATGACATGAAATCAGAGCCGGATTAGGAAACAAAACCCGAAAAAGAGTTCAAAGAGACAAAACTACAAGATTAGAGTCATAGTACAATATTGTCAGAAGAAACAAGAGTAAAAGATAAGAGACTCATGCAGAAGAAAAACCAGAATTTTTCTCCATATTGTTGCTGCTAAATAGAGGCATTTTGCCGCCAATTGGCGGCACAAATAGGGCTTCATGTGGTGATTTTTCTTCCAGGGCTTCGATAAAATTTTATAGTTTTTTAGTTGTATTAGAATTAGGGTTTAATTTCCAAAGTCTATATATTAGTCGTATCATTATATTCTAGGGTTTTTTATACAGTAGTTAATATAGAATTAGGATATAGTTTGTACTCGTTTTTAATTTAATAAAATTAGGATTTTGCTGAAGGGATGACGACCACAATACCGGACTCCAGAGGTAATTATCTTTGCTTTTCAATTTTTTCTTAGTTAATTTATTTTAATTGCTTTCTAGTTTAGATTTATTTGCTTTCTAGATTAGATTTAATTGCTTTCTATGAATAAAAATTTGATTTTGCTTGTTAGAAATATGAGTAGCTAATTTAGTTTAGCTTTAGGATGTAGATGAAGTTAGGATCCACCATGTAATTACTCTCTAGAATTTTCTTCTTAAATAAATTAAATAAAGGCATGATTTTTCTATGAAAAGATTAAAATATAAGAACTTGAAGATTAATACTTTGATAGGTTATACTTGAGTTAAATTTTCTAATAGTCTATACTTAGTTAGAGTTTAGAGTTGTTGGTTTTTATCTTATTCAAAGAATTATCAAATGATTTAGTTTATTTTTATGAAAAGTAGTATTTTTGATGAGTTATGCTTGTACACCACTTGATAGCTTATGCTTAGGGCACTTTAAATAAAGATTAAACTAAAAGATCAAATTTTTATGATAGAAAAAGATAATAGAAGTAAATATATGGATGGAAACCAGTGGATTCTAGATCTTATACTAATTAGAATAACTCTCAACTTCAATTTAGAAACTCTTAATTAATCCGTTAGAATATAGAATTAGTAAGAATTGCAAAATATCTTAGATCTCTGTGAGACGACCTGCAAAGTATTACAACTGACACTGTACGCTTGCAGTTAAATTTTCACATCACATGTAACTTGAGTTTTATTACCCGTGTCACCCCGTGCATATTATACATACTCAGAACATATCGTTGTCCAAGCATTAGCAACAATCTATTTTAAAACTATCATAACTTTTGCATCTTAACTCTGATTGACCTCATTCTAGTAAAATTAGAATAATGGTTCACTAAACTATAATTCACTCAATTACATCAGACCCTGATTTAGTCATTTACCTAACCAAAAATAGCTTAAAAATTCATTATTGATACTTTTCAGAATAGTAGCACATCAGTAGTTAACGATAGTAAAATGACTATAAGTTTTGTTCTAGAATCCGACTAAACTCATTCAAGTTTAATTGGATAAATAATTGAATTGTCTACAACTGTCCAAAATCTTATAATCTAATTTGATTTTTATCCTGGTCAACTCAAATCTAGAAGACCCCGCTTACTATGCAAGGGCCTTCTACTTAGAGCGCTGGATAGCCGAGTCATACGGTAGCATAATCGTGAAATATGATAAGGCTCAGTACAATATCAGTCATTATCACAATTAAATGCATAACAATATTTTTAATAGAACTTTTATTCAAAAGACAAATTTGGATAACAATGGATAACACAGAAAATAAATATAAATAATAATTGAGTATAGAAGAACACTTTTCAAATGCGGAAGCAATCTAAATTAACAATGATCAAGATGAAAGGAAGAATGGTCATATTTTGTCTTCAGCTACTCCATTAGATGTTAATTTATTCCGTTGGATCTATCTCAAAAATCTGAGCATGTTATACCTAGGTCATCAGATCACGACCAAATAAAAAAATAATTGCATGAAAAAATATAAAAAATAAGAGTAACTGAAATAATTATGCATCAATAATATTAGTGACAAAGTGCATATGAATGCAAGTATAAAATATAAATTAATTTATTAGTTAAATACCTGATAATGGTTATTTTAATCAAAGTTAAGCTCTAGCCTACATGTCAAATTTTCTAATCTAATGTGTCATTGATTATTGGAGAATCTAAATAATATTATATCTATATTTCGATTGTCTCTCATATAGACCCAGAAAAATGGTTATCATGATTGTCCGGAGCTGAGCCGGACCTACACAATGACAAACAGTAATTTTCAAATGTGATCCAGCAAATTACCATACACCCATGTTGTGCGCAACAAGCAGTGGTACAACTTAAAAATACAGCTGAAACACAATATTCATATCAATTAGTATCTTTCTCAATCCAATATTATTTATAGTTAATATAGTACATTTCCAGTCAATATCTGATCTTGATTTAGTTTGAGTTTAAATATAGTTCAAGTTTATTATAAATCAATAATTCTTAGAGAGATATTTTAATTTGTAATATGTAACCGAAATTTCAACAACTAATTTTAGGGATTTCTGACTGCATATCATAATGATACATGACCAAGTAAGAGTAAGGAAGTGGAAAATTTTCTATGCAAGTACGTTTCTTAATTAAATAACCACTTTTCAAGCACGTTTCTTAATTAAATAACCACTTTTCTTTAGAACTCCCTTCTAGACACCGTCATCATATGATATTATAAGCATCATCTTCATCAATTAGCATTTTAATTTACTATATTTTTAGTCAATGTTTAACATATGTTTCATTTGAATAAAGGTTGTATGATAATCAAATTGTATGTGAGAAATTTTTTAAAAATAAGATATAAGTTATTTAAAAAGTTCTTTTTGATGTAAACAATAATTTATATTATAACATAAATAAACAATTGTATAAATTTGAAATACAATACATTCCTATCCAATAGGAATGATGCATTGGAAAGTGAGTTCAAGAAGGAGCTTACCTTGGCCAGAAATTGCATTTGTCAAATAACTTCACATTCAAGTTTTAAAATTAATATCTACATAAGAAATCATAACAAAAATATTAAAATAACTAAATATGAACTATTTTGTAATTTTAGAAATTTTTCTTGAGTTGAAGGTAGGTAAAAATTAACTTTTAATTATGGAACGCTAGCAGGTTTGAAACAAATTAATTAATAGGATAGTCATCTTATAGACCTAGATATTAATTAGGTTATTATGGATATGGGTGCGAAAAGTAACATACGTCCAATAAAGTTAAACCTAATAAGAAAATATGAAAGGATTACTACTAACCTCAACTAGCATAACTCATTACGAGATGTTCAGTGATGAGGAGGGATGGTGCTTTCACGAGGCAACGATGATTCTGGCGTTAATTTGGTGTAAGGATGGCGATGATCGGACAAGGTTGTTGGTGGAGTAGCTTACGCGACGAAAGCGAGTTCGGTAGCAGAAAATACTTGCGATATGTTTCCTCTAGCAGTCAGCGATATTTCGGTGGTCAATGATGCTTCGGTGGTCTGCGGACTACTGTTGGTGAAAATAGTGTTGGCAATTAACGGTGCTCCAATGGTCGGTGATGTTTCTGCAGTCAGTAGTGCTCTAACGGTCGATGAAGTTAGAGTGACGAAGAAAGGAAGAGTTAGATTTGCAGGCAGAAAATTAAGATGTATGGAGGGGTTATATAGGATTTAGGATGTTTGACCTAAAAAAGAGATTAATGGAATTGAATGAGTCAAAGGCTCATAAATATGACCGATTTAGTAAGTTTTTAAGGATATATTTGAATTTGGGTCAAATGACTAATAAATGGGATAAATTTAGATAATTTTAAATAGATATTTAAAATTGATCAAATTATAATAATTATAGTTGACTTTGAAGATATGTCTTAAATTAAATTTAAATGGGTCAAATGACTAATTAATATATTTGACTAATGAAATATTTTAGGAATTAAATGATAGAGGGAAATGAATTGGAAAATAGAAATTTTTCTCTGATTATTTTAAATTAAAAGTTAACTTACTGATTGGATGTAATTTGTCAGATTTAATTAGTGGCTTAAATCTTATATTAGTATTACTATTATTATAATAATTATTATTATTTGAATTTAGGCAAAAGGAATGGGCTTGGGCTCTAATGAGATAATTTAATTATTATTAATTTTTTAGGAAAATAGTTTTGGGCTTTAGTATGAGAAAATATTTAAATAATAATATCTATTTTAAAATAAAAATGACGACATTTTTTCATACTAAAATTTCATAAATAAAAATTAATTAAATAATTTATACATCAGCTTTGGATAGTTACATACTGCTATACCAGGTCTGTGCAACAAATATGTGATAAAATAACCATAATTTTTGTTGTACCATTTCAGTTCATTTAAGATTCATTAGAACGAAAATTAAATTCTCTATAACTATATAAAATCTTAGTCTCTAATTACATTTTGGGCTATTCAAGTAAGACCTTTAAATCTGACATGTCCACTGTGTTGCTGCAACATAGGCATGTATGCTATATCCGTACATGTATCTCTTGATTTATGATATGAAACCCATATACACATGTTCAATCACTCTTATTATTATCTATACATTATAAATTTAGACCTGTCATCTCTTATTATTATTTGTACATGATAAATTTAGACCTGTCATCTCTTGTTATTATTTGTACATGATAAATTTAGACCTGTCATCACTCATGTCTTGGCATACATTCCTTGTTCGTGTATATAATGCTTGATATAAGATATGACATATATGTACATATATTTATTTATTTCATTTTATTATTTGTACATGTTATATGTGCTTTGAAATGATACCTCGTGCATGTAGACATGTTCCATAACTCTTATACTTACCAGTATCAGTGTGTGCATGTCATTTCATACTCACATAGATATTAATATATATTTGGTGTGAAACTAAGTTCCATTTGGAACTAAATACTACTTGGAATAAAGTGCCATACAAAGAGTGGGGGCACCTCTTGAATCCATGTGAGCTAACATTGGAATCCATTGAAGTTAACTCTAGAATCTGATATCGGTACGTGGGTCTAAGTACTACAAAGAACTAAGTACTACTTGAAATAAAGTGCCACACAAAGAATGGGGGCACCTCTTGAATCCATGTGAGCTACCTCTAGAATGCATGGGGTCACCTCTAAAATCTGACATCAAGATTATGTGGTACTAAGTAGCATATAGAACTAAGTGCTATACGGAATAGAGTGCCACACAGAAAGTAAGGTAACCTCTTGAATCCATGGAAGTACCTCTAGAATCCATGAGAGAACCTCTAGAATCCAATATCTCCTCATAGCCAGATACCATCTCGAAGTGTATGGAAGTAAGTGGAACATGGAACTAGTGCTACTCGGAACAAAGTGCTACACAAAGAGTGGGGCACCTCTTAAATCTATGTGAGCTACCACTGGAATCTATGAGGTCACCTTTAAAATCTAGCATTGCTTGACTAAGTGTTATACTTATTTGATCATGTTTTCTTATGCATGTCGTGTATTTAATGATCCATCTGCATGGTGTTGTCTGATTAGTATCATATTTTGCATTTTTCTCTCATATTTTATCTATTTTTATATATAAATAATTGCTACTTGGGTATATTTAGTGTGATTTTATACATAACGAAGGATTTGTAAGGAAGAGAAGAAGAGAAAGCAAATTCGTCAAGAATATGAGTAAAGAAAGTTAATTGAGTTGAAGACAGAAACTCAAGTGCAACAGTAACAACTTCAAGAGCATTTTCGGACAAGATAAAGCTTGAACTGAAAAAATTTATGTAGGAGAAATTTGTAGAGTTTGGAATTATTTTTGAAATTCCACTAAGAAAAGCTCAATTTAAGTTTGTATGAAAAAATTATTGCCATTTTACTAAAGTGTTACAGAATTGAATATTCGATCCAGCAGGTTATGGGTGTGCTGAAACTAATTTCAGGTTTTGGCCTTGAAAATTAGTATTTGAGCCATCTAATCCCAACCATTGGTTTCTAATACCTATAGATTGAATTAGAATTATATATATTGAAATTAGTTTGTTTGGATTAGGATTATATCTTTTGTACTGAGTTTGAGAAGGAATTGGATTGTGTTTGGGTTATAAATACTCAAGGAATCCTTGTAAATTAAAAAACCTTTTTAAATGCAATTTTGTACTCTTGATTATCAATAAAAGATTAGGGCTTTTCCGAAGGGGTAACGACTGCTATACTGCGCTCCATAGGTGACTCCATTGTTTAGAAGTGCTTTCTAGTAAGTAAAATTTTTTAATTTACTTTTTAGATAGATTTAATTGCATTCTAGTATATATATTCAATAGCTTTCATAAATAAAAATAGGATTTTGATAATTAGGACTATGAGTAGCTAACTTAATTTAGCTCTAGGATGTAGATGAAACTAGCAATTAACTATGTAATTGCTTTCTATTATTTTCTTTCTAAAAATAAAATAATAAAGATATGATTTTTATAAAAATATTCAAATACAACAATTCAGAGATTAATACTTTGATAGGTTATATTTGAATTAAGTTTCTTAATAGCCTATACTTAGTTAGGATTGGAAGTTATTGATTTTCATCTTTTCATAGAATTATCTAACGATTTAGTTTATTTTTATGAAAAATAGTATCTTTGATGAGTTATGCTTGCACGCCACTTGATAGCTCATTATTAGAATAATTTAAATAAAGATTAAATTTAAAATATTAGTTTTTATGATAGGAAGAAGATAACAAAAGTAATGCTTGGTTGTGGACTAGTGGATTCTATATTCTAGACTAATTAGAATAACTCAAGATCAACTTAGAGCCCTTAGTTAGTTCGTTAGGATAAAATAATTAGCAAGAACACAAAATACTCTAGATTCAAGTGGAAATGGCCTATAAAGCATTACAACCAACACTGTACACTTGCAGTAAATTTATCACATCAAGTTTTTGGGACCGTTGCCAGAGATCAACAGTATTTTTTTAATTTTTCTAACGTTTTATAGATTAACAGTATGTGTTGAGTGTGCAGGGACATGGAAGATTAGATGCAAAAAACAAAAAGAAATAAGAGAAGACTCAAAAGTATACTACAAAAACTAGGGAGCCAAACTCGTTAGTTTTACCGCTAAACAGTGACAAATGTAGCCATTTAGCGGCAAATTTGGTGTGTCTCTCCCCCTATTTCTCTCTAGTGTGTATTTTGGGTCTCTGATTCTGTAAAAAAATAAAAAAAATTAAAAAAGATTATAAACTGAGGACATCACATTTTTCTTTAATCATATTTATTCCACCGTTTCATCTCACCATACCTCAGTTCTTACATTAGTTTAGAAAATTTACGCATCCCCTCACGGTCGTTGGTTCATGTCATATTGGACTCATGATCAATTTGGTCGTCTTATGAGATCAGATCTGTTAATGGAAGACAAGATGGACCAACCGATCCCGATCCTTCAGGATCGATGTTACCCGTTGCATACATCATTACCGTCATGTATCAAACTTCCACATGTAGTGAGTAATCACTATGAACTAAAGACAGTACATTAGCATGCTTCCTAAATTCACTAGTTCTGATTCTAAGGATGCATATCTCTTTATCAGTGAATTTCAAGTAGTGTGCGTGATGATTAAACTGCAACATTTATCGGAGGACGCAATTAAGCTCCACTTCATTCCATTCGCTCTCAAGAATAATGTCAAAAAGTGGTTGTACAGTATGCCTACTGATTCAATCATTACTTGGGATGAATTCATTATAGTCTTCCTCAAGAAGCATTACCCCACACACAAGACGGAAAAATTTCGAAATCAAATTAATCAATTCTGTCAAGTGCTGGGAGAACCCTTCTAGAAATACTTAGAATGGTTCAAAAATTTGTTAGCTCAGTACCCCCACCATGCGATAGAAAAGTGGTAGTTGTATCAAATCGTATACAAAGGACTCAATTGCACATCCAAAACTCTTTTTGAGTCATGTGTCAGGGGGAGTTTATGAGAAAGAATGAGGATGAAGTATGGGACTTCCTTGAGGACCTATTGTGGAAAACTATATAGTGGGAGAGTCCCATGGAAAAACCCAATGCATCAACTTCTGCGCATAAGGGTGGAATCTATAACGTCAATAGTTTTATAGCTGCCGAACCTAAGATTGAAACCCTTATAAGGAGCATTGAGGTATTAGAGACTCTAGTGCTCCATCGGTGGGTCAAGTTAATCAAATTCAAGTTCCTACATGCTTCAGCTGCGGAACCCTGAATCATGTTATGGAGGAGTGTCCATTATTAATGAATCCCAACACTTGAGTATGCTACCACCTTATATCAATGACCTATGAACAATCATTACACTCCTACATATAATCCGTGTTGGACGAACCACCCAAATTTCTCATAGGGTCAAGGGTAATATCAGGGAGCCCCCAACCCAAATATGTGGCCTCCACCTAATGGTCAGTTTCCGAGACCTAATGTTGGTGTATATCAACACCCAAATGCTACGAATTAAGGAAACAACCAGAATAGACTGCCTGCACATAATCAATCATATCCACATTAGGGGTCTAACAATGATTATGATAGACAGTTAATAACACTTGAAAGGAATGTGGAGAACCTTTTCAAAACAACGTCCAATTTAGACTCATAAATGCAAAATTTAATGAAAACATCTACTGATTTTATACAATGGACCGACCAATAACTTTTTGTAAGTTCTCAGTCGATCATGAATATAGAGCAGCAGGTTGGACAGTTAGCCACATAATTAAGTGAGTGGGGGCCAGATACTTTTTCGAGCCAAACAATAATGAACCCCAACTTTAACTCATCTCAGTCTGTTTCATCCCATGTTCACCAATGCAATACCAGTCACACGCTCAGATCTGACAAGCAAGTGGACAATAATGTAGTCATGCTCCTGATCTTACTCCTACTATTTTGCAAGCTACACCATCTTTTTCATCTTTTTCTCCACGTTCATCTCCATCACCTCCATTACCATCACATGCTCATTAGGAAGAACCTGTTCTTAAACCGAGGTACCATATCCCAATAGCCATTTGTGTACTAAGAATTTGTGTACTAAGAAACGAGCAAAAAACGTTCCTGAGAAAGTTTTTTTATTGCAAATATTTCGCAAATCCTTTCTAACTCCTTGCCTATCAAATACAAAGATTCAGCTTCCCCCGCAATCTCATGCATCATTGGGAACACTACATTTGATAGGGCATTGCTTGATCTATGGGCAAGTGTCAACTTGCTTCCTAACACTGTTTATATGCAATTGGGGTAAGAAAAACTTTAGTCTACCAAGGTCATATTATAGCTAGCTAATCGTTCGATCAAGCGACCACTTGGTATGGTTGAAGATGTGCTCATTAATGTCGACGAGTTCATCTTTCCTATAGATTTAATTATCTTAGAAACTGAGTCGAATTCCAATCTACGGAATCAAATTTTTGTTATTATGGACAGACCATTCCTTATAACTTTAAATGCATTAATTAATTGTAGGAGTAGCCTCATGAAGCTATCATTTGGGAATATGACTATGGCATTGAACATATTCAATATGGATGAGCACACAATGAGCTCCCTCACTGAGGTAAACATGGTTCACAGTTTGCACTCTCATTCTACCTCTTACACTGATGATGAACCCTCACTTGAGTAAATTTACGAAGATGAGCTCATGCTATTAGACAAATTGGCATATACTAACTCTTCATATGATGATATTTGTACAAGTGTGCCATTCATTTATGAGTAAACCTTTGAGAATTTGTTTGTAGAGGAGCTCGCATTACTTCGTGAGTTAGAGAGGCTACCACACTTCACAGTTGGTTCAGTTGATTATGTTTCACTCTTCACACCTCACAATATTTCAACACGTGTGCTTGTTGCGAATGATAATTAGCAGGTTTATAATGAAGAATTCTTTAACCCAATTATTAATGCTTACATGTGGAAAAAGAAAAATCAAGGACGACATAAGAAGCAAAAAGGTAATTTCGTAACTTATAGGAGGATGATGAGACACAATAATACACCAACTTCATGTTTAAAATGTACACACTATAAAAGTGAAAAGTGATCGAGACGTTATAACCGCTTTCCATGCATTAATAGAGTGACAAAACTGAGATCAAGACTTTTCACGACTCTTATTATTTGTATAATATTTGTAAAATAGTTTTTATACACAAGTTTAGGTGTGGGATAGTGGGTTAGAAGATTTTTGTATTTTTCTAAAATCTTTAGTTTTTTGTCTAGGATTTTTATTTTATTTTTAGATTTTTGGATATCTTTATTTTACACTTTGGGTAGTTTTTAGAGTATTAAAAAAAGAAGGAAAAAAAGAAAAATTTTGAAAAAAGGGGGCTAAAAAATCTGAAAATATAAAATGTAAAAAAATATTTTTCTTCAATAAATTAACCTAATTACAAATAAAAGAAAAAAAATTAGATTTAAAATTTGATAGGAGAGTAGATTATATAATACATTTAGAATTTTATGAAAAAATTAAAATAAAAAAACAAATACCACTAACAGAAATTTTGAGGTAAGTATACATTTATTTTTCACTTCACAATAGTTTATCAGATTAGGGGCAAAGATGATAATAATTGAGTAGTTTTTTCTCCCTAAAAAAGAAAAAAATAGAAAAAAGAATAATGAGGTGAGCCTGGTATTTAAGACAATGATTCTTAAGAAATATAAGAAAAGAGTTTCTTGGGAATTATTAAGTAGTTGGGTATTTGCACCTAAGTAAGCGTTAATATTCTCACGAACGGTATTTTTGAGAGATATAGTATGATCCGAGTAATCAGATATTTGTGCCTAGGGAAGCGTGACTATTTGCATAAAAGGTAAAATATTCAGAGTATGATCCGAGTAATCGAATTTTTGAACCTAAGCAAGCGTGACTATTCACATGAAAGGTGAAATATTCACAAAAAAAAGAAAAAAAGAAAAGAAAAAAAATTTGAGAAAAGATGAATCATGAGTTAGAGTTCGAGTCCAAAACTGAAGTAGACTTTCACATGTACACGTAGATATATAAGAGCCAATGAATTATTTATTAGTAGGCATTGAAAGATAGGATTTGGATTTTCGATTAAAATGATAAGTGTATTTGATATGATACTTGATTTGAAAATTATAATCTAAATGTATTCCTAAGTTTGTATATTAGTGAGATTAATTGTAGAAAATACCAAAAGATTTTTCTTTCTTTTGTATACATTTTTATTTTTCTTGATTTTTGGTTATCCTTTTTTTTCTTTATTCCTTAATTCATTTTCTTCTTGATGTTTGTGGATAATATCGCTGAAAACTCTCACGAGACACAGCTCGTCTACTAGGGTAACATAAGGGTTTAACGGCTTGACGTGATAAGTACAACCGCAATTCCTGTGAAAGTGAGTTATAATTTTTCTTTTTCTTTTTAGGTCCAGGTTTTGCTCAGGACTAGAAAAAATATGTGTGGGAGTGTGATTAGTATCATATTTTACATTTTTCTTCCAATATTTTTTCTATTTTTGCATATAAATAGTTGCTACTCAGGTATATTTAGTGTGTTTTTATAGTAACATAGGATTTGCAAAGAAGAGAAGAAAAAGAAGCAAATTTGTCAAGAATATGAGTAAAGAAGCTCAATCAAGGTGAAGACAGAAACTCAAGTACAGCAGCAATAACTTCAAGAGCATTTCCGGACAAGATAAAGTTTGAACTAGAAAAATTTGTTTAGGAGAAATTTGTAGAGCTCAAAATTATTTTTGAAATGCCACCAAGAAAAGCTCAATCCGAGTTTGTAAGCAAAACTTATGGCCATTTTACGGAAATATTGTAGAATGGATATCTAATCCAGCGGGCTACGGGTGTGCTGAAACTAATTTTGGGTTTTGACCTTGAAAAAAAGTATTTTGAGCTATCTAATCCCAACAATTGGTTTCTAATACCTATGGATTAAATTAGAATTATATTTCTTGAGATTAGTTTGTGTTGGATTATGATTATATTTTTGTACTAAGTTTGAGTAGGAGTACGATTGTGTTTGGGTTATAAATACCCTATGAATCTTTGTAAATTAAGAGAGCTTTTTAAATACAATTTTATACTCTTGATTATCAATAAAAGATTAAGGTTTTGCCGAAGGGGTAACGGCCGCCATACCGCGCTCCAAAGGTGACTCCATTATTCAGAAGTGCTTTCTAGTAAGTAAAAATTTTTAATTTGCTTTTTAGATAGATTTAATTGCATTCTAGTATAGATATTCAATAGCTTTCATAAATAAAAGTAGGATTTTGATAATTAGGACTATGAGTAGCTAACTTAATTTAGCTCTAGGATATAGATGAAAGTAGGAATCAACCACGTAATTGCTTTCAATTTTTTTTTAATAAAATAATAAAGATATGATTCTTTTAATGAAAAGATAAAAACACAACAATTCGCAGATTATTGATTTGATAGATTATACTTGAGTTAAGTTTCTTGATAGTATGTACTTAGTTGGGATTGAGAGTTGTTGATTTTCGTCTTCTTCATAGAATTATCTAATGATTTAGTTTATTTTTATGAAAGGTAGCATTTTTGATGAGTTATACTTGCACACCACTTGATAATTCATTCTTATAATACTTTAAATAAAGATTAAAACTAAAAGATTAGTTTTTATAATAGGAAGAAGATAATAGAAGTAATAATTGGTTGTGAACTGGTGGATTCTATATCCTAGATGAATTAGAATAACTCGAGATCAAGTTAGAACCTTTAGCTCAATAGGATAAAAGAATTAGCAAAAACGCAAAACACTCTAGATTCCTGTGGGAACGACCTATAAAATGCTACAACCGATACTGTACGCTTACAGTAAATTTGTCACATTATTGTCATATTATGCATGTCATATATGTAACACGCACTTTTTTCACGTCATATTTTCAAATTTTACAATTTTTTAAAAATAATATTTTATTTAAAAACATATTTTGATAATATAACACCCACCATACTCCCAAATCAAGTTATCTAATCAAGTAATCGTGATTAAGAAAACTAGTTGGATTAATTAATTCTGAAGATAAGAATCTATTAGGTTTTTTTTAACCAATTGGATTCTAATTTTACTAGATATTAAATATAAATAGAAACCCAATCCAAATTAAGGTAGTAAAATAGACTAGCATAATTAATGTCTAAAAATCCTAGAAAATAAAAGTCTCCCTAATCTACTCTCCCACACCTAAACTTGTGTATGCTCTCATACACAAATCATTGGTGTCTTCCTCTTTGCCTCCTACTTGACTCTCCGGGTGCACGATGTGCTCGGACAGTAGAAGACTCTCCACGATCGATTTGTTTTAGTTGACGCTAAATTTTCCCAGGACCTTGCCAGGCTACATTGATTTGCTCAGTGGGATCAGCTGGCAAGTCTTGGTCAAAGAAGGTATCATCCTCCTCCTCTTGTGTTAATTTAGTGGCATATATATTTTCTTCATTGGTGTTTCTGTTCCAATCCTCTGGAGTAGCAGCGTGATATGTCACTGAAGTGTGTTCTGTAGCTATAAACACTCGTGAGGGTGTATATGCATCAAATTTGACACTAGACATAAACTCGTGACACAATTGTGTAATTAGACATGGTAGAGGCAAACTAGTCCTTGACCGCATCTTAACATCGATAATAGTGTCTACTAATTGTATGCACTTACAAAAGTGATTATCTAGATGCATAATACAATAAACAATATGTAGTGTGGGTGTGTAAAAAATGACATGTGTAATCCCATCACATTAGTGTTGATCCAGCGGCAAGTCGTGTGTATATTGTGTGTGATATAGTGTCTTGCTGTTGATCTCTCTATCTCGTGTCAGTCTGCAGTTCGGGCCCATCCATGTAAGATAGTCCTCAATCACACCTGGGTTTTGATTCCCAGGATGAAGGAGGATACCGTTCGAAGCAGAGATGGCCACTGCGTACACTTCGTGTATTTCTCCATTCCAGTAGAGTTTTATGGTTTTGTGATTTTCCAAAATATCAGATTTCGCAAAACTGGCATAAAATTTCTCTACTAACTCTCGGATGTAGAATGAATCGGGAGTATGTATCAAATAGTTCTATCCCAGAGTTTCGATAGTGGACAGGAAATATACACTAAATGCCACAAAAATTTCACCAAAAATTTTTTCACAAACAAATCGTGCCATTATATTTTAACAGAGATTTCACAAAATTATTCAAATTAAACTATAAATAGAGGATAAAACAACCTCACCTCCCCTAAAGTTTCAGGGGGAAATTCCTCTGACTAGCCGCTAATTGGCGGCACTCTGCCATTATTTGGCGGCAGAAATGTCTTCTCAGGGGCACGACTTTGTGGAGGATGGAGCACTTGGTGATCCTTGCTCTCTAGTCACCACTGGTGGGAGCAAAAGTTAGAGATTCTCGACTGACCTGCAAAGAAGAAATTAAAGGAGTAAAGGAGGATTTGGGGGAAAAGGGGGAAGCTAGGGTTTGGGTTTAGATGATTTGGGGAAGAAGTTGGGCTGCATGGGATTTTATAGAGATGGTAAATTTCAATCAGCCCCTCACCTTTCCTCAATTTTGTTTGCAACCCTGCATCATGTTAGCAAAATAATATACATACTATTATACAAATAAATACATGCCTCTATGCATAGATCAGGTCATGAAGTGTCACGACCTCCGCATTATCACTCACTTGAGTCTCTAAAAATAGTTTTAATCTTTGACCATTCACTTTGAATAATTCACCATTTTTAGGGTCCTCGAGATCGATCGCACCATGATGGTGCACCATCCGTACTATGTACGCTCCACTCCATCTCGACCTCAATTGTTTTGGGAATAAATGTAGCCTTGAATTATATAAGAGAACTTTTTATCCGGGTGTAAATGACTTGCGAATGCTTTGTCATGAAACACTTTAATTTTCTCTTTATAAATCTTAGCACTATCATATGCATCCCATCTAATTTCATCAAGTTCATTAAGTTGCAACCTCCGCTGCTTGCTGGCTTTTTCGAGCATTTAGAAATTTGATTGCCCATAAAGCCTTATGCTCAAGCTCCATCGGTAAATGACACGCTTTTACAAATATCAACCGATGTGGAGACATCCTAGATTGGTCTTGTAAGCGATATGGTAGGCCTATATGCATCCACTAGTTTACATGACCAATCTTTTCTATTATGATGCACTGTCTTTTCCAAAATTAGTTTGATTTGGTGATTGAAAACTTCCACTTGCCCACTAGTTTGTGGATGATACGATGTAGCTAACTTGTGGGTAATGAAATATTTCCGCATGAGTACCGTTATCACTAATGATAGCTCGAGGAATGCCAAATTGAGAAAAGATATTCTCTTTCAAGAACTTGACAACGACTTTGTTGTCATTTGATTTTGCAACAATTGCCTCTACCCATTTGGAAATATAATCAACAGCCACCAGTATATATTGATTTCCAAATGAGTTGGGTAATGGTCCCATAAAATCTGTATCCCATACATCAAATATTTCGACCTTAAGGATAGGTTGCAGAGGCATCATATTGCACCATAAAGTTTTGCCTATGAATTGCCATCGTGTGCAAGTTTTATAATATTTCACAGCATCTTTGAAAGGAGTTGGCCAATAAAAGCCACTCTGCAACACCTTTTTAGCCATTTTTCTGGGACCAAAGTGTCCTCCACAAGCAAAATTATGACAAAAAGAAATGACACTTTGCATCTCATTATCGGATATGCATCGACGTATGATCTGGTCTAGACAATATTTAAACAGATATGGTTCATCCCAGTAAAAGAATTTTACTTGGGACATGAACCTATATCGATCTTGCTTGGACCAATGGGAAGGAAACTTATTGGTCACAAAATAGGTCATAATGTCAGCAAACCATGGTTCACGCATCAGTGCAAACAATTGCTCATTAGGAAATTATTCGTTTATGGGGCAAGAATTAGTTGGAGCGTTAGGCAGGCGAGACAAGTGATCAGCTACTAAATTATCACACCTTTCTTATCTAATATCTCAAGATCACACTCTTGTAACAAGATGATCCATCAAACAAGCCTTGCTTTTCTGTCTTTCTTGGTCAACAAATATTTCAAAGCAGCATGATTAGTGTAAACTATAATCAGTGATCCAATTAAGTAGGAGCGAAACTTTTCAAGTACAAAGACGACTGCCAGAATCTCTTTATCTGTGATAGAGTGGTTCAACTAGGTGTCATTGAGTGTCCTACTTGCATAGTAAATCATGTGTGGATGCTTATCAATACGTTGGCCAAGGATGACACCGATAGCATAATCAGATGGGTCACATATAAGCTCAAATGGCAGTCTGGCGCATGAATGATAGGAGTAGTGGTAAGCACCTTCTTGAGTTACTCAAATACTCTCAGACAATCAGGTGTGAAATTGAATTGCACGTCCTTAGACAGTAGATGTGTCAAAGGCCTAGCAATTTTGCTAAAAGTTTTGATAAATCATCTATAGAACCTATCATGACAAAGGAAGGAACAGATATCTTTCACCGATTGTGGAGGTGAAAAATTAATGATGAGGTCCACCTTGGCTTTGTCAATCTCAATACCATCATTCGAGATGACATGCCCTAACATTATACCATTTTTGACCATGAAATGTCATTTTTCCCAATTGAGTGTCAAATGCTTCTCATGACAACGCGTGAGAACTAACTCTAAATGATGCAGACACTCTTGGAATGAATCTCTAAAGATAGAAAAATCATTCATGAAGATTTTAAGAAATCATTCCACCATGTCAGAGAAAATACTCACCATACACTTTTGGAACGTGGCAGGTGCATTGCATAACCCAAAGGGATCGCGTCTGTATACGAAGGTGCCAACTGGACATGTGAATGTGGTCTTTCCTGATCCTCTAGAGCGATAGGAATTTGGTTGTAGCCAGAGTATCCATTTAAGAAATAATATAACTCATGTCCGGCCAACCGTTCCAACATCTAATCAGTAAAAGGTAAGGGGAAGTGGTCCTTCCTACATACAGCATTAAGCTTTCTATAGTCAATGCAGGCTCGCTATCATGTCTGCAAACACATCAGGATAAGTTCATTTGTATCGTTCTTCACTACAGTGATTCCAAACTTCTTAGATACTACTTGAACTGAGCTCACCCATGCACTATCAGAGATAGGATAGATGATTCCATTGTCAAGACACTTAAGAATATCCTTTCTCACAGTTTCTGTCATTACCGGATTCAACCTACGCTGAGGGTCTCTTGTAGGCTATACATTATCTAGTAAATGAATTCTATGCTGCACTATAGATGGACTTATCCTCTTTATATCGGTCATACTCCAGCCTATGGCTTCCCTATGTTTTTGCAACATTGATATGAGCACTTCCTCCTGAGCCTCAGTCAAATCTATAGAGATAATGACTGGTAGTATGTCATGTTCACCCAAGAAAACGTGCTTGAGATGACTCGGAAGGGTCTTCATCTCAAGTTCAGGTGGACACTCAATATATGGTCATAACTAAACTCGCGGTTCAGTCATCAATGACTCAGGTGGAAGTTCCCATCGAGTGGAAGACACATAATTAGATGATTCATTGAGCGTATCCAAGAATAGGCTCTCATCAACTAAACCATCTAGCTCATCAAAGAATTCCTCCTCTTGGTGCTCACTGGACAACCCTTGGATTATATTCACTTCTAGGGGCTCGTCATGTGGATCACTAGGTTGGTGCCCTAGATTGAATATATTCAAGTCAAGTGCCATATTTCCAAAGGAAAGTCTCATCGATCCACTTCGGCAATTAATAACAGTATTAGAAGTGGCTAGGAATGGACGTCCCAAAATAACTGGGATACAATGCTGTAGATCAACCATAGGTTGAGTCTTGAGAACTATGAAATCGATTGGAAAAATAAATCCCCCAATCTTAATCAAGACGTCCTCATCTCTCCTATAGGCGTCTTCACAGATCTATCAGCTAGTTGTAACGTAATCCTTATAGGTCTCAACTCTTCCAGTCCTAACTGCTGGTACACTGAATAAACAAGCAAGTTAACACTCGCTCCTAAATCTGGTAATGCCCTTCAATCACTGTAGTCCCTATAGTGCAGGAGACAGTAGGACTTTCAGGATCTTTGTACTTCACAGGTACAGACTTAGAAAGGATGCTAGAGATGTTAGCAGCCATGAAGATTTTCTTTGGAACATTTGCTGTTCTCTTCTTTGTGCATAAATCCTTTAAGAATTTTGCATTAGCAGTTATTTGTTGGATTGCATCAAGAAATGAACATTGATTTTAACTTGCTTGAATAATTCAAGGATGTGCTCAACCTGAGGAGAATTTTTCTTCAATCGATTTGGACTGGAAGCCTTCGGCTTATAAGTATGGTCAATAGAAGGATCAGAATTAGAGGGGTCAGACTCCTGTGTCGTGCTAGTGGGTGGATCATGGAATGATGATAATGATGAATCATGAGGTGATGATTGTATCATGGAATCAGGGAGTGTAGCCTACAATGCAATATGATTGAAATTGGGTGGCATGGCTACATGATTGTCAACCAGTTTGCCAGATTGAAGTGTGTGAATGGCATTAACTTGATTGACATGCGACTGACTAGAGTTTGCGAAAAGTACCCTTTCCACGTTCACTCATTTAACTCGCTAATGTCCAACCTGCTACTCTACGTTCTTAATAGATTGAAAGTTCACGAGCAGGTGCTGATTTATTCTTTGAATAAAATCAGTTGACACTTTCATGAGATTTTGCATGTGCATGTCAAGACTGAATATATGCGTGTCAATCTTGGAATGAGACTTGAGAAGATTTTCAAAGTTCTTCTCAAGTGACTGGTGTCACTTTTCTTGATCATTATTAGACCCCTGTTGTGGATGTGAGTTTTGTACAGGTGGTCTATTCTGGTTGTTCCCATGATTTGAAGTGTTTTGGTATTGATAAGCACCTACATTTGGTCTTGAAAACTGACCAGTGGCTGAAGGCTACATGTTGGGTGTTCGGGGCTCCCTAATATTTCCTTTGATCCCAAGAAATATTTGGATGGTTCCTCCAACCAGGATTGTATGTTGGAGTGTACGGATTATTCATGGGTCTTTGATACAAGGCGTTAGCTTGCTCAAGTGTAGGACCCATAGGATTCACTAATAGTGGACACTCCATAACGTGGTTTGGAGTTCTGCAATTAAAGCATGTGGGACTTTGAATTTGATTCACTTGACCCATTGGTGGAGCACTAGGAGTCTCCAATGCCTCAATTCTCCTCATAAGGGCTCAATCGTATCTTTGGCAGCTATACAGCTGTCGACGCTATGGATTATGTGCAGAAGTTGATGTACTGGGTTTCTCAGCGGGACTCTCCCACTGCATAGTCTTCCACGATAGTTCCTCAAGAAAGTCTCATCCTTCATCCTCATTATTTTTCATGAACTCTCTCTGACACATGGACTCAAGAAGAGTTTTAGATGTGTAATTGAGTGTTTCATACAAGATTTGACACAACTGCTACTTTTCTATCGCATGGTGGGGATACTGAGCTAATAGATCCTTAAACCTTTCTAAGTATTTCCAGAAGGGTTCTCCCGGCACTTGACAGAATTGATTGATTTGATTTTGAATTCTTGCCGTCTTGTGCATGGGATAATACTTCTTGAGAAACACTGTAACGAATTCATCCCAAGTAGTGATTGAATCAGTAGGCATACTGTACAGCCACTTCTTGGCATTATCCTTTAGAGCAAACGGGATGAAGTGGAGTTTAATTGTGTCTTTCGATAAGTGCTACAGTTTAGTCATCACGCATACTTCTTGAAATTCATTGATAAAGAGATATGCATCCTCTGAATCAAAACTAGTGAATTTAGGAAGCATGCTAAGTACTGTGGCTTCAATTCATAGTGATTACCCGTTGCGTGTGGAAGTTTGATGCATGATGGTAATGATGTGCTCAACGGGTAACATCGATCCCGAAGGATCAGGATTGGTTGGTCCATCTTGTCATCCATGAACAAATATGATCTCATTAGTCGATCAAATTAATCATAGGTCCAATGTGGCATTAACCAGTGACCGTGAATAAATGCGTAAATTTCCTAAACTAATGCAAGAAGTGGGGTGTGGTGGAGATAAAACGGTGGAAGAAATATGATCAAATAAAAGATGTGATTCCTATTGTTCCTAATTATTTTTTTAATTTTTTTATCAAAACTAAAGAACCAAAACACAGAATTGGAGAAAAATTTGGGGAGAAACTCACCTGACTACCACTAATTGGCTGCTTTGGCTGCCAAATAGCAGTAGAACTAGAGAGTTTGACTCTCTGGTTTCTGCTAAGCAGTCCTGAAGCTTCTCTGATCCCTTTTGTTTTCCTGTATCTGTACTTTCTGGTCCCTGCATACTCAACACACACTGTTAACTCGTAAAATATTAAAAAAAGCAAGAAAACACCGTCGATTCCGGCAACGGCGCTAAAAACTTGATATGAAAAATCTAACTGTAAGCGCACAGTATCGGTGTAGCACTTTACAGGTCGTCCCACAGAGATCTTAGGTATTTTGCAATTCTTACTAATTCCTTAGTTCTATCAAGTTAGCTAAGAATTTCTAAATTGAGATGGTTGGTTTTAAGTTCTAAAGATTAGCCTAGGATTTTGAATCCATTAGAATAATAGCCTAACAATGAATTATCTCTTTCTTCCTAATTTTTTATTTATGCACGATCAAGTAATACAATGAAAAGTTAATCTTTTTAATTTGATTTTAATTAAGTGCCCCTAAGTATGACCTATCAAGTGATGTTTAAGTATAGACCATCAAAGATAACATCTTTCTTAAAAATAAATTATATCTAGTAGATAATCTCATAAACAAAAGCAAAGAAATAAACTTCAAACCCTAATCTAAGCATACGCTATCAAAAGACCGAACTTAAGTATAACCTATCAAATAAATTAGATTTACAAGTTTATTCTCTTCAATTTATTTATAGGAAAATCTTATTAATAATTCTATAAACAAAGAATATGAATTCCAAATCTTATGTAAGTATAGATTATCACAATTGTAGATACAAAAAAAAAAAAAATCATTTTTGCTAAGTGGGCACACCCGCGGGTTGCAATCGGGGCGATCCCGCGGGTTGCAACCCGCAGGAACGATCCCGCGGGTTGCCACCCGCGGGAGCGATCCCGCAGGTGCCAACCCGCGGGTTGTTTTTCGTTCTTTTCCGACTATTTATTTCCTATGTTTTGGACTGATAATCCGTGATCCGATTTTTCAGTAGAGAATTGAGCCGGATTTGGAATTTCTTCGGTCTATAAAATACAAGAATTTAACCGGAGAGAGGACTTTTTTGGATTCTTGGACTTTGGGAAGATTTCGGGCGAGCTCGGAAAATTGAGAAGCGGAGCAGAGCCATCTCTTCCAGTCGGACGGTCAACGGAGGCATCAACGAGACTCCATCGCCACCCGAACCCACGAAAAAAAGGGAATAAATTAATATTCCTGTTCTTGTAATTCCTCGGAATTTTTGTAATCTCAAATCTTCGTTGTAATCAAATAATTTTGCAATGGAATCAAAGATTCAATTTTCGGGCAAACAAGAACTGGCGACCACAGTGGGAACCCCTCTGTTTACCACAGAGAATCTGGTGGCGTAGTCCGACCGGGTGCCAATTGGCTCAATGGTTGAGACGCTGGTCATAGAAGTTGACCAGCAAAAATATGAGGAATTTCTTTCTTCCTCTGATTCGGAGCCTAGGCGTCATCGCCGGGTGACGATAAAAAAAGGTGAGGTGTCATCGCCCACCGGAAAGGCGTCATCGCCTATGAAAACTTATGAGGCGTCATCGCCCGTTCGAATTGACAGGACGTCATCGTCTGTCAAGAACACGGCGTTATCGCCCATTCCAAAGTCAAGCCAAAACTCAAACCAGTCCCTGACCTGCTCTCAGAAGAGAAACCTGAGGCGTAAGGCCCAGCGGGCCCGCCTCAACAGTGCCTCTGGAAAATTGCGGTCAGAAAATCCAGATCAGGAAACATCAGAGGAGAAAAATTTCAAAAATAAAAATCCGCAGGCAGAAGTGCGAGTTGCACCGCACGGGGGCAACCCCGCGGTTGCAACCGCGGGTTGCATCCCGCGGGGGCAACCCTGCGGTTGCAACCGCGGGTTGCATCCCGCGGGGGCAACCCTGCGGTTGCAACCGCGGGTGGAAACCCGCGGTTCCAACCGCGGGTTGCACCCCGCGGGTGCAATCCCGAGGTTGCAACCGCGGGTGCAAACCCGCGGTTCCAACTGCGGGTTGCACACCGCGGGTTTCCCTCGGGTTGCACTCCGCAGGAAAAATCAGGGGTTGGTTCTGGTGTCTATTCGGGCACACGCGCAGTGAGCACACAGCGCACTTCTAACTTTTTGGTTACTCTCTCAGGTGTACCATCCCGTTCCTCTAAAAACAAATATAAGGATGTGCTCATGAACTCACCTGAGGATAGGTCTTCAAATTTCTCTTCGGATGAACATATTCATGATAGAATCCTCCAAATCCCGAAGAACAAGTCAGATGCGTGCGAGACCCGTACAACTGCGCAGGCCAGCACACACTCCAGAAGAATCCGCAGAAGGGTTGGAGAACAATCTGGTTCAGGAAAAGAGCCCAGCCCTGAAATATTACAAACTCTCCAGTATTATAAACCAAATTTGCGACGCAAGAGGTGTCAGGTTGCAAATAGAGATAAAGAAGTATCTCAAGACTTGAGAGAGTACCTCAATTGGAAGAAAAACTCTGCACAGAATACTCCTCAATGCCAATGCGAACAGTTAATCTCAACTGTTCTATCAAACTGCCAGTGCAATTCAAAACGATCAGTTTTTGAGCGGATCACCGAACCTAAAAGAATACGGACGGTGAAAAAGGCGTACTCTGGAACCGATTTACCTGCTGCCTCATCAAATATGGTTAATAAAGGCAAAAAGGTGGTTGGAAATAACCCTTTGGATAAGGAAATCACTCCAGGATCAAAAGGAGTTTCTATCGAACCAGAGGGCGCGCTTCTAGAAGAAGTCTCTGAAAGGCTTGAGAGACAAGAAAAACATCTCGAACAGCAAGAAGAGACCATAGAAGAAATGAAACAACTTTTGATTGAGTTGCTGGCTCAAACTAGAAAGAACCAATCATCGCCGTCCATTTCTAGTCGGCAGAAAGGAAAACGGCCTGTCCAAATAAATGAAGACAGCGAAGACGAAGATGAAGAAGTGCCTCCTCATTCAAGAGAGGAAGAGGAAGTGAAAGTTATCCTCAATCCTCACGCAGAGAAAATAGAGAAGATGGAGAACCAATTACAAGCTCTTCTTCATCGCAAAAAGCTACAAGAGGTGAGGGTAGTCCGTCCATATCCCATAGAATGGGAGACCGTACCCTATCCTGCAAAATATAAACCGTTGAATCTTCAATCATTCGACGGTAAAGGTTCGCCGCAGCAACACATCTTCTATTTCCTCTCACAGACAGGACATCTCATGGGGAATGATCCAACTATGACTAGGATATTTGCGAGCACTTTACGGGGGCCCGCATTTACCTGGTTCATGCAGCTACCCCAGGGAACAATTAAATCATGGGCCGATGTAGAACGTGAGTTCTTAGCCCGATTTTTTGAAGATGATACAGAAGTCTCCATATTATCTTTGCTAGTAGCGAAGCAAGAAGGAGGCGAAACGGTCAAAACTTATATCGAGCGGTTCCGAGAACTTTCTGTTCGATGCCCACATGGCATGACGCAGGACACGCTTGTGGAAACTTGCAGACACAACTTGTTGACCGATATCCTAGACAAGATGGGTTCGGTCGAATCCAAGTCGTGGAAGCATTGCTTAAACAGGGTGAACAGGCCGAAGAAATACTTCGACGTCTCGAAATGCAACAGTCTGCAACCGGAGACGGTACAAACGAATCTCCATTCCATTTTTCCCGTTCAAAAGGGAAAGACATAACGGCAATTGTGGTAGAAAGTACACCGAAGCAGAAAAGATGGCCAACTACAAGCAACACAGCAAAGTCGCCCAGACTTCAAAAGCAGTATTCGTTCAAGGATGAACATACTGCTACTATGTTCAACCTACTCAGCAAATGCAAGATGCTCAACTTGCCGGAAAGCAAGAGGCCTGAAGAAATTGGGAAGACTAACGATCTGAATTACTGCCTGTACCATCGGATTGTAGGTCACCCCACGAAAAATTGTTTTATCTTAAAAGATAAAATTCAAGCGTTGATTGACGCTGGAGCAGTTCAGCTCAAAACTGAACAAAAAAGGAGTTAGAGCTAACTCTGACACATCTAATGTGTGTGGTCTAAAGGTACCACTTGGGCTCACAACAATTCCCAAAACGAGCTCAGGGCGGTTAATTTAAACCCCCATAATAATAAAATAAAATAAAATAAAATTATTATGAATTGCCCAACGCCGCTAAGGCTACGGGAAGAAAATAAATTTCTCGCCAACCCCACCATACTGGGGGTAAAAAGTATGAATTACCCAACGCCGACAAGGCTACGGGAAGAGAATAAATTTCTCGCTAACCCCACCATACTGGGGGTAAAAAGTATAAATTACCCAACGCCGCTAAGGCTACGGGAAGAGAATAAATTTCTCGCCAACCCCACCATACTGGGGGTAATAAGTATGAATTACCCAACGCCGACAAGGTTACGGGAAGAGAATAAAATTCTCGCCAACCCCACCATGCTGGGGGTAAAAAGCATGAATCACCCAACGCCGCTAAGGCAAAGGGAAGAGGAAAAGTTTGGCATTTAAGCCCAAATGAAATCCTCGACAACTCACTATGCTGAGGATAATAGCATGGCTAGCCCAACTCAAACGGTAGTTGGTAAAGGCAAAATCAAACCCGTTGATAGCTGGGGGTTTGCTAAAAATCTCACGACAAATCTGTCACAACAGTATTCTTATCCGAATATAAGAATACATCATTGCCCTAAGCTGCTAAGGCAAAGGGAAGAGGAAAAGTTTGGTATTTAAGCCCAAACGAAATCCTTGACAACTCACCATGCTGAGGGGAATAGCATGGCTAGCCCAACTCAAACGGTAGTTGGTAAAGGCTAATCAAATCCGTTGATAGCTGGGGGTTTGCTAAAAATCCTAATCAGATAAATCTCCTGTCACGTTAAGATTTCACCTCTGACAGCAAAACTTTTCTTGTCATTTTGCTCTAACAGAGCAAGCGACACTCCAAAATATTTGTCAAGTTAAAATCATACCTCTGACATCATAATTCAAAATCAAATGAGATAAGATCCGATTAAATCCCCTGTCACGTTAAGATTTCACCTCTGACAGAAAAGAAAATTCACACTTCATCAAGTCCAACATTACAACCTCTGATGAACGTGCTTTTGATATCGTTAAGTTGAAAATCACCTCTGACGAAAATCATCTCCCTATCAAGTTAACAGTTACCTCTGATAGTCCGATTCCAAAACTAAATACGTTAACCGTCACCTCTGTTTAGTCAGCTTGTCCCTATCACGACCAGATCCTCTGAATAGGTTAAGCTCCAAGACACGTTTAATATCACCTCTGTCTTTTCCTTATTCGTCATACTAGATGTCACTGAACGGTTAGGATTAAAATAAGCACGTTAATATTATACCTCTGCTTGACCTAAAATAGGCATGTTAACATCATGCCTCTGCTTGTCCTCTAATGAGTACGTTAAAATCATACCTCTGCTTGTCATTGAATAAATGAATATATTAACAGTTATCTCTATTGACCAAATCTTTTAACCAAAATTAAAGAATCCAAAATATTTCGAAATTCAAGTACGGTTCAATATAGAACTTCGAAAACTTTGGAGGGGGTTATGTAGATACAAAAAAAAAAAAAAAAAATCATTTTTTCTAAGTGGGCACACCTGCGGGTTGCACCCGCGGGTTGCAACCCGCGGGATGCCACCCGTGGGAGCGATCCCGCGGGTTGCAACCCGCGGGTTGTTTTCCGTTCTTTTCCGACTATTTATTTCCTATTTTTTGGACTGATAATCCGTGATCCGATTTTTTAGGAGAGAATTGAGCCGGATTTGGAGTTTCTTTGGTCTATAAAATACAAGAATTTAACCGGAGAGAGGACTTTTTTGGATTCTTGGACTTTAGGAAGATTTCGGGCGAGCTCGGGAAATTGAGAAGCGGAGCAGAGCCATCTCTTCCAGTCGGACGGTCAATGGAGGCATCAACGAGACTCCATCGCCACCCGAACCCACGAAAAAAAGGGAATAAATTAATATTCCCGTTCTTGTAATTCCTCGAAATTTTTGTAATCTCAAATCTTCGTTGTAATCAAATAATTTTGCAATGGAATCAAAGATTCAATTTTCGGGCAAACAACAATATGAATTAAGTATAATCTATCAAAGAATTATGATTTATGAAATCTATTTTTTATTTTTTTATAGAAAAATCATGATTTTATTTATTTTTAGGAAGAAGATGAAATAAATCCTTGTTATAACTATTAAACTAACTTCATATACATCTTAGGACTAAAGAAAATTAGCTACTCATAATTCTAGTAAGTAAAATCCTATTTTTATTCATTAAAACAATTAAATCTAATCTAGAAAGTAATATAAATCTAAATTAGAAAGTAACTAAAAGAGAATTACCTAAGAAAAATTGAAGAACATGAAAGGTTACCTGTAGAGTGGGTATTATGGCCGTCACCCCTTCAGTAAATTCTAATTTTTATTAATAAAATCCGAGTATAAACTATATCCTACTTTCTCTATGATTTATCTACATATTCTTCTAGATTACAAGGATATGGCCAATATATATATATATATAGCAAAATCAAACCCTAATTTTAACAAAAGTGAAAAACTACAAAATTACATCGAATTCCCCTCAGAAACATCACCCAGAGGTGGGCCCACCCTGCCGCCAATTAGCAGCTAATGCCGCTAATTAGCGGCAAAACCTTGGAGAAAAATTCTGGGTGGTTTTCTTCTTCACAAGTCTCTTGTCTTATTCTCTTGATTATCTTGAATGTATTGGAGTTTGACTCTATGACATATCTTAATCTCGTAACTCTGCTCTCTTTAAACTCTTTTCGGGGCTTAGTTTCCTAATTGGGTTCTGATTTCATGCCATCTCTTTGTATGAATCGGATTACCTGAAAAAAAACTAAAAATACCCGAGTAGCAATTATTTATATATAAAAATAGATAAAATATGGGAGAAAAAAATACAATATATGATACTCATCAACTTTATCCTAAATCAAGGACAAAGTGTGTCATCTGACACACTATAAATATGCTACTGATTATATTTTATTTTAAAGTGAGTTCTATCACTCGCAGTAAACATACTAATGAATATACTTTATTTTCTATATATATATTTTATTTAAATAAAGATTGAATTATGTACATGAAACTCAATGAATATTGAAACAATACATAAGAAAACACTAACCAATATAATATACATTTAGTGATATATCATTAACTACTATACTATTATATTTTACTTAATGTTGCTGTTACTGAATATTGAACCTTAATGATTATCACTAATGCATATACTGAACTAAATTTACTAAAATGCCCGATTGATATTGAAATTGACAATTAATACTAGAATTTATAGACACCGGGTGTGTGGGGGAAATTGAGAATCCATATGATTTGATGGTTGAACGTAACTAAGCTACTTTTTTCCATTTTTGGGAGGATCGGGATGGTCTCTGATCAAAACTGTCACTGTTTTCCATACGGGAGGATCGGGATAGGCTCCGAGCAAAACTGCCACTGTTTTCTATTTTTGGGAGGATCGAGATAGGCTCTAATCAATTTACTGTTCCATTTTCCCAGGGGTACACGGGGATACGTTCAGATCAGCCAAGTCATATTCTCTTACATTTTTAAATATCATAATTAAAAGACGTTAACTGAAAGTCTAATGATAAGACACATAATGTGTTAAAATATTAGATTTTATATAGTTTTAATTGTACAATTTTTTTATATTACCGAGATATTACTGTTTCATATGTTTTTACTATTGGATCACTTTACTGACAATCTTGGTTATGTATGGCCAGATATAGATTGTTACCTAGATGTAGACCTGCCAGAGACAGAACATTACTCAACATATTTTCAAGAGGAGGTGAAGCTACAAAATTGATGGCCTTTCTAGTTTATTATTTTTTTTATTGAATATTATGTAAGGAGAAAAAATATTATTGTTTTAAATAATAAAATTATTGTTTATTTTTATATTTTGTCCATATTTTCGCTGTAATATGACTGTAATATTTACTGATGCTTATCGAGTTATCATTTAATGCCGAACGTTCCAGCTTTCCACCCTATGGAAAGTAGAGCATTACAATGGTATCAGAACTCAGGCTCTTTAAATATGTTCAACTGATTTGAACATATTTAGATATTATTACAGTCAACAGACTCGAAATCGGTTTAATTTTGTTAGACCGTTTTGGATTAAATCCAGCTATATATATAAATATGATTTTTCTATATACATTATTTAATTTATTATTATTATTTTCATCAAAATAATGTTATTTTACCCTGTAGTGTGTTAAATGTTAAATTGAATATAAGTACGAGATGTAGGGATATCCTTTCTAGTTAAATATTTAGAATTGATCCAATAGTAGTTTCAAGAGAAAGGTATCTATGCGTAATTCCTATACCTATTGAGTAAAGTATAATTCACTTTTCCATCCTATAGGTCTTAAGAAATTTCGAGGACGAAATTTTTGCTTAAGGGGGGTAAAATGTAACACCCACTTTTCTTTCATGTCATATTTTTAAAATTTTATAATTTATTAAAAATAAAATTTTATTTTAAAAACATATTTTGATCATATAACACCCACCATACACCCAACTCAAGTTATCTAATCAAGTAATCGTGATTAAGAAAAATAGTAGGATTAATTAATTCTTAAGATAAGAATCTATTTGGTTTTCTTTAACCAATTGGAATCTAATTTGACTAGATATTAAATATAAATAGAAACCCAATCCAAATCTTAGTTGAGTTAGTAAAATAGACTAGCCTAATTATTGTAGGATTCAACTCTCATCCAATTAATTGGATGTAATTTAATTTGGTTCCTATACCTATTAGGATTCAAATTCAAATTTGGTTTCCATATCCGGATTCCTATTTGGGTTCCATAACTTTTGGAATTCTATCTTTAATTAGGATAGTGAATCCAATTAGAATTCATATTGGTATTGGTCTTTCCTACTATTAGTAGTAACGGGACTCTTAATTCCTTATTAATAGGCCCAAACAAGCCCTCTTCTCCCAAACAAAAAAAAAAAAAAAGAAGTAAGAGAGTAAAACATGGGAGAAAGAAGAGAAATAGAGAAAGAGAGAGGAAGGGTTCAACCAAGGAGAGTTTTTGAGAAGTTTGGAGATTTCGTCACATAGGGCAAGGATTTCATCCTAAATCAATGCCAAAGTGAGTCATCTGACTCATTATAAACACACTATTGATTATATTTTATCTTAAACCGAGTTCTATAACTTCCTGTAAACATACTAATGAATATACTTTATTTTCTATATATTCTTTTTATTTAAATAAAGATTGAATTATGTACATGAAACTCAATGAATATTGAAACAATACATAAGAAAACACCGACCAATATAATATGCATTTAGTGATATATCATTAACTACTATACTTTTATATTTTACTTAATGTTACTGTTACTGAATATTGAATATTGAACCTTAATGATTATCACCAATGCATATACTAAACTAAATTTACTGAAATGACCAATTGATATTGAAATTGACAATTGATACTGAAATTGACATACACCGGGTTTGTGGGGAAAATTGAGGATCTATATGATTTGATGGTTGACGTAATTGCACCATTGTTTTCCATTTTTGGGAGGATCGGGATAGGCTCCAATCAAAACTGTTATTGCTTTCCATACGGGAGGATCGGGATAGGCTCCAATCAAAACTGCTACTGTTTTCCTTTTTGGGAGAATCAACTCCGATCAACTTATTGTTCTGATTTTCCAGGGGTACACAGGGATGTATTCAGACCAGCCAAGTTCATATTCTCCTAAAATTTTTAAATATCATAATTAAATGACGTTAAATGAAAGCCTAATTGATAAGACACATAAAGTGTTAAAATATGAGATTTTATATTGTTTTAATTGTATAAATTTTTTATATTACCGAGATATTATTGTTTCATATGTTTTTATTATTGGATCGCTTTTCTATTGATCCTAGTTATGCATGACCAAATATAGATTGTTACCTAGAGGTAGACCTACGAGAGACAGAATATTACTTAATATATTTTCAAGTACAGGTGAAGCTACAAGATTGACGGTCTTTCTAGTTTATTATTATGTTTATTGAAGTTTATGTAAGAGGGAAGATATTATTTTAACTAAAGAAATTATTGTTTATTTTTATATTTTGCCCATATTTATGTTGTAATATGACTGTAATGATTACTATGGCTTGTCGTATTATCATTCGATGCCGAACGTTCCAGCTTTCCACACTACGAAAAGTGGAGCGTTACAATATAGTACATGTTTCATATGCATACACATTCCACATTGTTTCCTACTAGCATGCCATGCACATACTTTTATATAGTTTTCTTGGTATTGCACGAGTTTGGGTTTTTATTTTTATTTGGATTCTGATCCTTGAGATTATCATACCTTAGATCTAGCAGCTGTAACTGTGGTACCTGAGGAGGTGGACCCGCCTCTCGGTGATCCCTACTTCTAGGTGTAGATTGAGAGCTAGTAGCCAGTTTCATATAAGATCTCTATCCCTTTTGTGTGTGTGTATATATGTATATATATATATATATATATATATATATATATATATATATATATATATATATATATATATATAATTTTGACTTGCATATGCATATGTATCCTACTCTCTAGTTCTGTCCGTAGTATCCGAACACTCTTGTAAATATTCAGTAGTTATGTTGCGCTGTTCTGATACTGTACTTGACTCTACACGAGCAACTATTTAATGTACATATTGCTTATCATTGCTATATATCTATTTTTAGATATTGTTATATTTATGTCTGTGAAATTGTGGCAGATAGATTCAGACCTGTGAGATATATCTCATATTTGTGTGCTTCCATATCTTTTGCCTGGATTTATTTGAAAAGGAAAAATTGTCTTAAGCACTCTAGTATTGAGAGTGCCCACCGGTGACACCCCTATCCCTTTATTGGGACACACTCAGCCCTACCTATGTGGTTTGGGGGTGTCATGGAGTGGTATCGGAGTAGTCACTAATTTTTATCATTTAACCCTTGACCTTAGAATTCTGCCACATACATACAAGCTATATCCATTAACAGTTCCTTGTTTTCTTATATTGTTTTATATCCCATTTGTTGTTTCTGATCCTGATTCTGTCTTATCCTTTTATTTCCAAAGAAATATCTTCCTGTCATCAAGAGAGGACAACTCCTGAGTGTGAAGAGGCTCCTCAGGGGGTTGATCAAATGAGGGAGCTTATGCATACAATGATGGAACAAAATGTATTGTTCAAGGCATCACATGAGACAACACAGGAGGTAGCAACAACCCAGAGGACAACAATTTCGGTGGTTAAAAGGATGTCTGCCACTAGTACATGATAGAACAAGCAATATTTCAAACTTTCGGAAGTTTCAACCAGCGTCTTTCTCTAGGACTGGGACTCCGCTAGGGGAGTAGGAATGGTTAATGGATATGGAGAATATTTTGGAGGCAACTCATGTGCCACTGGAGAGCCAGGTTGACATTGTGAAGATCCAACTCAAGACATTGCTAGAACTTGGTGGAAATCGGAGAAGGCCAGGTTAGAGAGACTGATTGCATGGAAGATTTTCTCGGATGGCTTATGCAAGATTCTTCCCACTGACAGCTCAAGTTGACATGGAATGGAGGTTTATAGAGTTACGACAGGAGGGTATGACGGTTGATGTATATGCTGCTAAGTTTTCGAGACTCAGTAGATTTGCTCCTGCTTTAGTGGCTGAGAAGAGAGACAGGGCATGTAGATTCTAGTAGGGCCTGTGTTTGGAGATATAGGAACACATGGCCATCAAAATTATGGAGATTTATGCAGAAGTCCACGGGGCAGCTCAACGTCAGGAACATGCCACCGAGAAGAGGAAGGTAGGGTTGGGGATACAAAAGCATTTAGGAGACCTGATGTTTGGGACATCGAGCAGTGGATGTCCCCCCACAAATGCCAGGTGACTCCTATAATTTGGCAAACAATAGTTTGTGGATATTGCCAGTGCTTGGGCACACTGAGAGTATGTTTAGGAGAGCTCTTGGGATGTGGTTTAAGATGTGGCACTGCAGATCATCAGGTTGAGGCATGTCGGCAAAGGATGTTTTTTAGAGATCCGACACAAGATGTACAGACTTAGAGGCTTCCGCAGCCACTAAAATATCAGTAGAGAGTTGTGCCACCTTAGCAGTAATAGCAGGGACTAGTAGTAAGACCTACCAGACTAGTACCGTGGAGGTCATTGGCACCACAACAATAGGCTTTTCGTGGAGCCAAGCACAGGGAGCTTTGGGGTATAGACTAGTTTAGGCATACACCTTGACAGCAGAGGAGGCCCATGCATCCAGAGAAGTTGTGACAAGTACTAGTTTAGTTGGTTTTGTACATGCATGTGTGTTAGTTGACTCTGGTACATCACACTGCTTCACGTTATTTGCATTCATCATTCAGCTTACCATACCATATATTAACTTAGACTCAGGGTTGAACATTAGCACTGGAAAATGGGATAATTGTGTCTCGTAAACCTTATAGATATTGCCAAGTAGTAGTAGATAACAGAGAATTTCATGTTGATCTACTGGTCTTAAACCGTTGTTGCTTTGATATGATCTTAGGCATAAATTGGCTAAGTACGTCTCACACCGTGATTAATTGCCATAGGAGAGCTATAGTATTTTAAATATCTAATTAGCCTCTCTTAGGCTAATTACTCTATGGGTGAGACCACTTGGGAACGAGAGGACGACATTTGAAAATAAAATTCTTATCTATTCCAATGATATCTTAGTACCTATTTAAATTTATTATTAAATCAATACTTCTCCATTTACCTTATTGTTATATTTTGTTCTAGATTTAAATTTCGAGGACGATGATTTTTGTTAGATGGGTAGAATATAATGACTCTAATCCTTTAGCCCATGTATCGGTTTATTTCGTATCATCCGCATCAGTTCGGCAGCCTGGATATTGATGTGGGCGGATACTAAGTAAAATGAGTTATATCATTTAATATAGTTTTCAATTTCAAATTCCACAGAGCGGAGACCTCCTATCTTATTATTTAAAATTTTTTTTTATCTTTTTCTTGAATTATTCCTAATCGGCCAATTTTCAGACAAATACCTAGTTAAAATAATCAAATTAAATTAAGAATTCTAATTGTTCCCTTACACCAACTCTAAATTTATCTCTAGAAGCCTTAGCAGTCTTTGTTGACCAAATTTGAGTTGAAATTGACCAAATGACAAATTTGAAAATAAATGAAACTTAAAGATTTTAACATATCAGCATACTCATTTTCCACCAGCTGTTTGACTCCTAAGATAAATTCAGAAAATATGAAAAAGATCAAGCTTAATCCTCTTTCCCCTCTTCATTTTATCTTCAAACCATGAGCCCTAATTTCTTCTCTTTTATTTTGAAATAAATCGCCAAATATTCAGCCTAATTATGGGCTAAAAATCCATTAAATTATCCTATGTACCTTATTTTTTTAATTTAACCTCTCCAAATCATATCTAAACTTCTCCACCAACGTGAGAAAATCTTCTCCAGCCTCTGTTCTTGATCCATAGTGTGATTTGTGAAAAATTTCTCCATTTTTGAGGAGCAATCTCATTAATATAAGTTCATATCCGATTTTAATTCAACTAGAGGTAAGAATATACTCTCAAACCATTCAAACTTGTAAATTTTTAATGTAATTTTCTTTTATGTGATCTTAGATGTATTATTAACTAAATTTCATAATTATAAATGTCCAAACTTGCATGTACCTTGAGTTTCATTGTCCATGTCACCCTGTGCATATTATACATACATAGAATGCATTGCCTAAAAAATAAGCAACAACCCATCTTAGAACTGTCATAATTTTTTCTATCTTAACTCTGATTGACCTCATTACAGTACCATTAGAAATATTGCTCACTAAATTTAATTAATTCAATTTTATCAGACCCTAATTTGGCCATTTATTTAGCCAAAAATAGCCTGAAGATCATTACTTGATACTATCTAGAGTAGTAGCACAACAGTAGTTAGCGATAGTAAAATGACCATAACTTTTGTTCCAGAATTTCAATTGAGCTCATTTAAATTTAATTAGATAGATAATTGAATTATCTACAACTATCCAAATCTTATACTCTAATTTGTTTTTTATCCTATCAAATCAAATCTGGAAGTCCCCCTGCTGCTATACTAGGTTTGTACTATAGGTCTATGGTAAAATAATCATAACATTTGTTCAAGAACTCCAATTAAATTCATTTAAGATTCATTAGAATGGTAATTGAATTCTCTATAATGTACAAAATCTTTTTTCATTTTTGCAAGACAAACAAGATCTTTAAATTTGATATGTCCACTGTGTTGCAGCAACATATGCATGTATATTATATAAATGAATGTATCTCTTGATTTATGATATGATACCCATGTACACATGTAAAATCACTCTTGTTATTATTTGTACATAATAAATTTAGACCTGTCATTACTCATGTCTTCGCATACATTTCTTGTTTGTGCATATAATACTTGATGTAAGATATGACATTCATGTACACATGTTTGTTTATTTTATTCCTTGTACATGTTATATGTGCTTTGAAATGATATCTCGTGCATGTAGACATGTTCCATAAATCTTATAATTGCTAGAATCAGCATGCATATCATTTCATACTCACATAACTATTCATACATGTTCGGTGTGGAACTAAGTGTCACATGGAACTGAGTACTACTTGGAACAAAGTGTCACACAAAGAGTGGAGGCACCTCTTGAATCTATGTGAGCTACCTCTAGAATCCATAGGAGTTTGCTCTAGAATGTGACATCGGTATGTGGGACTAAGTGCCACATGCAATTAAGTACTACTTGGAATAAAGTGCCACACAAAGAGTGGGGCACCTCTTGAATCCATATGAGCTACTTTAGAATCCATGGGGTTCACATTTAGAATCTGGCATCAAGATTGTGTGAAACTATGTGACATATAGAACTAAGTGCTACATAGAACAGAGTGACACATAGAAAGTGGGGGCAACCTCTTGAATCTATGAGAGATACCTCTAGAATCCATAGTAGTCACCTCTAGAATCCAATATCTCATTATAGCCAAATACCAGTTAGAAGTGTATGGAACTAAGTGGCACATGGAAATAAGTACTACTCAAAACAAAGTGTCACAAAAGAGTAGGGGCACCTCTTGAATCCGTGTGAGCAATCTCTAGAATCCATGGTATTATCTCTAGAATCCAATATTGCTTGACGAATTGTTATACGAGCTTGATCATGTTTTCTTATGTATATTGTGTACTTTATGATCCATCTACCTGATGTTGTCATATAATGCATGTCATATACTTCATATTTCATATGCATACATATTCCACATTGTTTCCTAATAGTATGCCTGCACATACTTTTATATGATTTCTTTAGTACTGCACGAGCTTGTGTTTGTATTCTTATTTGGGGTCTGACCCTGAGATTATCACACCTCAAATTTAACAGCCATGACTGCGGTACTTGAGGGGGAGGACCCGCCACTCGAGGATCCCTACATCCAGAGGCAAGCCGAGAGCTAGTAGCCCACTTCTTGTAGGATTTCTATCCTTTTTGTATATATATTTCATTTTAGTTTGTATGTGTATATGTATCATACTTCCTAGTTCTGTTTGTAGATTCGAATACTCTTGTATATATTCAGTATTTATATTGCTATATTCTGATACTGTAATTGACTCTAACTGAGCAACTTTTTAATGTACATATTGCTTATCATTACTATATATTTATTTTTTGATATTGCTATATTTATGTCTATGATTTTAGGTAGATAGATTCAGATCCATGGAATATATCTCATATTGTGTTCTTTCATATCACTTGCCTAAGTTTGTTTGAAAAGGAAAAAAATGACCTCATGCACTCCGCTATTGACATTACCTGTAACGTCCCCATTTTTTAGCTGCTTCCCAAAACGGAGGACGTTACTTATTACTTGTACTAGACAATCCAACAGTCACAACATCTTGAAATAACCGTAACTACTGCCACAGTCAGATGAATAAATAACATGTCTGAAACTGAAATATTTTCATTTATACAAAAAATTCATGATATAAAATGACACACTGCTTTAAATATGAACACAAAGAGACAAAAGAGAAACAGTGCCCTGTCAAAAGGAATATAAACAAAATATACAAAAGTTCTCCAAGGGTACTTCGCTTGCCTATTGTCACTCGATCTGTCCAATGAAGTACGGGTCTTCAACTAGGGCTGGATCCCCTTCTTCATGTTCCAAATCTGGGTTCAAAACCCAGGAGATTAAACCCAGCAAGTAGCACATTTAAAAAGAAAAATTGTGTACTATCATAGTACAGGAATATCAGTGTGCATGAGCATATTTATGTCAGTGTTGTTTGTATGCATATAAATTAACATGAAGGCAACATATAAATTAACATGAAGGCCAGTATAAATAAATGCATAAATAAATAATCATGACAATAACTACTCTATCTATTTAAACATATATTCTAATGGTCTAAGTCATCGTCCAATTTAATTATAGACACGGTATTAATAGATAAGATAGCGCTATTCTCTATTGTTGTATAAGTGCCCGTGCATACCCGGGACTGGCTACAATATTAATGGTGCTGAACCATGATATGCCGCTAGGCGCTACAATCAATTGCCGTACTGTATTACAGTAACGGACATACCACTCTGGGTAAATATCAATTGGTGATCCAGTAATCACCCAGACCACTTTAGTAAAAGAATCCCGGTCCTAACAATACAATCAATTCTTCTACGGTAAGGCTCTCATCCATCATATAGTTTCTCCCGTCCCCGTGTTCATAATGAATTATGCACATGAAAAATTCATTTTACATTTATTTGTTTACTTTTTCTTTCCTTTTTTTAAATGTATTTCAATTCATGATAACATGCTTGCATTTCCATGACTGTACATGACATGTAGTATCATAACACATGATCTGTAATATTAAAACACATGACTTGAAATATCAAAACACATGAAATGTAATATTTAAGCACATGGCTTGTAGCATGATAAATTAACACATGATATATTAGTGCACAATTATATCACAATGTATATCATTAAAATTATTTTAATAATCTAGTTTCATTCTCAATGTCAATCAGTGATCCAATTTGGGAACCAAGTAAATCATGTTATAATAATTTTACCTATCAATTATTCCCAATTAATCCAAACTAAGCCCAAGCCCACTGTTAATATTATTATTTTTTTCGTTTTCTTTTCTGGCCCAAGCCCATTTCTTCCCTCTATTTTATTTATTTATTTTTCTTTTACAAGACTGGGCTGGGCCTAATCCATCAAGTAATTTGTATTTATTTTTATATTTTTTTTCCGGCCCAGCCCATCAAGCCCAGTTCTATTATATTATTTTCTTTTTTTTATTGCAGCTCAGGCCCATGATCTCTCTCTCTCTCTCTTTCTCTCCCCTTTATTTTCTTTGGGCTGGGCCAGGCCCACTTTCTTTTCTATTTCTATTTTGTTTATTTTTTTCACTACGCGGCCCACTTCACCAAATCTCTCTCTCTCTCTCTCTCTCTGTCTCTGTCTCTCCCTCTCTCTGCTTCTTCCTCTTCTTCGTCTTTCTTTTCTTTTTTTTCTATTTTATTTTATTTTATTTGTTCACCTATTTGCCAAATTTGTTGAAAAGAATATAATTGTAAATAGGAGCATCCTCATATTAAATATATATATATATATATATATATATATATATATATATAACTCTAAATCCAAACTTAATTTAAACAAATGGCTAACATTTAAGCAATTTTGCATCAATATAATCAAAATAAAATTTATATGAATAAAAAAAATAATTAAGAAGAGATAAAAAAAATAATCAAGAGAAGAAGTTTGTTACTTACATCGGATTTCTTGTAATTTCCTTCGATTTCTCGAACCCGTTCCTTCTCCTTCTTCTTCTCTTTTTATTTTTATTTTATTTTTTTCTTTATTTATTTATTTTTTGTTGGTGCAGCAAAGGAAGTGAGAAATGGAGTAGGGAGTGAGGGAGGGAGTGAGGCAGAGAGATAAGGGAGAGGTTTGGTTTTATTTTTATTTTTATTTTTTTCTTTTCTTTCCAGTGTTCACCCGGCTTTTCCACCTAACCCTAGCAGCTACTCCCCTTTTGTTCGTCATGACAGCACAACACAATGATTCACTATTTTATTTATTTTAATTAATTAATTAATTAATTTAATAATTTAATAATTTTGGTTTCGTGTAACATTATCCAATACCAAATTTATGTAGGACGTAGTGCTTGACGAGGAAAACACTACAAAATTATCCGTTTGTTATTTTGATGTCCGGAATAAATGAACCGAAATTTCAAAATAATTAGAAGGATAATTTTAATATTATTAAATTAGCAATTTTGGGAGTATTTTTCGGCCTCGTAAGAAAAATCTCCACAAATCCTAAATATTATAAAACTAATAATCGCGAAGACCAAATGTCATTTGGGTTTGTGGATTTAAAGTTATGTTAACCGAAAGTTATTTCGGTGTCCAAAATTGATTTCGGTGGACTTATTCAGCATGACTGGTCTCAAGAGAGTAATACAGGTAGCTTAAATTTTGGGATATTACATCCTATCCACCTAATAAAAAAATTTCGTCCTCAAAATTTAATTGGTGTATTTAATCATGAGAAAATGTATAAGTATTTTATCCAGATGTCCTTCTCAAGTTTCCAAACTAAATCTCTTGGTGATTATATATCCCATAAAATAAGAACTAATAATATTGCTTTATGCTTCAAGACTTCTCCCATCGGTTAATGATTCTTACATATCACTTCCTATATTTTAAGCCTGATCTCAAGTCTAATTTTGATAGATTCACTATTTTGTACTTCTAGCTAAGCGCTTTCTCAATTATGTATATAGATCACATCATGAACGACTTTCTTTTTTTTTTTATAGGAATGATAATGGATAGTCAGGATTCCCAATTTATTCTTGAAGCTTTATTGGGGTGAAGGAATACAAAACATAAATTTAATTAGGAATAACTGCTACTAATTTGGAGTGCCACGCCATCCTGATTAAGTAATGTATAAGATACAGGTGATAAATATTTTTATAGAGTTTATTCCCAAGGTCCTATTACATGTTGTATTCGACTCTAGAAATGAAAATTAATCTGAACTATTATAATATCGATGTAACAAGACTATGAATGGTAGGGACATAACATAAGAAATGAATTCATGACTAGTTACAAAATTCAATCATATACAACGATATTATTAAGCGACTGCAATTGCTGGTGCCAGAGAATATCTCTCTACAATTGCCTCGCCTACTCAATAAGACTTGTGATGTATAAAGGCTCAAGACATGAATCGTATTATAATAATATTCAGATATAAGATACGAAATATCAAATGGAAATGATCAACAAAATGTAATGGAATAGGACAATCATTTGGAAAGATAAACTTAATTTGAGTAACAAGATATAATGCCTTATTCTGTTTTGATAAATTTTTTTTTATAGTTCATTATCAATTTCTTGTCCTCTACCTTTTACTTGACAAATTTTACAAAATTCTCAGTCTTCTAAGATCTTATATATATATATATATATATATATATATATATATATATATATATATATATATTTATACTTATTCTTCCATAGGTTGTTTTTTTTCTAATTCATTTGACTAGTTAATCTCACCAACTATACTTACTCTATCAAGTCTACAAATATTGATTATTGTAATTCGTCAACATTTATGTCTCCTCAATCTTCAAGAAAAATACAAGTATAATATTATTTTTTCTTTTTCTTAGGAAGTTTAAGGGCAAGTTCTAAATTCAACTACTCTTCATTCTATATCAGCACACATCATATCCATTTCCATTAATAGTTAGCAAGTTGACATAAAATTCTTCATCATTAATCATTAAAGGATGTATTGATTGAAAATTTGATAGATATCATTATGTGATAGTCTAGATAAGAATCAACAAAAGGAATTCAAGATAGATATCTCAAACAAATAGGAAATAATAGGACAACATAATACTGGATTAGATGGATGTAAAAAAAATAATGAACAATTACCAAGGATAAGTTACATGCATGTTCTGATGTGACAGTAATCATATGGTCTTCCACCTAAACCTAAGCTCTGATACTACCCTGTAACGTCCCCATTTTTCAGTTGCTTCCCAAAATGGAGAACGTTACTTATTACTTGCACTAGACAACCCAACAGTCACAGGATCTTAGAATAACCGTAACTACTGCCACAATCAGATGAATAAATAACATGTCTAAAACTGAAATGTTTTCATTTTTACAAAAAATTCATTACATAAAATGACACACTGCTTTAAATATGAACACAAAGAGGCAAAAGAGAAGCAGTGTCCAGACAAAAGGAAATATAAATAAAATATACAAAAGTTCTCCAAGGGTACTTCGCTTGCCTATTGTCACTCGATCTGTCCAACGAAGTACGGGTCTTCAACTAGGGCTAGATCCCCTTCTTCATGTTCCAAATCGGGGTTCAAAACCCAGTGGATTAAACCCAGCAAGTAACACATTTAAAAAGAGAAATTGTGTACTATCATAGTACAGGAATATCAGTGTGCATGAGCATGTTTATGTCAGTGTTGTTTGTGTGCATATAAATTAACATGAAGGCAACATATAAATTAACATGAAGGCAAGCATAAATAAATGCATAAATAAATAAACATGACAATAACTACTCTATCTATTTAATTATATATTCTATTGGTTTCAGTTATCGTCCAATTTAATTATAGAAACTGTATTAAAGGATAAAATAGCGCTATTCTCCATTGTCGTATAAGTGCCCGTGCATACTCGGGACCCGGCCACAATATTCATGATGCTGAACCATGACATGCTGCTAGGCATTACAACCAATTTCCATACTGTATTACAGTAACAGACATACCACTCTGGATAAATATCAATTGGTGATCCAGTAATCACCCAGGCCGGTGTAGTAAAAGAATCCCGGCCCTAACAATACAATCAATCCTTATACAGCAAGACTCTCATCCATCATATAGTTCTCCCGTTCCCGTGTTCATAATGAATTATGCACATGAAAAATTTATTTTACATTTATTTGTTTACTTTTTATTTTCTTTTTTTAAATATTTTTCAATTCATGATAACATGCTTGCATTTCATGACTGTACATGACATGTAGTATCATAATACATGATCTGTAATATTAAAACATATGATTTAAAATATTAAAGCACATGAAATGTAATATTTAAGCACATGACTTGTAGCATGATAAATTAACACAATGCATATCATTAAAATTATTTTAATAATCTGGTTTCATTCTCAATGTTAATTAATGATCCAATTTGGGAATCAAGTACATCATGTAATAATAATTTTTACCTATCAATTATTCCCAATTAATCCAAACTAAGCCCAAGCTCACTGTTAATATTATTATCTTTTTCTTTTTCTTTTCTGGCCCAAGCCCATTTCTTCCCTCTATTTTTTTTATTTATTTTTTCTTTTACAAGACTGGGCCAAGCCTAACCGATCAAGTAATTTGTATTTATTTTTATATTTCTTTCCGGCCCAGCCCATCAAGCCCAGTTCAATTATATTATTTTCTTTTTTTTCCTGTAGCCCATGCCCATGATCTCTCTCTCTCCCTCTCACTCTCTCTCTCTCTCTCTCTCTCTCTCCCCCTCTCTTTTTCCTTTATTTTCTTTGGGCTGGGCCAGGTCCACTTTCTTTTCTATTTCTATTTTGTTTATTTTTTTTCACTACCTGGCCCACTTCACCAAATCTCTCTCTCTCTCTCTCTCTATCTCTGTCTCTCCCTATCTCTGCTTCTTCCTCTTCTTCGTCTTTCTTTTTCTTTTTTTTTTCTATTTTATTTTATTTTATTTGTTCACCTATTTGCCAAATTTGGTGAAAAGAATATAATTATAAATAGGAGCATCCTCATATTATATATATATATATATATATATATATATATATATATATATATATATATATATATATACTCTAAATCCAAACTTAATTTAAACAAATGGCTAACATTTAAGAAATTTTGCATCAATATAATCAAAATAAAATTTATATGAATAAAAAGAAATAATCAAGAAGAGATAAAGAAATAATCAAGAGAAGAAGTGTGTTACTTACATCGGATTTGTTTTAATTTCCTTCGATTTCTCAAACCCGTTCCTTCTCCTTCTTCTTCTCTTTTTATTTTTTTTTATTTTTATTTTTTTGTTGGTGCAGCAAAGGGAGTGAGAAATGGAGTAGGGAGTGAGGGAGGGAGTGAGGGAGAGAGATAAGGGAGAGGTTGAGTTTTATTTTTATTTTATTTTTCTTTTCTTCCCAGTGTTCACCCGGCTTTGCCACCTAACCCCAGCTGCCACTCCCCTTTTGTTCATCATGACAGCACAACACAAGGATTCACTGTTTTATTTATTTTAATTTATTTATTTAATAATTTAATAATTTTGGTTTCGTGTAACATTCTTCAAATACTACCAAATTTATGTAGGACGTAGTGCTCGACGAGGGGAACACTACAAAATTATCCGTTTATTATTTCGATGTCCGGAATAAATGAACCGAAATTCTAAATTAATTAGAAGGATAATTTTAATATTATTAAATTATCAATTTTGGGAGTATTTTTTGGCCTCTTAAGAAAAATCTCCAAAAATCCTAAATATTATAAAACTAATAATCGCAAAGACCGAATGTTATTTGGATTTGTGGATTTAAAGTTATGTTAACTGAAAGTTATTTAGGTGTCCAAAATTGACTTCGGTGGACTTATTCAGCATGACTGGTCTCAAGAGAGTAATACATGTAGTTCAAATTTTGGAATATTACATTGCCTATCGGTGACACCCTACCCATTTATTGGGATACACAATCGAGCCCCCTTGTGTGGTTTGGGGGTGTAACATGGTTCTTGGAATAGATCAAGATATCATTAATAAATATCACCACAAACTTATCTAAATACTAAGCAAAAACATGGTTTATCAAATTCATAAATACCGCTAGTTCATCAGTCACTCCAAATGGCATTATCAAATATTCATATGATATGTTTGGTTCTAAATGCAGTTTAGAATATCTTCTACTTGGATCCTTACTTAATAGAGCCCTAAACGAATGTTTATCTCCGAGATTATCTTTGCTCTTCCCACCTGCTCAAATGGATTGGTTCTCAGTAATGAGTATTTATTTTTGATTATTAGTGCATTCAAAGGGTATTTATAACCCATACACAATCTTTTACCCAATCCTTCTTTTCTATTAATAATACTGGAGCTCCCCAACGTGACTATGTTTTATAAAACCTAACTTTAATAACTCATCTAGTTGTCTCTTAACTTCATGTAATTCTGCAATTCACATTCAATAACTTATCTTACAAACTATTTTAGCTCCAAAAATAATATCAATAGTAAATTCTGCTGTCCTTACTGGTGGTAGTCAAAGTATCTTTTCGAGGAATTTATTTTTCTAGTTGATTTCATAGTTCTTGAGATTTAACCTATGGCGAATCCACAATACCATATTCAAGTTATGTTGGGACGACTATTCCTGACCACTTCTAATGCTTTTATTAATTCCCATAGTAGGTCGATGAGACTCTCCTTTGGAAGCATGACACTTGAATATATTCAATCTAGGGCACCAACCAACTAACCCACAAGATTGGCCCCTAGATGTCAATATGATCCAAAGATTATCTAGTGAGCTCCTAGAGGAGGAATTCTTTGATAAGTTGGATAGTTTAGTTGATGAAAATTTATTCTTGGATATGCTCGATGAATCATCTAGTTATGTGTTTTTCGCATGATGGAAACTTCCAACAGAGTTATTGATGACTAAATCAATTGAGTGTCTACCTGAGTTTGAGATAGAGACTCTTCCAAGTCATCTCAAGTACATTTTCTTAGATGAACACAACACACTACTAGTCATTATCTTTATAGATTTGATTGAGGCTCCAGAGGAAGTACTCCTCTCAGTGTTGAAAGCGCATAGAGAAGCCATAGGTTGGAGTATGGCTGATATCAAGGAGATTGGTCCACCTATAGTGCAGCATAGAATTTATTTACTAGATAATGTTCAACATACAAGAGATTCTTAGTATAGATTGAATCCAGTAATGAACAAAACTATGAGGGAGAATATTCTTAAGTACCTTCACAATGGGATCATATATCCTATCTTTGATAGTGCATAGGTGAGCCCAATTCAAGTAGTGTCTAAAAAGTCTAGAATCACTGTAATTAAGAACGATACAAATGAGTTTATCCCGACACGTATGCAAGTAGGATGATGAGTTTGGATCGATTATAGGAAGCTAAATGCTGCAACTAGGAAAGACCACTTTGCCTTGCCTTTTATTGATTAGATGCTTGAACAGTTGGCCAAACATGAGTTCTATTGTTTCTTAGATGGATATTCCGGTTACAACCAAATCTCCATTGCTCATGAGGATCAAGAGAACACCACATTCACATGCTCATTTTGGCACCTTTGCATATAGACACATGCCCTTTGGGTTATGCAATGCACCTGCTACATTCTAAAGATGTATGGTGAGTCTTCTCCGACATGGTTGAATGGTTTCTAGAGATCTCATGAATAACTCCTCCATCTTCAGAGATTCATTCTAAGAGTGTCTATACCACTTAGAGTTAGTTCTCATACATTGATATGAGAAATACTTGACACTCAATTGGGAGATGTCATGGTAAAAATTGACATAGTATTAAGGCATGTCATCTCAAGAACGACATCGAGGTTGACAAAGTCAAAGTAGACCAAATCACGAATCTTCCCCCTCCACGATCAGTGAAAGAAATACAATTTTTCCTTGGCCATGCTGGATTCTATAGATGATTCATCAAATACTTTAGCAAAAAATCTAGGCCTTTGACATATCTACTGGCCAAGTATGTGTCATTCAATTTTACACTCGATTTAGAGCATTTGAGTAGCTCAAGAAGGTGATTATCACCACTCCCATTATTCATGCACTAGACTAGAGTTTGCCTATCAAGTTTATGTGTGGTGCATCTGATATTGTCGATGCAGTTCTTAGACAATATATTGATAAGCAGCCACATGTGACTTATTATGCAAGTAGGACTCTCAGTGACGCACAGTTGAACTACTCTACCACACAGAAAGAGTTTCTGGTAGTCTTCATTGAGCTTGAAAAGTTTCATTCCTACAATAGAGAAAGAGCTTTTGGCAGCCATCTTTGCATTTGAAAAGTTTCATTCCTACTTGATTGGATCATGGATTATAGTGTATACTGACCATGCTACTTTGAAGTACCTGTTGACCAAGAAAGATGCAAAAGCAATGCTCATTCGATGAATCCTCCTGCTACAAGAGTTTGATTTTGAGATTCTAGATAAGAAAGGTGCTGATAATTTAGTAGCAGATCACCTGTCTCTCCTACCGAATGCTCCATCTAGTGCTTACCCAATAAATTAATCTTTTCCTAATAAGCAATTGCTTGTATTAACTCATGAACCATAGTTTGCCAACATTGTGAACTATCATGTGACCAAAGAGATTCCATCTTATTGGTCCAAGCACGACCGATATAGATTCTTGCCCCAAATAAATTCTTTTATTAGGACGAGCCTTATTTGTATAAATGTTGTCCAAACTAGATCATGTGTTGATGCATAACTGATGATGAGATACAAAATATCCTCTCTTTTTATCATGATCTTATTTGTAGAGGACACTTTGGGCTAAGGAAGATGGCCAAAAAGGCATTGCAGAGTGGCTTTTACTGGCCAACTCTTTTTAAAGACGCTATAGAATATTGCAGGATATGCATATATGTCAATTTGTAGGCAAGATTTCATGAAGTAACATGATGTCTCTGCAACCTATCCTTGAGGTCGAGATATTCGACCGATGAGGTATAGATTTTATGGGACTGTTAGCCAGCTCATTTGAAAAACAATACATATTGGTCGCTGTCGATTACCAAATGGGTTGAGGTTATTACCACTAAATCAAATGACAACAAATTGTTATTAAGTTCTTTAAAGAGAATATTTTTTTTTTCTGATTTGGCATTCCTCGAGCTATAATTAGTGATAATGTTGCTTATTTTACTAACCAGTCATTTCAGGCACTTACGCGGAAATATTCCATTACCCACAAGTTAACTATACCATATCATCTACAAACTAGTGGGTAAGTGAAAGTTTTCAATCACCAAATAAAACTGATATTGGAGAAGATGGTGCAACATAATATAAAAGATTGGTTATGTAAATTAGCGAATGCATTATGGGCTTACTATACTGCTTACAAAACTAATTGAGGCATGTCTCCATATTAGTTGATTTTTGTAAAGCATGCCATTTGCTGATGGAGCCTAAGCATAAGCCTTTATGGATATGAAATCTTTAAATTTTGAGTTTGGAAAAACCAACAAGCAGCAGAGGTTGCTATTCAATTGTTAGAAGAGATTAGAAAGGATGCAAATGAAAAGGCCAAGTTTTATAAAGAGAAATCTAAAGTGTTCCATGATATTGCGATTACTTGCAAGTCATTTACACATGGACAAAAATTTCTCTTATATAATTCGAGGCTACATTTATTTCCTTGAAAATTAAGGTCTCAACAGAGTGGACCGTACATAATATAATTGTGCACCATCATGTTTCCATTGATCGATAAGATCCTAAAAATAGTTAAATATTCAAAGTGAATGGTAACTACGATCTAAATCATATACTCCCAAATGCAAGAGATCGACAAATAGTATAAGGGTAGTAACCCAAGATCGCTCTCTTGATTATTGTTTTGATTATTGTGTGACACTATGAATAAATTACGGAACTAAAAAGAAATAAAGATTGAATTTTATTAACAAAAGTTAAAACTAGACTAAAGAAAATATGAATTTACTTCAAATAAAATTGTTGGTCAAATGGATTTAACTCCCCATAAAATAATTTATTGGATGTGTTTATGCATTTTATATCTTAGATGCATAGATCACGTGTTCTTAATACAACCAAAATAAATTATTTAAGCACAAAATCTAATAAAGTTGCAAACTTGATATTTTGAATAACTTCACCAATTAATCCTATATGAATTTTTTAGTTCATCTAAGTATTCAATATAAATAACAAAAATAAACGTCCAAAGTCTAAGCATACACCTTGCCTTAAGAGTGTACAATGTATAAAAACTAAGCATTGGATATTTTGTCAAATAATAAAACATCAAAGATTCAAATCATATCTTAATCCTTTCAAAGATAATAGAAAATTAAATATATCAATTTTACATAAATCAATTAAAACAATAAGCATAAAAATCACATACCAGTAATTTAGTTAGGGTTTGTTATTACATCTAAACCAACTCAATAATTTGGCCACTCATACTCATCATAACCATAATAAAGAAAAAGAGAATTATTTTTTTAATATGAAAGAGTAAAAAAACTAAATTTTTAATCTCTAAACTTTCTAATAATTACTCTCTGCTCAAAAGCATTGCAAAATCTAGAGTTACATAGGCTTATAGCCTTATGAAACCCTAATAAAAATTCTATTTATAAGCAACTCTATATTCTCTCAAAGCTCTCCAAAAAATGATCTGTGGCTCTTCCTTTCGACAATGCTATTGATGAGTGCCATATGTTGCATATTTATAGTCTCCATATTATCTATTTTTGTATTTAAATGATACTACTCGGGTATTTTTAGTGTGTTTTCAGGTAAACGTATTCCTATAAGGAGATGGCATAAATTCAGAGCCGGATTAGGAAACCAAGTTCAGAAAAGAGTTAAAAGTGAGTAAAGCTACAAGACTATGATGCTACAGAGAGTCAAAGTTCAATACAGTCATCAAAATCAAAGGAAAAGAACAAGAGACTTATGTAGAAGAAAAACCAGATAAAACACCCAAGATTTTGCTGCTATTTGGCAGGATTATCCTCCAATTCGCGGCTCCATGGGGCCCACTCTGGGTGATTTTTCTATGGGGGCTTCGATGTAATTTTATAGTTTCGCATTTGTACTCAAATTAGGGTTTGATTTTCTGATGCTTATATATTGGCTGTATCCTTATAATCTAGGTGATATATAGGATGTAATTTTGTACTTGGATTTTATTGAATAAAATTAAGGTTTGCTGAAGGGGTGACAGCCGCCATACCGACTCCAGAAGTAACCTTTGCTATTCATCAATATTTCTTAACTAATCTTCTTCTAATTGCTTTCTAGATAGATTTATTTTGCTTTCTAGTGTAAAACTTTAATTGCTTTCTAAGAAAAATATGATCTTATTAACTAGAACTATGAGTAGCTAATTTAGTCTATCTCTAGGATGTAGATGAAACTAGAATCTACCATGTAGTTGCTCTCTAGTGTTTTCTTCCTAAGTAAAATAATAAAGATAAGATTTTTCAATGAAAAGATTAAAATAAAACTCATAGATTAATACTTTGATAGATTATACTTGAATTAAATTTCTTGATAGGCTATACTTAGTTAGGGTTTAGGGTTGTTACTTTTCAACTTTGTCATAGAGTTATCTAACGATTTAGATTATCTCTATTAAAAGTTGTATCTTTGATGCGTTATACTTGCACACCACTTGATAACACATGCTTAGAACAATTTAAGTAAAGATTAAAACTAAAAGATCAATTTTTATGATAGAAAGAAGATGATAGAAATAATACATGGTTGGAAACTAGTGGATTCTATATCCTAGGCTAATTAGAATAATACAAATCCAACTTAGAACTCGTAGTTAATCCGCTAGGACTAAAGAATTAGTGAGAATAGCAAAACACCTTAGATCCCTATAGGAACGATCTGTACAGCGCTACATCGATACTGTGTGCTTGCAGTAGATATATCACATCAAGTTTTTGGCACCGTTGCCGGGGATCGACGGTATTTTCTTGCATTTTCAAGCAATTTACGGGTTAACAGTGTGGGTTGAGTGTGCAAGAATCAGAAGACAAAAGGGATCAGAGGAGCTTTAGAGCTGCATAGCAGAAACGAGAGAGCGAGAATCTCTCTGGTTATGCCACTAATTGGCGGCAGAACTGCCAAATAGCAGCAACTCAGGTATATTTTTACCCTAAATTTTCTCTAGTTTTGTATTTTGGTTCTCTAGTTTTGTCAACTTTTTTTTAAAAAAACAGTAGAAACAATAGGAATCACATCTTTTTCTTGATCATATCTCTTCCACCGTTTTATCTTCACCACACACCACTTTTTGCATTAGTTTAGAAAATTCGTGCATTCACTCATGGACTCTGGTTCATGCCATATTGGACCCATGATCAAATTTGGTCGACTAGTAAGATCAGATTTGTTCATGGGAGACAAGATGGACCAATCGATCCTGCGTTGCACACATCACTACCATCATGGATAAAACTTCTACACGCAATGGGTAATCACTATAAATTGAAGCCATAATACACCAGCATGCTTCCTAAATTCACTGGTTCTGATTTTGAGGATGCATATCTTTTTATCAGTGAATTTCAGGAAGTGTGCGTGATGATTAAACTGCAGCACTTATTGGATGACGCAATTAAACTCCGCTTCATCCCATTCACTCTCAAAGATAATGCCAAGAAGTGGTTGTATAGTATGCCTACTGATTCAATCACTACTTGGGATGAATTCGTCACGGTGTTTCTTAAGAAGTATTGTCCCACACACAAGACCGCAAAAATTCGGAATCAAATTAATCAATTCCTTCAAGTGTCAGGAGAACCCTACTGGAAATAATTAGAACGCTTCAAAGATCTATTAGCTCAATGCCCCCACCATGCAATAGAAAAGTGGCAGTTGTTTCAAATCATGTACGAAGGACTCGATTACACATCCAAAACTCTTCTTGAGTCCATGTGTCAGGAGGAGTTCATGAGAAAGAATGAGGATGAAGCATGAGACTTCCTTGAGGACCTATCATGGAAAACTATGCAGTGGGAGAGTCCTGCTGAGAAACCCAACGCATCAACTTCTACATACAAGGGTGGGATTCATAGCATCGACAGCTCGGTAGCTGTCGAGGCTAATATTGTAGCCCTCATGTGGAGAATTGAGGCGTTGGAGACTCCTAGTGCTCCATCAGTAGGTCAAGTGAATCAAATACAAGGTCCTACATATTTTAATTGTAGAACTTCAAATCATGTTATGGAGTAGTGTCTACTGTAAGTGAATACCATGGGTCCGACACTTGAGTAGGCGAATACCTTATATCAAAAATCCATGAATAATCCATATGCTCCTATATACAATCCTGGCTGGAGCAACCATCCAAATCTCTCTTGGGGTTAAGGAAAATATTAGAGAGCCTCAAACCCTAACATGCAACCTCCAGCCAATGGTCAGTTCCCAAGACCAAATATGGGTGCTTATCAACACCCAAGCGCTTCAAATCATGGGATCAATCAGAATAGACCACCTGCACAAAACCAATCATATCCACAACAGGGGTCTAATAATGATCGAGAAAAGCACTCCAGTCGCTTGAGAAGAATGTTGAAAATCTTCTGGCCAAGGATGTGCCATTCAATATCACACCTGATTGTCTTAGAGCATTTGAGCAGCTCAAGAAGGTGTTTACCACCACTCCTATCATTCATGCACCGACTGGAGTTTGAGCTTATGTATGATGCATCTGATTATACTATTGGTGCCGTCCTTGGACAACATATTAATAAACAACCACATGTGATTTACTATGCAAGTAGGACACTCAATGACGCCTAGTTGAACTACTCTACCACAGAAAAAGAGCTTCTGCCAGTTGTCTTTACGCTTGAAAAATTTTGCTCCTATTTAATTGGATCACGGATTATAGTTTACACTGATCATGCTGCTTTGAAATATTTATTAACCAAGAAAGACGCAAAAGTAAGGCTCGTTCGATGGATTCTCTTGTTACAAGAGTTTGATCTTGAGATATTCGATAAGAAAGGTGCAGATAATTTAGTAGCTGATCACTTATCTCGCCTGCCCAACGCTCCAACTAATTCTTGCCCCATAAATGAATCATTTCCTGATGAGCAATTGTTTGTATTGATGCGTGAACCATGGTTTGCTAACATTGTGAACTATCTTATGACAAAAAAGATTCTATCCCATTGGTCCAAGCAAGACCGATATAGGTTCTTGTCCCAAGTAAAATTCTTTTACTGGGATGAACCATATTTGTTCAAATATTGTCCGAGCCATATTTGTTCAAATGTTGTCCATACCAGATCATACGTCGATGCATACCTGACGATGAGATACAAAGTGTCCTCTCCTTTTGTCATGATTTTCCTTATGGAGGATACTTTGGTCCTAGGAAAATGGCTGAAAAGGTGTTGCAGAGTGGATTTTATTGGCCAACTCTTTTCAAAAACGCTGTGGAATATTGAAAAACATGCACATGATGTCAATTCGTAGGCAAAATTTCATGGTACAATATGATGCCTTTGCAACCTATCCTTGAGAGCGAAATATTTGATGTATGGGGTATAGATTTTATGGGACCGTTACCCAATTTATTTGGAAACCAATACATATTGGTTGCTGTTGATTATGTTTCCAAATGGGTGAAGGCAATTTCCGTAAAATTGAATGACAACAAAGTCGTTGTCAAGTTCTTGAAAGAGAATATCTTTTCTCGATTTGGCATTCCTCGAGCTATCATTAGTGATAATGGTACCCATTTTACTAACTGGTCATTTGAGGCGCTCATATGGAAATATTCCATTACCCACAAGTTTGCTACAATGTATCATTCACAAACCAGTGGGCAAGTGGAAGTTTCTAATTGCCAAATCAAACTGATTTTGGAAAAGACAGTGCATCACAACAGAAAAGATTAGTCATGTAAACTAGCGAAAGCATTATGGGCCTACCATACCGCCTACAAGATCAATCTAGATATGTCTCCATATCGGTTGATATTTAGAAAAGTGTGTCATTTACTAGTGGAGCTTGAGCGTAAGGCTTTATGGGCCATTAAATTTCTTAATTTTGAGCTCGAAAAAGCCGGCGAGTAGTGGAGGCTACAACTTAATGAGCTTGATAAGATTAGATAGGATGCATATGAGAGTGCTAAGATTTATAAAGAGAAGACTAAAGTGTTTCATGACAAAGCGATCATTCACAAGTCATTTACACCAGGGCAAAAGTTCTCTTATATAATTCGAGGTTACATTTATTCCCTGGAAAATTGAGGTGAAGATGGACTGGAACGTACATAGTACGGGCGGTGCACCATCATAGTGCAATCGATATCGAGAACCCTAATAACGGTGATTTATTTAAAGTGAATGATCAGAGATTAAAACTATTTTTAGAGACTCAAGCGAGCGATAATGCAGAGGTCGTAATACTTCTGTACCTATTCTATACATAGGGGCATGTATTCTTTTGTATATTAGAATGTATATTTTGTATATTGTGTATTACTAACATGATGAAGGGTACAAAAGAAGTGAGGGTTGCAAAGTAAAACTGCAAAAAAGTGAGGGGCTGATCGAAATTTGCCATCACTATAAATGTTCAACTAGCCCCAACCAGCCCTAGTTTCATCTAAAATCAAACCCTAGCAGCCCTCAATTTCTCCCTAAAGCCTCTACTGCCTTTTTTTTTTTTTTTTTTTTGAGTAGATCAGTCGAGATCTCCAACTTGATAACTAGTAGTTAGATCTCCTCCTTAGCTTCCTCCTCCAAGTGGCCGAGCCCCAATTCATATCATTTTGCTGCCAATCAGTGGCCAAATAGCAGCATTCTGGTGGATTCCCCCCTGAAACTTTAGGGGAGGTGAGATTTCTGGACTATCTATTTACTGTTAAATCCAAATAATTTTGTGTCATCGTAGTATAATCCAATGGCATTGTTAGCTTGTGAAAAATTCTTTGGTGAGATTTTTGTTGCATTTACTGTATATTTTATATCCACTATCGAAATTTTGGGATGGAATTATTTGATATACACGCACAATTCATTCTACATTGCAAAGTTAGTAGAGGAGTTTTATGAAAGTTTTGCGAAATCCGATATTTTAGAGAATTGCAAAACCATTAAACTCCACTGGCATGGAGAAATCCATGAAGTGCATGCAGTGACCATCTCTGCATCCACCAGTATCTCCATCACCCTGAAAATCAAACCCTAGACACGATTGAGAACTATCTTACATGGATGAAAACGAATTGCAGAATGACACGAGATAGAGGGATCAACAGTAAGGCACGTTATCGCAATGTACACGTGACTTACTACTAGATCAACACTAATGTAATGGGGATTACACATATACCATCATTTTACACACCCATACTACACATTGTTGATTGCATGATGCATCAGGACAATTATTTTTGTATGTGCACATAATTAGTCGACACCATTATAGATGCTAAGATGCAGTCGATGACTAGTTTGCCTCTGCCGTATCTAATTACACAATTGTGTCGTGGATTTATGTCTGGTGCAAAGTTTGATGCATATGCACCCTCACGTGTGTTCATAACCGTAGAGCACATTTTAGTGACATATCACGCTGCTGTTCCAGAGGATTGGAATAGAAACACGGATGACAAAAATATATATGCCACTGAATTAACATAAGAGGAGGAGGATGACACCTTTTTTGACCAAGACTTGCCAGCAGATCCCACTAAGCAAATCAATGTTGTCTGTCATGATCTTGGAAAAATTTGGCGTCGATTGAAATAAATTGACTATGGAGAGAGTTCTACTTCATGTGCACATCGTGCACTCGAAGAGTCAAGTAGGAGGCAAAGTGGACGACGCCAATGATTTGTGTATGAGAGTATACATAAGTTTGGGTGTGGGGGAGTGGATTAGAAGATTTTTATTTTCTTTATTTATTTCTTTCTAGGATTTTAGTTTTTATTCTAGGATTTTTATTTTATTTTTAGTTTTTTTTGAGGGTTTCTTTATTTTACACTTCGGATAGTTTTTAGGGTAACTAACTAAAAAAAATTGAACAAAGACAAAAAGAACAACAAAAGTAAAATAAGTTATTATATATTTTTTCAATAAATCAACCTAATTACAAATAAAAAAATAAATTTAGGTTTGAAATTTGATAGGACAGTAGATTGGATGATACACTAAAAATTTTATAAAAATAATTAAAATCCAAAAACTAAATACCACTAATAGTAATTTTGAGGTAAGTATATATCTACTTCCACTTCACAATAGTTTATTAGGTTAAAGACAAAGATGATAACGATTGAGTAATCTTCTCTCTCTAAACAAGAAAAAAAAAGAAAAAAAGAGGGTGAGTCTGGTATTAAGGCAATAGCCTCAGAAATGAAAAAAAAGGGGAGTGAGCTTAGTATTAAGGCAATAGCCTCAGAAATGAAAAAAAAAGAGAGAAGAAAAAAGGAGGTGAGTCTGGTATCAAGGTAATAGCCTCAGAGAGAAAAAAATAGTATGATCCGAGTTATCTGGTATTTTGCATTTAAGTAAGCGTGAATATTTGCATGAAAATGAAATATTCTTAAAAAAAAAAGAATTGTTATGAGGGAGGAGATGAATCATGAGTTAGTGTTGGAGTCCAAGGCCGAAGTAGACTATCACACATGCACGTAGATGTATAGGAGCCAATGAATTATTTATTATTGGGTATTGAAAGATAGGATTTGAATTTTTGATTAAAATGATAAGTATATCTAACATGACCCTTGACTTGAAAATTGATAATCTAAATGTGTCTTTAGTTTGTATATTAGTGAGATTAATTGAAGAAAATATCATTAAAAAAAGATTTTTTTCTTTATTTTGTATAAAATTTTTATTTTTATTGATTTTTGGTTATCTTTATTTTTCTTTTCTTTATTTTGTATAAAATTTTTATTTTTATTGATTTTTGGTTATCTTTATTTTTCTTTTCTTTATTTTTTAATTTATTTTCTTCACAAATTTTGTGGGTATATTCACTGCAAACCCTCACGAGACACAATTCGTCCACTAGGGTAACATAGGGGTTTAATAGCTTGTTGCACGTGCTAAATGCAATCGCGATTCCTGCAAAAGTGAGTTAGGATTTTTCTTTTTCCTTTTAGGTTTAGATTTTGCTCGAAAACTAGCAAAAGATATGTGTGGGAGTGTGATGAGTGCCATATGTTGCATATTTATAGCCTCTATATTATCTATTTTTGTATTTAAATAATGCTATTCGGGTATTTTTAGTGTGTTTTTAGGTAAACCTATTCTTATAAAGAGATGACATAAACTCAGAGCCGGATTAGGAAACCAAGTGCAGAAAAGAGTTGAAAATGAGCAAATCTATAAGACTATGATGCTGCAGAGAGTCAAAATTCAATATAGTCATCAAAATCAACGGAAATGAACAAGAGACTTATGCAGAAGAAAAATTAGACAAAACGCCCAAGTTTTTGCCGCTATTTGGCGGCATTAGCCGCAAATTGGTGGTTCCATGGGGCCCAATCTGGGTGATTTTTCTACGCGGAGTTTCGATATAATTTTGTAGTTTCTTACTTGTACTCAAATTAGGATTTTCCGAAGACTATATATTGGCTGTGTCCTTGTAATCTAGGTGATATATAGGATGTAATTTTGTACTCGGATTTTATTGAATAAAATTAGGGTTTGTTGAAGGGGTGACAGCTACCAAACCGACTCCAGAGGTATCCTTTGTTATTCATCAATATTTCTTAGGTAATTTTCTTCTAATTGCTTTCTAGAAAGATTTATCTTACTTTCTAATGTAAAACTTTAATTGCTTTATAGAAAAAATATGATCTTGCTAACTAGAACTATGAGTAGCTAATTTAGACTAGCTCTACGATATAGATGAAACTAGAAATCCACTATGTAGTTGCTCTCTAGTGTTTTCTTCCTAAATAAAATAATAAAGATAAGATTTTTCAATGAAAAGATTAAATATAACAATTCGTAGATTAATGCTTTGATAGGTTATACTTGAATTAAATTTCTTGATAGCCTATACTTAGGGTTTGGGATTTTTACTTTTCATCTTTGTCATAAAGTTATCTAATGATTTAGTTTATCTCTATAAAAAGTTGTATTTTTGATGCGTTATACTTACACACCACTTGATAACACATACTTAGAGCAATTTAAGTAAAGATTAAAACTAAAATATCAATTTTTATGATAGGAAGAAGATAATAGAAGTAATACACGGTTGGAAACTAGTGGATTTTATATCCTAGGCTAATTAGAATAATACAAATCCAACTTAGAACCCGTAGTTAAACTAATAGGACTAAAGAATTAGTGAGAATAGCAAAATATCTTAGATCCCTGTGGGAACGACCTGTACAACGCTACACCGATACTGTGCGCTTGAAATAGATATTTCACATCAGCTATCGATAGCTACTATCGGGTTCAATTACAATCGATGGTTATCGACAGCCAACAGGTAGCTTTGATTCTTCGATGGATACGCTTTGATCTTTCAATTTCCTTGCATATAAAACCATACAAAAAGGCTAGAAACAACTAGAAAAATATCATAGTGAGGAAATTGATTTATAAAAATAATTTTCTATTAATTTTTTGTATTAATCAATATAATTGGATTATGCTTACAGAAAATGAACTAAAATAACTAGTCTCTAGTAAGTTTTAAAACTAAGAAAATAAACTAAAGTCCTAACTAAAAAGAAAAATAAATTTTATCAAATTTTCATAGGAATTAAGATTGCACTTAGCACATGCAATAAGTCGTTAAACCCCTACCTTACTCTCGTGGACGAGTGTTGTCTTCTGAAAGTTTCTAATGATGTTATCCATAAACATCAAGAAATGTTTGAGTTGAAGAAATTAATATAAGGATAAGTGTAAAATAGAGAAAAAATGTTAGTTTCCTATTATTAACTACTTATATATATATATATATATATATATATATATATATATATATATATATATATATATATATATATATATATATATATATATATATATATGCTTATATATATACTTCTTATATATATACTTGCTTTTTATTTCTCTTCATATCAAGCTCAATTAGAGGTACATATATAGATATTTATAATGATGTCAATCTTAATAAATTGCTTACCTTTATGCATCCATCATGATCATTTAAATCGTATAGTAGATAAACTTTTACTTTCAGTTATTCTCTCCTATGCACTCTTGTGATTGTGTATATATGTCTTGTCAAGTCTCAAACTCCAATTAAACTTATACATACATATATATATATATACACACATACATACATATATACATATATATATATATATATATACATATATACATATATAGACATATATATACATACATATACATACATACATACATACATACATACATACATACATATATATAAATATATATATATATGTATGTACACACACACACACACACACACACACACACACACACACACACACACATATATATATATATATACTTTTTTCTTTTTCATAAACACTTGCCTTTCATGTGAACATTCTTCTTTATCGAGGCACAAATGCCCAGTAACTTAATTCTTGTCTTTAATAAAAGTCCATAAGTATCGTTCGTATGAATATGCACGCTCACCTAGGAACAAGAACTTAACTATTTAACACTTACTTTCTCTTATTTATCATATATATATACTATATATTTTTTCAAAGTATATTGCTTTTATACCATGCTCACTTCTTTTTTTCTGTTTTATATCTTTTTAAAATATATATAAGATAGGCCTTCCTTTTAAGTTTTTTCTTTATTATCAACTTTTCATGACTCATTATGTAAGTATTCAAAGTGCATAATTGATTCAAATCTTAAGTATCTATATATCTTATTGTCGGATTTAAAATCTCAATTAAAATTACAAGAAACTACTATCATATGAGTATCAATATTAAGATATCAATCCTATAAATATGAAATGTAAAGTACTTCTAATCTTACTTTTTTACTTCAAAAAAATGAAAAATTTTGATTTTTTTAAAATATGTTAGTTAGTTATGATATAATAAAGTATAGTGTATCTGTACCATCTCCAACTTAAATTATGCAGTGTTCTCAATACATCAAGAATGTAATTATGCAAATAATGTACTAAGAAGAATGTTAGAGGTTAAGGTTAGAAAACAATTGGCTTTATCGATTCTTCAAAAAAATTCACTCCCACTAATAGTCCAATGATGCCTATGATGAAGACCTTTTTGTTGTCTACATCTTTAACACAGTGAAACCCTGTGGTCCCCTAGCTCATCCCTCCATCTTCATCAGGAGAAATGTGGGCATCCTTACTAGCCATTTGTCTAAATATTTTGGTGAGAATGCTATATTGATGATATTGACGATGCTCAGTTCGGGCCTACCAATTCTCAATAACTTGCAGTGTTTCTTCAAATGTGTCTGTCATCCTTATAATTGATGCATTCAAAGTTTGGAGCACTATCTCTTCTGGTTGGCCCACTGCAGCTGTTGCATCTCCATGTTCTCTTTGTTGCTCGCCATGTTAGTAATCTTTTTCTCTGTGACTGGCTAGCAGGGCAGTAGCTTGATATTTCTCTTATTGTACATGCTGTTGCTGCTAGGCATATTGAGCGCTCATGAATGGTTGTATCAATAAATGGTTGCATGGGTTTCTCAAATGTGTCATTCAGTGACAAAATGGCTCCATTATCCATGCAAATCTTTGTTATTAGAGATGGCAGAAATAAGTGTGGTTTAGCCAATCTCGTATGTTGGATACATTCATGGGTTTGACCCATGCATTGAACTATCACAAAGTACATGATAGATGTGATATTGAATGGACGCCTTTTTCATATTTAATAACATGACCCTTGAATTTAATTCCATTGTTGTGGAGGACGACAGATGTTATATTTGCTAAATAGGCTTAACGTACTCCCGTCCTATATAGCCTAATATCAAGAAGCTGTCATTGAAAGCAACATCGTTGAAATTGGTGCAGAGCTCTTTGGACCGACGGGAGCCGATTGGTATCTCATTCACTATATCAATAAAGATGGGTGCTCCTTAGGCACATCAGGTACAGAAATTGCCCTCAAGATTTTTTTTTTGGTGAATGGCACTTCCTTGCCCCTTACTATAGAGTATCCATGTTGATCCCTAGGTGTTGATTGCAGATTAGAATAGAATTCACACATGACTTCATTGCATGCTGGCGTATGTGTATACATTGTATATACTTCTAATTCTACAGCCTACATCAGTGCTATGAAGGTAAGATTCTCGTATATCTTTGAGTAATCAACTGCTCATTCAGGCCAAAGCTTAAAGATCTCATACTTCTCTAAGAGCTTCTTGTTTGCTTTTGCAACTCTGTGCCTCTATAGAGAAATTGGGCTAGAAGATTCCACTCCTGGTCTCTTGAAAACAGTTTGCTTCCTTGGTCCCATTCTGTAAAATTAATCACCAAAATTATCTTAACGTAATATTATTATTTCTCAAACTTATGCGTGAATTTAACACATTTATTATATATGTCTATTCTGTTTTTTTTAATTTCTTTTCTTTTCCCATACTTTTATAATTACATAATTCCATATTTTCCAATTCCTCTTTCAAAAAAATTAATCAAACTCCACTTTAGTTTTATTATTAATGCATGAATTTGATATATGTCAATTATTCAAGCAACTCATGAAGCATCGTGCTAAAAAGTTGAAATTTTTAGTTCTTTATCCTTGATTTAACATGTATTTTCAATTATTCCATGAGATTTGTCAAAAATCCTTAAAAATTTGCTAAACCACTTCAAATCTATATTTGTTCCAAATTTGTCCAAATTTGTTCATATAAATTGTAGATCTAGGTTTTTAAGGCAAAAATATACTTTTTTACAGAGAACAATTTAAAGAAAAACCAAAGAGAAGAAGACTTACTTGCTTGAAGATGGTTAAAAATTTGAAGAAATTACACGGCAATAGTTTTAGCTGTCGAAAGGAGAGATTTTTGCTGTAGAGTGTTATACAAAGGAGGATAGGGTTCGGTTGTGGAGAAAGAAAATCGAAGATCTACTTATAATTGGGACTTCCTATCGACAGCGGTTTCGGTAGCCACTCAAGGACAAAGCAAAAATTGCTCTGTATTGGCTGGCTCTCGACAGTCGCTTCGACAGCGGCTTCGACAGTCATTATCTATTGAGAACTGCACCAAGAAAATTTTTTATTTTAATTTTTTTCTAATTGTTAGTTCCTGAACTAATGTTATTTATAATATCTAGTTGTTAATTCCTAGTTCTAAAATTAGTTCTAAACTCAAAGTTAGTTCCTAATTCTAAAGTTAGTAACTATGAAAGATTTTTTCTTGAAAATTTGGAAATTTAGAAAAGGGAAAGGAAAATTTTTTAAAACAAAATCATTGAAACATCATGGATATTAAAACTAAGTTATCTTTATAAGTAATCTCCCCCAACTTAGAATGCATATTGTCCTCAATGAGCTGACATATCTATTTAATTAATCAAGTACATTTAAGAGAGGGTGCTTTAGTAATTATCTCATTTTGGTACTCATGATGTAATAACTGCAAAACAAAATTGTTAGTACATAATATACAATAATATACATTGTGTCTCTATTTAGCTCGTATCAATGACATATCAGAGGATCCACTAGATCATGAGATTCCTCCGTGTGCTTCAGAAATTCTAAGTAATACTTTAATCATTTTCAGTTTACTTTAAATGTATGACTATTCTTTAGATTTTCGATATCAATTGCACCATATGGATACACAGTTTTAACTATGAACGATCCAATCTATAGTAAATGCAATTTTTCCAGAAATAGATGAAGACATAAATCATATATGAGCACTTTGTCAAAAGGATAAAAAAACATGACATGTGATATGGTGATCATGCCATATTCTCATTTTTTCTTTCGAAATGCTTGAATTGTTATATGCATCATGTCTTACCTCTTTCAATTTTTTATTTGTACCTTTTGCAATGGGCCATCTAAATTGATATCTAGATTAACGGATTTTATTGCTCAATATGCCTTAGGCTCTACTCTCCAAGCAAATGACAAGATTTTCCGTAGACTACCCTATATGGAGACATGCCTAAGGGTGTTTTATATGCGGTACGGTATGCCCATAAAGTATCGATTAGTCTAAACGACCTATCTTTGTGAGAAAGAATAACCGTTTTCTCTAGAATTTGCTTGATTTCCGTATTGGCTAGTTCGACTTGTCCATTCAATTGTTGGCGATAAGGTGTAGATCTTGTGCATGATGTGATACCTCTTCATCAAATTTTCAAAAGTTTTGTTGTAGAATTGGGAACCCCATCGCTTATTATGGCTTTACGAACTCCAAATCTAGAAAATATATGTTCCTTAAAAAATTTGATAACAATTTGTTGATCATTGTTTCTACATGCTGCAGGTTCTACCCATTTAGAGACATAATCGATCGTTACGAGGATATAAACATATCCGCTAGAAATAAGAAACAATCCCATAAAATCAATCCCCAACAATTGAATATTTTAATTGTAAGTATCACTCTTCTAGTTAACACTCTAATTTCTGACATGATTCGCATCATTTACAAAATTCATATATGTCTCTAAACATAGTAGGCCAGTGGAATCCACAATGGAGTATTTTGACCACTATTTTTTTAGACAAAAAGTGGCCCCCACATGCTTCTATATGACGTAAAGCAATTTTGCTTTGAATTTGATCATTAGGCATACAATGCATAATGATTTGATCTGAATAATATTTAAATAGGTAAGGATCATCAAAAAAGAAATAACGTACCTTGTATAAGAATTGTCGTTTGTCTTGGGCACTCTAGTAATTTTGCATTTCACTTCCAGAAGAAAAATTAACAATTTCAGCATACTAGGGAGTTGTTTTAAATGAAAATAACTGTACATCAGGGAACAAGTTTTTAATTGGTAGCTTATCATTTTCAAAAGTTAGTCGAGAGCGGTGGTCAACAACCACATTCTCTACTCCCTTTTTATCTTTAATTTCAAGATCAAATTCTTAGAGCAGTAGTATCTATTGAATTAGTCATGACCTTGCATATGTCTTTGACAAAAGTTATTTGAGTAGCGAATGATATGTAAAAACAACTACATGTAAGTCCAAAATATATGAACAAAATTTATCAAGAGCAAAAACTAAAGCTAAAAGCTCTTTCTCTATTATATTATTCGTTTATATCTCATTGAGAGTCTTGCTAGTGTAATAGATCCTATAAGGTTTTTTATCTCTTGCTCTACTACTGCTCCAATTGCATAATCGCTTGCATTGTATATAATCTCAAATAGAAGTAACCAATCTAGAGGTTGCATTATTGGCACTATGATGAGTATCTCTTTGAGGGTTTCAGAAGTTGTTTGGCAATGCACATCTTGCCCAAGAAGGTGAGAAAGGGGTATAGCAATAGTACTAAAATCCTTTATGAACCTTCTATAAAAACCTAAATGTCCTAAGAACAAACGTTTATCTTTTACGATTTTGGGTATTGGTATTTTGAAAATAAACTCAACCTTAGCCTTTTCTACTTCTATCCCTTTAGATGAAACTATTGGCCTAACATAATACATTTCATAAATATGAAGTGACATTTTTTTCAATTTAGGAGTAGATTTTTCTGTTGGCATCTTTCAAGCATAGATCCTAGACTAGTTAAACAAGATTCGAAATTGTTTCCAAATGCAAAGAAGTCATCCTTGAAAACTTCTAGATAGTCTTCAACATTGTCGCTAAAATTACTTATCATACACCTTAGAAATATTATGGGTTCATTGGATAATCCAAATGGCATTCTTCTAAAAGCAAAAGTACCAAATGAACAGGTAAAGTTGACTTTTCCTGCTCCTCTAAAGCAATTTCAATCTGATAATAGCCAGAATAACCATCAAGAAAATAATAAAATTCATGCTTAGCAACTTTTTCAAGTACTTGATTAAGAAATGATAACATAAAATGATCTTCGCGTGTTGCTTGATTCAATTTTTGATAATCGATGCACATACATCAACTTGTAGTAGTACAAGTGGGTATTATCTCTCCATCCTCATTTTTAATTACTATTACCCTACTTTTCTTCTGAAAAACTTGAGTTGGACTTACCCACTTACTATTAGCAATTGGATAGATGATGCCAGCATCGAAAAGTTTTAACACTTTAGCTTTAATGGCTTCTTTCATAGCAGGATTAAGCCTTCGTTGGATTTGCCTAATAGGCTTGGCTCCATCCTCCAAAGTAATACAATGTATACAAATAAGGGGGCGTCCATACCTTTGATATCTGCCATATTCCATCCAAGAGCACTTTTATACTTTTCCAATATTGACAGTAGTTGCTCTTCCTAATTCTCATTAAGATGTGCTAAAATGACCACCGAAAAAGATTTCTTAGGTCCCAAAAATACATACTTGAGGTCTTCATGTAGCGATTTTAGCTCAAGTATCAGTGCTTGTATATCTGATAGTATTAATTTCTTTATAATTTGAGGTAACTCTTCATACACTTTCTTTTTTGGAGTCCATCTCATATATTTGAACATTGAGCATCAGTTAAATGTTTCATAATTTCAACAGTATGTTTGGATTTAAGATAATCAAGAAAGTCATCGTTCATTGTTAATGTCAGCTCCAAAGGATCAAAGATGCACAATGATATGATACCTCCTTCATTATGGATTTTTTTCAATATAATTAATGTCCTACAATTCATCATTATCAATATTCGGTTGTTTGCAAATATTAAAAAATTAAGTTCAAGAGTCATGTTTCCAAATAAAAACTTCACCATACCATTTCTGCAATTTATAACTATATTAGCTATAGCTAAGAATGGACATTCAAGGATAAATGGAATACGAAGACGTGAATTTTTTAGAGATGCAATGTCAATAACTATAAAATTCACTGGAAAATAAAAGTTCTCAATTTGTACTAGAATATCTTCCATAATACCCTTAGGATGCCTTTCTGACCTATCGGCTAACTATAGTGTGACAAGTATAGGTTTAAGATCTCATAGACCTAGGTGCTTGTAAACCGAATATGGTAAGGGATTTACACTAGTCCCCAAATCTAGTAAAGGTTCTTCTATATTATACTGATCTATCACACAAGAAATAGGACATCTAAAATCCTTATATTTAAGAGGCATTTCAAAACAGAGTAATGCACTTACCTATTCTATGAGAATTGCTTTCATCTGTATATTGTGACGTCTTTTGATGGCACACAAGTCCTTCAAGAATTTTGCTTCTGAGGAGACTTGTTTAATTGCTTCCAACAGAGGTATATTGATCAGTACTTGCTCAAAAATTTTCAAAATATTAGCATAAGATGCATGATATTTTTAGATTTTAATCTTTGAGGAAATGATACAGGTAGTTTATAACTTGTGGAAGTATGTTCTTTATAGTTATCATCTTTAGGTTGTTGCACTAAATCATTGCCCTATTTCTTTTGAGTATTTTCTTTTGAAACAGGCTCATCAAACACTTTTTTGCTTCGTAAATTTATTGCAGCAGTTATCTCAGGTACTTCATTATCATCAGAGAAAGTAATAATATTTATACGTTAGATTTAACCTAAAGTATTGGCCTCTGATTGAGATGGTATCTTACCATTTTCCTTCGTTTTCAATGCAAAACTTAGGCAGCTTTTCTGTGATCGGATAAGCTATCGTATTATGACTGTTGATTGTTTGTTACAACTAAGTAAACTGTTGTTATGCTTGGATCATCTGATCCATTCTCTGCTGTTGGTATCCTCAAAATTATCCTCAGAATTTCTTTTAGACTAGTTGGTATGCTGAAGATTGATTAAAATGTTGGACGTATTATTGAGATGGATTAGTGGGTGGCATGTTTTGATGATTAAATTGTTGTTGAGGATCTTCTTTCATTGAGAATTTGGATATATGTTTGTAAATATGGTGTGACACTCCAAATCACATAGGTGGGCCCGAGTGTGTGTCCCAATAATGGGTAGGGTGTCATTGGTGGGTACTCTCAATACTGGAGTGCACGAGGCCTTTATTTTTTCCTTTTCAAACAAAACACAGGTAATCATAGACAAGAGATATAAAAATGCATAAATATGTGATATATCTCACATGTTAGAATATATCTATCACATCATCACATGCATGAATATAGCTACATCCAAAAATATGTTTATATAGAAATGATAAGAATCATATACATCAAAAGGTTGCTCATGTAGAGTCAGTTACAATATCAAAATAGAGTAACTCAAGTGCTGAACATATACAAGATTGTCCAGATATCGCAGACATAAATAGAAAATAGAATGTGTGTGCACATACTAACCAAAATAAAATATATACAAAAGGATGAGGATCCTGTAAGAAACTAGATATTGTTACTCAGCCTACTCCTGGAAATGTGAATTCTTAAGGAGTGAGTCCTCATCTACTACTGTTGTCTTAGCTGGCAGACCTGGAGTGTGATAATCCTAGGGGTCAGAATCCAAATAAGAATACAATGACAGGCCCGTAAAATTTTATGGAAATGATATAAGAATATGTATGGGATATGCTAGTAGGAAATAATATAAACATAAAGCACAGCGTATGTAAAATATAACTTGAATAATAAATTATATGATATTCAAAATATAACCTAACTAAAATATGCTAAATATAGTATGAATCATGACATACATGAAACAAACAATAAGGTATGCCAAATATAATAAGAATCTAATAGTACATGGAATGCATAATATAACACGGATCATGCGGTACAAGGTACATGTAGTATGATGTGATCAAATAATAAGATATACCAAATATAACCTGAATTATGTGGTACATGATATGCATAATATGACATGATCAGGTAATTTACGTATTCTAGAAGTGTACCGTGTAAACCCAGTACCACGGCTACAAACCTAATCGTTACACGAATTGGTCGCCGCTAGGCGTAATAGAGAAAGGACTACAAATCCGGTCATCACACGAATTGGCCGTCACTAAGCATAGTAGAGATAAGACTACAAATGCGGTTGTCACATGAGTCGGCCGCCGTTAAGTGAACAAAAACTTGAATTCAAAATTCTGTGCATACCCAGGATCTATAGCCTCAAACACTGGTCTCTATACGAGTTGGTTCGCCACTAAGCAAACAAAGAACCGATAGTGCAGCACACAAATTGGTGGATGCATCCCAAACAAGACAAGAAACTCGCACAATACACATTTTATTCCACCATTCATTTTCTCCAAATCCACAATGCAGTAAATGCTAAGTATCAATGTGATATATACAATAAGGTTATATGTATCCATAGTTAGGGAAATATAAAACAACATGCACGGCAAGACTAGCAAGTACAATAGTAATAGTCGCAGGTATAAAGTTACAGGACATGTTCACGTGTGTGAGATATCATTTCCAAGTAAGAATAATATGTACAAGTAATAACATGAATAATTAAACATGGTGTATGTAAGCCAGGAGAAGATGAAATGATATGAACATCAATACTGGCAAGTACAAGAGCAATATTGGCAAGTACTAGAGTTATAAGATATGTTCACATGCATGAGATATCATTTTTAAGTAAGAGTAACATGTACAAGTAATATCATGAGTAAACAAATATGTATGCATGTATATCATACGCATATCAAGTGGCATATGCACGAACATGGAATTGTATGTCAAGACATAAGCTAGTATAGTGAAATTAATATGTACAAATAATAACAAGAGTGATTTGAGATGTGTACATGGGTATCACATCATAAGTCAAGTGGAACATGCACGGATGCAACATATATGCTTATGTTGCTGCTGTTTGGTGGATTGTTAGATTTTCATATCTTGTTTGTCTAGCAAAAAGTAGAATTAGAATTTGAGATTTGCTATAGTTATAGATAATTCAATTATCTTTCTAATGAATCTTAAATGAGTTTAATTGGAGCTCTAAAACAAAAGTTATGGTTATTTTACTATGGACATGCTACTATTGTTATGAACCTGGTATAACTGAGACTTATAGATTAGATTTAACTAAGATAATATTAAATTTAGACTCTAATATTTTTTTTAGTTCTAGATAATTTAATAAAATTTCCAATAAAACTTTAATGAGCTCAATTGAAGTTCTACAGCAAAGTTATGATTTATTTACCGTTAACCTATTGCTATGGACCTAGTACAAAAATAAGAGAACTTCCAAGTTTGATTTGATCAGGATAAGAATATAATTAGAATATAACATTTTATACATTGTAGAAAATTCAATTAGCTATCCAATAAAACTTGAATGAACTCAATTGGAGTTCTATAGCAAAAATTATGGTTGTTTTACTATAGGCATGCTTTAGCTGTGCTGCTAATATGGATAGAACTAAGTAGTGATCTTCCAGGTTATTTTTGACTAGGTAAATAGCCAAATTAGGATCTAATGTAGTTTAATAAATTACAATTTAGTGAATTTTCTTTTTAATGACACTAGAATAAATTCAATAAAATTTAAGAAGCAAAAGTTATGACATTTATAAGATGGATTGTTGTATAGATCTAGGCAACAATACATTATGTGCATATAAAACAAGCACGGGGTGACACATGCAACAAAACTCAAGTTATATGCAAATTTGGACATTTATAATTATAAAATTTAGTTAATAAAATATCTGATATCACATGAAAGGAAATTACATCAAGAAATTGCAAGTTTAATGGGCTTGAGAATGAATTCTTGGCTCTTATTGAATCCAAATCGAAAATAAAACAATATGGATGTGATTGCTCCTCAAAAGTAGTGAAATTATACAAGAATCATACCAAGGATCAATGACAGACTAGAAAGAGTTTCTTCATGTTGATGGAGAAATTTAGAGTTGATTTGGAGAGGTTAAACTCATGAACAATGCTCAAAGAGCAATTTTGTAGATTTTCAGCCCATTCTCAAGCTGAATATTTAGTGATTCATTTTAGAAAAATAGAGAGGGAATCAAGGTTTGAGTGAAGAGAAAATGAAGTGAGGAATGAGAGGAAGAAGCTTTATTTTTTCGGATTTTTTTAAATTTATTTCCGGGGTTAAACAGGAGGTGGAAGATGAGTATGCTACAATGCTAAAACCCTTAATTTTTATCTTATTTACAAAATTACCATTAGGTCAACCCCAACTAATTCAGTCAACGAAGGTTGCAAGGCTTCTGGAGATAAATTTGGAGTTGGTATAAGGATAAAATTGAAAATTTTAATTTGATTTGATTATTTTAATCTAGTACTTGTCCAAAAATCGCCCAATCTGGAATAATCCAAGAAAAATATAAAAAAATCAAAAATAATGAGACAAGAAGTGCCCACTCTGTGGAATTTGAAATTGAAGATTAGGTTAAAAAATAAAATTCAATTTACTCAGTATCAGCTTGTATCAGTATCCGGGCTCTCGAGCTAATACGGATAATACAGAATAAACTAATACAAGAGTTTAAGGATCAAGCTAGGTCATCACATATGGGTTGTTTGCAAGTTGAGGGACAGTGTTAAAATCATTAGCTTATTCATTCAATACCTCTTTAAAAGCAGAAAGTATTGGACTTTTGTGAGTTATGTGTCCTTATAATTCGCAAATATCAAAGACTTCCGAAACTTCTTCTATTGTCTTAACTGTTTCAGTTTTCTTTGTGAGCAAATTTTCAAATTTCATAGTGATAGAAATTAATTGTGTAGCTATATCTTCAATTTCTCCAATTTAATAAGACCACCTCTATTCTGATATTTCTTTTTTAATTGGTGTCTATCTGAAGTATCCTAAGTTTTCCAAGCTTGTGAATCTTCAACAAGTAAATCAAAATAATCCCATATTTCATCAGCATCTTTGCTAAAAAAATTCACCATTACACATAGTTTCTAAAAATTGCTTGATTGCAGTATTTAGCTCTTGATAGAAAGTACTTACAATCCTCCATATCTCAAAACCGTGATGTGGGCATGAGAGTAGCAAATCATAAATCTATCCTAACACTCGAAAAATGGTTCATCTCTTTTCTGTCGAAAGTTGAGAACTTTGTTTTGCATATAATTTGTTTGATGTGGAGAAAAGAATTGTACACTCTCAATTGACAAGTAGTACAAGGGTAGTAACCTAAGATCGCTCCCTCGAGAATCGTTTTAATTATTGTGTGACACTAAGAATAAATTACAAAACTAAAAAGAATAAAGATTAGATTTTTATTAAATAAAGTTAAAACTAAACTAAAAAAGATATGACTTTACTTTAAATAAAATTGTTAGTAAGATAGATTTAACTTTTCTGTTGATTAATTTATTGGGTGTGTTTATGTTTTTTATATCTTAGTTGCATAAATCACATGGTCTTCTTACAACCGAAAAATAAATCATTGAAACACAAAATATAATAAAGTTGCAAACTTGATACTTTAAATAACTTCCCTCGATTAATCCTATATGAATTTTGAGTTTATCTAAGAATGTAATATGAATAACAAAAATAAACATTCAAAGTCTAAGTATATACTGTGCTTACAAAGTCTATGGTATACAAAAAACCAAGTAACAAATATATCGACAAACAATAAAGTATGAAAGACTTAAAATTATATCTTCATCCTTTCAAAGATAACAAGGAATTAAAGATATAAATTTTACATAAATCAATTAAAATCAATAAGCATAGAAATCACATATCAGTAAATCATTTAGGGTTTGTTAGTCATCTGAACCAACTCAATAATTTAGTCACTTATACTCATCATAATCATGAACAAAGAAAAAAAGAATTCTTTTAATTATTTATATGAAAAAGTATATAAATCGGGAATCTCTAACTCTCTAATAATTATTCTCTACTCAAAAGCATTACAAAATCCTAAGTTACATTGGCTATTTGTAGCTTTACAAATCCTAATAGGAATTCTATTTGCAAGGAAACTCTATATTCTCTCAGAATCTCTAAAAAAAATGATCCGTGGCTCTTCCCTTCTTCAGCGCTATCGACAACTGCTCTCAGGTCAAATTACATTTGACGACCATCGATAGCCAATAGCTGTCGACAGCCATACCTATAAATTCATAGTTCTACCTGATATTTGAGATACACTTTGATTGTTCGATTTTCTTGCATATAAAATCCTGCAAAAACACTATAAAATACTAAAAAAAAATATCATACTATGAAATTTGATTAATAAAATTAATTTTTTATTAATTTCTTTATCAATCAACAAAATTGGATTACAAACTCATTAAAACCCTCCCTCATCTCTTACATATCTCCCATCCCCACCATTTTCGACTTCCATACCCTCTCAGATCCGCAACCACTATCACCTCTAAAGTTAGATCCACGGTGTCCAACAACTTCTCCTCTTCCTTAGACCCAGCTCCAGGTAGCTGAGCCCCATTAGAAGCATTCTTGCTGCTAAACAGTGGCACCAGCTGTAGATTATTGGCAGAATAGGCTCTTCTCCCTTAGAAACTTTAGGGGAGGTACGTGCTCCTTCTTCTCTAGCCTCTATTAAAAATTAAGATTTGTATATTTATTGATGGCTAGATTTGTGGTTCAAAAATATTTTTGAAATATTTTTGTCGCATTTTACGTGTGTTTCCTTATATGCATGCCCACATCATATTATATCCCTGACCTCTTCTACGATGGTTTTGCAAAGTCCGATATTTTGGACAATCGTAAATCTTTCAAATTAAAATGGCAAGGTTAAATTATCACTGTGCATGCAGGGACCATCTCTATATTCACTGGTATATTTCTCCCCAACGGGCATCAAATCCTATTTGCAGTTGAAGAATATCTTACCAAGATGGGCCCTAACTGCACAATAACATGAGATAGGAAAATCAACAGCAAGACACATATCGTAATATACACGCTACTTGCTGCTGGATAACCAAAATATAATGGGGATTATACATATATCTTCATTCTACATGCCCACATTACATTTAGTTAATTGCATCATTCGACAAGACCCAAGTTTTTACATGTGCACACAACTTCTTGACACAATCATCGATGCCAAATGCGGTTGAGGACTAGTTTGTCTCTACCATGTTTGATTATATGATTGTGTCGCATGTTCATGTCTATTGAAAAGTTTGAAGTATATGTACCCTCTCATGTTCACATAGTCATGTAGCATATATCGGTGATATATCATGTTGTCATTCCAGATGATCGGAATAGAACCACTAAAGAGGACAATGTATATGCCACCAATTTAACACAAGTGAAGGATGGTGCCTTTTTTGAGCAAGACTTCCTGGCAAACCCCACTGAGCAAATGAATATTGTTCTACAAGGTTTTGGAAAAATTTGATGTAGACTGAAATACATGAATCACAAAGAGAGTTCGAGTACACGTACACGCTGGTGAGTGAGGCAGAGGGGACGATGCCAATGATTCGAGTATGAGAGCATACACGAGTTTAGCTATGAGGAAGTGGATTAGGAGTTTTTTTTGTATTTTTCTAGGATTTTTATTTTTAATTTTATTTTTCTAAGATTTTTATTTTTATTTTGTAATTTTTAGGACTTTTGTATTTCTTTATTTTACATTTTGGATAGTTTCTTGGTATTTTAAAAAAGATAAAAATTTTAAAAAGATATTTTCTATATTAAATCGAGCTAATTACAAATAAAAAAAATTTGATTTGAAATTTGATAGAAAGGTAGATTCGATAATACACTTAGAATTTAATGAAATAATTAAAATCTAAAAAATAAATACCTCTAATAATAATTTTGAGGAAAATATACATCTATTTAACACTTCACAATGGTTTATTTGGTTAAGGACAAAAATAATAATAATTGAGTTGTCTTTTCTGTCTAAATAAAAATAAAATATATAAAAAAATAATTAAAAGGTGAGCCTAGTATTATGACAATGTTCTTTCTAAATAAATAAATTTCTTAAGAATTACTAAGTAGTTGTGTATTTGCACCTAATTAAGCATGAACATTCACATGAATGGTATTTTTAAGATATAGGGTATGGTAGGAGTAATCTCATATTTGAGCTTAAGTAAGCGTGAATATTCACATTAAAGGTAAAATATTTACAAAAAAATAAAAATTAAGAGGAAAAAAGATTTGGAGAGAAAAATGAATCAAGAGTTAGAATTTGAGTTTAAACTATCACATATGCACGTAGATGTATAGGAGGCAATAAATTATTTATTAGTGGCATTGAAAGATTGGATTTGAATTTTTAATTAAAATAATAATGCATTTGATATGATGCTTCACTTGTAAAATTGATAATCTAAATGCATTCTTTCTTTTGCGTATTAGTTAGATTAATTGCAGAAAATACCAAAAAGATTTTTTCTTTCTTTTGTATAAATTTTTTGTTTGTCTTGATTTTTAGTTATCCTTATTTATATTTTCTTTATTCCTTAATATCCTTTCTACACATAGTTTGTAGGTGTATTCATTGCAAAGCCTTACGAGACACAACTCGTCCATTAGGATAACTTAGTTATTTAACAACTTGTTTCATGTGCTAAGTGCAACTGAGATTTCTGTGAAAATGAGTTAGAATTTTATTTATTTTTCTTTTTAGGTCTAGCTTTTGCTCGAGGACTAGCAAAAGATAGGTGTGGGGGTTTGATGAGTGACATATATTGCATATTTATAGCCCTAATTTTATCTATTTTGTATATAAATAATATTACTTGGATATGGCACAAAAACAAAAGAAGGATTGGGATAACCGAGTCCAGAAATAGCCGAAGAGAAGAAAGCTACAAGAACACAAAGGTAGAAGTCACAAAAATAGAATTCGGTCATGCAAAGCGGAAGAATAGAGGCAGAAGGTTATTTTCCAAGAGCCAAAAGTCATGAAGCCACGATTTTGCCGCATTTGGTGGCCGAAGGGGGTCCATAGGGGTTGCATTTCTTTGTGCTGAGTCATACACGAAGTATGATTCTATTGACCAAAATTGAGCTCTTATATTTGGTAGTCAATGCTGCTATTTGGTGGCAAAACTATTGACTATGTAACTGTAATTTTTATGAGGGCCTAGTAGTAATTTTGTAGTTCTTCTGTTGTAACAGGATTAGGGTTTTGTAATCCGAGGCCTATTTATTTGTCGTATCTTTTTAAATTAGGGTAATCTATGCTTTGATTATGATTAATAAAATTTGGAGACTAAACCCTAGGAGTGACTGTCACAATAATAAAGCTTTAAAGGTTACTCTTGTTGTTCATCGTGATCTTCGTAGGTCATGTAGTTTAATTGCTTTCTAGATAATTTTTTATTGCTTTCAAGGAAAAATAAGATTTTTATTAGTTTCCATGCATAAAAATATGAACTTGATTAATAAAAATATAAGTAGCTAATTTAGTTTACTTTTAGAATGTAGATGAAGTTAAGAATAAACCATAGTATTTATTTTATTTGTCTTCTTCCTAAAACAACTAAAAAAGACATGATTTTTCTATAAAAAATTAAAAAACAATAATTCGTAGATCTACTTTGATAGGTCATGCTTAAGACTACTTTTGATAGTCTGAGCTTAGTTAGAGTTTGGGATTATTGCTTTTGATTTTATTCATAAAAATTTTATTGGTTTAGTTTAATTTTATAAGAGGTCACATCTTTGATGAGCTATACTTGCACATCACTTGATATCTCATGCTTAGGGTGTTTTGAATAAAAAATTAAACTAAAAAGATCAAAATTTTAATGCAATCGTAATTGTTTATATTAGAAAGATAGGAAGAAGATAATAAAAAAAAAATACTTGGTTGTGAACTAGTGGACTCAACGCTCAAGACTAATTAGAATAAATTAAAACCCATCTAGGACTTACTAGTTAGCTTGATAGAATAATAGAAAGTGTAAGATAACAAAATACCCAAGATCCTTATGGAACGACTTGTTTGCACTATAACAATACTGTGCGCTTTCAGTAGATAATTCACATCACTATCCCCCAACTTAAATTATGCAGTGTCCTTAGTGTATCTATAATATGAGCATAAAAGTAGTACACTCAGATATACATAGAAGGATTATAATTAGAAAACACCAGTCGTTCCCGATTCTCATATTACACTCTATAAATAGTCGATAGCATTGATGCTACTGTTCTTCGCCATTGTGCTTGGTTGTAGCATCTTTGACACTAGAGGGGACCCATGCTCCCCCCTAGCACCTGTGCTCTTCCTCATATGAAACAACGACATCCTTACAGGCTATATGTTGGTACATCAACTAGAGGTTGTGTTTTATACGTCGCTTGAGGTGCCTCTGCTATGTCTCAATTATGGTCAATCTTGTACTGAAGACATCACACATGTTTGTGGTAAACTTCTGTAAGGTTGTGAGTGCTATTTTGGATGGTTGGGCTAACTGAGTTGTTGATCATTCTCGATGTTGATCTTGCCCTCCATGTCGGGTTTTCTACATTGCCGTTGTTGCTCATGTTAGTTAGGAAGTGAATTGTTCTCAGGAGTCTTGCGGTTGTAGATGTTCTGGTAAGGCACTCATGCTCTTCCTCACTACTGTATCAGTGAAGCACTCCATGCGAGGGGTTATTGTGTTAGTTGACGACAAGTCAACCCCATGGTTCAGGCAGATCTTCACAATCAGAGACAGTAAGATGAAGACTGGTTTTGCCACTCTTAGATGTTGAATGCACTCTCTAACCTATCCCATGCACTAGAGTATAGAGGTGTATGATTGAGGCCACATCGAATAATTGCCTTTGCAAGATCATATTCATTAGCACCACATCTATTAAATATAGTTCTATTTTTGCAAAGGACGGAGCGATGTTAATTTTCATAAAAAGAAACACTAGCATGAAATCCTTCTTCAACAGCCCCGATCTCATAAAGGTGGTGTTGAAAGCATGAGCACTGAGGTTCGTGTCTAGCTCCATGAAGACTGGGGATGCTGATGGCATATTATTCACTCTATCAAAGATGGGTGGTTCCTCTTCCTGAACATCCAAAATTTGAACTACATTCAGTTTCATGAATGGAAACAATTTACCTCTAATTATTATGCATAGATTCGTCTCCCATTGTTGGTTCCAAGTGTGCATAGAGCTCTTGGACTATTTCACTATATGCCAGCAGGTACTTGTGTCTTGTGTAGTCTTCACATGAAGTAACAGAAAGAGGGATTTTCATGAATTTTAGAATAATTCACCTCTTTCAAGCAAGAGCTAGAACTACTCAAACTTTACACAAAGCCTCTTCTTTGTTGGCCTAGGAATCTGTTGTTTTCCCTGTCGAGGGGAAGTGCTGGATGTTTCACCTCTCTGCTTCTTCACCGTCACCTTGCATGGAGTCATCATGAAAATAATATCAAATATATCTTTTAGCAAGTATTATCAAATATCAAACTATAAATTTCATTATTCAAGAAGTAATTTTCAATTATTTTTAGGATGAATTTCAATTATTAATTATTTATTAACGCGAATTTAACCGTACAAATTACTCCAATAAATCAAGTTATCGTTTTGATCTACTTTTAGAGCACAAGTTTGTCGTATAAAAAGTTTCAATTTTTATTCAATTTTCATCAACAAATTAGCATATTTTTTAAAGATAATTAGTGAAAATTTATCCAAAATTTATAAAAATTCACTAAACTAATCCCAGTCTACGAAGAAATTGATTTCTATCCCCATCTGCTCTTATCACTTCACATAATTAGTAGATCTAAGTTTTTGAAATGAAAATCTACTTTTCATAGAAAAATCAATGAAAATAGAAGAGAAGAAGACTTGCTTAGAGATTTGTTGAAATTTTGGGAAAAAAATTTCACGGGATTAATTTTGCTGTGGAAAGGGAATAAATCTCCTCTAGGTTGCTATTGAAGAAGGAAGGCTAGGGTTTGGTTTGAGAAAATTAATCTATGGGGTTATTTACCTTAAAGTTATTGTCGACAGCGGCATCAATTACGGATTCGGCAGGCGCTCTTGGGTAAGGGTTATCCTTGCCCTATAGTTTATGGCTGACAATCGCTTCGACAGCAGCATGGATAGCTGCTCTCTTCTGAGAATTGTCAAGCCAAAAAAAATTAAATAGTTCTTAGAACTAATGTTAATTCTAAGTTAGCAACTAAACTGAGAACTATTAGTTAGTCCTTAATTCTAAATTTAGTGATCAAAACTAAGACTAGTAATGTTTTTTAAAAACATTTTTAAGAAAATTTGACAAAATTGAATGAAAAACAAATAAAATTTTTGAAACACCATTGGCCACAAAATCCGTAGTTAATTTTATAAACATTCCCCAACTTAAAATATACATTATTCTTAATGAATTGATATATCAAGTAAATTTCATTAAGAATAAGCAAAAATGGTGAGGGGGAGTTAAGATATTACCTTAGTTTCTAGGTCAAGATGTATCAAACTACAAAAATAAAGAGAGCTAGCATAATAATATATACAATATATACAATGTCATCATTAAGCTTGTGTCATAGAGACATCCTAGGATCCATCAAATCATGGGTTCCCTCCATGTGCATTGGGAATTCCAAGATGTGTTTACCTTTCTCCATTTATTTTGAACACGTGACCATTATTTTCAAAATCAACTACAATATGGGGACATATAGTTTTTAGAATGATCAGTCCTATCCATCTTGAATGCAATATCCTTGGAAATAAGTAAAACCATGAATTATATGACAACACTTTATTGGACAGATTAAACATAAGGTGCAAAATGTGACGATCGTGCCATGTTTTCATATTTTCTTTAAAAATGCATGTATTTTCATGCACATCATGCCTCAATTCTTCCAATTCATTAAGAATTTTTGTAATGTGCCAATCGAATTTAAATCCAAATGACTACTTTAATTGCCCAATTTTCCTTATATTCAATTTCAACCAAAATGTGACAAGCTTTTTCGTAGACTATTCGATATGGAAACATGCCTAAATGTATCTTGTAAGTTGTGCAGTAAGCTCATAGAACATCGAAGAGTCGAGATGACCAATTTTTGTGAGATGGATTTACCGTTTTATCTAAGATTTGTTTTATTTCCTATTAGCAAGCTATACTTGTTTCTTTGATTGCGGGTGATATGGTGTAGGGATTTTATGCATGATATGGCACTTTTTCAACAACTTCTCAAAGGCTCGATTGTAGAAATAGGAACTCCATAGCATGTTATGGTTTTAGAAACCCCAAATCTAAATAAAATATGTTCTTTGAGAAATTTGATTATAGTTTGTTGATCATTATTCTAACATGCTGCGGTTTCCACCCATTTAAAGACATAATTAACTGGTATAAGGATATAAATATATCCATTAGAAATAAGAAATGGTCCCACGAAGTCAATCCCCCTACAATCAAATACTTTAGTTGTGAGAATTGGTGTCAATGACATATCATTTTTCCTAGTCAATGCACCTAGTTTCTGACATAACTCATAATATTTGCAATATTCATATGTATCTCGAAATATTGTGTTCCATTAAAATCCACATCGGAGAACTTTGGCTATTGTCCTTTTAAATGAAAAATGTCTTCCACAAGTTCTTAAATGACAGAAACTTATAATTCTCTAAATCTCATCATTAGGTACACAATACCTAATAATTTGATCGAACAATATTCAAACAATCAGGAATCAACATAAAAGAAATGGCATACCTCATGTGAAATTTTCATTTGATATACACATTCAATGTTATGGCATCTTACCTGCAACAAGAAAATTAATTATATTAGCGTACCATGGAGTAGTTTTGATAGAAAGTAGTTGATCATTAGGGAATGAATCCCTAATAGATAGCTTATTATTATTAAAAGTTAGACGAGGAAGATGGTCAGCGACCACATTTCTGCCCTTTTTTTGTCTCTTATTTTGAGATCAAACTCTTGAAGCAGTAATATCCATTGAATTAGATGAGGTTTTGCATTTTTCTTTGATGGGAGATATTTTAGCACCAAATGGTCTATAAAAACAACCACATATTAGCCCAAAATATATGATCAAAATTTATTAGGAGCAAAATCTACAACTAAAAACTCTTCTCTATTGTTGTGTAGTTCATTTGCGCACCATTAAAAGTCTTGCTAGCATAGTGCACCACGTAGGGCTTCCTGTCTCTTTGTTGCCTTAGGACTTTTCCAATAATATAGTCACTTGCATCACACATAATTTCAAATGGTAGTGACCAATATAAAGATTTCATAAATGGTGCACTGATGGGCATCTCCTTGAGTGTGTTGAAAGCTATTTGGCATGTTTGCACCATTCAAACTGCACATCTTGCGAAAAAGGTGAGAATGACGTCTAGCAATATTACTAAAATTCTTAATAAACTTTCTATAAAAGCTAGCATGTCCTAAGAATGAGCGTATGTCTTTTACGATTTTGGGTATCATTATTTTGAAAATAGACTCAACTTTCGCCTTATCTACTTCCATTTTTTTAGATGAAATTATATGGCTAAGAACAATACCCTTTTTAACCATAAAATGGCATTTTCCCCAATTTTAAGAACAAATTCTTTTGTTTGATAATGTCCAAGCACAACTCCCAAAAGGGTCAAACATGCTTTAAAACTGTTATCGAATGTAGAGAAGTCATCCTTGAATACCTCTAGATAATACTTATCATGCATCTTTGAAAAGTTGTGAGTGCATTACATTATCCAAATGCCATTCTTTGGAAAGCAAATTTGCTAATGGGACAGGTAAAAGTTGTCTTTTCTTGATCCTCCAAGCCAGTTTCAATTGGACAATGGCCAGAATATCCATCTATAAACAATAAAATTCATGTCCAATGACTATTTCGAGTACTTGGTCTATAAAAGGCAACAAAGAATAGTCTTTCATAATTACTTGGTTTAATTTTTGATATTCAATGCCCATATGCTAACTCATAGCAGTATGAGTGGGTAGCATATCTCCATACTTGTTTTTTTACAATTAACCACAGTTTTCTTGGAACAACTTGGATTGGAATTACTCATTTACTATCTGCTATTGGATAGATAATACAAGAATCGAGAAGTTTCAACACTTCGAATTTAGCCACATTTTTCATAGCAGGATTAAGCCTTCACTGTGTTTGTCTAATTGGCTTTGCACCATCTTCCCAAGTAGTGCGATGTGTATAAATATGGTGATCGATACCTTCGATGACCATAATGTTCCAACCTAAATCTCCCTTATACTTATGAAGCACTGATATCAAACGCTCTTCTTGATTTTCATCAAGATACATTGAGTAACCACCGAAAAAGTTTATTTAGGTCCCAAAAACGGATACTTGAGATCCTCAAGTAATGGTTTGAGCTCAAATATTGGGGCTTCAATATTGGAAGGGATTAGATTCTTTGTTTGTGGAGGTTGCTCTTCATATACTTCCTTCTTTGACATCCTTCCTGCAATATGTGAACAATGAGCATCATTCATGCATTTTATCAGTTGAGTGGCATCATCAAAATTAAGTCTGCGAAGAAAATCGTCATCCATTATTAGTAAACCTCCAACAGATTAGAGATGCATAATAATATGATGTCTCTTGCCTTACATATTTTTTCAATTGAATTAACGTCCACTTCATTGGAGTCAATATTTGGTTTTTTGCAGACATTAAAAATATTGGAGACAAGAAAATCATCATTTATGAATATTAGATTTTTTGCAGACATTATATCAAATGATAATTTAACAACACCTTTCTTGTAATTGATAACTGCATTAGTTGTAGCTAAAAATTGTCATCCAAGGATTATTAGAATTTGAACATGAGCATTTTTGACTGTTCACAGCGGAATTTCCTCGCCTTCCTTCCATTGAATAAACTCGAATTACAATAGAAGAGAACAAGATAAAAAGAAAGAACAAACAAGAGGATTTATATGTATATCGCTCTCTTTTACAATGAATTGTGGGATCTGTGGCGATGGGATCTGTTAAGCAGCTCCTTTGGACGATCAAACGTCGAACTCTTCTCCCTTGAAGATGACGGCTGGCTGTAAACGATCTTCTCTGATCTTTTACGAACTCAAGGCTCTATGCGTAACTTGAATTCTCCAAGAGGAAAATATCTCAATTGCCGAAAAGAAGACCTCTAGGGTTTCACCAAGAAGGTATTTATAGCCCCAGGTCAATGCAAGAGTTTCTATCTAAATAGAATTTGCACTCATCAAGGATTCCAATCAAATATCTTAGTTTTGATTTAAATATCTTGATTTAGAGTTCTGATTGGACTTGATTTGGGTATTTGGATAAGCCCAAATCATAATCTCAATCAATTTGAGATTCTGGTTATCTGCTCACGCAGAACTAATCGCATCAAGACGCGGCGCTAAATAACCAGAATGCGGAGCTAACGCGGAGCTATTCTATAGCTTTGCATTTTACTCAAACGCGAGGCTAAAACAAGTCAGACGCGGAGCTACTGAATTAGCTCCGCGTTCTGTTGTGGAAAATCCTTTTAATTTAGAAATTTTCACTGCCAACAGAACCCCCTCCAAAATTTTCAAAATGGTTTGGAATTTAGCAAATTTTGAAATACTTTGGATCTTCAATTTAGGAAACGCAGAGTTAAAATACCAAGTTTATCTCGCGTTCTGCTCACTTGTGCGGAGCTAATAACTTCTCTTCTTTCAGTGAAATGAGTAATTGCTTCATTAATTACTCCGAACTTCTGTGCCGAATACCAAGAGGTGGAAATCTTGTTTAAATAGAGTGTTTGACTCATCTCCTTCTTCATTTGAAAAGTTGAAGAATCCGGAGCTCCGGCGATCGAGTGACTCATGTCGACGAACGATCTTCAATTGATCTCCGTTCAATTCTTCATAGATTTTCATCATTAGGATGTCACTCCAAAAGAGTACGGCTTCGTTCACGGCGGCCGGCGCTAACGACAACGGCAGCGGCCGTGGAAATAGACGCAGCGGTGAACCAGTCCATGCCGTTTCTATTGAAGGTAAAAACCCTAACTTTTGGTCTTTTTAGAACCATTCTGGGATGTTTTGGCTAGGTTTTAACTGATCGATCACCGGCGAGATTGCCGTACTTCTGCCGTATGGCTTGGAGAAGAAGAAAAGCCTATGGTTTTCTTCTTACGCAAAGCTATCGCGTCATCCTCGCGTTTCGTTGAAATGCGAGGCTATTTTGAGTAGCAGTCGCATTGAAACGCGAGCCTATTTTGAGTAGCGGTCGCATTGAAACGTGAAGCTATTTTGAGTAGCAGTCGCGTTGAAACGCGAGGCTATTTTTTTTTGACTTCTGCGTGGTCTAATTTAAAGCTTCGCGCGGAGCTGCTTTTAGCTTCGCGCGGTCTAATTTTTAGCTTCGCGTTTCCATACTTAGAAAAATTTTCTGTTTTGTAGAAACTTTTCTAACTCTGGTTCTTCTTTTTGCAGTAGGGAACTTGGCGGAAGCTCTTCCCCATAAGCCTACTTTGGTTTTGCCAGGGGTTCTGATCCATCAGCTCAATTTCGCTTCACCACCATTCTGGACTCATACAAACCAGATTCGAGAGAGCGCAGGGAGAAGTTGATCAAATATCATCCTACTACTGCATGGGAGATTATAACTGATGCGGCCTTCGAAGCCATGAACAGAGAAGTGCTAGAGAAACCCGCATTTCTCCTCGGGGATAAGATGGAGCAATCAGACCAGATCCTCTTTGAAGAGGAGTGCATGTGGCTCTATAACTCTAGCAAAGTTTTAATGTTTCTGCCTAGAATGGATCGTGGCTATTCCTGATCTATCTTCAGAGGCTGGCGATGCATCACGAATTAGAGTGGGGGTTAACTCAAGAACAGGATGGCGTCCCAACGGGTAAATTGGGCGCACATGGGGCTTATCAAGATGGCCCCACCAGATGTATTACTGGTTTGCTTCCAGGCAGATTTAGCAAGGAGCACCCAGTAGGAGAGGTTCCGATCCGCGCACGAACTTTCCTGAGTGAGTTCCTGGCAAAAGAAGGCCAATACCCAGCTAGTGACTTCAGGATGCCTGGCTGGGTTTATTCATCTGGCAACATGTGGTGGGCCCGCCTTGTTCAATATATGTTGGACTCTCATGAATCCATTCTGAAGGAGATTGGTTTATACAAGGCCATCAGAAATGTTCAATTTGGGTTCTCTCAGAGTGCTTATCATTTCTTCTGCTTTCTGGAGATGTACAACCCCGAGACCTGCACCCTATTTATGCCAGTGGGTGAGCTAGGGTTCGCTCTCTATGAGATGTTTGAGGTATCTGGGCTTTCCATGGGCGAAGTCCCCTACAAAGAGTATATCCCCACTACCGAAGAGTTGAACATACTGATGGCGAAGGACGAGCGCATCTATGCTACATACTGGGAGATGATGTGCCATTACCGCATCTGTGCCGACATGGCAGGTGTGCGTAATCAGGGTATCGGCCACAAGAAATGGGCCGAGTACCTTTTTGCTAATTTGAATTCTAAGGATAGTTCAACAACTATCCATGGCTATGCTCCTGTCTACATCACGGAGATCGATTGCCGCATCGCCAAGACCCGCCTAATGTATTATACTACTGAATCCAACGAAGGTGGATTCGGTCCTGGCAACTTCTTCAAGAGTTACCACTATCAAGCTCAGTCCCCAGTATCCAATAGAGGTCTTATTGCTGGGTTCTTGATGTTGTGGTTGAAAAGATGTGTTGTGCCGTCATTGCCAAAAGAGGCAATTGCAATGACTATGGTATATCCAGCAGTTCTCTTTGCATACGGCCGACCTTTCGGACTTCTTCCCGCCATGGTGTGCAATCTACAGCAAGGACTGTGAACATTCTGTAATGACTTCATCCCTGCTGATAAGGGCAAGGGGAAAGGGAAAGGCAAGTCAAAAGGGATTGCCTAGGTGAAGACTCCGAACCCTAGGATGGAGATGCCTTACACCTATCTGATGGCGTGGCTCATCATGCACTGCCCCTCTCTGATGAGTGTTGCTTCACACCGCTCTAGTGACAAGTCCTACTTTGTGGAGTTATACGAGCGCTCTTCATGGAAGCATCACTATATGTCTCAAATCCGGAAGACTCTCCAGCATCACCAAAATTATGAGATCTTCTGGTGCTTCCCCGACTTCCCTGGTGGTGGATATGGGTTGAAGTTGAAGGATATTGCGGGAGCAGATAACTTCACTGCCTTATCCTTGGGAGTGTTCTGGTGGCTCCTAAACATTCGACCCGGGCACCTGGTGTATCGTCAAGATGGTAAATGTCTTATCGAACCATACACTCCGAGTCGCTTCGCTCATCAGTTCGGATATTCCCAACTTTATGTGGGTAATCCGAACAAGAATTTTTCCTATGAGGGGAATCTGTATGAGGGTGCCCGCGGCTGGTTTTATTTTGCAGCTGGTGGGACCGGAGCTGAATTCATCCTGCCACAGAAATCGCTAGAACTGGCCATGACTCTTAGCTTTTGCACATGGTACAGCGTTGCAAATGCTGACGTGCCCCACTTCTCCATCAACCAAAGCTGTTGCAAGGAGATTGAGGCTTTCTACATTAGCCGCCAAGGTGCTTCAAGAGTGAGAGTAAAAGGAATGGATGAATTCCTTGGCGCAACAGCCGAACCCTCAGACGTCAGCGAGTCTGACGATGATGATGATGATAATAATGATGATGACAACACTGATGTTGGAGGTGCTCTCCAACCTGTCGTCATTCGCCCCTGGAGCCCGACCCTCAAACGCCGCGGTGCCCCAAAGAAAGGGCATGCCAAAAAGAAGAAGAAGTTGGCTCCGGGAACTCTAGTAGCCCCCCAAGAAGCGGCTGTCAAGTTTGCTTCGGATCTGCTGACTTCAACTCTACCTCCAGCGCCGGCAGGGGAGAGTGGACTTGCTAGGGCTCCAATTGCTCCCGAGGTTCCGGCTCCTGAACTTGTCGAACACCCTGCGGTGCAACCACTGGGTAGTGAGACGGGTACGCTCTTGGAAATGACGGCGGCTCCCCCTTCAAGTCTGACAACTGGACTTGTATCTCCTGGTATAGCTCTTAGTGTTCTATCTTTTGTCCATTATTTCTTTGTATCATTATACGTAACACCATTTGCTTGCTTCCTGAAATGCAGGTGGTCAAACCCACTCGCCAATGCATTCGACTACCCAGGGGGAGTCTGAGGAGAGGGTGGACTATTCTGGTACAAATGGCTCGGCGGGCGGCTTGGATAGTTCTGCAAATGAATTTGACGCAGACTACTTCACACCCACTCCTGCCTCTGTTCCTTCTTCAGTTCGCCCAATTGATGAACTTGGAAGCGATGATAGGACAGAGTTGATTGTTGCAGCCGTGGCAAAAGAAGCCACCCCGTCTCCAAGTTTGCCGTCTCCAACACCAAATGTCTACTCTGAAGAGACTTTCGAATAGTTGTCGGTATGCCTTCTGCTTCTCAACTAGCAATACCAATGCCTTCTATCATAATGGCTATCGAGACACCTGTAACTCTTCCAGCTCCAAGTCTTCCAGCAGGGGATGAGGAAAATTTGAAGTTCTCATTCGAAGTTACTTCTGCCACCAGAGGAGCTTCCGGTGGAAACACTCCCTCATCTTCTCCTATTGGTGGTGCTGCCCGGGTGATTTGTACTAATGACGCTTCTCCTCGGGTTCCTAGTTCTGCCAGATCTGCGTTGGCCTTACTAGCCCCGCATATTATGAGCCTGGTACAGGGACAGGCTTCTTTCCTCTTCAATTCCAGTGGATACCGCTCCTTCTCCAACGACATCTTCTTTAGCATTGCCTTCTTTAAATACAGAGACCGTGGATCCTTTTGAGGAACTCTTCAACCACAGTGTTAATAATTTTATGCGGTTGCTAAGAAGATGTATCGGGATGATTTCTGGAGGAATAGATTTCTTTAGTATCGGTCGTCCGATGTTATCCAGCTATTTGGATAATATTGAAAGAATCGGGGGACAAGACCGAGCAGCTCCCTATCGGGCTCGCTTTAAAGCTTAGAGGAGCAGGTGAACATGCTAAGCACAGTTCGTCAAGCGGACATGGAAGCGATCACTAAAATAGAGTTAGCGCGGCTTCGGATGGAGTTAGCGGCGCATTGAGAGGAATCGATACGACAGGAAGAAGGATGGTCTCGGGAGTTGGCAGAGCTCCAGGCTAGTCGGGAGTCCATTCTTAGGGGTTTGGAGGCGGTGGACTCCGAGATTAAGGGGAGTCAGGCCGCCATCCTTAGAGCCCAGGAGACCATTGCTAGAGCTCGGGCGGTCTTAGTAGCCAACGAGCTTCAATTAGGGGAATCCGTTAGGAAACGGGAAGCCCTGATCCTCCAACAGGGGCAGGTCGAGCAGGAGGAGACAATAAGAAGTCGTGCTATGGAAGAGTCTCGTCAGCATCTAACTCAGCAACTTGCAGTGAATGATGAGGACTTACTCCAGCAGGCTCAACACTCCATGGAAGCAACTCGTCGTCGAGTGATTGACGAGGCGATGAATAAGTTGAAGCACCTAGGAGATCCATAGTTTTCTTCTTTTGTTCTATTCTTTTTGTTCTTTTTTGTAATAAGAACTTTGTAATAGAAAAGAGAACTTTACTGATTCTCCGAATTCTTTTGTAAATCCATTCCTTTTGAATGATGAATAAAGATAACTCCTTTTTTATTCTTTTATTTGTTGGCTAGGAAATTTGTTTGCACAACAAATAATTTGTCATCAAAAATAGTTTATTTGTTTTAGGTAAAACAGTCCAAATCATACTGTCAGAGGTAAGAGCTTAACATGACAGGATTTATGGGATTTTTAGCAAACCCCAAGCTATCAACGAATTTGATTAGCCTTTACTAACTACCGTTTGAGTTGGGCTAGCCATGTTATTCCCCTCAGTATGGTGAGTTGTCGAGAATTTTGTTTGGGCTTAAATTCCAAACTTTTCCTCTTCCCTTTGCCTTAGCGGCATTGGGCAATTCAAACTTTTACCCCAGCATGAAGGGGTTGGCGAGAAACTGGTTCTCTTCCCATTGCCTAGTCGGCGCTCAGATTTCGGCAGAGGCGCCTAATTGCGCATGCCTGAGAAGGAATCCAAGTGCTTATCTGCGTAACTTGAACAAGTGGAGGCGGTTCAAGGCTCATCTGCGTAACTTGACTTGGGCACACCACGATGATCGGGTTAGGATTCATCAAATTTTGGCAGAGGCGCCCAATTGCGTATGCCTAAGAAGGAGTCCAAGTGCTCATCTGCGTAACTTGAACAAGTGGAGACGGTTCAAGGCTCATCTATGTAACTTGAACTGGGCACACCACGATGATCGGGTTAGGATTCATCAAATTTAGGTCAGAGGCGTCCAATTGCGCATGCCTGAGAAGGAGTCCAAGTGCTCATCTGCGTAACTTGAACAAGTGGAGGCGGTTCAAGGCTCATCTACGTAACTTGAACTGGGCACACCACGATGATCGGGTTAGGATTCATCAAATTTTGACAGAGGCGCCCAATTGCGTATGCCTAAGAAGGAGTCCAAGTGCTCATCTGCATAACTTGAACAAGTGGAGGCGGTTCAAGGCTCATCTGCGTAACTTGAACTGGGCACACCACGATGATCGGGTTAGGATTCATCAAATTTAGGTCAGAGTCGCTCAATTGCGCATGCCTAAGAAGGAGTCCAAGTGCTCATCTGCGTAACTTGAACAAGTGGAGGTGGTTCAAGGCTCATCTGCGTAACTTGAACTGGGCACACCACGATGATCGGTTTAGGATTCATCAAATTTCGGCAGAGGCGGCCAATTGCATATGCCTAAGAAGGAGTCCAAGTGCTCATATGCGTAACTTGAACAAGTGGAGGCGGTTGAAGGCTCATCTGCGTAACTTGAACTGGGCACACCATGATGATCGATTAGGATTCATCAAATTTAGGTCAGAGGTGCTCAATTGCGCATGCCTAAGAAGGAGTCCAAATGCTCATCTGCGTAACTTGAACAAGTGGAGGCGGTTGAAGGCTCATCTGAGTAACTTAAACTGGGCACACCATGATGATCGGTTAGGATTCATCAAATTTAGGTCAGAGGCGCTCAATTGCGCATGCCTAAGAAGGAGTCTAAGTGCTCATCTGCGTAACTTGAACAAGTGGAGGCGGTTCAAGGCTCATCTGCGTAACTTGAACTGGCCACACCACGATGATTGGGTTAGGATTCATCAAATTTAGGTCAGAGGCGCTCAATTGCGCATGCCTAAGAAGGAGTCCAAGTGCTCATCTGCGTAATTTGAACAAGTGGAGGCGGTTCAAAGCTCATCTGCGTAACTTGAACTGGGCACACCATGATGATTGGAATAGGATTCATCAAATTTAGGTCAGAGGTGCTCAATTGCGCATGCCTAAGAAGGAGTCCAAGTGCTCATCTGCATAACTTGAAAAAGTGGAGGCGGTTCAAGGCTCATCTGCGTAACTTGAACTGGGCACACCACGATGATCGGGTTAGAATTCATCAAATTTAGGTCAGAGGTGCTCAATTGTGCATGCTTAAGAAGGAGTCCAAGTGCTCATCTGCGTAACTTGAACAAGTGGAGGCGGTTCAAGGCTCATCTGTGTAACTTGAACTGGGCACACCACGATGATCGGGTTAGGATTCATCAAATTTAGGTCAGAGGCGCTCAATTGCGCATGCCTTAGAAGGAGTCCAAGTGCTCATCTGCGTAAGTTTAACAAGTGGAGGCGGTTCAAGGCTCATCTGCGTAACTTGAACTGGGCACAACACGATGATCGGGATAGGATTCATCAAATTTCAGCAGAGGCGGCCAATTACATATGCCTAAGAAGGAGTCCAAGTGCTCATCTGCGTAACTTGAACAAGTGGAGGCGGTTGAAGGCTCATCTGCGTAACTTGAACTGGGCACACCATGATGATCAGTTAGGATTCATCAAATTTAGGTCAGAGGTGCTCAATTGCTTATGCCTAAGAAGGAGTCCAAGTGCTCATCTGCTTAACTTGAACAAGTGGAGGCGGTTGAAGGCTAATCTGCGTAACTTGAACTGGGCACACCAAGATGATCGGTTAGGATTCATCAAATTTAGGTCAGAGGCGCTCAATTGCGCATGCCTAAGAAGGAGTCCAAGTGCTCATCTGCGTAACTTGAACAAGTGGAGGCGGTTTAAGGCTCATCTGCGTAACTTGAACTGGCCACACCACGATGATCGGGTTAGGATTCATCAAATTTAGGTCAGAGGCGCTCAATTGCGCATGCCTAAGAAGGAGTCCAAGTGCTCATCTGCGTAATTTGAACAAGTGGAGGTGGTTCAAAGCTCATCTGAGTAACTTGAACTGGGCACACTATGATGATCGGAATAGGATTCATCAAATTTAGGTCAGAGGTGCTCAATTGCGCATGCCTAAGAAGGAGTCCAAGTGCTTATCTGCATAACTTGAAAAAGGGGAGGCGGTTCAAGGCTCATCTGCGTAACTTGAACTGGGCACACCACGATGATCGGGTTAGAATTCATCAAATTTAGGTCAGAGGCGCTCAATTGTGCATGCTTAAGAAGGAGTCCAAGTGCTCATCTGCGTAACTTGAACAAGTGGAGGCGGTTCAAGGCTCATTTGTGTAACTTGAACTAGGCACACCACGATGATCGGGTTAGGATTCATCAAATTTAGGTCAGAGGCGCTCAATTGCGCATGCCTAAGAAGGAGTCCAAGTGCTCATCTGCGTAAGTTGAACAAGTGGAGGCGGTTCAAGGCTCATCTGCGTAACTTGAACTGGGCACACCACGATGATCGGGATAGTATTCATCAAATTTCGGCAGAGGCAGCCAATTCCAAATGCCTAAGAAGGAGTCCAAGTGCTCATCTGCGTAACTTGAACAAGTGGAGGCGGTTGAAGGATCATCTGCGTAACTTGAACTGGGCAAACCATGATGATCGGTTAGGATTCATCAAATTTAGGTCAGAAGCGCTCAATTGCGCATGCCTAAGAAGGAGTCCAAGTGCTCATCTGCATAACTTGAACAAGTGGAGGCGGTTCAAGGCTCATCTGCGTAACTTGAACTGGCCACACCACGATGATCGGGTTAGGATTCATCAAATTTAGGTCAGAGGTGCTCAATTGCGCATGCCTAAAAAGGAGTCCAAGTGCTCATCTGCCTAATTTGAACAAGGGCAGGCGGTTCAAAGCTCATCTGCGTAACTTGAACTGGGCACACCACGATGATCGGGATAGGATTCATCAAAATTAGGTCAGAGGCGCTCAATTGCGCATGCCTAAGAAGGAGTCCAAGTGCTCATCTGCGTAACTTGAACAAGTGGAGGCGGTTCAAGTGGAGGCGGTTCAAGGCTCAACTGCATAACTTGAACTGGGCACACCACGATGATCGGGTTAGGATTCATCAAATTTAGGTCAGAGGCGCACAATTACGCATGCCTAAGAAGGAGTCCAAGTGCTCATCTGCGTAACTTGAACAAGTGGAGGCTGTTCAAGGCTCAATTACGTAACTTGAACTGGGCACACCACGATGATCGGGTTAGGATTCATCAAATTTCGGCAGAGGCGTCCAATTGCGTATGCCTAAGAAGAAGTCCAAGTGCTTATCTACGTAACTTAAACAAGTGGAGGTGGTTCAACGCTCATTTTTGTAACTTGAACTGGGCACACCACGATGATCGGGTTAGGATTCATCAAATTTAGGTCAGAGGCGCTCAATTGCGCATGCCTAAGAAGGAGTCCAAGTGCTCATCTGCTTAACTTGAACAAGTGGAGGCGGTTCAAGGCTCATCTGTGTAACTTGAACTAGGCACACCACGATGATTGGGTTAGGATTCATCAAATTTAGGTCAGAGGCGCTCAATTGCGCCTGCCTAAGAGGGACTCCAAGTGCTCATCTGCGTAACTTGAACAAGTGGAGACAGTTAAAGGCTCATCTGTGTAACTTGAACTGGGCACACCACGATGATCGGGTTAGGATTCATCAAATTTAGGTCAGAGGCGCTCAATTGCGCATGCCTAAGAAGGAGTCCAAGTGTTCATCTGCGTAACTTGAACAAGTGGAGGCGGTTTAAGGCTCAACTGCGTAACTTGAACTGGGCACACCACGATGATCGGGTTAGGATTCATCAAATTTAGGTCAGTGGCGCTCAATTGCGCATGCCTAAGAAGGAGTCCAAGTGCTCATCTGCGTAACTTGAGCAAGTGGAGGTGGCTCAATTGCGTAACTTGAACTGGGCACACCACGATGATCGGGTTAGGATTCATCAAATTTCGGCTGAGGCGCCCAATTGCGTATGCCTAAGAAGGAGTCCAAGTGCTCATCTGCGTAACTTGAACAAGTGGAGGCGGTTCAAGGCTCATCGGCGTATCTTGAACTGGGCACACCACGATGATCGGGTTAGGATTCATCAAATTTAGGTCAGGGGGAGTCAATTGCGCATGCCTAAGAAGGAGTCCAAGTGCTCATCTGCGTAACTTGAACAAGTGGAGGCGGTTCAAGGCTCAACTGCGTAACTTGAACTAGGCACACCATGATAATCGGGTTAGGATTCATCAAATTTAGGTCAGAGGCGCTCAATTGCGCATGCCTAAGAAAGAGTCCAAGTGCTCATCTACGTAACTTGAACAAGTGGAGGCGGTTCAAGGCTCAACTGCGTAACTTGAACTGGGCACACCATGATGATCGGGTTAGGATTCATCAAATTTAGGTCAGAGGCGCTCAATTGCGCATGCCTAAGAAGGAGTCCAAGTGCTCATCTGCATAATTTGAACAAGTGGAGGAAGTTCAAGGCTCATCTGCGTAACTTAAACTGGGCACACCACGATGATCGGGTTAGGATTCATCAAATTTAGGTCAGAGGCGCTCAATTGCGTATGCCTAAGAAGGAGTCCAAGTGCTCATCTGCGTAACTTGAACAAGTGGATGGTTATACTCTTAGTGATCTGAACCGGATGTGACAGTCACTCTGTCATCATTCTGGTTTATTAAGTATAGTATTTCTTCAGAAATTTGCCGTTGATTGGCATCATCATTCTATCGCCATTCTTATTCATTAAGCGATAGGCTCCACTAGAGTATACCGTCTCTACAACAAATGGTCTTTCCCACTTGGGTTCAAATTTACCCTTAATCTTGTGGGTTAGAACCATTGGCCTTTTAACAGCCAGAACCAAGTCTCCTTGTTTAAAGGTCCTTGGTTTAACCTTCTTATTGAACGTTTGTGAGATTGGGGCTTGATATAACTCAATTTGTTGTTGGGCCCTGAGACGTTTTTCATTCAACGCTTCAAATTCTCGCATTCTTTGTTGATGGCGGTCTTCTGTCGTCATCTTTGTGGCTAAGGCCACTCTTAGTGATGGAATCTGGATTTCAAGAGGCAAGACGGCCTCACTTCCATAAACCAAAGAGAATGGGGTAGATTTTGTAGGGGTGCGAACAGTGGTGCGATAAGCCCACAGGCACTCTCCTAGCTTTTCATCCCAATCTCGTTTATTGGAAGAGACGAACTTCCGAAGGAGTTTAATGATTGTCTTGTTAAAGGCTTCGGCCAACCCATTTGCTGCAGGGTTATATGGCGTTGAAAAAATATCTTTGATTCTGAATTTATCACAGAATCTTGAGAATCCCTGGCTGATGAATTGCGGCCCATTATCATGAATGATCCTTCGGGGGACGCCAAAACGGTAAATGACGTGATGTTTAATAAATTTAATCACATTTGTTATTTTTACCTCTCTCATGGGTACGGCCTCGGCCCATCTTGAAAAATAATCGGTTATCGCAAGGATAAACCGATGTCCTCTGGATGACGGGGGAGTTATAGGCCCCACAATATCCATTCCCCATGCCTCAAATGGCCAACTAGCAACGGTATTGTGCAAGTATTCTGGGGGTTGATGAATAAAATTGGCATGTATTTGGCATGCATGGCACCGTTTAGCGTATGCCATTGCTTCCGTAATCATGTTCGGCCAGTAGTATCCCAGCCTTCTTATGCGGTCTCCGAGTTTTGGACCGGGCTGATGAGCTCCACATACTTCATCGTGTGTTTCCCTCAGCACTTCATCTGCTTCTGCTTTTGATATGCAGCGTAGCAGTAGACCATCTCTTGACTTTCTATATAAAGTCTGAAGTTTATGGTCATAATAAAATCTCTGGGCCTTCTTCTTTATTGAGGTGGCTTCCTTTGGATCTTTTGGCAATATCCCATGTAAAACGTAATCCACAAACGGAAATTGCCAATCGCGGGGCTCCATGGTCAAGCCTCTCTAGCACACCTCTTTGGTTTGGAACACCGTATCTGGGTGGAGTAGTCCTCTGCTACCAATGGTGATGCTTTTAGCCTTACCTGGCGGGATCGCCAATGTTGCAGCTAATGCGGCAAGGGCATCTGCATATACATTCTCATTTCGAGATATATGATATATATAAAATTGCTCAAAATACCCTGCTAGCTCGATGGCTAGCTGATGGTAAGAGATGAGGGCTTGATGTCTGACTTCATACTCACCTGTCATCTGGTTGACGATAAGCTTTGAGTCTCCATATTCCTCTAGATAGTTCACCCCCAGTTGCAGCGCCATTTTTAAGCCGATAATGAGCGCGTTGTATTCCGCCACATTATCCGTGCACAGTTTTGTTAATGAGTAACCGTTAGGCAATACATGCTTATGTGGGGATATTAACACAACCCCCACTCCAGCAGCAGATCGTCTGGCAGCACCATCAAAGAACATCTGCCATGGTTGTTCTTTGTTAACTGTGTTGATCTCTGACTTCTGTTTAGACCAGATTCGATGGTCTGCTAAGAAATCTGCAATTGCCTGTCCCTTCATTGATTTTTGAGGAACGAAGTGTATGTCATATGGCGACAGTAGCAGAGCCCATTTTCCTAACCAACCATTTAAGGATCCCGATTTTGTCATTAGAATTTTCAGGGGATTAACCCGTGATATGACATGGATTGTTTGCCCTGAAAGATAGTGTCGCATTTTCTGAACGGCGAACACTAGGGCTGAACATTCCTTTTCAATCGGGGTATACCGCTGTTCGGCCCCGATCATTGTCCTGCTTAAATAATAGAGGGCATGTTCATGGCCGTGCTCATTAGACTGAGCAAGTAATGCTCCTAAAGCATTATCCATGGCCCTTACATATATAAGAAATGGCTGCCCAGGGGTCGGTGCCATAAGAACAGGAGGTTTAGTGAGATATTCTTTGAGATCGTCAAACGCCTATTGACATGCCTCATCCCATACGAAAGAAACCCCATTTTTCATGAGTCTAGAGAACGGTTGGCATCGTCCTGATAAATTGGAGATGAAGCGCCGGATATAGGCTAACTTTTCTTGTAACCCCCTTAATTCCTTAAGACTGCGGGGCGGTGGCATTTCACTAATCGCTTTCACCATTTCGGGGTCAAGGAAAATTCCTTTTGAGGTTATTATGAACCCAAGGAATTTCCCGCTGGACACCCCCCATAAAAGACTTAGTGGGATTCATCTTCAAATGATGTTTTCGCATAAGATCGAAGACTGTCCTTAAGTCATGCAGATGATCTTTTTTTGTTTCTGTTGCAGCAACGATTATTCATCACAGCAGATACTGCTGTCATAAGCTGCTCGCAATGACAAATAGGATCAGATTGAACTTGATTTATGCCTCTTTTCTTGGTTAAGTATTCTCTGAGGTCAGTGACCTTGAATATGGAATTGTGGGGTCCATTCATCTGTTGAGAGGGTCCAGGAGCCCATTGAAACTTCTTGAGATCACTGGAGTCCAGTTCTGGTCCATTAGTGTGACGATCAGCCCTGATTTTGTATTCAGGTTGATTTGCGCAGAGCTAAGAGATAGCTCCGCGTTTTGCGTCGCGGGGCTGAGAAATAGCCTCGCGTTTTGGAACGCTAGCCTCGCATTTTACGCTGGCTTGATATTTTTGGAGAAATTTATCTTCTGGAACATTAGCCTCGCGTGGAAGAAAATTCTTGAACGCTGGCTTACTCTTGTGATTAACGCAAGTCATAACTTCACGTTTAACGTGATTTTTGCGATTAATGCAAATTTGCCAATCATCTTTGCGATTTACGCGAAGGTAAAGAAGCTTGCGATTAACGCAATTTTCACCGTCTTTGCGATTAACGCTAAGATCAGTTTTAGCCTCGCGTGGAGAATCACCATCACACGCTGGCTCTAAGGAATTTTTATCCTCGGGTTTCTCGCGAGTGTAAGAAATCTTGCGTTTATTGCAAGTCTTATTGGCTTCGCTTTTATCGCTAAGTCCAGTAATAGCCTCGCGTGGAGAATCACCCGCTGGCTTTAGGGAAGTTTTATCCTCGCGTTTTATGCGAGCGTCAGAAATCTTGCGTTTATGGCAATTTGTACTGGCTTTGCGTTTGTCGCTAAGCTCAGTAATAGCCTCGCGTGGAGAATCACACGCTGGCTTTAAGGAGATTATATCCTTGCGATTAATCGCAAGTGTCAAAAATCTTGCATTTATCGCAAGTTGTACTGGCTTCGCGTTTATCGCTAAGCTCATAATAGCCTCGCTTGGAGAATCACACGCTGGCTTTAAGGAATTTTTATCCTCGCGTTTATCGCGAGTGTCGTCTTGCGCTTCTCGCAAGTTGTACTGGTTTTGCTTTTATCGCTAAGTCCAGTATTAGCCTCACGTGGAGAATCACAAGCTGGCTTTAAGGAATTCTTATACTCGCGTTCCTCGCGAGTGTCAGAAATCTGACTTTTATTGCAAGTACTACTGGCTTTGCGTTTCTCGCTAAGCACAGTAGTAGCCTCGCGTGGAGAATCACACGCTGGATTTAAAGAGATTATATCCTCGCGATTAATCGCGAGTGTCAAAAATCTTGCGTTTATCGCAAGTTGTACTGGCTTTGCGTTTATTGCTAAGCTCAGTAATAGCCTCGCGTGGAGAATCACACGCTGACTTTAAGGAATTTTTATCCTCGCGTTTATCGCGAGTGTCAAAAGTCTTGCGTTTCTTGCAAGTACTACTGGCTTCGCATTTTTCGCTAAGCCGAGTAGTAGCCTCGCATGGAAAATCGCATGCTGGCTTTAAAGAGATTTTATACTCGCGTTTCTCGCGAGTGTCAGAAATTCTGCAACTAGCGCAAATCTTACTGGCTTGGTGTGGAATATCACACGCTGGCTTTTCCTTGATTTTAAGGCAAGTTGTAACTTCGCGTTTAACGCGATAATGACCGATCTCGTGATTAGCGCGAGCCAGTTTGCGAGGGACCATAGCCTCACGTCCATTAGCCTCGCGTCTAAGGCAGGCTTTGAGGGCTTTTCGCCTTGCTCTCCGATTCCTATTTCGGAGTTGGGTTCTGGTTAATCCAGTTCCCAGGTCTTCTTCGGCAGTAGATAGGTCATCCTCTGCTAAGATTTCCTGCCCGAACACCGGCGCTATGGCCGCGGTCTCCAAGGATCTCCGTTCCTCAGTGGATTCCTTTTTACCCATTGCTCGGGTATTGGAGCGCACGCGACGATAGTGTCGTGTGTCGTTCAGGTTACCTGATGATTCAGAGGAGAGGTACTCCTCGTACTTCTGCTGGTCGATTTCAATGACCAGTATGTCTACGTCGGATCCGATCAAATCGACGTCCGATTGCGCCACAATCTCTTCATCAGTGAGAGATGGCTCCCACTGTGGTCGCTAGTTTGTTCGCAGCGAAATTTTCTCGCCTTCCTTCCATTGAATAAACTTGAATTACAATAGAAGAGAACAAGATAAAAAGAAAGAACAAACGAGAGGATTTATATGTATATCGCTGTCTTTTACAATGAATTGTGCGATCTGTGGTGATGGGATCTGTCAAGTAGCTCCTTCGGACGATCGAACGTCGAACTCTTCTCCCTTGAAGATGACGGCCGGCTGTAAATGATCTTCTCTGGTCTTTTACGAACTCAAGGCTCTATGCGTAACTTGAATTCTCCAAGAGGAAAAGATCTCAATTGCCAAAAAGAAGACCTCTAGGGTTTCACCAAGAAGGTATTTATAGCCCCAGGTCAATGCAAGAGTTTCTATCTAAATAGAATTCGCACTCATCAAGGATTCCAATCAAATATCTTAGTTTTGATTTAAATCTCTTGATTTAAAGTTCTGATTGGACTTGGTTTGGGTATTTGGATAAGCCCAAATTATAATCTCAATCAATTTGAGATTCTGGTTATCTGCTTACGCGGAGCTAATCGCATCAAGACGCGGCACTAAATAACCAGAATGCGGAGCTAACGCGGAGCTATTCGATAACTTCGTGTTTTACTCAAACGCGAGGCTAAAACTAGCCAGACGCGGAGCTACTGAATTAGCTCCGCGTTCTGTTGTGGAAAATCCTTTTAATTTAGAAATTTTCACTGCCAACATTGACAGGTGTAGTATCGACAACTACAAAATCCACAGGAAAATAAAGGTTTTTGATTTGCATTAATACATCTTCAATCACGCCTTTAGGATGTCTTTCTGATCTATTAGCTAATTGTAGTATGACTAGTAGTAGTTTGATTCTCCCAGACGCAGTTCTTTGTAAACCGAGTATGATAATTTGTTTACACTAGCACCCAAGTTTAGTAGAGTATTTTAATATTAAATTAACATATCACACACAAAATATTTGGAGATCTAGGATTTTTGTACTAAAGAGGCATTTCGGAGCGAAATAAACCATTTACCTGCTCCATCAAGCATACCTTCTTTTGCACATTGTGGCATCTTTTAAACATGTACAAATCCTTTAAAAATTTTGCGTATGATGGTACTTTTTTGATTGCTTCAAGTAGAGGAATATTGATCTATACCTATTTGAAGATTTCAAATATGTCAGCATAAGAATAAATAAATATTTTTATTCTTCAAACATTAAGGGAATGGTACAGGTGGCTTATAAATTGAGGGAGCAGTCTCATATAAATTGAGGGAGCAGTCTCATTTGGTTCATCATTGACTTTCTGTGCTAGATCATTTCCTTGTTTTTTTTTTATCATTGTTGCTTTATGAAATAGGCCCATCAAGCACTTTGCCACTTCTTAAACTTGTACTAGCAGATATCTCAGATATGTAATTATTAATTGAAGAAGAAATATTGTTTATGCCATTGATTTTACCTAAAGTATTGGCCTTCAGTTGAAATGGAAGCTTACATTTTCTTGAGTTAGCAGTGCTGAACTAAGGTGACTTATCTGAGCTAGAATATTGTTAAAGTTGTCACATTCTGGCTGTTGATAGTCTGTTGCGACTAAATGAATTGTTGGTGTGCTTGGATCATCTGATCCATTCTCTGCTATTTGTATGAAGTTATCCTCTAAATTTCACTTCAGTGGTGTTAGTATACTGAGGTTGAGTTGATGGTTGGATGTACTACTGTAGTGCTTGTTTGGCATGAGCTTTCCAACCGAGATTATTAGTATGTGAATTATGGGTTATTTACCGGGTTGGGAACTGTGTTACAGGCATAAGCTTGTTCATTCAACACTTCTTTAAAAACTAGGAGAGTTGGACAATTGTGACTTACGTATCCTTATAATTTGCAAATATCACAAATCTCTAGAACTTCATCTATCACTTCTACAGTTTCTTATATCTTTGTGATCAAATCTTAAACTTTTTTTGTTAATGAAATTAATAGTGTAGTTATGTCTTTAGTTTCTCCTAATTTAATAAGTCCACCTTTTTTATTTGAGGTTTCTCTATTAATTGGTTTCATTCCAAAGTATCATTTGTTTCCAGGCTTGTGAATTTCACATTTCCATACTTTTTCAGCGTCCTTACTCAAAAATCACTATTGCAGATGGTTTCAATAAATTACCATGTTATAATGTTAAATCCCTAATAAAAGAAACTCACGGTTCTTCATATCTCAAAGCCATGATGTGAGCATGATTATAGAAAAGTTTTAAATTTATACCAACAATCGAATAAAGTTTCATTTTCCTTTTGGCGATAGGTGATGATTTGCTTTCCCAAATAATTAGTTCAACGTGAGGGGAAGAATTTCTTTAGGAATTCCGTTTGCATCTCATCCCATCTTCCAATTGAATTCGGGCATAAGGAGTACAACCACATTTTATATTTGTCCTTTGAGGAGAATAGAAAGAGTTAATATTTTAATTGCTCTGTGTTAATATTTTGGAGATTGATAGCAGTGCAAATTTCTTCGAATTCATGAAGATGAAGATATTGGCTCTTCGTGTCTATCCTATGGCACTTAGGTAAAAGTTGTATGACCCCAGATTTTATCTCAAAGTGCCCTACATTTAAATGAAAAATAATATAAGAAGGTTGGGTTGTCCGATCTGATTGTAAGTAATCCCATAGGGACCTCCCAGTGCCTCCATATTGAGTTGATTGTATTTGTGTTATGACCCCCAAATCCGTTATTGTTCTTGTCATTATTCATTATATTTTAATTGTTAGTGCTCATGTTGTGAAGTAAATGACGGATCAGAAGTATTACTTGTGAATCTCAGCATGACCGAACGAGTTTACTGTTAGATATTCTCCTCCACTGGTGATGAATATCATATTTCGCATATTTATATCCCTCATTTTATCTATTTTTGTATATAAATAATTCTACTAGAATATTTTAGTTGCAGTTTTAGTTAAGTATTACTACAACAATGATTGCATGAAATCAATTGAAGACCGGAAAAACCATGTCCAAAGGAGCAAAAAGGATAAAGCTATAGAATTACAGAGCTAAGAGCCACCAAAATTGAGCTCAATCATGTAAATAAGAAGACAAGAAAGAGATATCAAGTGCCAAAGGCCAGAGTTTTTGGAGGCTTACTTTTGTTGCTAACTGGCAGCAACAACTGCCAACTAGCGGCAAAAGAAAGGAATTTCCACATTGGATTTTTGGTACTGACTCATATATGGAATAAACTCTTTTAAGAGCTTTGACCATCATAGATTAGCAATCAATGCCACTATTTTACGAATCTTAACAAATCTAAATATGATATTTTTCTTAGAGCTTTAATGTAATTTTGTTGCTCTGTATACACAACTGCATTAGGGTTTTGAAAACCTTTGGTCTATATATTGGTTGTGATACTTGTAAAATAGTTTTTACTTACTTTTTGATAATTAATAAAATTAGAGCTTAAGATTTGGAGAGGGACGACCGCCATTCTAGACCTTAGCAGCGCTCAAACCACTGCTCTTTGTTAAATTCGTATAGGTAATATTTAATTGTTTTAATAGATTGATTTAATTGTTTTTTTAGATTAGAGTTTTAATCACTCTAGGATAAGTAGATTTTTCTACGTGCTTTATAAACAAAAATATAATTTTTGTAGTTAGAAGCATGCATAACTTAATTACATTAGTCCTAGGATGTAGATGAAATAAGATTAATAATTCATAACATGAATTTTTCTAATCTTCTTTCTAAAAGAGTTAAAGTCAAGATTTTTCCATAAATAAATTAAAACTAGGAATTCGTAAATCAAATTTTTGTTTATAAATTATGCTTAATTTAAAGTTTGATAATCTATGCTTAGATTAGGTTTCAAATTGATATTCTTTATTTTTGTTTATAGAATTATCAACTAGACATAATTTTTTTTAAGAGGATGTTACTTTTAATGATTTATACTTACACAATACTTGATAGATCATACTTTTGATGATTTATACTTACAATTGTTAATTTGATTTTAATTAAGTATCCATAAGTATGATCTATCAAGTATTGTGCAAGTATAAGTCATCAAAAGTAACATCTTCTTAAAACAAATTATGTCTAGTTGATAATTCTATAAAGAAAAGTAAAGAATATGAATTCCAAACCTAATCTAAGTATAGATTATCAAACTTTAAATTAAAAATAATTTATAAAAAAAAATTGATTTATGAATTCCTAGTTTTAATTTATTTATGGAAAAATCTTGACTTTAATTCTTTTAGAAAGAAGATTAGAAAAATTCATGTTATGAGTTATTAATCTTATTTCATCTACATCCTATGACTAATGTAATTTAGTTATGCATGCTTCTAACTAAAAAAATTATATTTTTGTTTATAAAGAAATAGTTGATACACAACAAATTTTTGGCGCTATTGGCAGGAATTAATGATGTTTTCTTTCTTTTTTTTAAGTTTTACGAGTTAGCATTGTATGTTGAGTATGTAAGGATACTGAAGTACAAATACATGGAGCTAAGAAGGACAAGTGCAACAACAGAGAGGTATTGCAAAAATGAGAACCTAAGCCCCCTGGTTTTGCAGTTAATTAGTGATAATTGCTGCCAGTCAGTGGCTGATAAGCCTACCTCTGCCCCAACTTTTTTTTTGCTTTGCAGTTTAGGTTTCTGATCATTTCTTAAAATATCTGTAGGAGCATCATATTTTCTTTGTCCATGTTTCTCTAAATTTTTTCTCACTACGCTACGTCTGATACTTCATGAATTAGTTATTAGGTCACTCGCTCATTCATCCATCTAAGTTGGTTTTTGCTACCTGTGATCAATTTGGTCTACACATGAGATCATAGTTTATCATAGGTGGAAAAATAGACCAACCCATTCCAATTCTTTAGGAGTATTGTTACTAGTTGTGCACATCACTACCATCATGCATGAAACTTCCATAAGCAGCGGGTAACAATTATGGGAGGAAATCGTAATACATCAGTATACTTCCTGAGTTCACTAGATCTGGTTCTGAAGATACATATCTCTTTATAGTAAATTTTAGGAGGTATTCATGATGATCAAATTGCAACACTTGTTGAAGCATGCAATCAAGCTACACTTCATTCCATTTGCTTTGAAAGATAACGCCAAGAAGTGGCTATATAGTATGCCAACTGATTATATCATTTCTTAAAATGAATTTGTTATAATATTTCTTAAGAAGTAGTATCCTACCATAAGGCATTAAAGATAAGAAATTCCATCAATTAATTCCATCAAATGTAGGGAGAACCAATTTGCAAACATGTGGAACGATTCAAGGATCTCTTAGTATGGTGCCCCATCATACTATAGAAAAGTGGTGATTGTGTCAAATACTGTACAATGAATCAATTACACTTCCAAAACTCTCTTAAGTCCATGTGTCATGGGGAGTATATGAGGAACAAGCTTAGGATTTCTTAGAGGACTTAGCGTGTAAGACTATACAGTGGAAATATCTTGCTGAGAAGCTCAGCACTTCGACTTCTATAAATAAGGTTGGATCCATAGCATTGACAACTCTATAGTTGCCAAAGCTAAGGTTGCAACTCTTATGAGAAGAATTGAGGCATTGGAAACTCGAAGTGCTTCGTAATTAAGTCAAGTAAATCAATTACATTGGAAGCTAAGGTTGCAACCCTTATGAGGAGAATCTAGGTATTGGAAACTTCTAGTGCTTCACAATTAAGTCAAGTAATTAATTACAAATTCTCATGTGCTTTAATTGTGGAACTCCAAATTATGTTATGGAGGATTATCCACTTCTATTGAGTCCTACAAGTCAAATGCTTGTACAAACTAATGCTTTATGTCCATGATCCACGAACAATCTATACATTCTAACATACAATATAGGTTGGAGAAACTGTCTAAATCTTTCTTGGAGTCAGTGACAATATCAGGGAGCAGCTAACACTGACATGACTACTCCAGTCGCTCGTTAGTTTCCAAGACCAAATGTGGGTGTCTATCAAACTCGAACACTACGAACCATTGGAAAAATATATTAGACTACCTGCACCTAATAACTCTTATCCACAAAATGGGTCTAATAATGATCACAAAAGTGATTGTTCTCACTTGAGAAAAACATTGAGAATCTTCTGAAAGCCTCATCTAACATTGAAACTAACATTCAAAATCTTATGAAAGTGATAGTTGACTTTATTCAAAGAACCGACTAGCACTTGCTTATAAATTCTCAGTCGATTAACAAATTTAGAGCAGTAGGTTGGGCAACTTGTGAGTCAAATGAGTGAATGTGGCAAGGATATCTTTCTAATGTCAGTTCCTTTAGCTCCATATAGTCACATATCATCCAAATTAATACCATTCATATGCTTCATTCTGGCAAGCAGAATGACAACCACGTAGACATGCCACGTGATTCCACTCATATTGGGCTACACTCCATGATTCCACCACGAGTGCATCGTCATCTCATATTCCATCAACACTATTACTATCATCCCATACAACGCAACCTAGCACATCAGAGGAGCCTGACTCCTAAGCCTAGGGCCCCCTATCCAAATCGCATAAAGAAAAATGTTCCTCAGTTCGAGCACATCATTGAAATATTCAAGCGAGTAAAGGTAAATATCCCTCTTCTCGATGTGATTCAATAAGTACATGCTTATGCAAAATTCTTAAAAGATCTATATATGCATGAAGAAGATGATAGCTAATGTTCCAAAGAAAATCACTTTAGATGCTAACATTTTTAATATCCTTTCCCAATCGGTACTTGTAAAGTACAAAGACCCTAAAAGTCTTACTGTCTCTTTTACTATAGAAGCTACAGTGATTGAGAGAGCCTTGCTGGATTTAGAAGCAAATGTCAATTTGCTACCTTATCTACTATACCAGCACTTAAGATTGGGCAAGTTGATAGCTAGCCAATAGGACTGTAAAGAAACCTATGGGAGAGATTGAGGTTGTTTTGATTAGGATTGGAAAATTTATTTTTGTAGTCAATTTCATAGTTCTTGAGACTCAACCTGTGGCGAATCTACTGTACTATATTTTAGTTATTCTTGGATGACCATTCCTAACCATTTCTAATGTTGTTATTAATTACTGGAGTGGTTGATGCGGCTTTCCTTTGGAAATATGACACTTGATTTGAATATATTTATTCTAGGACAACAGCCATCTAATCACATGACGAGCCCCTGATGTCGATTCAATCCAAGGGTTTTCTAGTGAGCACCTTGAGGAGGAATTTTTTGGTAAGCTAGATAGTTAGTTGATGAGAAGTTATTCTCAGATACATTAAGATGCACTAGAGACATGTTTGATATTTATAATCTTACCCTTAAATTCGGTCTTACATTTCACTTTCCAACTTCATGGCACAATTGTTGCAGTATTATAAAATTGGATTGAGTCAATTAACTCCAAACACCATAAATCTGTAAATTATTTCTATTTTTTTAAGAAAATCCTGATCCATCACGTACCGGGGCTTGCTTGGTAACTGATCAGTCTTTCTATACCAACATGTTGAAATTTATAACTCTAAATGACATTCCATCTTTGGAGATATTGTTTTTTTAATATGTATGATTTTTGATAAATATCTTAGAATTTTCTAGAAAAATCTCAAAATTGACAAAATACCTGATTTTAAATTTTCGATACAGTTAACAATTCGTAAATTGCTAAGTATAACTCTGCTGATTATTATATTGAGGATTGTATCGTGATCATCTCGTTTTCCTCTACCCTTTATATTTTTTAAGAATTTTTTCGATACTCTACAAAAAATGGATCCCATCCTACTAAAATAATAATATTTTACTAAGTGAATTCTATCTACCTCCACTGACCCGTTTTTATCTTTTCCTCTTGTCATGAAGACATTCTCCTGAAACTCTCATACTTTGGATATTTACATACAAAGGATCATTCTAATGTCTCCCCTTTAATTAATTTATTTTCTAAGTTACATAACATGTAAATGCAAACAATAAGCCCCTTCCTCTCCATTTCTCTCCATATGTTCTCTCAAAAATATGTTTTTCTTCTCTAGTTGCTTCTAGAGTGAAGCAGGTGTGGAGAAATTTAGTAGTATAAGATCTTATCTCAGTATACATGTTACTTATTTGCTCTTTTCTTTTTCTCATACTTGCTAGTTTTCCTATTTACATGGGTCTTTCTAGCTAATTTCTAGACTAAATCATATGTTTAAATTCATTATAAGAAATGCTTCATTCTATGAAAAATTGATGGTTGGAATCAATGAGGAACTGTTACCTAGCAGTCAAACCTGCTAGGTAGGGTTTGACCATGAGTTCGAGGGATAAAATTCCACTTGTAAGTATAGAATTTTGGGTATATCTAAATTTAGATGCTTGTTTATGATTATTTGACATATTGATGCTTATAGTATGACTTGCAAAATATTTATTTATTAGTGGAAAATAATGTTTTTGAAATTATCCTAGGGATCATGTTTAGCTCTCTGTACAAGTAGAATTGTGGGGTTCAGATTGTGCTAATAGAATAATTGGAATATTACAAACTTTATAAGAATCTGGAGATATGGAATCTTAGAATAATAACTACCTAGTAGTCAAACTTGCTGAGTAGTGGTTTGGCTTTGGTTAATGGGGGTAATTATTCACTCGAGAGTTTAGAATAGGGATAGACTTATAATTTATCATCTATTCGGAATAAAATATACTATTTAATTTGCAAATATTTATGGAAATTCATAATTGATAATTTTACGAAATGATACATTGGAGTTACTAAAACAAGTCAGTAGAGCTGTAATTTTGATGTTTTGATCATCTTATAATATCTTTAATGACTTAAACTAATTGATGATCAAATTCGCATAATTGTATATTAGCATGATTTTACTAAATTACTCTTGGATTGAAATATAATTTTATGGTATGATTAATATATGACCACAATTATGATAAACCAACATGAGAAAAATCGAAAGCTTTATGATTTAAGATCATTGAAAAATACTAGGATATTTGGGCTTAGTCTAGTTACCAGGTAATAATGTTGATAGTAATCTAGTGGTTTGTCCAAACCCATTTATCTTGAAATTTAGCCTAACAACTTATTTCGAGATATGGAATATAAATTTACGGTTGGAACATAATTGCAAATTGATGATAACAATATATATGTTATGGGCTAAAAACATTATTAGTTTCTTACATTACAATTAGAGGTTGTCTCAAACAAGGGTGTGATTCTCGTCTTAATAATCTAAGAGGAAATATGTAAATTCGGTTGGGAAATGAATTTAGGGATTCATTGTAATACGAAGGATTCAAGGTGGCATGGGTAGCTGAGCATTTAGGATCATGATTTATACTTAGACACTGGTAAATACTGTTTTATTTTATTTAATTCATGGCATAGTTTGTGGTGCTCATGGTTGTAGATAAACTGATGATATATGACCTGCTTACTAGACACAAGCACCTGACAGTATGATTTAGTATAGCATGGTACTTAATGGATACTACATGTTTCCCATAGAGATATAGCATGGTAAGAGATTTACTTGGTTGTAAATGTGATATGACCTAGTTTGACATGGTGATTGGTTCTTAAATCATGTTATGACATGTATAGTTTGAGACATGGACATGCCATAATATCCTCATAAATCATATGTATCATATAGTTTGACACAGGGATGGGGAGAAAAGTCCTGATGGATAATGACTATATCATATAAGCTTATTGTTAGCCATGAAAATTTGGGGCAGAGAACTTCTACTATAGTCACACCCACGTGGTATATCCAAGGATAGATTTTAGTATTCCTGAATGATACTTTCGAATCTACAATATAGTTACGCATTTATTGTATAGTGCCTAACGATATGTTCTGACTTACATTCAGGGATTATAACCTAGTTCCGAGTATGTGATGAGTATCATATATTGTATTTTTCCTCCCATATTTTATCTACTTTTGTATATAAATAAATGCTACTCGGGTATTTTTAGTGTCTTTTTCAGATAATCCGATTCATACAAGGAGATGGCATGAAATCAGAGTTGAAGTAGGAAATCAAAGTCCGAAAAGTTACTAAAGTGAGCAAAACTACGAGACTATGATGTTTCAGAGAGTCAAAGTCAAATACGGTTGAGAAAATCAAGTACACAAGACAAGATACGCACAAGAGAAAAATCAGAGCTATTGGCTATATTTGAGCCGCCAAATAGCTGTTTTAGCCGCCAATTGGTGGTCTAATAGTGGATTGACACGTTAATTTTTCTCCCACGGCTTCGTTATAATCTTCTAGTTTCACAATTTCATTATAATTGGGTTTGGATTTCTGAAGCCTATATATTGGCCGTATTCTTATATTCTAGGGTTTTATGCAGTAGTTAATTTAGATTAGGATTTAGTTTGTACTGGTCTTTCATTAATAAAATTAAGGCTTTGCGTGCTCCAGAGATAAGCCATTGCTTTTAATTCTTTATTCGCTTTTTAGATAGAGTTAATTGCTTTCTAGTATAGATTTATTTGCTTTCTAGATTAGATTTAATTGCTTTCTAGAATCATGAGTAGCTAATTAGTTTAGCTCTAGGATGTAGATGGAGCTAGGATCCACTATGTAATTGCTTTCTAATATTTTTCTTCTTAAATAAAATTAATAAAAACTTGATTTTTCTATAAAAGATTAAAATACAAGAACTCGAAGATTAAAACTTTGATAGGTTATACTTGAATTAGGTTTCTTGGTAGCCTATGCTTAGTTAGGGTTTGGGGTGGTTGATTTTATCTTTTTCATTGAATTATCTAAAGATTTAATTTGTTTTTATGAAAAGTAGTATTTTTGATGAGTTATACTTGCACACCACTTGATAGCTCATACTTAGAGCACGTTAAATAAAGATTAAACTAAAAAGATCAAATTTTTATAATGGAAGAAGATAGTAGAAGTAAGAACATGGTTGGAAATTAGTGGATTTTAGATTCTAGGCTATTTAAATTAACTCAACTTCAAACTAGAATCTTTGGTTAGTCCGTTAGACTAAGAAAAGAGTAAGGAACGCAAAAACACTTTAGATCCTTATGGGACTACATGTACAACGCTACACCGACACTGTGCGCTTGCAGTAAATATCACATCAAGTTTTTGGCGCCGTTGCCGGGGATCGACGGTATTTTTCTTTCTTTTTCTAACGTTTTACGGGATTAACAGTGTGTGTTGACTGTGCAGGGACTAGAAAGTACAGATACAGGAAAATAAACAGGATGAGTTAAGCGTGTTGAGTTCAAGACAAAAAGTAGAGAACCAAATTCTCTCTTTTCACCGCTAATTAGCGTCATATACCGCATTTGGCAGTACTTAAGGTACGGAACGCCACAAAATTTTCCTGATATCTGTATTTAATGTCTTTGGTTCAGTAAAAAAATACAAAAAAAAATTAATCTTTTATTTTTATTTCTTTTCCATCTCTCTCCCTCTCCACCTTTTTCAAAAAAAAAAATTTTTTAAATGTTTCAAAATCAAACTGGTTGCTATCATTGTCGTGATCCATATCATAATTATTATCAGTGTCCATGGATAAGAAGTTCGCTAGGACTAGGTCATAATCAAATTTACAACACATATAATGAGGCTACGAGCGCTTCTTATACACAAAATTACAATTATGAATGGATGAATTATTCTAATTATGCATATAATCAAGAGCCATACCAAGAGAGTTCTCCATCTGATCCTTTCTTTATGGGCTATTCATCTTCATGTTCCACATTTAATCATGAACAAGATATTCAATTGAACATGTTAGATGAAAGATTAAAAAGATTAGAAGCAAAATATGCATGTCATGAGAATTTAGCTACAACCACTTTATATCTATCATCAAATATATATACGGATCCATCATATCCACCTTCAAATTTCACTCATGATCTCGAGATGCAATCATTTGAGAAAAATAAGGAAAATTACGATCATGAGTCTGAGGAACGAAGACATGAATAGAGGAAAATATAGAAGTTTTGATAAAATCATCCTCTCAAAAATCATGCTCTCAAATTGAATCTTGTATGGAAGATCTTCTCAATGCAATTTCTCAAACTAAACTTTTTGGAGATCAACCATCTAATAGTTTGAACATATCTTACTCCTTTTGAAGAAGATATAATTCAAAATGGGTTAAATAATTTTGTGCATGATGAGTCTATAATTCAACATTGTGATCAACCTATTCTAGACCATTATGACAATAATTATGAAGAAATTAGTGATAAAGAAAATACTTTGCTTGATGATTTACCTCATGGTGAGCTTACTAGTGACACATTTGATTCTTTTGATAAAAATTGTGAAGAAATTTGTGAAGAAAATTTTTTATCCCTACATAATAACTTGACTAATGATAAGTCCACTAGTATGCCATTTTCTTTTGTGAATTTTGATGACAGGATTGAAGAAAATTTGCATGACAAGCCTATAATGCTTGAAGATTGGAAGGAACTACAAAAGAAGAGATTATGGTACCTAATGATTTAGAAGGACGATCCAAAATCGAGCTCATAATTCTGCTACATCAAAATGAGTATGTTATTTCACAAGTTGATAAAACCAAAATACTTACTGCTATGAAAGATGCTCGTGGGTCAAATATCGACGATAAATGTACGATTTCCAACTTCAAAATTTTATTATTGAATAAAAAAATGAAAAGTAGAAATAAATTGAGAAAAATCAAAAACAAGATGGAGAGATTAAATACAAAATTGACAAAAAGGCTAAGCTCATCTATATCAAAACATAAAAGGACACATTATGAGAGTGGAAAGTGATTAAGAGGTCGTAACCGTTTAAATTTTCTAATAAGTGTATAATATTTGTATAATAGTTTTTTTTTATTTTACCACCCTTAGTTTGTGTATGAGGGCATATACGAGTCTAGGTGTGGGGGAATGGGTTATGATATTTTCTTCATATTTTTCTAGGATTTTTATTTTTTTTTAGATTTTTTTTTTTAGATTTTTGGGTTTCTTTATTTTACACTTTGGGTAGTTTTTAGGGTAACTAACTGAAAATAAAATAAAAATAAAACTGAAAAAAATTAAAAAAAAGCTGAAAAGAAAAATAAATTAGAAAAAATTTATGTATTTTTATCAATAGATCAAACTACTTACAGATAAAGGAACAAATTTAGATTTGAAATTTGATAGGAGAGTAGATTGGATGATACACTTTGAATTTTATGAAAAAGATCAAAATCTGAAAAATAAATATCGCTAACAGTAGTTTTGAGACAAGTATACATTTATTTTTTTCACTTCACAATAGTTTATTAGATTAAGGACAAAAATGGTAACGATTGAGTAAGTCTTCTCTCTCTAAAAAAAAAGAGGAAAAAAGAGAGTTATAAAATAATGGGGTGCGCCTGGTATTTAGGCAATAGCCTCAAGAGTGAAAAAAAAAACAGAGTATGATCCAAGTAATCGGGTATTTTGCGCCTAAGTAAGCGTGAATATTCGCATGAAAGGTGAAATATTCTTAAAAAAAAAAAAAGAAAAGAGTATGAACTAAGTAATCGGGTATGTTGCGCCTAAGCAAGCGTGAATATTTGCATGAAATGTGAAATATTCTTAAAAAAAAGAAAAAAAGAAAAAAAAATTATTATGAGAGAGGAGATGAATCATGAGTTAGAGTTGGAGTCCAAAACCGAAGTAGACTATCACACGTGCACGTAGATGTATAAGAGTCAATGGATTATCTGTCAGTGGGTATTGAAAGATAGGATTTAAATTTTTGATTAAAATGATAAGTGTATCTGATATGACGTTCGATTTGAAAATTGATAATCTAAATATGTTCTTGAATTTGTATATTAGTCAGATTAATTGATGAAAATATAATAAAAAAAAGATTTTAATTTTCTTTTGTATAAATTTATTATTTTTCTTGATTTTTGGTTATCCTTATTTTTTTTTCTTTATTCCTTAATCTATTTTCTTCATGAATTTTGTGGGTATATTCACTGCAAACCCTCACGAGACACAACTCGTCCACTAGGGTAACCTAGGGGTTTAAAGACTTGTTGCACGTGCTAGGTGCAATCACGATTCCTGCAAAAGTGAGTTAGGATTTTTATTTTTCTTTTTAGAATTAGGTTTTGCTCGAGAACTGGCAAAAGATAGGTGTGGGGGTGGGCACTTGTATGATACTGGAATCCAGCATGCTTCTTATTCAACTCATAGTTTCTATTAACTAACTTTTGACGTGATTGAGACCTCGACTTGTATTATTGTCATTACATCTTTACATGATTTATCTATTTTCATCTAGAATTCATGCTAGCATGACCTACATGGATATTTCATGCTTATGTGAACTTTTCTTAGTACTTTGTGGGTATGCTTTTCATCCTTTTTATGTATTTGCAAGGTTAAATCCTCTAGGAAGCTAATTTAGATTGCAGAGGTAAGAAAGAAGAACCTACCCTAATCAACGATCCATACTTTATTGACCAGGCCGATCACCAGTGAAGAGTGGAGATTTAAACTCTCATATTTTGTTATTTATATTTCTTGGTCTAAACACTGTCTCTCTTTCTTTTGATCTTTTGATATTATACATATTATGAATAGTTTGTCACTATCTGTAATCTCTTTTATTTATATATATGAAGTAGCTTTCTTTTCCTATATTAGCATGTTATTACATTATTTAATGTGGCGGTACTTATAATTATCCTAAGACCGGGTACCTGGAAGGTAGTTTTTTACCTACTTGTAACACCCCCATTTTGGGAAGCACCTGCAAAATAGGGGTGTTATATTTTCAGATCAAGCAAAGAAATATATATTTCGCCACCCGACTAGGGCAGAAACTCTTTATTGACTATCCTTCGAATGATATTGACCGGAGGAGGAAATTCATCTATATAAGCATTCCGAGGATGAATTTGTGCAGAGGTGCTGTCTAATTTAGAAAAAGGAGGTCTGATGTTGAGTGATGGAGTGCCCTAACTGACATGGTGTATGCATATTCCAAGATGTGTGAATTTCCATTTAATTGGAGAAAAGTGTGCTATCTGGTAGATGAATGGACACTCATTGTTGTCGGAATAAGTAAAGCAAAGGGATCATGTGAGTCTCATATCCCTATTGTTTTTGAGGCATTCATTTAACTGATTTCAATTTTGTTCTTGCCTTGTGTAGAATTTAACAACTATCATGGAATGTCAATCGAATTTGTGAGGGAGCTTTTGCCCTTCACTTTGAAAACCTAGAGAATGAAGAGATGGGGAAACTGTCGTTGGATAAACCATTGTCATCTTCTTAAGTTCATATGTTTGCCGCCCCTCCTACAGTTTAAGGGAGAAGGCGAAGAAAAAGGCCTTTGCCTCTGAACGAAAACGATGAAGAAAAGAAAAGCTGATGCAGCCCCGACTCCTGTTCCTAAAAGGAAGTCAAATGAAGAAGGCCAATGTGGCTCCTTTGTTCACTCCTGAAAGGCAGGTCAGGACAAAGAGAAGGTCAATAAAACTCCTGTCGTGATGCTAGAGGTTGAAGTGCCTTCACATCGGACCTATCTGCTAAGGAATCAAGTCAGTCCGCTCAAGGGTTTGGACGTTCACTGCAGATGGAAGCTAAAGAGGAACACTTTAGTGAGTCCGCGGTGTTACGATGAGTGTCATATATTACATATTTATACCCTCTATATTATCTATTTTTATAAATAAATAATGCTACTCAGATATTTTTAGTATGTTTTCAGATGAAACATATTCCTACAAGCAAATGACATAAACTAAGAGCCGGATTAGAAAACCAAGTCCAGAAAAGAATTAAAAGTGAATAAAGTTACAAGAACATGAAGTTTCAGAGAGCCAAAATTCAATACAGTCATTCATATCAAAAGGAAGAGACCAAAATTTTATGCATAAGAAAATAGAAGCCAATATTCCATACTTTTGCCGCGGCAATTGCCGCCAATTAGTGGCACTTTGGGGCCCACATGTCATGAAATGTTTACACGGTATTCGGTGTAATTTTGTAGTTGTTTAGTTTTATTAAAAATAGAGTTTAGTTCTCTGAAACATATATATTGGTCGTGTTCTTGTAACCTAGGATTATCATGTTATTTTATACTCTTGTTTAATTAATAAAATTAGGATTTTACCAAAGGGGTGACAGCTGCTATATCGTGCTCCAGAGGTTTTCCATTGCTCAGAAGTGCATTATAATAAGTATAAGTATTTTAATTTCTTTCTAAATAGATTTAATTGCTTTATAGTATAAATTTATTTGCTTTTTAGTATAGTTTTTTTTTCTTACTTTGAATCAAAATAGAAATTTTTATGGCTTTCACAAATAAAAATAGGATCTTTTTAACTAGGAGTATGAGTAGCTAATTAGCTTAGTCCTATGATGTAGATGAAACTAGAGATCAATTTTATATTATTCTATTTGTGTTCTTTGTAAAATAAAAATAAAAAATATAGGACTTTTCCATGAAATAATAAAAATACAAGAACTCGTAAATTAGAACTTTGATAGCCTATGCTTAATTTAAGTATTTTGATAGCCTGTGCTTACTTAGGGTTTGGAGTTGTTAGTATTCGTTTTGTTTAATTAATCTAATGATTTAGTTTATTTCTATTCAAAAGTAATTTATTTGATGAATTATACTTGCACGACACTTGATAGTTCATACTTAGGATGCTTTAAGTAGCTAAAAGGTCAAATTTTTATTGTAGAAAGAAGATAAAATAGATAATATTTGGATGTGAAATAGTAGATTCCACATCCTAGACTAATTAGAATAAGTCGACATCAATCTAGAATCATAGTTAATTCATTAGATCAATAGGATTAGTAAGAATGAAAAAACACTCTAGATCCCTATGGGAACGACCTATAAAACGCTACAACCGACGCTGTGCACTTGTAGTAAAATTATCACATCAAGTTTTTGGCACCGTTGCCGGGGATCAACGGTGTTTTCTTGCTTTTCTAACATTTTACAGGTTAACAGTGTGTTGAGTGTGCAGGAATCTATAAGTTCAAATACATGAAGCAAAAAGGAACGACAAAAGTGATGTGTAAAATCTACTGCAAGCATACAGTTTCAATTGTAGCGCTTAACAGGTCATTCCCACGAGAATCTAAGGTGTTTTGCATTCTCACTAATTCTTTAGTTCTATCAAAATTAACTATGAGATTCTAAATTGAGAGGATTACTTATAAATCATAAAGTTTAGTTTAGGAATTCAAATCCATTAGAATAATAACTTAACTGTAACGCCCCCGTTTTTCAGCTGCTTCCCAAAACGGAGAACGTTATTTATTACTTGAACTAGACAACCCAACAGTTACAGGATCTTGGAATAAGCGTAACTATTGCCACAATCAGATGAATAAATAATATGTCTGAAACCGAAAAGATTTCATTTATACAAAAAGTTTATTACATAAAATGGAACACTGTTTTAAATATGAACACAAAAAAAATCAAAAGAGAAAGTAATGGCCAGACAAAAGAAAATATAAACAAAATATACAAAGGTTCTCTAGATGGTACTTCGCTTGCCTATTGTTATTCGATCTGTCCAATGAAGTACGGGTCTTCAACTGGGGCTGGATCCCCTTCTTCACCTTCCAAATCTGGGTTCAAAACGTAGGGGATTAAACCCAGCAAGTAACACATTTAAAAAGAGAAATTGTGTACTATCATATTATAGGAATATCAGTGTGCGTGAGCATATTTATGTCAGTGTTGTTTGTATACATATAAATTAAACATGAAAGTAAGCATGCATAAATAAATAAATATGACAATAACTACATAATGCATAAATAAATAAACATGACAATAACTACATAAATATGACAATACTGTTCTGTCTATTTAATTCTATATTCTATTGGTCTCAGTCACCGTCCAATTTAATTGTAGAAATTGTATTAATTGATAAAATAGCGCTATTCTCTATTGTCGTATAAGTGCTCTGCATACCTGGGACCTGGCCACAATATTCATGACACTGAACCATGACATGCCACTAGGCACTACAATCAATTTCCGTACTGTATTATAGTAACAGACATATCACTCTGGGTAATTATCAATTGGTGATCCAGTAATTACCCAGACCGCTGCAGTAAAAGAATCCAGCCCTAACAATACAATCAATTCTTAGACGGCAAGGTTCTTATCCATTATATAGTTTCTCCCATCCCCGTGTTCATAATACATTATGCACATGAAAATTTTATAACCCTTCTTTAATTGTTTTTCAATTCATGATAACATACTTGTATTTTTCATGAATGTACATAACATGTAGTATCATAACACATAATTTGTAATATCAAAGCACATGACTTGCAGTATGCTAAATCAACACATGATATATTAGTACACAATTATATCACAATGCATATCATTAAAATTATTTCAATAATTTTGTTTCACTCTCAATATCGATCAATAATCCAATTTGAGAACCAAGTACATCATATAATAATACTGTATTATTTCCATCTATCAATTATTCCCAATTAAGGTCCAAGCCTAATCCATAAATCATTTAATTCATTAAGTCTAACCCACTAAATTCCCACTTATTCATATTATTATTATTATTATTTTATTTTTTTTTTGCTTTTCTGTCCAGCCCAGGCCCAAGCCTACTATTTTTAAATTTATTGTTATTTTTCTTCATTTTTTGGCCCAAGTCCAATCCTGCCCACTTCTTTTATTTTTTTATTTTTTTTAATTTTTATTGGGCTGGGCCAGGCCCAGTTTCTTATTTTTAATCTTTTCTTTTTCTCTTTTTTTTTCTTCTGGGCTGGCCGAGGCCAGTCTGTTTGGTTTTTTTTTTCTTTGTCTCTCTACTCTTGGCCTAGCCCACCAAATCATCTCCTCAACCTTCTCTCTGTTACTGTTGCTTCTTCCTCTTCTTCGTTCCCCTCTTCTTCTTTCTTTTTTTTCAATTTTATTTTATTTTATTTATTCACCTATTTGCAAAATTTATTATAAAGAACATAATTGTAAAGAAGAGCATACGCATATCAAAAATAAAATTTCTACTCCAAATCCAAATTTAATTTAAACAAAATGACTAACATTTAGTTACGTTGCAACAATATAATCAAAAGAAGAATTATATAATTAAAAAAAGACAATCAATTCGATTGTGCACTAAAAAAAAAAGGAAGTGTGTTACTTACATCAGATTTTCTTTAATCTTTTTCGATTTGTCTTTAATCTTTTTCGATTTGTCGACCCTATTTCTTCCCCATCTCCTTCTCCTTCTCTTTTTATTTTTATTTTTAAATTTTCTTCTTGGTTCTGTTGGTGCAACCAGAGAAAATGAGAAAGAGAGTAAAGAGTGAGGTAGAGAGGGAGGCTAAGAGATTAGAGAGTGAGGATGTGGGCTTTTATTTTTCATTTTATTTTTTTCTTTCTTTTTTTTCAATTGGTTTTTCATACGACCACCGCCCATGTTTCGCGGTGGCTTGCGAGGGCAGCCAGCTCATTTTTTTAAAAAAATTAAATTATTATTTTATTTATTTATTTAATAATTTAGTAATTTCGATTTCGTGTAACGCTCTCCGAATGCTACCAAATTAATGTAGGGTATAGTACCCAATGAGAGGAACACTACAAAATTATCCATTTATTATTTCGATGTCCGGAATAAATGAACTAAAATTCTGAAGTAATTAGAAGGATGAATTTAATATTATTAAATTAGCAATTTTGAGAGTATTTTTCGGTCTCGTAAGAAAAATCTCCAAAAATCCTAAATATTAGAAAATTAATAATCGTGAATACCGAATGTCATTTAGATTTGTGGATTTAAAGTTACGTTCACCGAAAGTTATTTCGGTGTCCAAAATTGACTTTGGTGAATTTATTCGGCACCATTGGTCTCAAGAGAGCAATACAGATAGCTCGAAATTTAGGGTATTGCATCCTACCCACCTAACAAAAGAATTTCATCCTCAAAATTCCAAACTAAACGATATACCTGTATTCACGGGTACCTATTTATATATAAAAATAAAATTCAATTGACATACCTGATCATGAGAAAATGTATGGGTACTTTATCCTGATATCCTTCTCAAGCTCCCAAGTTGAATCTCTTAGTGATTGTGTATCCTAGGAAATAAGAACCAACGGTATCACTTTGTTCTTAAGGACCTTCACCCGTCGGCCGATAATTGCTACGGGATGCTTCTCATATTTTAGGTCTGATTTCAAATTTACCTCGGACATATCTACTACTTTGTGCTCTTCACCCAAAAATTTCTGCAATTGTGATACATGGAACACATCATGAACAGTTTCCATCTTTGATGGTAATGATAATCGGTAGGCAGGACTTCCAATCCTTTCCACGATCTCAAATGGTCCGATGTATCTTGGACTAAGCTATCCTTTCTTGCCAAATCTAATCACACCCTTCATTGGGGATATCTTAACAAATATTTTATCTTCTACTTCAAACTCCAGTGATTTTCTGCGTTGATCTGCCCATTTCTTTTGTTTGTCTTGTGCCGCCTTCATGTGTTTTCTGATAACCTTCACTTGCTCTGTTGCTTGAGTAATCAACTCTGGCCCTAAAATACTTTGTTCTCCAACCTCGTCCCAACATAATGGAGATCTTCATGTTCGCCCATACAAAGCTTCAAATGGTGCCATTTTGATACTCTCCTGATAAATATTATTATAAGAAAATTCCACCATATACAAATAGTCTTCCCAAGATCCACCAAAATCCAACAAGCATGCTCTAAACATATCCTCAAGTACTTGGATAATCCGTTCTGATTGACCGTCAGTTTATGAATGATAAGCTGAAGATAGATTCAAATGTGTCCCCTGACTATCCATTAATTTCTTCCAATAGTGTGATCTGAACTTTGTATCTCGATCTGATATAATGCTAACTAAGACTCCATGCAATCTCACTATTTCTTGCATAAATTTTCTGGCTAATATTTATGTTGACTGACCAACTCTAAATGGAATTAAATGAGCTGATTTAGTCAGTCGGTGCACAATTACCCAAATTGCATTATTGCCCTTGGTGCCCCTAGGTAAGCCTGTAACAAAGACCATCGATATTTGTTTCCACTTCCACTCCACTATTGCTAATGGTTGGAGCAATCCAACTGTCCTTTGATACTCAGCCTTCACTTGCTGGCAAATAGAACATCTAAATACATATATGGTAATCTCTTTTTTCATGCCTGGCCACCAGAAATACTTTTTCATATCCTTATACATGTTATTGCTTGCAGGATGAATAAAATATATTGATCTATGAGCTTCCTGTAAAACTCTATCTCTTACTTTCCCCTTAGGTACCCATAATCTTTTCTTGAACTTAATGGCCTTGTCTGAGTGCATTTTCATTTCTGGTCTCTTGTCTGCTTCTATCTTATTCTTTAATCTCTGAAAATTTTCATCTCCAATCTGAACTTGTTTAATCTGCTCTATCAATGGTGACCGTAACTATATCTCCATAAATTGTGTTGTCCCTCCTGATAAAATTACTTCCAATTCTATCCTTTGCATCTCCATTAAAATTTCTTTTTGCTGAGTTAATCTCTCCACTGCAGGCCTCCTACTCAGTGCATCTGGCACTATATTAATCCTTCCTGGGAGATACTTAATTTCTAAATCATAATCTGCTACCAACTCCAACTATCGCCTCTGTCTCATATTCAGTTCCTTCTGAGTGAAAATATACTTCAAATTTTTATGATCAGTGTATACTTCTACCTTCTGTCCTAGTAAATAATGTCTCCAAATCTTCAAAGCATGAATCACTGCTGCTAGCTCCAAGTCATGAGTTAGATAGTTTCTCTCATGGGGTCTCAACTACCTTGACGCTAACTCAATCACTCTCCCATTTTTGGTTAATACACACCCCAATCCCTATTTTGAAGCATCACTATAGACCTTCATTCCTTCAGAATCGTCTGGAATTGCCAACACTAGTGTTGTTGTCAGTCTTTGTTTTAATTCATCAAATGTCTTATTACATTCCTCTATCCAAACATATTCCACTCATTTCCTAATCAATTTAGTTAGAGGAGACACGATTTTTGCAAAGTCTTGTACAAACCGTCCATAATATCCAGCCAACCCTAGAAAACTCCGAATCTCCGACACTGATTTTGGTACAGGCCAATCCATTACAGCTTCTATCTTCTTAGGATCAGCTGATACACCATCTCCTGAAACTATGTGACCCAAGAAAGTAACCTTATCCAACCAAAACTCACATTTACTCAGTTTTTCATATAACTTTTGCACTTTCAGAGTCTGCAAAACTGTTCTCAAATGCTCAGCATGCTCTTCTTTATTTTTGGAGTAGATTAATATATCATCAATAAACACTACCACAAATTTATCCAGATTCCAAGCAAAAACATGGTTCATCAGATTCACAAACACTACTGGAGTATTAGTCACTCCAAACGGCATCACCAAATATTCATAATGACCATGTCTGGTTCTAAATACAGTTTTTAGAATATTTTCTGTTCAGACCCTTACTTGATGGAATCCAAAACGAAAATCTATCATCGAAAATACCCTTTCTCCTCCCAATTGATCAAACAGATCAGTTATTCTTGGTAATAGATATTTATTTTCGATTGTTACTGCATTCAAACCTCTATAGTCCACACACAGTTTTTGACTCGCATCCTTCTTTCTTACTAATAACACTGGAGTTCCCCAAGGTGAAATACTAGGCCTCACAAAACCCAACTTCAGTAGCTCTCTACTTATCTCTTAACTTCTTCTAGCTTTACAACTCCCATTCGATAAGGTGGCCTACAAACTGGTTCAGCTCCAGAGATTATATCAATAGTAAATTCTACTGCCCTTACTGGTGGTAGTCTAGGTATCTCTTCAGGAAATATTTCTAAGAATTCTGATACTACTGGGATTATTCCTTCTCCTACTTTCATAACTTCCAAAACTCCTCCTTTTGGGGACACCTTAGATTTAGCTGGTTCTAAAGATTGACTTCCACCAATAAATTCAAATTCTGAACAGCCAGGAATCTGAAATATTATCCTTTTTCTCCTACAATCTATCACCGCATGGAAACTACTCAACCAATCCATGCCTAAGATAACTTCATATCCTCCTCCATTAATAACTAACAAGTTGGCATAAAATTCTCTTCCATTAATCACTAAGGGACATAGCCTATATTTCTTATTAGTCATGATATTACCATTCTCAGTCTTAATGTCCCATCCCGCAAGTAAGATTGCAAAATCAATAGAATTGCGGGAACAAATATGATAGAGATAAAATAGTGTGAAACTCCAGAATCAAATAGAGCAGTTGCTGGTGTATTGCCAACTAAAATCGTACCTGCTACGACTCCCCCAGTGGTCTGAGCCTCCTCAGCATTCATTAGTCTAACCTGTCCCTATTTCTATCCTGCTCCTCTTTGGGCTCTGGCATAGGCTTGTTGTTATGTCTCTAAGGATCTCTTCTGGTTCGATCCTTCAGTCCTCCGATTCTGTGGTCCCATAGCAACTGGTCTCGAAGCTGGCTGATAAGGAACTCCGCCTGCTGGTTGTTGCCTTGACTGTGTTCTCGGACAATTAGTTATCTGATGATCTGCTGACCCACATATCATACATAGCACCAAAACTCTTCTACACTGCTTCTGAACATGCCCCAGCTTATTACAGAAATTGCATACTAAAGGAGCTCCTTTATTAACCACTACTTGTCGCTTTGCCGGAGGGCCTCCAAATCTCTAGGAAGAACTTGCTCCATGATTAAATGGCCTTTTAAATGTCGCCGACCTCCCTTCCTTAGCTACTTGCTCCAGGCGACATGCTACTTCGAACATCTCCGAGTAAGTCTTATAGTTATGACCTGCTAAATGCTCCCTTAGATGATACCTCAATCCTTGTTGGAACATATGTGCTCACTCCTCTTCATCTACTACTAGATTTGGAGCGAATCAACTGAGCCTCACGAACTCTGCAGCGTAGGCGTTTACAATCCGATCTCCTTGCTGTAGTGCCAGAAATTACTTCCTCATTTCCTGCCTTGCTGATGCATGGAAGAATCTGACAAGAAATGCTTCCACAAACTTCTCCCAGATTAGGGGTTCCTTGTGCTTTACTTCTTCAGAAAGCCACCATGTTCTAGATATATCTATCAACTGAATACACACTACCTCTACTCGATTTTCTTTTGGAATTCTTGCAGCCCTTAGAAAATTCTCCATATCTACAATCCACTGTTCAGCCTTCAGTTGCCCTTCCATACCAGAAAATACTGATGGTTGCAGCTCTGAAAGTCCGACATTATTCCAGTTCTTTCTGGCTCTTTAGAATGCAACATTCTTTCTAATATCATTATCGGAGTCTCCTGCGTCTATGCTACTCTTTGCACTAGGCTCCTAAGATCAGACGTATCATCTATTGGACTTGCACTCGTACTCGTAGGAGATCGGGTCGACATTATTCTGCAACAGACCAGATATGAATCAATAAAAAGAATTCAAGATAGATACCTCAAACGAATAGAAAATAATAGGATAGGCACAATACTAAATCTGATAGGTATCAAAGAATAAGAAATAATTATTACGAGTAAGTCATAGACATACTCTTATATGGCAGTAGTCCTATGATCTTCCACCTAAATCTAGGCTCTGATACCACACTGTAACGCCCCCATTTTTCAACTTCTTCCCAAAACGGAGGACGTTACTTATTACTTGCACTAGATAACCCAACAGTATAGGATCTTGGAATAACCGTAACTACTGCCACAATCAGATGAATAAATAATATGTATGAAACTGAAAAGATTTTATTTATACAAAAAGTTCATTACAAAAAATAGCACACTGCTTTAAAAATGAACACAAAAGAATCAAAAGAGAAAGCAGTGCTCAGACAAAAAGAAATATAAACAAAATATACAAAGATTCCCCAGATGGTACTTCGCTTGTCTATTGTCACTCGATCTGTTCAACGAAGTACGGGTCTTCAACTGGGGCTGGATCCCCTTCTTCACCTTTCAAAACTGGGCTCAAAACCTAAGGGATCAAACCCAGCAAGTAACACATTTAAAAAGAGAAATTGTGTACTATCATAATACAGAAATATTAGTGTGCGTGAGCATGTTTATGTCAGTGTTGTTTGTATACATATAAATTAAACATGAAAGAAAGGATGCATAAATAAATAAATACGACAATAACTACATAATGCATAAATAAATAAACATGACAATACTGTTCTGTCTATTTAATTCTATATTCTATTGGTCTCAGTCACCGTCCAATTTAATTGTAGAAACTATATTAATGGATAAGATAGTGCTATTCTCCATTGTCATATAAGTGCTCGTGTATACCCAGGACCCGGCTATAATATTCATGGCACTGAACCATGACATGCCGCTAGGCACTACAATCAATTTTCGTATTGTATTGAGTAACGGACATACTACTCTTGGTAATTATCAATTGGTGATCCAGTAATCACCCAGGCTGCTGCAGTAAAAAAATCTCGGCCCTAACAATACAATCAATTCTTATACGGTAAGGCTCTTATCCATCATATAGTTTCTCATATACCCATGTTCATAATACATTATGCACATGAAAATTTTATAACCCTTCTTTAATTATTTTTCAATTCTTGATAACATGCTTATATTTTTCATGACTGTACATAACATGTAGTATCATAACACATGATTTGTAATATCAAAACACATGACTTGTAGCATGATAAATTAACACATGATATATTAGTACACAATTATGTCACAATGCATATCATTAAAATTATTTTAATAATCTAGTTTCATTACAATATCAATCAATAACCCAATTTAGTAACCAAGTACATCATATAATAATACTGCATTATTTCTATCTATCAATTATTCCCAATTAAGGTTCAACCCTAATCCATCAATCATTTAATTCATTAAGTCCAAGCCCACTAAATTTCCATTTATTCATATTATTATTATTATTATTATTATTATTATTATTATTATTTTATTTATCTTTTCCTTTTCTGTCCAACCTAGGCCCAAGCCCACTATTTTTAAATTTAATATTATTTTTCTTATTTTTTTTGGCCCAAGTACAATCCAGCCCACTTCTTTTATTTTTTTTATTTTTACTAGGCTGGGCCAGGCCCAGTTCCCTATTTTTAATCTTTTCTTTTTCTTTTCTTTTTTTTTTCTTCTGGGCTGGGCCAGGCCTAGTCTGTTTGTTTTTTTTCTTTTTCTCTCTACTCTCGGCCTAGCCCACTAAATCATCTCCTCAACCTTCTTTCTGTTATTGTTGCTTCTTCCTCTTCTTCATTGCCCTCTTCTTCTTTCTTTTTTTTCTATTTTATTTTATTTTATTTATTCACCTATTTGCAAAATTTATTGTAAAGAACATAATTGTAAAGAAGAGCATACGCATATCAAAAATAAAATTTCTACTCCAAATCCAAATTTAATTTAAACAAAATGGCTAACATTTAGTTACGTTGCAACAATATAATCAAAAGAAAAATTATATAATTAAAAGAAAAACAATCAATTCGATCGTGCACTAAAATAAAAAAAAAGGAAGTGTGTTACTTACATCGGATTTTTGTTTTTAAATTTTCTTCTTGGTTCTGTTGGTGCAACCAGAGAAAATGAGAAAGAGAGTAAAGAGTGAGGGAGAGATGGAGGCAGAGAGATTGGGGAGAGTGGGTGTGGGTTTTTATTTTTTATTTTATTTTTTCTTTCTTTTTTTCAATTAGTTTTTCATATGGCCACCGGCCATGTTTGATGGTGGCTTGCAAGGGCAGCAAGCTCATTTTTTTTAAAATTAAATTATTATTTTATTTATTTATTGAATAATTTAGTAATTTCAGTTCCGTGTAACATTCTCCGATTGCTACCAAATTAATATAGGGCATAGTACTCAATGAGAGGAACACTATAAAATTATCCGTTTTTTAAACGAACCGAAATTCTGAAATAATTAGAAGGATGATTTTAATATTATTAAATTAGCAATTTTTGGATTATTTTTCGGCCTCATAAGAAAAATCTCCAAAGATCCTAAATATTAGAAAACTAATAATCGCGAATACCAAATGTTATTTGGATTTGTGGATTTAAAGTTACGTTCACCGTAAGTTTCGGTGTCCAAAATTGACTTCGGTGGACTTATTCGGCACCATTGGTCTCAAGAGAGCAATACAGAAAGCTCGAAGTTTGGGGGTATTACACTAACAATGAATTATCTTTTTCTTTCCAACTTTTTAAATATGTACGATCAAATAACACATTAAAAAGGTGATCTTTTTAATTTGATTATAATTAAGTGCCCCTAAGTATATCCTATCAAGTGATGTGCAATTATAGATCATCAAAGATAATATCTTTCTTAAATCAAATTATATCTAGTATATAATCTTATAAACAAAAGTAAAGAAATAAACTTCAAACCCTAATCTAAGCATAGGCTATCAAAAAACCAAACTTAAGTAACCTATCAAAGAAATTTGATTTACAAATATATTCTTTTCAATTTATTTATAGAAAAATCTTATTAATAATTCTATAAATAAAAATAAAGAATATGAATTCCAAATCTCATCTAAATATAGATTATCAAAATATGAATTATGCATAATCTATCAAAGAATTATGATTTATGAAATCTATCTTTAATTTATTTATAGAAAAATCATGACTTTATTTTTTTATAGGAAGAAGATGAGATAATTCCATGTTAGATCTATTAAACTAATTTCATCTACATCCTAGGGTTAAACCAAACTAATTATTCATACTACTAATTATCAAAAACCTATATTTATTTATGAAAGCCATGAAAAATTCTATTTTCCTAGAAAGCAAGATAAACCTATTTTACAAAGCAAATAAATATATACTAGAAAACAATTAAATCTATCTAAAAAATAAATAAAATATTTCTACTTAATAGAAAAAACTTAAAAATAATTGTGCACTTCTGGAGCACGGTATTACGGCCGTCACCCCTTCTACAAACCCTAATTTTATTAATTAAAAAGAGTACAAAATTACATCATAAAAACCCTAGTTTATAAGGATACGGCTAATATATAGGACTCAGAGAACCAAACCCTAATCTGAGTATAAGTTAGCAACTAAAAAATTACGTTGAAGACCCTGTAAAAAAATCATGATATATGGGCCCCATAGTGCCGCTATTTGGCAGCAATTACCGCTAAATGGTGACAAAATTTTGAGTTCTGGGCTTCAACATTCTTCTACATGATTTTCTGGATCTTATCTTTTGATATAAATGACTGTATTGGATTTTGGTTTTCTGCAGCTTCATAATCTTATAACTTGGCTCACTTTTAACTCTTTTCTGGACTTGGTTTCCTAATCCGACACTGAGTTTATGCCATCTTCTTATTTGAAAAGGTTTACTAGAAAAGCACACTAAAAATAACTGAGTAGTATTATTTAAATACAAAAATATATAATATGGAGGTTATAAATATGCAATATGTGACACTCATCAAAAAGACTCAGAAGTACACTACAAAAATTAGAGAGCCAAACTTTCTAGTTTTACTATTATTTTAGCGGCAATTGCCACCATTTAGCAGCACTTTTAGTGAGTCTCTCCGCCGTTTTCTCTCTGATTCTATGTTTTGAGTCTCTAATTCTATAAAAGAATACAAAAAAAATATAAAATTAGAAACTACAGGACATCACATTTTTCTTTGATCATATTTCTTCCCCATTTCATCTCACCACATCTCGCTTCTTGCATTAGTTTAGGAAATTCACGCATCCACTCACGCTCGCTAGTTCATACTATATTGGACCCACGATCAATTTGGTCAACTTGTGAGATCAGATTTGTTCATGAGAGACAAGTTGGTCAAACTGATCCCAATCCTTCAGGATCGGTGCTACCCATTGCATGCATCATTACCGTCATGTATCAAAATTTCACACGCAGTGGATAATCACTATGAATTAAAACCGTAGTATATCTGCATGCTTCCTAAATTCACTTGTTCTGATCTGAGGATGTATATTTCTTTATCAGTGAATTTCAGAAAGTGTGTGTGATGATAAACTGCAACACTTGTCGGATGATGCAATTAAGCTTCGCTTCATTCTATTTGCTCTAAAAGATAATGCCAAGAAGTGGTTATACAGTATGCCTACCGATTCAATCACTACTTGAGATGAATTCGTTACAGTTTTTCTTAAGAAGTGTTATCCCACGCACAAGACGGCAAAAATTCAAAATCAAATTAACCAATTCTGTAAAGTGCCAGAAGAACTCTTCTGGAAATACTTAGAATGGTTCAAGAATTTTTTAGCTCAGTGCTCCCACCATATGATAAAAAGTGGCGGTTGTGTCAAATCATGTACAAATGACTCGATTATACATCCAAAACTCTTCTTGAGTCCATGTGTCAGGGGGATTTTATGAGAAAGAATGAGGATGAAGCAAGGGACTTCCTTGAGGACCTATCATAGAAAATTATGCAGTGGAAGAGTTTCGCTGAGAAACCCTATGCATCAACTTCTGCGCATAAGGGTGGGATCCATAGCGTCGACAGCTCTATAGCTGTCGAAGCTAAAATTGCAGCTCTTATAAGGAGAATTGAGACATTGACGACTCCTAGCACTCCACTGGTGGATCAAGTCAATCAAATTCAAATTCTCACAAGCCTTAACTACTGAACTCCGAATTATGTTATGGAAGAGTGTCCATTATTAATGAATCACATGGATCCAACACTTGAGCAAGCTAACGCCTTATATTAACGACCTACGAACAATCCTTACACTCCTACATATAATCCGGGTTGGAGGAATCACCCAAATCTCTCATGGAGTTAAGGGTGATATCAGGGAGCCTCCAACTCTAACATGCAGCCTCCACCTAATGGTCAGTTCCCGAGACCTAACGTGGATGTATATCAGCACCCAAATGCTACGAATCAATCAAACAATCATAATAGACCACCTGCACATAATCAATCATATCCACAGCAGGGGTCTAAAAATGATTATGATAGACAATTAACAACACTTGAAAAGAATGTGGAGAACTTTTTCAAGACAACATCCAATTTAAACACACAAATGCAAAATTTAATGAAAATGTCTACTAACTTTACACAACAGACTGATCAACAACTTCTTGCAAGTTCTCAGTCGATAAAGAATATAGAGCAGCATTTTGGATAGTTAGCCACACAATTGAGTAAGCAGGGGCCAGGTACCTTTTCAAGCCAACCAATAATGAACCCTAACTCTAACTCATCTCAGTTTGTTTTATCCATGTTCACCAATACAATGTTATTCACACGCTAAGATCTGGCAAGCAAGTAGACAATAATGTAGCCATGTCCATTGATTTCACTCCTACTATTCTGCAGGTTATACCATCTTTTCCATCTCTTTCTCCATGTCCATCTCCATCACCTCCATTACCATCACATGCTCATTCGGAAGAATCTGTTCCTAAGCCGAAAACACCATTTCCCAATCGGCTTAGGAAGCTTTCACCGCAAGTAGAGAAGATTCTTAAAACATTTCAGCAGATAAAGGTTAATATTTCACTCCTTGATATTATACAACATGTTCCTACTTATGCTAAGTTCCTCAAAGATTTGTGTACTAAGAAACGAGCAAGAAATGTTTCTGAGAAAGTTTTTCTTACTGCAAATATATCACATATCATATCAAACTCCTTACCTATCAAATACAAAGATCTAGGTTCTCCCACAATCTCATGCACCATTGGGAATACTACATTTGACAGGGCATTGCTTGATCTAGGGGGCAAGTGTCAATTGCTTACTTACACTGTTTATCAGTAATTGGGGTTAGAAAAACTTCAACCTACCAAGGTCACATTCAGCTAGTTAATCGTTCGATCCAGAGACTACTTGGTATGGTTGAAGATGTGTTCATTATGGACGACAAGTTCATCTTTCTTGTAGACTTCATTGTCTTAGAAATTGAGTCAATTTTCAATCTACGGAATTAAATTTTCGTTATCTTGGGCAGACCATTCCTTGCAACAGCAAATATATTAATTGATTGAAGGAGTGGCCTCATGAAACTATCATTTGGGAATATGACTATGGCATTGAACATATTCAATATGGATGAGCACACAATGAGCACCCTCATTAAGACTATGGCATTGACATGATTTATAGTTTGCACTCTTATTCTACATCTTGTGCTCATGATAAATCCTCATCTGAGCAAATTTTCAAAGATGAGTTTATGTTATTAGACTAATTGGCATATACTAACTCTCTGTATAATGATACTTGTGTAAGTGTGCCATCGATTTATGAGCAAATCTTTAAGAAATTGTTTGTGGAGGACCTTGCATTACTTCATGAGTTAGAAGAGTAACTACACTTCATACTTGGTTCACTTGATCATATTGCACCCTTCACACCTCGCGATATTCCTACATATATGCTTGTTACTAACAATGATTGGCTGGTTTATAATGAAAAATTCTTTAATCTAATTATTAATGATTACATGTGAATAAAGAAAAAGTGAGGACGGCATAAGAAGTATAAAGGTAATTCTGTGATTTTTAAGATAATGATGAGACACAACAATACACCCACTTCACATTTAAAATGTACATACTAGGAAAGTGAGAAGCAATCGAGAACTCATAATCGCTTTCCATACGTTAATAGAGTAACGATATTGAAATCGCGACGTTTTAATACTCTCATTATTTATATAATATTTTTACGATAGTTTTCATATTTATTTTACCACCTTTGGTTCGTATATGAGGGCATACATGAGTTTAGGTGTGGAGGAGGGGGTTAGGAGATTTTTTTGTGTTTTTCTATAATCTTTAGCTTTTTTTAGGATTTTTATTTTATTTGGGTTTCTTTATTTTACACTTTGGGTAGTTTTTAGGGTAACTAAAAAAATATCCAAAAAAAGTAAAAAAAAATCTAAAAAAAGAGTAAAAATTAAGAAAATATAAAATATTTTCTTCAATAAATCAACCTAATTATAAATAAAATAATAAATTTAGATTTGAAGTTTGATAGGAGAGCAGATTGGATAATACACTTAGAATTTTATGAAAAAATAAAAATCTAAAAAATAAATATCGCTAATAGTAATTTTGATATAAGTATACATCTATTTTTCACTTCACAATGTTTATTAGGTTAAAGATAAAGATAATAACGATTTAGTAGTCTTCAATCTCTAAACAAAAAAAAAAAGAAAAAGAAAAAAAGGATGAGCTTGGTATTAAGGCAATAATCCTTTAAAAAAAGAAAAAAAAGAGGATGAGCCTGGTATTAAGGTAATAATTCTTTAAAAAAAAAAAGGATGAGCCTAGTATTAAGGTAATAATCCTTAAAAAAATATAAGAGTATGATCCGAGTAATCAGGTATTTGTACCTAAGTAAGTGTGAATCTTCGTAAGAAAAGTGAAATATTCACAAAAAAAAGAGAAAAAAAAGAAAAAAAAATTGTTTAGAGAGAATAGATGAATCATAAGTTTGAGTTTGAGTTCAAAATCAAAGTAGCTATCACACATTCACGTAAATGTATAGGAGCCAATGAATTATCTATTAGTGGATATTGAAAGATGAGATTTAAATTTTTTTATTAAAATGATAGGTGTATTTGATATGATGCTTGACTTGAAAACTGATAATCTAAATGTGCTCTTGAGTTTGTATATTCGTGAGATTAATTGAAGAAAATATCAATAAAAAGATTTTTCTTTCTTTTGTATAATTATTTTTTATTTTTCTTGAAATTTGGTTATCCATTTTTTTTCTTATTTCCGTAATCTAACTTCTTCACGATTTTTGCGGGTTTATTCACTACAAATCCTCACGAGACACCACTCGTCCACTAGGATAACTTAGGGGTTTAACGGCTTGTTGCATATGCTAAGTGCAATCGCGATTCATATGAAAGTGAGTTAGAATTTTTCTTTTTCCTTTTAGGTCTAAGTTTTGCTCCAGTACTAGCAAAAGAGCATAAAGTTGCAAAGAGCCGAAATCCAATACAGTCATTCATATCCAAAGGAAGAGGCCAGACTTCATATAGAAAAAAAGAGAAGCCAATATTTCATACTTTTGCTGCCATTTAGCGGTAATTACTGCCAATTAGTGGCACTTTGGGGCCCACATGTCATGAAATTTTTACATAGCCTTAGACGTAATTTTGTTGTTATTCAGTTTTACTAAAAGTAGGGTTTCACTCTCCAAGGCCTATATATTGGCCCTGTCCTTATAATCTAGGATTATCATGTTATCTTGTACTCTTGATTAATTAATAAAATTAGGATTTGCTAAAGGGGTGACGGCCTCTATACCGTGCTTTAGAGGTTTTCCATTGTTCAGAAGTGCGTTCTAGTAAGTATAAAAATTTTAATTATTTTTTAGATAGATTTAATTGGTTTCTAGTGTAAATTTTTTTGCTTTGTATTATAGATTTTTCTTGCTTTGAATGAAAATAGAATTTTTTAGAATGAAAATAGAAATTTTTTTATGGTTTTCACAAATAAAAATAGGATCTTGTTAACTACGAGTATGAATAACTAATTAGCTTAAGTTCTAGGATGTAGAGAAAAGTAGGGATCAACTTTATATTATTGTAGTTGTGTTCTTTCTAAAATAAAAATAAAAAAGATAGGATTTTTCTATGAAATAATAAAAATACAAGAACTCGTAGATTAGAACTTTGATAGGCTACACTTAATTTAAGTATTTTGATAGCCTATACTTAGTTAGGACTTGGAGTTGTTGGTTTTTATTCGTTTTGTTGAATTACTCTAATGATTTAGTTTATTTCTATTCAAAAGTAATTTTTTTGATGGATTATACTTGTACGACACTTGATAGTCCATACTTAGGAAGCTTAAAATAGAAATTAAACTAAAAGATAAAATTTTTATGGAAGAAAAAAGATAAAATAGATAATATTTGATTGTGAACTAGTGGATTCCATATTTTAGACTAATTAGAATAACTCGAAATCAATCTAGACTCATAGTTAACTCATTAGAATAATAGGATTAGTAAGAGTTCAAAAACACTCTAGATCCCTGTGAAACGACCTGTAAAGCACTACAACCGGCACTGTGCACTTGCGGTAAAATTATCACATCATGTTGCTAGTCTTAACGAGAGTTTATTAAAAAATGGTCCCTCGACAGAAGAACATAGGGATGATGATGTGTCAAAAGAGTTCATTGTTTCTCACTTCTCATTTCATAGATACACCTTGGTGAATAGCTCACAAGATGTGGTGTAAGCTATGACACTTAAAACATTCTCCATGCTGACCGTGATCTTCTCTTGGAGTCAACATAGGACGTTGTATCATATTGGCAGAGATTTACATGCCAAGTCTACTACAACTAGCAAAGCTTTGCATATGGACTTTGAGACAGTGTTGGATGAGCAGAGGAGTCCCGCATGGTGAAGGCAAGAGTAGTAGAGGAGAGGGAGACGACTTTGGAGAGGGAGACAACTTTGGATAAGTAGAGGGAGAAAGAGAGAGCCATGAGTGTCCTAGACATAAAAATTACCAAGCTCTGAATGACATTAAACACGGAGAAGGCCAATACGAAGAAGATGGAGGGCGAAGTTTCCGATCTCTAAACTACGAGCATGGATCTTGGGAAGAAGATGAATAATCTTGAATTTACTACCACATGTTTGAGGTGAGGAGCAAGGAACTGGGGGTAGAGTATTTGAAGCTCAAGGAGGAGTTTGCTCAGTTCAAGTCGTATGAGCATGAAGCCTCCATTATTCACAAGTACAAAAAAGGTAAGTGCTTCATCTCAGATACATTGAAGGTGTTCCTTCTTAGGTTCCATGTTTGCGAAGATTTGGTGGCATAGCTATATAGTGGACGGCCAACGAATATTCAAAGGCTGAGGATCTCATGAAGATTAGTTCAATTGGATCCAAATTCATATCCTTCTTGGACATCTAAAAGGGAAGCCGAGGTGATGGAGTAGGCAACTGTTAGCACAACAAACACTCAACAACATGTTACCATGGAGTCTCCAAGTATTTTGTTTCCAAGAAGCAACCCTCTAAGGATCTTGTGTCTTCTATTCTTGTGTTAATATTTTGAAAAATCTTGGGGGAACTTTTTCTTTTTATCCTTCCTACTATTTTGATAGATGTTTTAGTGGTACATGGTGATATGGGCATGAAATTCTGCTTAAAATATTCATCTTTATTTTGAGTAAGCTTATTGCAGTTAGGAGATATTTCAAATTTTCTTTAGCTGGAAGAGAACTTGGTCTAGATAGATGTGAGTGTGGAACAAAGTACAAAATCTAATGAGTTTATATTATACTGTGGAGAACTCGGAGTCTAGCGAGTTAGAACTATAGACTAAAGGAAAACTCAAAAGTTTGGCGAGTTAGAATTATGTACTAAAGGAAAACTTAGAGTCTGGAAAGTTAGAATTATGATAATAAGGGAAACTTGGTGACTAACGAGTTGGAAATAATTGACTCAAGGAAAACTCAGAGTTTGGTGACTCGGAGAGGTCTCATCTTAAAATCATAAGAGTAAATAGACTTTTAATGCACTCGTGCACCATTATTTGATAGATGAGTATGGAGAAGAGAACATGCTAGAATACACTTATTGATGGTATTTTTGCAAGTGCTCCGCAATCTAGAAATGTGCTAGTGGTCGAGCGCTTAGTTCTTGTAGTTGATAGGCGCCACGTCCAAGAACATTTTTGATATTATAAGAGCCTTCCCATTGTGCTACCAGCTTTCCATGGCTTTGATTTTTCTTGGTGATGTCTATCCATATAGAACTAAATAACCATCAGCAAGTAGGCTTAGTTTTACTTTGGAATTATAGTATGAGGCTATCCTGTATAGATGGCAACTTGCTTAGAGAACGCATCATCCCTTATGTCATCTTTTGATATTAGAGTGTTATCTGCATGATGTAAAAAATTGCCCACTACTAGGATAAGATCAACTGAAGAAAAGAGACATGTCGTCATGCTGAGTTAGTAAAGATAGAAGTCAAAGCAATGACTATCACACAAAAGATCATAGCCTCACCGAACAAGAAAGCTTCTTCACCAAACCAAGAAATCCCAACTTTGCCAAATGAACCAATATTTCTCGCCAACTAGGACGAGTCTAAAAGCCTCAAACGTGCCAAGAGACAAAGTCCACTTCATCAGTGAAGATATTCCATCCTTGTCAAATCAAAGGAAAAAACAATCATCCAAATTGATTGCCAAATGACCAAAATCAACTATCCAGAGGAAGACATTCCAACCTTCTCAACTAAAAGAGTCAGCTCCGCTAACAAAAACATCTCATCCTCGTTAGCGGGTGGTTATTCAAACTGATCAAATCATGGTGCAGTTCTACCACGATCTCTCAGATCTGATTGTAGTGCAGTTCCACTATGATCTTCTGCAAGTCAAGAGATAGTTACAATCGTTCAAGCTACAAAACTACTATGAGTACGCAGATAAAAAACAGATCAGAAATTAAAATCTAAAAAGTTCATATAAAGAGAGTTCCAGTTCAATAACGATCTTTCACTAGATAATTAATGAAAGTAAAAAAGGGTTGCTCTAATAATACTTCCATCATCACATAATCCTTCGAAATCTTGATTGTAATCCTCCTGATTAGTAAGGAACAACTTAAGTGATACGATTTTCAAATTTAATATTCAAATCTTGTTTTGTTTTTGCAATGATCGCATTCTCTTCTAATGTTGCAAACAACAAAAATAAACTGGCGACTTGATTAGGGAGTCAAACCTCTATTCTAGAGGAATTCGTCCTACAATATGGTGAAGAGGCTATAAATGCCACTGTTGACACCATGGTGATCAAGTTCGAATAGGGAGAGTATGAAGAATTTTTCTCTATCAACTCTCTTTCTAATAAACACAAAAGAATCTTATGCGCAACGAGGAAGGTCAACTCACCTTCCTCACAGAAGGCTCTAGCAATGCTAAAAAAGCCTGTCACTTCGAGGTAAGTTCCTGATTCTGCATACTCCAAGAGGCTGATGCATAATCACGTGATCAGCCAACCTTCGACACACTTCTGTTAGTACAGTTTCACCCGTTATAAATGAAAGGGTGTCAATCTATTTTGCCAACCAGTCTATTGTCCCTCTCACCAACAAAGAGTGAAAGCAGCTGTTCTACTAGGCCATTATTGCAACATGGTTGGCTAAGAAGCAGAACATGGCAAAAGGTGCCCTGGGTGATAGTAAACCCCATAGTGGCATGAAGAAATCCACTGAGGTCAGAGTTTAAGTATCAAGCAAAGTCTCAACATTCGAAAGACCCGACTCGATGACGAACAAAATTCCCAAGAAGAACCAAATTCAGAGGCTCGGTGAGTGCAAATTAATAATTTGTTGCTCAACCAGAAACATCAAAGGAGATTACTCGAATCCCAACAAGTGCAAGGTTATGATGATCTCCTTAGAAACAGCTCTCGCCCCAACTTCGGACTTGAGGGAACATCTCTGCTAGTTCCATCAGGCTCGACAAACCTTATCCAAGATAGCAAAGCCACCGGCCAAACCTTCGGTATTTGACTGTTGTCATTTACTTCACCAACTCTCCGCTTGGTAGTGTCAATCTCTGAGAGGTCTCGATATTATTTGAAGAAACTGCAGAAGAAAACCGAATTAGCCTATGCCACAATATATGTGGTTGGGCGCGGCGATCCTGGTCACACAGTTGGATTCACCAGCTGACAATTAGTCAGCTACGAGGCTGAAAGGATCTACCGCAATATGTGATGTAGGACCAGATCGGTAACAACATGTCGTTCAATTTATCCTCTTCACAACAACCCATAAGAAGAGGAAAGCAACCCTGAGGAGCACACGGTATATGCTTCCTCAGAAATAACAAGTTTTTCCCAGTCTATAGGAATTTCTGTCCATACAACTGGAGATGGGATGAGCAGTTGATATCAGAGGTTTAAGCATCAGGAAGATCTAGCTCAGCAACAACAAGCGATGCATGAGCAACAAAAGGCGATGATGGTTTCCATCTTGACGCAGTTGTAGTCACTTAGTAAGAACTCTCCACAAGGAGATCACAGTAAATTGGGCGAAGGTTCGTCTGGATGCAAGGATAAAGACAAAGAAACAGACGAATTCAAAGAAGAGAATGTTGGTCCTCATTAAAGTGGAGAGACCGCAAAAGACAAGGTGTTGGAGGATATCTAAACCAAAATAGATGCCTTCACACACAAGGATGCCTTGGAAAAGGCAGGGATATTGCGCCCTTAGCTGCCAGAATGGGATATAATCCTTTTTTTCCAAAACTTATCGAGCTCCTAATATCATTAAGTATCATTGGAAGGCTCTCCCGATCAACATATCTACTGCTTTCATTCACTCATTGGAAATGCCATGGGTAATAATGTGTTGATGACTTGGCTATTTGTTGGGTCATTAAAAGGAATTGCCTTCAATTGGTTCCGTAATTTGCCGATCGAATCCATCAAGTCGTGGGCAAGCTTGGAAGCTCGGTTCCTCACTCGCTTTTATGAGGACGGTATCAAATTATCTATGCCTACTCTCATCGAAGAGAAGCAGAAGAAAGGCAAGTCTGTAAAGGACTTCATCTAGAGATTCAGAAATATATCTCTTAGATGTCCTGAAGGCATACCTCTTTCCATGCTATTAAAAACCTACATGCACAATCTCTGTGCCAGTGTTGAAACTGCAGTCCGTGCCCATACATAGAAAGAATTATAAAAACAAGCTAAAATTATTGAGAAATCAATGTTAAGGCTCTTAGTTGACAACAAAGGCAAATAATGGATAGATGCCACTACAACACACAGTCTCTCCTCAAAATTTAGAGGAAATAATGTGATGGTGATAGACACACCTATAGAACCTAAGAAAAATTCACCACCATGATAAAATACAACTCTGTCACAATAGCATAGAAACATCTTGTTCAAAGATGAATTGGTGCTCAAAATCTTCAATATGTTGGTCAATAACAACAAGATTGAGCTACCTAAGCCCATGAGGCCAAAAAAGGTGGGATGTATAAAAAAAAGACCCCAAATATTGCCACTATCATAGGATCATAAATCATTCTACCAAGGATTGCTTCTTCCTAAATGATAAAATTTAGGCTATGGTCGAAGCAGGAGTACTCCACCTAAATGAAGAAAACAAAAAAGCCAAAAGTAGAGATACCAAATGGAATCATGGTCCCAAAGGTAATTACGCAGGTATTCAACATGGGTCCACACCCTCTACGAACATAAGGCTTTAGTACATGTTGTCCAAAAAAAGACTTTTCGCTCCCAATTACCGAAGTAATGGTTAACAACACATATGGTTTCAAAAGGATGTCCTTCAACGATGGCTTCTTTGTGTCTAGAAGATGAAATGCACACATCCTTAGAACACCATATGGGGTATACTGTTACATGGTGATACCTTTTGGCTTAAAGAACGCTGGAGTAACAAACCAATGAGCTATGATGGTAATTTTTCATGATCACTTGCAAAAGATGTAGATTGATACATGGATGATATTGCATTCAAAAGCCAAAGCAAAGAAAACTACATCAAAGATTTTAGGACAATATTTGACCTAATGAGGACTCATCAATTAATGATGAATCCGACAAAATTCTTCCTGGGATATCTAGTGGAAAGTTCCTCGATTTCGTGGTGATGGCAAAATGCATTCTCCTAGACCCAGAGAAAATAAAGGTAATCCAAGATATGCAGCCTCCGAGAAATGCAACCTGAGGATTGCAACGACAGCTGGTGTATATCCATTGATTCATAGTCAATTTAGCTGGGAAATGCCAACCATTTTCTAGGTTGATGAAGAAAGGCGTATCTTTTACCTGGTAGGCCAATTGTCAAAGGTCTTTTGATGACATCAAACAATATCTCATCAATCCATCTATACTAATCGTCACAGTGTCTAGTAAACCCTTTCTCCTATATATAAGAGAAATGGATCACACCTTAGGGTCTCTACTTGCTTAAGCCAATGAAAAAGGACAAGAGGAAGATCTATTATTTGAGTCAGACAAGGATTGGAGCAGAACACAGATACAATTCTATCGAGAAGGAATATTTAGCTCTCGTTTTTACTGTTTAGAAGAGAAGACATTACTTGGTGAGACAAACAACCCATGTCATATTCAGGGTAAATTCCTCAAGGATATTATTGACTCAACCAGATTCACTAAATTCAAGGCTTGCCAAATGGGCAGTATTACTTTCAGAGTATGATATGAAGTCCGTCCCCCAAAAAGAAACCAAGAAGACAGGCCATTAAAGACTTCTTCGTTGATCTTCTAGTATCTAAAAGTTCTAAGCTATATGAAGCCATGACCGGTAAAACAATCGAAAGCAACACAACTTCGAAATAGTGTGTGGCAAATGTTCTTTGATGGAGCTGCAAAATGGGCCAAAGAGGAAAAATTATCGCGAGAGCGAGGGTAGTCTTTATTTCGCCTGAAGGTGATGTACTACCTTATACATACTTCTGACAAAGCCATACTCAAACAATGTAGCTTAGTACAACGCTCTTATCATTAGACTACAAATAGCTGAAGAAATGGGGGGTAAAATATATATAAGCATCTAGTAATTCAAAATTAATCGTCAATCAAGTCAAAGGCGAGTATAGGATAAGGAATGTAGATTTTATTCCCTATTATCAAGCTGTTATTGCCTGCGCAGAGAAATTTAAGGAGGTTCTATATCGATCACATACCCGGAAGCATAATACACATGCTATTGCCCTAGTCTTTCTAGTAGCCACTCTAGCATTACCGCCCAAGGTAGAGCTGAAAGTATTGATTGCTAGCCGAAACTTATATCATCTAGAATATGCTCTGAAAATCAGCAAGGCATGCAAGCTGCAAAGACGATCACAATCTGTGAAGTATCATCCAACATGGAGCCTAGAGATTGGCGATTCCCGTTCATAGATTTCGTACTCTATGGTATTCTTCTTGAAGACCCCAAAGAAGCCACCTCCATTAAATGGAGGGCAAGCCAATTCTTCTATAATGCGGTCACCAAATAATTATTCCAAAGATCCTATGATGGAATCTTGCTTTGGTGTTTATCTCACAAAGAAGTTCAAGCCACACTGCAAGAAGCCCATGATGGCATGTATGGTGCCCAACAGCCTGGACTTAAGCTCTGGGATAGGCTACAAAGAATGGGCTGCTATTGACCGAAGATGATCACTGACGCTATAGCTTATGCAAAACAATGTCACGCATGCCAATTCCATGATAATTATCACCACCAACCTTCAGAGTACTTACACCCTACGACTGCATCGTGGCTATTTGAAGCATGGGGTATCAATGTAGTTGAACCTATCGTCCCTTCATCCTCAAAAGGTCATCGGTACACCCTCATAATTACCGATTACTTTTCTAAGTGGTCAAAAGCCATGACACTGAAGGAATTTAAAGCTTTTTTATGGTAAAATTCATTAAAAAAACCACGTCATCTACCAGTTTGGTGTTCCCCAAAGGATAATTCATTGCAATGGACCACAATTTGTTAGTGAGGCATTCTACAAGCTATGCGACAAATTCAAAATCAGGAGTATCATATCAAGTCCTATAATCCCGCCGCAAATGGCCTGCAGAAGTATTTAATAAGATAATGATCAAGATAGCAAAGAAGCTCGTTAAAAGAAATAAATGAGACTAGCATGAGAAGCTTGGTGAGTGTCTTTGGGCTTACTGCACCACCATGCACACACCCACCAATGCCATGCCATTTTCTCTAGTATATGACTGCAAAGCTGTTTTACCTTTGGAAATTCAATTACCATCTCTCCATATAGTGTTAGCTTTGGAAATGACAACTGAAGGCAACCATAAGCTGTGCCTTCAAGAATTAGAAGAGTTAGATGAGAAAAGACTCAAGCTCAATAGCACATAGAGTTCTATCAGGAGAAGATCTTCTAGGCTTTCAACCAAAAAGGGTAGCAATGGGTATTCAAACCAGGCAACCTTGTCTTAACGGTATGGCGTCCTATGATTGTAGCTCATAAATCCTGAGGAAAGTTTCAACAGAAGTGGAAGGGACCGTTTGTGATAGAATCTATCTATTGCAATAAAGCTTATCAGTTGGCCAAAGTATATGGCAAAGTCTTGATGGCACCCATTAACAGTAAGTTCCTCAAAAAGTATTACTCTTAAAAGTTTCCAATGGGGGTAATAAAAAGAAGTTAGTGGTACCAGTTTGGATTTGCGGATAAACACTCCAATATGACAACAACAACTAAGCCTTTTATTTCAACGATCCAGTACCGAACAAAAAAAATAATAAAAACAGTTAACTATATCGATTCAAATTTGCGGATCAACACTCCAATACCAAACATAAAAAAAAAAGTAAGTCTAAAGCTTTTACAGGAATGGACAGAGAGAAATTTTGGCCTTCAAGCCAAAAAAAAACTCTCCCTAACTCATCACATCAAGGGAATGACATCGCTAGCCCAACTCAAATAGTAGTTAGTAAAGGCATCTCAAACCAGTTGATAACTGAGGATTTGTTAAAAATCCTAAAACAAATTTGATATAAAGCAATGTACAAAAAAAAAGTACACCAAATGTAGAGATGAATAAAATTCTTTTATTAACCTTTGTATAAAAACATTACATCAGATCTTCGATTCAAATTACATCGGTTGTTCTGAGCATTACAATGAGTCATAATTCGGTTTGTATCACACAAGTCATATAAGAAAAAAAAGATTCAAGGAGTTCAAGGAGACCGAAGATTTGGTGAGATCCACAACATGAACTTGAAACGGCAAACCACTTCTTCAGATGAGTTGTCCCCAAAAGGACCCTGGCGCGCACTTCAAAACACATGCTTCCAGTAATGGACATGATAGGGTTAGAGAGGCCATCCAGAAGGACACCATGGCCTTTGAAGTTCCATAGACCCATAAGGCTGAAGGTTTTGTTGGCGAGAAAGTTACGGCTACCAACCGATGATGTTCCCTTGAATGTGGAAATCGGGCCAGAAAGGCAATCTTCCTGTCGTGCCACACCATGGTAGTACTATTGGCTGGTCTGCATGTTCGAAAAAAATCTCGTCACTTCCTGACGATCTGAAGCCTAGATTTGTAGATTTGCACTACAAAACCAAAAGCACACAAAAGCCAGAAAAGAAAAGAAGCAAAAAAATAATAATAAGAGATGGAGAAGCGGGATAGAGCCCTATTACATTGGCACAGATGAGAAGCCTAATTTGCATATCTTTATTCAGATTTGAAAGTTTCATCCCTCTCATCATCATCTGGAGGGTCCATGACTATGGAACCACTCTTTTGCAAAGAGGATGAGCCTAGCCAAAGTTCTTCATCTAAAGCAATAAGAAAAGCCCAAAAAATTCAAAGAGAAAAGAAAGCTTTAGTCTAAAAATACCTAGATTCCATTGGAGGTATTTGTACCTACAGAAAAGAAGATCCAAAAGCCATAATGCTGGATCTCTCAGGCAAGATCAATGAAGAGATGCCATTAATGCCAGGTCATTTTCAAGGCGGAATTTTGGCGTAACAATTGCTCTGAAAAGTGAGGTGACGCCTGACGCTTTTAATCTTGAAAAGACCGCAGACAATCTGATTTTTCGGTACCTGAAAAAAGAAGAAAGAAAGAGAAAAAATTAGTACAGTTTTCACCTGCCTTCTTTCACCAAAAATACAAATTGTGACTGTCTAGTGAGATAACTCTCAAAATTCCTCAAGCCCATCAAGTTAATATCAAATCTCTGAAAAGCCCAAAAAAACCCTCAGACCTATCAAGTTCAATATAAAACCTCTGAGAAAAGCCCATGTCAATAAACCCATAAGTAATACTAAACTTCTAGAATGACCCACATTAGCCAAGTTTACTAGGTCCGGTAATGATCCTCTTTAGATTTTCCCTGTTGAGTCAAAAGAAAAATCTAAGTTTCATAATGACTCAAAGTAGTCACCAAGTGTGAAGACATACCTCTGGTAGCTAGTAGAATTCTGATGATAATTTGCACATTACACCTCTATCAGATAAATCCTATAAAGGCTAAGTTCAATACAAAACATCTAGTCTACAATGTCAAACAAAAGTTTAATATCAAACCACTGGCCAACATGGCATTGAGACATCAAACCAATCCAAGTTCAACATTAAACCTCTAGTACCACCAAATCAAGCCAAAACATGCTCATCTGAGGTTAAGCACACTAAAGCAAATCGTGGGCTGCGTGCATAGAAATCAAAATGTGATGTAGCCACAAATAAACAAGTCAAAGGCTAAAATGGAGAGCTTAACTTAAACATTATTATCAAATAAAGATTTAAGTATTTAAGGTTGTTTTAACAACAGAAGTTTAGCTCTGATAGAATTTTTGAGCTCACTTAGGAAACTCGAACATTTGCGTCAGTCAGCCTCCTCAGTTCTTCCTCCAAACCTTTTAGGACCTGGCCGAGTGTTACTTGGAGGGATTGTTGCTAGGCTTCTAATTGCACTGCCAACTCTCGATGTTGCTGCAACCTCTCCTTGATGTCCAAGTGCTACTTCAATAATTCTTCAATTTGCAGCTTACTGGCTCAGATCTCCACTAAATCTTCCAAATCTTTCTTTAAATAGATGAGATTGCGAGTGTGCTAGGCCAAGCTGACATCAGCAACCCTGGCATCAGAAAGTAAGTTATGATCCATAGACCGAGCTTCCTCTAAAGATCGAGACACTGCCTCTTGTTCTTTACAAAGGGCTTCAGATGCTCCCCTAAACTCAGCCTTGTGGAGCTAAAACTCTCTTCCACCCTACTAGAAAGAAGATTACAAAGAGAATTCTTCCAATGATGGCTGGCTAGCAAAAAATCCACAACTAAAGCTCGGAGTGATATTGACTCTTCCAAGCCCATCAAATTTGTAGGCTGGACATTAAGGATATGAGCATCTCTGTCAAAGCTTCACTGGGAATACATTTCATTAGTTATCATAGTGTCCACAAAATTCCTCAAAGTTTCCACACTTTTGAATAAGTTGGCACGGATACCTCAGTGATGTTGATTCAATTACTTGGCATTTGGGCCTTAGCAGATATAGAACTCCCAACATCAAATCATCCAGACAAAAATTTAAAAATGCGCCAAATGTAAGGGCAATCCCAGAAGTTAAAATGCTTGCTTGGACATGTGGAGGATCCACTACGAGTTGCACCACCAACACAGTAGGGACAACAGGTATCTCTCTAACAGTTGGATCGTTCAACGCAAGAGTAAAACCCATAGAGAGTCGATAGTATGCTGAGGCATGACGAGTATGTCCAAAAGGAAAAAAACAAAAGAGATATCAAATACTAAAACCATGATATTTCTGACGAAGCAATGAAAGTAAAGGCCACAAGTAATCAATACTTGAAGCCTTAACCATTGTATGCATGCCAGTAGACTCTAAAATAGGTGAATCACCTACACCTATCAAAACATCCATAGGGGCAACTTGGCTATCGTCGTTGTTGTCACTATCATCAATTAGGATAGTCTTTCCTTCTTTGATGGTAGGAGCCAAGGTTGTTGGGTCCTCCCTTCCAAAGTCAACTCCATCAAGGTGCATGGGCTCCTTAGTATCTTCATCGGTTATTGAAGATTCCCGAGGAGGACTATGAGTCGGTGCGGTAGTTGCATCATGATTGACATGAGGAGCATCTGAAGAAGATTGCAAATGTTCACTGCCTGCAACCACACTCACATCTCCTAGAACCGTGGACATGTCCTTGCTCATAACAGCTGCAGCTTTGTCAGTAAAAATGAAGTAAGTTTGTCAACCTAAGGATTTGAAGAGTTAGGAGAAAAGGGAAAGGGATCTAAAGCTATGGAATTTAGGAGAGCAACCATCTTCTCCATTACAGCGTCATTAGCTTTTGCAGCTTCCTCCAAAGCCTTATCCATACTTAGCTGAGTGGTTGTGGCAATCCTCCCTGATACTGCAATTATGGCCGATATGGAAGGCAATTGAAGGGCTTAGCCTAATGCAAAAGCCATGCGCTTCTTCTTAGGTCGTGATGGTGGAGAAATTATAGTAATCGCAGCCACCGAACCAAAGGTGGCGAAGCAATGCCAACACTATCGGTAACCTGAGTCACATTGTCGGTGAAGACTGGGGGTACATCTCCAATAGTGGAAATTGATGGGGTTGAATGATAGGGATCATCAACTCTCACCTTTCTCTTTCGGATGGTAAAATGCACTAAAGGAGTGGCATCAGGGTCTTCTTCTGGTGCATCACTCTCAACATCTCCAACTTGTTGATCTGTGAGGACCGATTTCTCATCCTCTGGAGCTTCCTCCTATTGTTCGCCCTCGTAATTTTGGAACCTTTAGGTTTAGCTATAGCATCAACATAACACCTGTGAATACACACCAATCCGGTATGAAAAAGATCATATTCTTGATAAGTGGTATTATTTTTACTATACCACCGGCAGAAAGCCACAGTAGTCAATAGTGTAGGATTCCTAGTAGGCATTTGAAAAACAACAAGTGAAAGACAAGATAAAATGCCTCCAAGCTCTGGTGCCATTGATCAAACTACTGCTATGCGCTAAAGCCCTGAAGGGATTGCCTACAAAGAGTTGAACATAGCAAATTGCTTAGCAAACTGGCTGGGAAAGTACGAGCCCAATTCACAAGTATGGATACTGATGAGTATCATATATTGTATTTTTCTTTCCATACTTTATTTTTTTTTGTATATAAATAAATGCTACTCGGGTATTTTTAGTGTCTTTTGCAGGTAATCCGAATTATACAAGGAGAAGGCATGAAACCAGAGTTGGACTAGGAAATCAAACGCCGAAAAGTTTCTAAAATGGGCGAGACTACAACATCAAAGTACTGAAGGAAGTATAAGTCAAATACAGTCAAGCAAATAAAGAGTACAAGAGAAGATACTTCTGTAGAAGAAACATCAGCCCAATATGTCATAGCTGAGCCGCTATTTGGCGGTTTCTACCACCAAATAGCGGCCACAACGTGGCTATCTCAGAGGGATTTTCTTCAAGAGCTTAATTGTAAACTTTTAGTATTTTTTGTTCTGCTAGTAATAGGGTTTGGTTTCCGAGGCCTATATGTGGGCCGACCCTTATATTTTGACAGTATCCTAGAATTTTTGTATTAGATTTTTCTGATCAATAAAGTTAGGGTTTTTGCTGAAGGTCGACGGCCACAACACCGTGTCCAGAGGTAAACTATTGTTCTTGAGATTTTAATTGCTTTCTAGATAAAGTTTATTGCTTTCTAGTTTAGGTTTTACTGCTTTCTAGATTAGGGTTTATCATTTCATGAATAAAATTTGATCTTCCTTAGTAAAAATCATGAGTAGCTAATTAGATTAGCTCTAGGATGTAGATGAAGTTAAGATCCACCATGTAATTATTTTCTAATATTTTTCTTCTTAAATAAAATTAATAAAGACATGATTTTTTATTAAAAAGATTAAAATACAAGGACTCGAAGATTAGGACTTTGATAGATCATACTTGAATTAGGTTTCTTGATAATCTATGCTTAGTTAGGGTTTGGGGTCGCTGGTTTTATCTTTTTCTTTGAATTATCTACAAGATTTAGTTTATTTTTATAAGAAGTAGCATCTTTTGATGAGTTATACTTGCACAACACTTGATAGCTCATACTTAGGGCACTTTAAGTAAAAATTAAACTAAAAAGATTGAATTTTTGTGATAGAAGAAAATAATAGAAGTAAGAACATGGTTGGAAATTAGTGGATTCTAGATCCTAGGCTACTTAGATTAATCCGATTTCAACCTAGAACCTTTGGTTAGTCCGTTAGGCTGTAGAGAAAGTAAGAAACACAGAAACACCTTAGATCCCTGTGAGACGACCTGTACAGTGCTACAACGATACTGTGCGCTTGCAGTAAATATAACACATCAAGTTTTTGGCGCCGTTGCCGGGGATCGACGGTGTTTTTCTTACTTTTTCTAGCATTTTACGGGTTAACAGTGTGTGTGAGTGTGCAGGAAATAGACATTGCAGAGACAGGAAGATTTAAAGGATTGGAAGAGCCTCTGGAACAAGTGAAGAAAAGTACAAATCCAATTAGCTACTTTAGCCGCTAATCAGTGGCTAGAACCGCTATTTGGCGGCCAAACAGGTACGTTCTGAACCCAAATTTTCTCTGTTTCTGTAGTTATGTTTCCTGGTTGTGTAGAAAAATTTTAAAAAAAAAATTTAGGAACAGTAGAAATCATATTTTTATTTGATCATATCTATTCCACCGTTTTATCTCTCCACCACACCCCATTTCTTGCATTAGTTTAAGAAGTTCACGCATACACTCACGGTCGCTGGTTCATGCCACATTGGACCCGTGATCAATTTGGTCGACTTGTAAGATCAGATTTGTTCATGGGAGACAAGATGGACCAGCCGATCCCGATCCTTCAGGATTGATGTTACCCGTTGCGTACATTATTACCATCATGCATCAAACTTCCACACGTAGCGGGTAATCACTATGAATTAAAACCGCAGTACATTAGTATGCTTCCCAAATTCACTGGTTCTAATTCAGAAGATGCATATCTCTTTATCAGTGAATTTCAAAAAGTATGCGTAATGATTAAATTGCAAAACTTATCGGAGGACGCAATTAAGCTCCGCTTCATCCCTTTTGCACTTAAGGATAATGCCAAGAAGTGGTTGTACAGTATGCCTACTGATTCAATCACTACTTGGAATGAATTCGTTACAGTGTTTCTCAAGAAGTATTATCCTACGCACAAGACGGTAAGAATCAGAAATCAAATTAATCAATTCCGTCAAGTGCCAGGAGAACTCTTCTGGAAATACTTAGAACGGTTTAAGGATTTATTAGCTCAGTGCCCCACCATGCAATAGAAAAGTGGCGGTTGTATCAAATCATATACGAAGGACTTGATTACACATCCAAAACTCTTTTGGAATCCATGTGTCAAGGGGAGTTTATGAGGAAAAATGAGGATGAAGCATGGGACTTTCTTGAGGACTTATCATGGAAGACTATGCAGTGGGAGAGTTCCACTGAGAAGCCCAGTATATCAACTTCTGCTCATAAGAATGGGATCCATAGCGTCGACAGCTTTATAGCTGCTGAAGCAAGGATCACAGCACTTATAAGGAGAATTGAGGCACTGGAGACTCTTAGTACTCCATCAGTGGGTCAAGTGAATCAAATCCAAAGTCCCACATGCTTTAATTGTGGAACTCCCAATCATGTTATGGAGGAGTGTCCATTGTTAGTAAATCCTATGGGTCCCACACTTGAACAGGCTAACACCATGTATCAAAGACCTGTTAATAATCCATACACTCCGACATACAATCATGGCTGGAGGAACCATCCAAATCTCTCATGGGGTCAAGGGCAATATCAGGGTGCCCCGAACTCCAACATGGAGCCTCCAGCTACTGGTCAGTTCCCAAGACCAAATATGGGTGCTTATCAACACCCAAATGCTTCAAACCATGGGAACAACCAGAATAGACCACCTGTACAAAACCACTCATATCCACAACAGGGGTCTAATAATGATCAAGAAAAGCGACTTCAATCACTTGAGATGAATGTTGAAAATCTTCTCAAGTCTTAGTCCAACCTTGACACATACATGCAGAATCTTATGAAAGTGTCAACTGATTTTATTCAAAGAATAGATCAACACCTGCTCGTGAACTCTCAATCTATTAAGAATGTAGAGCAGCAGGTTGGACATCTAGCAAATCAAATGAGCGAACGTGGCAAGGGCACTTTTCCAAGTCAACCCATAACAAATCCTAATGCCAGTTCCTCAAATTTGAATCAGTCGCATGTCCACCAATGCAATGCCATTCACACGCTTAGATCAGGCAAGCAAGTGGACAATAATGTAGCCATGCCCCCTGATCCCACTCCTACTATCTCGCAGGCTACATCACCTCTTCCACCCTTTTTTCCACAACCATCTCCATCACCTCCATCACTGTCACATACTCATTTGGAAGAACCTGTTCCTGAGCCGAAAGCACCATATCCAAATCGGCTTAGGAAGCCTTCACCGCAAGTAGAAAAGATTCTTGAAACATTTCAGTAAGTGAAAGTTAATATTCCACTCCTTGATATTATACAACAAGTTCCTACTTATGCTAAGTTCCTCAAGGATTTGTGTACTAAGAAACGAGCAAGAAACGTTCCTGAGAAAGTTTTTCTTGCTGCTAATATATCACATATCCTCTCTAACTCCTTGCCTATCAAGTACAAAGATCCAGGTTCCCCTACAATATCATGCACTATTGGGAACACTACATTTGATAGGGCGTTGCTTGATTTAGGGGCAAGTGTCAACTTGCTTCCTTACACTGTTTATCAGCAACTGGGGTTAGGAAAACTTTAACCTACTAAGGTCACATTACAGCTAACTGATCGTTCGATCAAAAGACCACTTGGTATGGTTGAAAATGTGCTAATTAAGGTCGGCGAGTTTATCTTTCCTGTAGACTTCATTGTCTTAGAAACTGAGCTGATCTCCAATCTACGGAATCAAATTCCCATTATTTTGGGTAGACTATTCCTTGCAACATCAAATGCATTAATTGATTGCAGGAGTGGCCTCATGAAGTTATCGTTTGGGAATATGACTGTGGCATTGAACATATTTAATATGAATGAGCACGCAACGAGCTCCCTCATTGAGGTCAATATGATTCATAGTTTGCACTCTCATTCGACCTCTTGTACTGATGAACCCTCATTTGAGCAAATGTTCAAAGATGAGCTCATACTATTAGAAAAATTGGCACATGCTAATTTTATATATGATGATACTTATACAAGTGTGCCATTGGATTATGAGCACACTTTTGAGGATTTGTTAGCAGAGGAGCTCACATTACTTCGTGAGTTAGAAGAGCCACCACCACATTCACTTGATCATATTACACTCTTCTCACCTCATGATATTTCTACATGTATGCTTGGTACTAATAATGATTGGCAGGTTTATAATAAAGAATTCTTTAACCCAATTGCTAATGCTTACATGTGGACAAAGAAAAAGCGAGGACGGCATAAGAAGCAGACAGGTAATCTCGTGACTTGTAGGAGGATGATGAGATATAATAATGCACCCACTTTACATTTAAAATGCACACACTATGAAAGTGGGAAGCGATCGAGAGGTCGTAACTGCTTTCCATGCGTTAATAGGGTGATGATATTGGGATCGTAACTTTTACGACTCTCATTATTTGTATAATATTTGTATAATAGTTTTCATATTTCTTTTACCACCAATGATTTATGTATGAGGGCATACGCAAGTTTAGCTGTGAGGGAGTGTATTAGGAGATTTTTATTTTTATTTTTTTACTTTTTTTAGGATTCTTAGGATTTTATTTTTATTTTTTTATTTTTAGGTTTTTGAGTTTCTTTATTTTACACTTTGGGTAGTTTTTAGGGTGACCAACAAAAAAAATGAATAAAAAAAAACTAAAAAAAAATGATAAAATTTTTTTTTGTAAATCAATAGATCAAACTAATTACAGATAAAGAAACAAATTTAGATTTGAAATTGGATATGAGAGTAGATTTGACGATACACTTTGAATTTTATGAAAAAAGATTAAAATCCGAAAAATAAATATCACTAACAGTAGTTTTGAGGCAAGTATACATCTATTTTTCACTTCACAATAGTTTATTAGGTTAAGGACAAAGATGATAACGATTGAGGTCGTCTTCTCTCTCTAAAAAAAAAGTGATAAAATAATGGGGTGCGTCTGGTATTAAGGCAATAGCCTCGAGAGTGAATAAAGAATATGATCCAAGTAATCCGGTATTTTGCGCCTAAGTAAGCATGAATATTAGCATGAAAAGTGAAATATTCTTAAAAAAATAAAAAATAAAAAAAAATGAGTATGAACTGAGTAATCGGGTATGTTGCGCCCAAGCAAGCGTGAATATTCGCATGAAAAGTGAAATATTGTTATGAGAGAGGAGATGAATCATGAGTTAGAGTTGGAGTCCAAAACCAAAGTATGCTATCACACATGCACGTAGATGTATGGAGCCAATAGATTATCTGTTAGTAGGTATTGAAAGATAAGATTTAAATTTTTGATTAAAATGATAAGTGTATCTGATATGACGCTCGAGTTAAAAATTGATAATCTAAATGCGTTCTTGAGTTTGTATATTAGTGAGACCAATTGTTGAAAATATTATAAAAAAAAAAAAGAGATTTTTTCTTTATTTTGTATAAAATTTTTATTTTTCTTGATTTTCGGTTATCCTTATTTTTCTTTTCTTTATTCCTTAATCTATTTTCTTCTCGAATTTTGTGGGTATATTCACTGCAAACCCTCACGAGACACAACTCGTCCACTAGGGTAACCTAGGGGTTTAAAGGCTTGTTGCACGTGCTAAGTGCAATCGCGATTCCTGCGAAAGTGAGTTAGGATTTTTGTTTTTCGTTTTAGGTTTAGGTTTTGCTCCAGGACTAGCAAAAGATAGGTGTGGGGGTGTGATGAGTATCATATATTGTATTTTTCCTTCCATACTTTATCTATTTCTGTATATAAATAAATTCTACTCGGGTATTTTTAGTGTCTTTTGCAGGTAATCCGAATTACACAAGGAGAAGGTATGAAACCAGAGTTGGACTAGGAAATCAAACACCGAAAAGTTTCTAAAATGGGCGAGACTACAACATCAAAGTACTTCAGGAAGTATAAGTCAAATACAATCAAGCAAATAAAGAGAACAAGAGAAGATACTTATGTAGAAGAAACATCAGCCCAATATGTCATAGCTGAGCCGCTATTTGGCGGTTTAAACCGCCAGATAGCGGCCAAAATGTGGCTGTCTCAGAGGGATTTTCTTCTAGGGCTTAATTGTAAATTTTTAGTAATTTTGGTTCTTCTATAAATATGATTTGGTTTCCGACACCTATATGTGGGCCGACCCTTGTATTTTGACGGTATCCTGGAATTTTTGTATTCGATTTTTCTGATCAATAAAGTTAGGCTTTTTACTAAAGGTCGACGGCCACAACACCGTGTCTAGAGATAAACTATTGTTCTTGAGATTTTAATTGCTTTCAAGATAAATTTTATTGTTTTCTAGTTTAGGTTTTACTGCTTTCTAGATTAGGGTTTATCATTTCATGAATAAAATTTGATCTTGCTTAGTAAATATAATGAGTAGCTAATTAGATTAGCTCTAGGATGTAGATGAAGCTAAGATCCACCATGTAATTATTTTCTAATATTTCTCTTCTTAAATAAAATTAATAAAGACATGATTTTTCATTAAAAAGATTAAAATACAAGGACTCGAAGATTAGGACTTTGATAGATTATACTTGAATTAGGTTTCTTGATAATCTATGCTTAGTTAGGGTTTGGGGTCGCTGGTTTTATCTTTTTCTTTGAATTATCTACAAGATTTAGTTTATTTTTATAAGAAGTAGCATCTTTTGATGGGTTATACTTGCACAACACTTGATAGCTCATACTTAGGGCACTTTAAGTAAAAATTAAACTAAAAAGATTGAATTTTTGTGATAGAAGAAAATAATAGAAGTAAGAACATGGTTGGAAATTAGTGGATTCTAGATCCTAGGCTACTTAGATTAATCCGACTTCAACCTAGAACCTTTGGTTAGTCCGTTAGACTGTAGAGAAAGTAAGAAACGCAGAAACACCTTAGATCCCTGTTAGACGACCTGTACAGTGCTACAACGATACTGTGCGCTTGCAGTAAATGTAACACATCAGATACTATTGTCCACCAAATGCAAAGGGCTGATACCTTGCACCCACCCAAAAATTCCAACAGGCAACGAATCCATGTCAGCAAAGACACACCTAAGATTAATTGCCTCCAAATCAGGAAAGAATTTTTAGAATCTATAGGCATTGTTTCGATCTACAGCCTTCCTTGCTTTCTCAATGTATTGGTATTTCCACCGCCTTCCTTCAAATTTACAAAGAGTGGGAAGACCCTCCTTGTCAGCATCGGCCTCACAAGCCATCAATTCTTTACAGTGGATTGCAAACCAGGCCATCAAGTAAGCATACGGTATCATAACTTGAGGGCTCTGTTCCTGCCTCCCAATAAAATGTTGGCAGAAAGTGCTCAATCCCCCTGTGGACCCTATAGGACATGGCTAGGAGTAAACTCAAGGATTGTCTGCTAGCTAGAAAAAGAGCAAGGTAAAGATTCTTCAAAATCAGACACTCTCTAGGCGCGGAAGGAATTATGCACCTTTTGATTCACAAAGCCAAGTAACTGGCCAAAGTCACACCAGGCATCAAGCCTACACTGACCCAATGATGATAGCTAAGAAGGACCATACCTGCACAAGACCTTCCTCATCTTCATTAAGTACTATCTCTGGAACATCAAATTATCACAAACGCTTCTTAAGTTCCCTAACCGAAGGTGGATCATTGATAGTAATTGGCCCCTATCCATCAAGATTGGCAAAGAAATATTCAGTCCATTTCTTGTTCTAGACAAAAGCTCCTCGACCTTATCATGTCAATGCCAATGCGAAAATGGCTAACCAATTCCCATTGCATCATATAAACTGAAGAGTTCTTCTCTTTAAGCACCTCCAGTTCCTATAGCATAGGGAAATATTTCTCATAGGGATAATCTCCCATTAGTAGCCCCGAAACAATCCACATTTCATGGAACCTGATACCAAGATCACCATTAGGTGTGAGGAAATAACAGAAGATAGAGCATACATCTCCAGCAAAGCAAAGAACTGTGCAAGGTTATTACTGATCCCATATTGGGTAGCCCATATGGCTTGGTACAAGCCCAATTCATGCAAGCTGGTTGCATATTTGTCCAAAATAAAGCCAGTAAGGTGCGCCCACCAATCGGATTTACTAGAATTAATCCATCTAGGTGTGCGAAAATTTGCTGCCAGGTAGTTACTCCTTGATCTGGTTAGTTCATTCTTAAAACTTCTAATTATCATTGATTCCACTATCACTAGTATATCATAGGTAATTACACTAGGTGTAAACCCATCACCTTTATTAAGGGTCCAATCTGGATGAAGTCATGTCCCCCTTTGGTGAATCATCCGATTAGAAGGGAATCTTACCTTGGTGTGAGATCTCATCTCATCAGCCGCTCCTCTTTGCAAATCCTAAAGTACAATAGAGAGTAATGGCATTCTAAAGGAGGAAGAGTGTACATCAACCCTTCCTAGTCATAATACCAAGGAGTTGGTTTAGTGTCCTAAGTATACTCAATTTTAACTATATCACCAAAAAAAATTGGGGATTATGCAATTTTTTGCCATCAAAACTAGCAAACTTCATAGTAGTGATGATCTGGCATAGAGTCATGGGATCACCTTGCCGAATCAAGTTGATCATGCCTGTAGGCACTACAAGTTTATAAAAAAAAGAGGGCGCACCCCCCGCATGCCCGGGGGCTGACGCACGCCCCCTGGGTTCCGCACGCACCCCCTTAGGCTTGAGCGCACACCCCAATGTGGGTGTTTCGTGCTACATGAATTTTGCCCATGATGTTTTGAGGGTAGAGAGAATTTTTATGGAATAGTTACGCTCCCTCAATTTATAAAAAATGGAGAAAATAAAATAGAGAAAGGGAGATGCGAATAGAGAGATGCAGAGAGACGGGAAAATTCCAAGAGCGGAGTTCCCTCGTCTTCTCCTCCGGCCAGAGCTTGGTGTTAGAGAAATCAGTCGATGCAATACTCGGATCATTAACAGAGTACAGAAAAAATGCTCAACCGCTGCCAGACACCCCCACAAATTAAAAAGAGAAATGAGCAATCTCTCTACCCTATTCTTGTAACTTGATTTACAGAAGGACCAGATCTGTCCGCATGTGCCCACGCGCTAATCTCTCCATGCGCGCCTGCTTGTAGATCTGTTTGCACGCGCAGATCTCTTCTTGTGCGCCAGTGCACATATCTATCAGAGCCTTTGCGACTCTAGAGGCACACACTCCACAGCAACAATCTTTAAAGCGCACTCTAGAAGCAAGCAATTAGGCCCACGCAGCCCAGATGGGCACACGAATGACCGCCCTAGTTTTTTAAGAAATTTATAAGGAATTCAATAGCCAATCCTCTTAAAAATTTTTGGACTGAGGGTGCTACCCCTACACCACTGGCAGGGGTGGGCTGCCCCCTGCACCCCCGACGAGCTATCCAGATAGCTCCACCTCCGTATAACTCGTGCGACATCGTTCAAAGAGGCATATTTAACTATATGGGATAAGTAATATTTATACAACACTGAAGAGGATTGAGAAAGATTATGGTCAATGTATCAAACTCAAATATTATATACAAATTCAAATGCATCCAAAGAAGAGAAGGATGCTTCAACATGAGAAATGTTATCTTCAAGATCAAGAAATGTGTCCAAAATATATATCAATTGAAGATAAACCCAACCAAATTCTCTCTAGTGAGAATTCAACGCTCATAGTGCATGATGATACTCTCATTGTTCGTGCAACAGAAATTGGGTCAAGCTCAAACTCAAGTTGAACCTAATAACGGACTCAAGATACTCAAAGAACACTCATAACTTATGAAGCTCGCATTGGTTATGAGACTCAAGCAATCAAATGTGAGGCTCAGTCTGATATGAATCAGATCATGTATAAGACTCAACCCAATCTTCACCAAATCAGATGAAGGGCTAAGCCCCTTGTGAACCAAAGCAAACGTAAGGCTCAAGATCAATACATGATTCTCATATGCTGCAATCCGAGGAATCTTGCATGGCCCACCCAAGGGGTAGGGCCGGTATTTCAAGAAGGCTCTTGCTTTTGCATGACCCACCCAGAGGATAGGGCCCTTGTCCATGTTTCAAGAGGGCTCTTATTACAAAAATTACAATCTTCGCTCAGACTTAGCTTCAGCATGCAATTCTAATGAAGCTCAGTTACAGGAAAAGACCAAAAGTGACAACTCACATGTAGAGTAAGACAACTTATTCTTGTTGCAAGGGCTTGATATGATAAGATTGACTAGGGCCATCCATACAACATATACTCTAACATGCGAAAAGAGCTTTCTTTCCTAAACTTAAAGAAGCTCTCATGTGTAAGGAAAGTGAACAAAATCCTGCAAAGCAATGCTGGATTTGGTTCTGCCATATGAGGCTATATCCATTTTCCAAGCAATAGCTAATATGGCGAACTACAACAATATATGAATTGTTCAAAAACATGGATAATTCTCCTCCCAGTATCTAAAGATACTGTAGCCTGATACGGGCTAAGCAAATCACCAAAGAATTGATTCTTCCCTCTACATCAAGAATTAATTCAGTATTCAACTGGGGTTGTGAATGAGATCTACAAAGTTTTCAAGATTTCCTCATTTCCTCATATCATTCGTGAGGCTCACAACATGACAATTAGCCAAGCCAACTATTGGCAAAATTTTTGAGAAAAGAATAGAAAAAGAAGGGTTTATAGTTTTAGCCAAAATGACTAACATGCGAATCATCTACCAAAGAGAGATCGGTGTGTAGAGTAAAGTAAGGCTAAAATGCAACCCTCACAGAAGTCATGTTATTCATTTTCCAAAGCCAAAATACGGATGCTCATCCAGAGTGACCCGCGTATTAGGCGAAGCAAAGTCCTATAAGTGTGGACCCCTCAAGATCGCGTGTTGTCTTCAAAACCCTAAAAATGTAAGGTCGCATTTCAATACAATCGTGGATCTAATCTGTAACTTAAACGCAATGTCACGTTAGGGCCCACAAAGGCTTATGGAAGAAAAACCAAAGATAACCCCGTTTCAGTACAAATGTGGGCCCAGCTAAAAATCTAACACGTGGATCATCAATCAAGGAGAGATCCACTTTCCTAGCTATCTTGTGAGCTCAATATTAAAGCTAAATATGATTAAAATGTGAACCCTATATGGTCGCGTTTTCACTTTAAAGTCTCAAAGGATAAAAACTATCCTTATTTATACCAAAATACAGATCATGTACCACAGGGAGACTCGCATTTGACCTTTCTTTTAAGCTCAAATGTGGAGTTGAGTATAGCTGAAACAAAGGCCTCAAAGGATCGTGATTTAACTCCAAAGTCTCAAGAGAAGAAAATCATCTTAATTGATACTCAAACGCGAGTCTGAGCATGTCATGCGAGCTACCAGAAGCCAAAACTCAGCTCTAAATGTTAAGATCCACGTTTGAGTTACAAATCCAGAAGATTAAAGATGTCAGTTACAAATACTGGAGATTTAATACAAATCCAACGGATTAAAAACTAAAGAATTAATCATCAAATTATGGAGGCCATTAATTGAACAGTTACACCAATTCAAAAATCTTCAAACCTCTATAAATAGCCAAAAGCTAGGCTAAAAAAGGGTTACAAACTATAGTGACTCGGTTAATCATCTTCATTAGAGCACTTCTACTAAAATCTAGAGCCCTTACATCAAAGAGCTTTACAAAGACCACCAACTGAGAAACCTGTTCGGAGCGTTAATGGAGAGCAGGATCATCCTCCGTGGCTACAACAGAACCCGACATTAAACAAAGAGGAAACTAGATTTTCCTCATCTTCTGTAAAAGGCAACCGTTTGTAATCCTTTTATTGAGAAGTTTTTAATAAAAACAATAATTTCATGGCGAACAGAGGATTTGCGACCCTGTTGGAGAGCCCTATTATTTCTGATGATGTGGCTATAGCCCAGTCCTACAAAGATCCAGTTAATACCATGTCGAGTCACTCGTCATTAAGTTCGACCAAGAGAAGTATGGGGAATTTCTCTCCTATGGCTCCATGAGCCCAAAATCCTTGTGGAAATACCGCACGGTCTTAAATAACATAGCCTCCAATGAGGCTCCAAAAATTACAGTCCTGCCAAAGGACTCTTTAGACCTGACTGGTCTCAAAGGAGAGGTGTCTCCTTCATCAACACAAGGCTCCGGATTTGTCCTGCTCAAGACCTGTGTTGATCCCAAGAGAATGGGTCAGGATCCCTGCAATAACAAAGGGAAACAACTATTCTATCCCTGCAATAACAAAGGGAAACAACTATTCTCCAATCTTTAAGGAGATGATTCTGAAGATAAGGTTCTTCTCACCCGCACTATGAGAAGAAATCTAAAAAGAAATAAGGCTCGCACTTCCTGCTGAGCCGTGAAAGAACAAATTATTGGTGAACCACAACTGTACGAAGCTCTGATTTATATATGGAGACCAAAGAGTGACGTTGCAGTCCCCAACAAGAAGTTGGACCGAAATGCAGAGGGGTTCATCTGCATTTCCTACAAGAAATGTTGCTCGCACACCAAGTACATATATGACTTCAAATGCAGTGTTTACATCTGCAGTTCACAAGCCAAATGCAGGTCTCAGAGCTGCACTCCAGAAGTCAAATGCGGACCATAGACCCGCGTTCTTAAAGCTAAAAACATATCTCAAATCCGCGTTTCAACAAAAATATGCGGGCCTTAGACCCACATTCATGGAGAAAACTTAGCCTCTAACGCTCATGGACTTTCTAGTCTTAATTATATCAGTTTCGACAGAAGCTCATACTCCAGCTGAAAAGGCTAAAGTTAAGTTTGCTCTTTGGATTTTCAAGGGGGTAGAAGCTCCTATCCCAATGATATTATTTGGAGGCGAAGTTACCTCCACTAACAAATCAATGAGTTCCAATACAGGGAACCTTAGGAAATTTCTCAACAAGAAAAGAGAAAAATCCCAAGTGTTTCATTATTATTGTGAATAGTTGATCAACACAGTTCTGTCTCGTTGCCTCTGTCATTGCAATTCCTGCTAAACCATTTGTCTTGAATAGACTTGCACCATTTTCAGTCCAACTATCAAAAAGAAGACGATGCAATGTCAAACAAGAATTTTCGAAACTAGAATACCCTAAAGTATCATCCAACATGATATCTTTTGGAGGAAAGAAGAAGAAGATAAGTTGTGTTCCTCGAATAGACTCATCAGACTCTGAACACTCCTCTTATCTGAAGAGTGTTCAGTAATATGTGGGGTGTCTTTCGAAACACCCGACTTCAGAAATGAGTGACAATACCACTGGACTATAGGAAGATGGTCAGAGTTTCCTCTGATGAAGAAGAAACAAGTAACTTTGTTGTAGCTGAATTTCATTCTTCTGACTCATTCCTGGAAGAGTCTGCCTTTGTGCATGTGATGCAGGAAACTCCTAAAAAGTTCATGAAGAGGATGGATGGCCAAGACAAGATCATCCAACAATAGCAGGATGCCATAAATGAGATCAGGAATATGCTCCAATACTTGATCAATGAGAAAATGAAGAACAAGGGTGAGTCTTCTTCCAAAAATTCCCGCATCCTAAGGAAGGATAAAGGGAAGGGAAAAGAAGATGAACCTCATACTCCTCCCAGAAATACTGATGGCGAGGATCAATATGAAGAAGATAACCATTCTGATCTCTCAATTCAGGAATTCAGAAAGCAATCCAAATCTGCCTTGATAGAAAGCTTCCAGAATTAGCTCAATGCTCTTGTGCATAAGAGCAACTTACAAGAGCTGGGAGTCGTAAGGCCATATCCGATGGAGTGGTAGAATAACCATTCTCGAAAAACTACAAACCTTTGATGCTCAGATCCTTCGACGATAAAGGATCGCGAAATCAACACCTTTACTACTTCAAATCACAGATGGGCCATTTGACCTGAAATAACCCAATCATCATGCAAGTTTTTATTAGTACCCTCACGGGTCTAGCATTTGACTGGTTCCGAAGACTTGAGCAGGGAATCTTCAACTCGTGGAATGGCATGGAAAAGGCCTTCTTGACTAGGTTCTACAAAGATGATATGGAGATCTCAATGCCAGCACTTCTTGCCTTAAAGCAAAAGGGGGAGTCAGCTCGAGACTTCATTAAAAGATTCAGAAATAATTCTTTGAGATGTCGTCATGGGATGCCCAAAAAGACTCTAGTAAAAACCTGTAGATATAACCTCTCCACTAAAGTTCTCACTAGAATGAGGACTGTAAAGTCCTCCACTTGGAAAGATCTTTCACTACAAGCTGAAGAAGCCGAAAAAATTGCACAGAGGTTTGAGGCTGAAGGAGGAAGACAGAGAAGAAATAACCCTAGAACACCTCAATCATCTCAACTTAAAGAGAAAGAAACAATGGCGATAGATGCTCCAAACCCAACTAAACCTCCTCCAAGGACCCCTCCTCCATCACGGGCTCCTCAAAAATAATATTATTTTAAAGATGAGCACACCATCACTATTTTCAACCTGCTCATGAAAAAGAATATGTTGAAATTGCCAAAGTTGAAGTGCCCTGAAGAAGTATGAAAGGTTAATGATCCTAATTATTGTGTGTATCATAAGAACATTAACCATCCTACTAAGAACTTTTACATCCTAAATGATAAAATTTAGGCCTTAGTGGATGCCAATGCCATTAAACTGCAAGAAGAACAGAAGAAGGTGATATTAAATATGGTGTCTTTCAAATTTGGAAAGACTCTAGACTAGATGAGTCAATCATTCAAGACAGAATTTGGCCAATTCCTAAAGGAATAATGAGGGTCGTAAATTATGATCCTCATCAGCAACAAAAGAAAGCATTATCTCCCTTCAAAATATCCAAAGGAGAGATAATGTGGGTACATCCAAATCTTCTCAAAGATGAACAGTGGACTTCGAGTTCATCTAAAAAGAAGTCTGAAGGAAAGGCGTACACTTTCAATGTTGTCACTATAGTCCCTAAAGATGATATAGTAGTTTATCCTCTCTCAGATTTAGGAGAGGAACTCAAAGAACCATTGGTGGTCAATGAAGATGACCTAGCAGTCCCTGAAGAAGACATAGCAGTTTATCCTCTCTTAGGCTCAGCACCCTTCTGGAACTCGTTCAGGAAAGGACTACTTAAAAAATTATGATCAAGTGGTTGAAGCTCAGCTTGCAGAATAACAAGCAAAAAAAGTTTAAGTTTGACAAAGCTCTTAAAAAGCAAAGAAAAAGAATCAACGGAAAGTTCCAAAAAGCCTTTTCGATTTGATGTGCTGGCACAATTGGCCAACATTCCTGTAAGGATCACTTTGTATGAGCCCCTGAGGTTGTCCAAGGAAACTAGAGAAGCCTTAAGAGATACTTTGCAAGATTTTGAAGTATTTCTGGCATAAATTCTAGAAATAATAGAAGAAGAAGAAGTTTGTGCAGCTTGTCATCAAACTTCCAAGAAGATATCTTGATAACTTTCTCTCTAGAAGATATGCAAGTGATGAATAATAAGCATCACTGGCCTCTGTATTACAAAGGTTACATTGAGTTAACAGAGATTGACCAAATTCAAGTTGACTCTAGATCCACTTTAAGTATAATGCCAATGAGGGTATTGTGATATCTTGGGGTCCCAATGAGTATTCTAGCATCAATAAATACAACCATTTTTGGGTTCAACGCCATTGGGCAAGGTGAAATTGAAATGTCAGATTGGTGATCTAAAGACGGAAGTCACATGTTATGTGATAGATAATGACACGTCTTACAATCTCTTACTCGAAAGACTATGGATTCATTTCAACCTCATTGCCTCTTCTACACTACACCAATGTATGAAGTATGTGGAACAATAAGGGAATGTGAAAACTTTGGTGGTAGAAAAGCAACCCTTTAAAGGAGTTGAAAACTACTTTACTAATATGCTGCTATATCAAGACACATTTGAAGAAGCTGAACAACCTGTCCTAGAAGAATCAGATAGTGGCAATGAAGCCGATACTGAATTAGGATCCAAAAATTCAAGATCCGATGATGAAAATTGGGGTGTAGGATCCATTGTAATAAGCCTTGATGGCCTTGATATAAATGATACTACTAATTCTGATGGTGAGTGGTAATAAATAAAAATATAAAGTTTGTTTATTCATCTGGTGTTGATTATGAATCCTTAAGTACTAGTACTGATGTGGTTAGCGATCAACCAGATAAAATATACTCCTTAGCATCATTCTAAGCACCCATCAACTAATCCTTTTATATACAAAGTGAGAACGATGAAGATGCAAGTGAAGCGATCTTTGAAATCCCTCCCAAACATAAAGTCAAAGACCTATATTATTTTGGAAAGCAAACAATAATGATAAAGAAAAATGTTCAGATTTCGAAGAAGAGCAGAAAATCCTAAGTTCTTCCATTATGATGAGAATTCCCATAAAATGATGAAAATGATGGGATATAACCTAGCCAAAAGTAGAGGGTTGAATTTTGAAAAGAAGAAGAGCTATGCTTCGACCTTTTGTTTCAAACGAAAAAATGCCAGATTACTATGATAAGACTGGCAGAGATTTGGGATATGTTACCACTCCTTAAAATCTCATAAACAAATTCTGAAGAGCTTCAACAAACTCATCGATTTAAATTGTTATACTGGGATTCAGATGTAAGTGTTGGAGCCATTTTTCAAGAAGTCTCAATCAACATGGTCTCCACAAACCAGAAAGAAGAGGATGATGAAGAATTGCCGCCAATCAAGGATGACTATTTGGCAAAGCAGCTCAATATGAAGTTTAGTTTGAACAACATGAATCTCCAATTGACGATAAAGTGATCCAAATAAATATGAGCAACGAAACTAATTCTAAACCCATATTTATAAGTGAATATTTATCTTTTGAAAAAAAGAAGAAGAAATAATTTCGCTTATTCGAGAATACATTGATGTTTTCACTTGGAATTATGAAGATATATCAGGACTAGACCCAAAATTGGCAATGCACAAGTTAAACATCCGACCAGATGTGAAACTTGTCTAACAATAACAACGAAAGTTCCATCCTAAAATAATGGAAGTCATTGAAGCTGAAATCAAGAAGTTAATTTAATCAGGCTTCGTTTGCAAAGAACAACATCATGATTGGGTCACAAATATAGTCCCCGTAACTAAAAAGAATGATAAAATTGGGGTCTGCATTGATTTTAGAGATTTGAATGAAGCATGCCCAAAAGATGAATTTCCATTGCCAATCACAGATGTCATGATTGATAATACTTGTGGCTATGAACGAATGTTATTCAAGGATGGATTTTCATGGTGCAATCAAGTTAAGATGTATCCTAACGACGAGAAGCATAAATCTTTTAGAACACCACTGTGGGTGTACTATTATATGGTCATGCCCTCGGTTTAAAGAATGTCGGTACCACATATAAATGGCCATGAACACTATAGTCCAAGAGCATCTTCGAAAGATAGTAGAATATTATGTGGACGATTTGGCGATCAGAAGCAAAAACTAAGACAATCATCTTCATGATTTAAGAGTGGTGTTTGATCTCATGCAAAAGCACCAGTCTAAGATTAACCCAACTAAGTCTTTTCTGGGAGTTTTCAGTGGAAGGTTCCTTGGGTTCGTAGTCACTTCCCAAGGAATTCATCTAGATCCAGACAAGATCAAAGTAATTCAAGACATGCCGCTATCTAGAAATCTCAAATAATTGAGAGGAATATAAGGAAAGTTGGCATACATTTGCAAGTTTATATCAAATTTGTCCAGGAGATGTAAACCGTTCACACGGTTGATGATGAAAGGAGTGTCATTCATTTGAGACGATGCTTGTCAGAAAGCTTTTCATGAGATCAAAGAATAACTCACAAAGCCAACTGTTCTTGTAGTTCCAATGACATGAATACTTTCCTGTTATATGTGAGAGCAATGGACCATTCTTTGGAAGCCCTGTTAGCCTAAAATAAAGAATTTGGACATGAACATGCCATCTACTACTTAAATAGAATGATAATTGGACCTGAACATCAATATAACCTAGTGGAAAAATAATGCCTAGCTTTGATATTTGTAGTGCAGAAAATGTGACACTATTTGGTAGGGCAAACAATCACGTTATATCGAGAGTTAATCCATTAAGAATATTAATGACCAAAACAGGGTCATTAAATTCAAAATTATCCAATTGGGCTATTTTGCTATCTCAATATGATATGTATTTTATCCCACAAAAGTCAAATAAGGGTCAGGCTATAACTAATTTCCTAGCTGAGCACCCGATTTCAGCATCTACAAAATTGTACGAAGACATTATTGATGAAATAGCTAAAAGAAGCAGCAGCAATTCGAAAAAAACTGTTTGATTCTACTATAATGTCGAAGTTCAGACATTATATAGAAAATCCTATGATGGAATCTTACTTTGTTGCCTTTCAAATAGAGAAGCCCAAGAAGCACTTGAAGAAGTTCATAATGGCATCTACGGAGCACATCAACCAGAATTAAAACTCTGGAATAGACTCCAAAGAATAGGATATTATTGGCCCAAGATGATAATAGATGCAGTTACTTATACCAGAAAATGCAGAGTCTATCAAATACATGTAGATTTCATACATCAGGCACCAGAATATCTTCATCCAACATCTACATTATGGCCATTCGAAATGTGGGAATGAACATTATAGGGTCAATTTCGCCACCATCAACAAACGGTCATCAATTTATATTGGCAATAACAGATTACTTTTCAAAATGAACTGGACTTGTTCCCCTAACTTAAGTAAAGACATCAAATGTAATCATATTCATTAATAATCATGTCATATACCACTTGGGGGTGTCTAGGAGAATTGTTCATGACAACGGAGCTCAATTTGTGAGTCAATCATTCTCCAGGTTTTGCAACAATACCAAATAGAAAGTATAGCTTCATCTCCATACTATCCTGCAGCCAATGGTTTAGCTGAAGCCTACAACAAAACTATTATGAAGCTTCTTAAGAAGTTTGTCTCATCCAACCAACATGATTGGGACAAAAAGCTTAGAAAATGTCTTTGAGCATATCGAACTACTTTCAGGGCACCGACAAATGCTACACCTTTTTCTATGGTGTATGGATATAAAGCTTATTTCCTTTGGAGATCTAAATTTTGTTATTACAAGTTGCATTAGTGACCAAAATGACACAAGAAGAGAAGCATTGGTAAATACTTCCAGAGTTAGAAGCCCTCTATGACAAGTGCCTTGACGCCCAATTGAGCATTGAGGTTTAACAGGCACAAATCTTCAAAACCTTTAATAAAAGGGTCAAGCAGAGAAATTTCAAGAAAGGTAATTTGATCTTTTCAATAAGAAGATCGATCATAACTAATCAAAAAGCTAAAGGAAAGTTCTAGCCAAAATGGAAAGAACCTTTTGTCATTGACGTGGTTTATTCAAACGGCGCATACCGGTTGTCGCGGTGACAAAATAATGATGTTGATCAATGAGAAATTTCTAAAGAAATATCACTCCTAACTAATATTAAGAAATCCGTTACAGAAGGCTACGCCAATTATTCAATCTCCGACGAATGTTGAAAGAGGTTTCGACAGACATCAAGAAGAAATCCCAGACCATTCAAAAGCAAAATAGATTATATACAAACAATTTATGTAATAGTAAAAAGCAATCAAGTCAAATGTTGAATGGTTTAAGATATATATCCTCTTCAATAACCCTCAATTGAACCTTTAACTGAATCAGCGAATCCTCTACCGCTACCAAGAGAAGCGATAATAAGAAGATTGCATAGAGAAATTTCTTATAGTACTCCTTCCGAAGAACACAGCAAAGAATGACATAGTTTCTTGCACAAGCTATTCAGTGAATCCTCGACCGGCATTTCGGAAAAGAGAGTACAAAAGTATCAAGTCGTTTGACACACATACATGAATTTTTCCCTCAACAAAAGAAAAATTCAACGTTTAGACTTGATCATTGGTCTGCTTAGATGCCGGAGCATATAAAGTGATTAATGAATGTGTCTCATTCCTGACACTATTATTTCCAAAATAGGACCAATTTGTCCACAAATCAAATAGAGTTCACCTATAAGGGAGAAGCCCATTTCTTCATAAGAAAAGTTCTTTTCAGGAGACTTAATTTTACAACAGTGCAGTCAATATTTGTGCCCGTTAATTCATCAATTTCCCTAATAGAGTATAGCAAATGAAGATATGTTAGCTTGCCGCTAACATGTAGCTCCACACACCAACTAGGAGCACTAAATGAAAATGAATCCTACGTCTCTATGACTAAGGATGAGGAAAACTTTGGCATGAAAAGTCTTAATGAAATCCTAGCCAATCCATCGTGCTGGGGGTAAAAGCATGAACTGCCTAATGCCATCAAGATAATAGGAAGACAACAACTTTCTCACCAACCTCATCATGCTGAGAGAAATAGCATGGCTAGCCCAATGCAAATGGTGATTAGTAAATACTAATCAAATTTGTTTATAATTGGGGTTGGCTAAAAATCCTGTGAACCTATCATATTAAGCTCTTACCACTGACAGACTCAAAATCCATTTCTCCAAAATTTGTCAAGTTAAAAATTATCTCTGACAAACTAAATTTTAGTTTCTTAAAATTTGTCAAGTATAAAAAATTACCACTGACAAAACCAAAATACATTTCTCAAAATTTGCTAAGTTAAAAATTACTTCTGCCAATTTAAATTTCATTCCTCAAAATTTGCTAAGTGAAAAATTAGCTCTAGCAATTCAAATTTCATTCCTCCAAATTTATCAAATTAAAAATTACCTCAGACAAAACAAAATTCATTCCTCGAAATTTGTCAAGTTACAAAAATTACCTGTGATAAAACCAAAGTTCATTCCTCAAAAGTTGCTAAGTTAAAAATTACCTTTGGCAAATTGAATTTCATTCCTCCAAAGTTGTCCAGTTAAAAATTACCTCTGGCAATTCAAAAATCCATTCCTCAAAATTTGCTATGTTAAAAATTACCTCTGGCAATTCAAAAAACTGTTATACTACAAGTCACTGAATAGCAGAAATTACAACTTGTTCAGGAAAGTTAATGATTATTTCTATCATGTTTAAGAAAGTTATTCATTCGTCACAAATCTATTTAAGCATTTGAATACCGACTCTATACTGTCAAATTAATGATTACCTCTGGACAATATATAAAAGAGTCAATAATGTATCAAGTTAACATTACCTCTTATCATCAATACAAAATTCATTCATCAAGTTAACAACTACCTCTAAATGAATAACAACAACAAATAACAACAACTAAGCCTTTATCCCAAGTACTTGGGGTAGGCTACATGAACCAAAAAAGAATCATGCCGGATCGATCATGTTGATAATCCTTCTCCATTCATTCCTATCAAGTAATATCTCCTCATTTAAACCTCTAGAATCCATATCATTTCATATCACCTTCATCCATATTTTCTTCGGTCTTTCTTCCACTCTTTTAACTTGTCCTATATTGATAAGCTGCTCTCATCGAAGTGGTACGTTTGTAGGTCTACGTTGCACATGACCAAACCATCGTACACGATTTTCTCGCATCTTCTCATCGATTGGGGCTATACCTACATTAGCACGAATATCTTCATTTCTCACTTTATCTCTTATAGTGTTACAGCATATCTAATGCGCATCTCTGTTACACTTATCTTCTACAAATGACGTTTCTTTATAGCCCAGCATTTCATTCTATATAATAAAACTGGCCTAATAGTAGTCCTATAAAATTTTTCTTTTAGTCTTAATGGAATGTTATGGTCGCATAAAACTCCTGTTGTACTCCTTCATTTCAACCAGCAAGTTTGTATCCTGTGGTTGATATCATTATTGATCTCTCCACCATTCTAAATAACAGAACCCAAATACCTAAACTGACTAGTCATTTGTTTCTCTTACCCATCATGTGTTACAACACTATAGTCTAATATCTGTCGTTTACTAAATTTACACTCCATATACTATATTTTAGACCTACTAAATCTAGAATCTCTATATTCTAATATTTGCCTCTGTAACTATAACTTGGCATTCACTCATGTTCTTGTCTCATCAACTAAGATAATATCATCAACAAATAGCATACACCAAGGTATCTCATCCTAAATAGCTCTAGTAAGCTCATCTATCATTATAATAAATAAGAACGAGCTTAATGCAAACCCTTGATGCAATCTATTTGTGATAGAAAAATTACTTGTTAGACCATCACATATTCTGATATTGACCACTACTCCATCATATACGTTCTTAATTATGTCAATATATTAGATGGAAACTCTTTTCTTTATCAATATCCACCAAAGTATCTCTCGTGGTACCTAATCATAAGCTTTATCAAGATTAATAAATACTATATGCAAATCTCTATTTCTCTCTCAAAATCGTTCTATAAGTTGACGAAGTAAATGAATAGCTTCTATGGTCGATTGCCCCGGCATGAATCCAAACTAATTCTCTGATATTTTAACTGTCTGCCTCAATATATGTTCAATTATTCTTTTCCAAAGCTTCATAGTGTGACACATGAGTTTTATTTTATGATAGTTATAACAACTCTGAATATCACACTTATTCTTATAGAGAGATACTAGGCTACTCTTCCTCCATTCATTTGGTATATTCTTAATTTGCCAAATCATATTTAAAAAAATCTGTCAGCCATCTCACACCTATCCCTCTTAAATATCTCTATAACTCTATAGAAATCTCATTTGGACCAACAGTTTTTATTTAATTTCATCCTCTTCAAAGCTAATTTTATTTCAGACTCTTTAATTCTATGCATAAAACTACGATTCATATCCTCACACTGAATAGTAAGATCTCCCAAATTTTGAGTAAAACTACCATTATATAATCTATCAAAATAATCTTTCTATTTTTCTTTAATTTCTTCGTCTCGAACGAGAACTTTCTGATCATCATCTTTAATACACTTTATATTTGAAAAGTCTCTAGATTTTCTCTCTCTTATCCAAGCAATTTTATACATATGTTTTTCTGCCTCTTTATTGTCTAACTTCTCATGCACTTGTTTATATAATTTAGTTTTTACATCCCGAATAGTTTTTTTAGCCTCCTTCTTGGCTAGGTTATACCTCTCAAAGCTTGTTCCATTATTATTCTTTTTCAAATCTCTATAAAGGTCCCGCTTGATTTTAATAGCATTTTTTACCTCTTCATTCCACTATGATGTGTCTTTACATGGTAGAGCATCGTCTCTTGACTCACCAAATATATATTTAACTACTCTCTTAATGCAACTAGCTATTTTGTTCCATATTATATCAGGATCGTTATGGTCCCTCTAATCTTCTTTTTGTACTACTCAATCTTAAAAACTTTTTTATTACCTTCTATTGCCACCATTTAATGTTAGAATCTAACTTATGTATAATTTTTCTAACTCTCTTTCTAATTCGAATATCTAAAACTAAGAGTGTATGTTGGGTAACTACACTCTCAGTTGGCACTACCTCACAATCCATACAACTATCTCTATCTATCCTTCTAGTTAAAAAAAAAATCTATTTGACTCGCACTCGATCTACTTTTAAAAGTAATCAAGTGAGAAACTCTCTTTTTAAACCAAGTATTTACTAAAATCTAATAATAAGACAAAGTAAAATTTAGAATTGAGTACTTGCTTCGTTTTTTCTCCAAAACTAAATCCTCCATATACACTATCAAACCCATTACGACTACTTCTTACGTACCCATTGAGATCACCGCCAATAAATAGTTTTTCTCTAGCGAGTTTTTCTTGTACTATCTCATCTAGATCCTTTCAAAATTGATATTTACTAGATTCATCAAGTCCTACTTATGGTGCATAGGTACTAATGATAATAAAAATCTCTCTATCTAAAATAAGTTTAACTAATAAAATTCCATCACACTTTCTTCTAACCTCCCGTACATCCCCAAGTAATTGTTTATGTATATTCACATCTACCCCATTGCGATTTTTATCATTTTCCGTATACCAAAGTTTATAATCCCAAGGTTTTATGACTTTAGCTTTCTCATCTACCCATTTAGTCTCCTAAACGCACAAAATATTCACGCTCTTTTTAATCATAACATCAACTAACTCTATTAATCTACCTGTAAGGGAACATGTGGTTCACGATACCAACCGAACCCTATGCTTATGAGCCAACTTCTTTACCCTTACCTACTCATTAAGATATGGGAACCCTCTTACATTTGACACACATCTAAGCGCAGACGTGGTGCGTCGCTTCTGGGCGATAACCTAACAACTCTCACACATTTTTCACTACACCGGGGCTTTGATATAGCACGTTACTCAGTAAGGAATACCCCAACAAAATTTATATTTTTTGTTCATTTCATAATATGTAACAATATTTTACGCTGGCTGTCACTGGCCTACCACAACCCTCCTCCATTATCTTGACTTGGGACAGACAGTGAAAAGATAAATGTTTAAGCATAGCACTAGCGGAGTTACCTCTAAATAGATGACAAAAAAAATTCCCACAACCAAAATATTTCTATTTACCATAAATTCATTACAAGAGCTCCTTAAAATCATACAATACCAAAAATATACAAACTACTGAGTCAAAAGAGCCTTGATCTTTTCCTCGACTTCCCTCATCTCCAACTGAATAACCTCATAAGCTTGAACAGTGGCCTGTCTCTGCAGTTCTTCATCGCTGACAGTCACGTTATTCATTGGGTCAGATTTAAGAGTCTCCAATTCTGCCTGTTCATTTAAGAGAGTTCTATTAAGATTATCACGCTGCCTAAATGGTCTTCATTGTCTCTTCACGAGCCTTTATAGTTCTATCAAGAAAAGCTTGAGCCTTGGCAATATTTTCTTGGGTCCTTATGATGTCTTGGTCATGACTCTTGGTTGAAGCAACAACACTCTCTATCTGAGCACATAGAGAGTCACTAGTAGATTGGGTTTCAGTAAGATGATCTTGACGAGCATCTATTTTTCTCTGAACTTCTTCTTGAAGTTTAAGTTGTTCCTCTAGTAACCTCTTAAATATGGTTTCAATCATTTATAATCTGTTAGCACTACGAATCTTCCACAAAGTCTCAGCATAATTTTGTAGATGATCCACTATTGCTTTATACGGAGCTGCGTTCTCCTTTCCACCAACACCTTATATACCACCAATGTAATGGTTTAAAAGATTGGTAATAGAAGCGAAGGATCTGCCTTTCAAGATTACATTTATACAGTGATCTAAGAAAGAGAGGAAATCTTTGATGGCATACTAAAGCAACTCATCAGCAAAAGTATCAATCTCTGCATCTGCCGTTGGTGGCAATGAAGAAATTGTAGATGTAAGAAGGGTGACAACAGAAGTGGATGCCACTTCAGTAGTTCCAATAATTGGGGACAAGTGGGGAAGTAAATCCTTCAAAAGTGAGATAATATTTGTTGCGTCCTGAGATGAAGAAGTAGCAACTTCAGTAGGAGCAGCAGTTTCAGCAGGAGGAGAAACTTCGACTGTGGTCTCAATAAGAGGAATCGTTGCAGTAGCTTCAACAGAATAAGTAGTTACTTCAGAAACAACAATAATAGAAACAACCCCAGATACAACCTCAGCAGGAACAACAACTTCAGCGGAGGAAACTTCAATCTCGTTCACAAGTTCTAAGGTCAAAGTAGGAGATGGCATTTCTTAAAAAACAGTTAAATAAAATAAAAAAATGAAATGACTAAAATTTTGTCATATGTGGTGAAAAACCTAAGGGTTGAACGCTTGATTCTCCAGGATTGTATACCTCAGCTCTTTCTTTTGCCGTCAGAAAAGCAAATTTGCTAAGATCTAATGGAGGGGTGGAAGAACGAACATCATCACTGTCAACATTATCATCATCACCTGAATAATCAAATTTTCTAGTGAATCAGAAAATGAGACCAAACCCCACTCTACAAGCCCATTAAAATAGAATCATAAATTGGGTGGAAGAAATCAAAATTTAATCAAGTGAAGACTTATGATTTTGGTCAACCTCTGTAGTTTGGTAATTTCCAAGCACTACCATTGACGGGAAACCTGATACATGAACCTCTAACAACTTGCACTTCATCATCAACAACAATTTGGACTATTGGAGGAGCAGGATTTGTAGTATCTTTTATGATAGTATGAACTAACTCCTCTAAACTTGTCTGCACTCCTGTAAGAGGAGGTTCAGTAACAGATGAATACTCAGTCACTAGAACAGTAGAAGGAGGCTCTGTGGTTGATTCACTGGGCAACTCAGATGCTACTTGAGTACCCTCCCCAATCCTAATAACAGGGTCTTGACTGCGGTGCTTCTAGATGAGCAAAGGCGCAATCTCAGTTCATCTTCTTCTTCATGATCTTCTTCAGCAGTTTCAAAAGTTAAACTCAAAATGGTTGCGCCAGCCTTAGCTAAAATAGATTATGGAATGACTGGCAGATCACGAGACTATTTTTATTCCTTTCGTCTAATGACAATTTTCTAAGGAGGAGATTCCAGCCCTGAAGATGGTCCTCTACCACAGGGGGAGTAGGAACTGTACTAGTTGGTGCTGCTGATTGATCTGCTAGTATCACTGTGTTATCTATGTCATCCCTTGATTCATCTTCTTCGCTATTGTGCTCATGGTCAAACTCATCCAACCCAGTAACCCTTATACTACCTGCCTCTTTCTTCTAAAAAGACCACGCTTTAATATCCCTAAGGCAGATGCTAGTCGCATTAAAGTTGGGGGGAATTGAATGGCCAATAGAATACCAACTACAAAAACCAAAAGAAGTAAACAAATTTAGAGTCTTCAAGGGTAAACTGAATTTGGCCTTCGCGCCACCAGATGTAAATGGCACTAGGGATGATAATGGGTTCGGGTCTTCCCAAAGCCCAATCGGGCCAGTCCGAAAAGGCTGGATTTAAATCCGCTCGTTTTACAAATAGATCCAATTGGGTATAAGGTATTTCAGTTTTTTCTTATCGGGCTGGGTTTGGACATGTCCAAACCCGCCCAAAAAATAACCCAAACGAGCCCAATCCACTTCCCAAAATTTCTATGTTAAATTTTCCCTAGTTTAGTTATTTCGCCGATGCCACTGAGGGATCCTCTCTCTCCTCTCGCTCGCTCTCTCCAATCTCTCGAAAACCCTCTTCTCTATCCTCTCCATCCCCGTCTTCACTCTATCCCAAACGCCGAAGGATCCTCTCTCTCTCTCTCTCCCTCTCTCTCTCTCTCCTCATTCGTTCGCAAAAGTTTGTTTGCACTAGTTCATTCGCCTAAGTTCGTGATCTTCAGCAGGCGCGGCAGTTTAATCACGACCACCTCCTTATCCTTCGATCAATCTCAGTGATATTTCTCTCAAATCTCTTTTAATTTCTTTTTTCTGATCTTTAGGGTTATTTTCCCTTTTCTCTGCTCTACTGTAGGAGTTCACCCCTTTTCTCGTTTTTTTCAATTGAGCGTTGTTCGTGCTAAAATTTATGAAATTTGCAATTATGTACTTTTATTAGGCTTCAAAATTACATTTTTCAACAAAAAGTTAATTTTTTTTAAATTTATAAAAGAAATATTGAGTTGCAGATTTTTGAAATACTTCATGCTTGAGACAAAAACAATTTCCTATCAAAATTTAGGTAGCTTTGTTGTATTTGTAGTTGAAATGCAATGGTGATATTAATAATTAGTAGTAATATCGTATATATGTATGGACATTGGGCCAATTAACTACGACTTTTCAATTATTTGTTTAATGTAGTCCTTGAGATTTTTATATAAATATGTTAAGAGTGACCAGGTGAGGCTACAGAAGAATATGTAGCTTTTTATCTTGAAACAAATTCCTATAGAAAAGTTTCTCATTTTCGAATGTCTTAGATGGTTTAATTGATGACTTCTAGTAAGTCCAATATTTCTCTCATCAGGATGATTGATATGCAGGAATCTGGTTCAATGGAAATATACACATGATAAGTTCAGTCAAATTTATCTTTATAATATCATAGTGGCATCCACTGCATTAGAATTGTAGACTTCTAGTAAGTGTAACATGAGTCTAATTCAATAGCAATAAAATAAATCATCGAACATATTAACTAAAGTTGAAAATGTAGATTATAAAAATCAATAAGATTTAGGTACTGCGAGGATAATAATTGAAGCAAGTTGGAAATAATATTAGTACTTCAATGTATATAGTTGACCACTACACTCAAAATAACAAGAAAATATACTTTAGGCCTATTTGTCTGCGACGTCCCCATCCGAGCTCGAGGAATTGACTTTAGGCCTACAAAAGTTTCATTAAAGATTCATGGACTTGCAGTCTGTCACCCTTGTATCGTAAACCACATATTCAAGTTGTAATTTAAGAATAAATCTTAATTGTTTGAACATTTTCTTTTTTAATTTCATCCATTATTCTATCTTATTGAGGAAGGGCTAGATTAAAAACTATGGAAGGGCTAGATTAAAAACTATGGCAAGGACAAGCTCAAAAGAATTTGATGTACATTCATGGTTTTGTTAGGAATCTTGTACTATGACAAGGACAAGCTCTCGTACACCTTCTAATTCAACGAATCCTTCTATTCAAGGTTCTACAAAGGTAATTTCTTATTTCTTTGATATCAACATGAATTGTTTGTTGTTTTTTGAGTTGCTATAGTGAATGATATATTTATACAAAAATATGCATTTATATGATCTTCTTTCTACAGATGTAAAAGTATTAAAAAATCTTTATATATGAAAAATAGAAGCTCTGAAGTTTGGAGTCATTTTGTGATTGAAATACAAGTAGATGGTACCATCAAAACAATATGTAATTATTGTGGAAAATCCTTGATTTGCAAGAAAAATTCTAGGACAAACCATTTAAATCGTCATATCAAATTTACTTGCAAGAAAATCCTCATAAAGACATGTAGCATATGATTCTTGGCAAATCTCCTAGATCTGATTGTGTAGTTTTTATTTTTGATCCAGAAGTAAGTAGAAAGTGCTTAGCAAAGTTAGTAATTTGTGCAGAACTTTCATTTAAAATTGTGGAACATCCGGTATTCATTAACTTTGTGAAGAGGTTACAGCCTTTATTTACCATGGTTAGTCATCATACTATTAGAAATGACTGTATAGCTTTATATCAAGAAGCGAAGATAAAGCTTCAAGAAAAAATAAAGAATTTAAATTGTCGTGTGAGTTTTACTTCAGATTTATAGACTTCTAATCAAAAGCTTGGATACTTAGTGCTGACTACTCACTATATTGATAATGATTTTGTTTTGAACAGGTTGATTTTGAACTTTAAGAAAGTTCCATATCCTCACACTAGCTATGCTCTCAATGATATAATTGGAAGTTGCCTTACTGAATGGGATTTGGATGAAAATTGTTTGCTCTTACATTTGATAATTCTACCGCAAATGATGCTTTGGTAAGAAACTTCAAAAGAGATTTTGGTGAAAAGTTACTGTTTAACGGTGAACACATTCACATGAGGTGTTGTACACATATTTTAAATATAATGGTGCAAGATGGAATAAAGGTGATGGATGATTCTATTAAACAAACTCAAAATCTTATTACATATGTGGTTAGTAGTCCATCTAGACTGCAAACTTTTAATAGAATTGCACAATTATTCAAGTTACCTACTAAAAAAGGTTTGTTTTAGATGATCCTACAAGATGGAATTCTACTTATCAAATGCTTGCCAATGCTTTGTCATATAAGGACGCCTTTATAAGATATGCACAATTGCATTGTAATATTGCTCCATCTCTTGATGATTGGAGAAAAGCCGAAGTGGTAACTAATTTCTTGCATACTTTTGTTGATACAACTCAAGCATTTTCGGGTGGAAAGTATCTCACATCTAACTTGTACTTTAGAAAAGTTCGGACCATTCAGCGTGCGTTGCAAGAAATATCTACTTTTGGTGATGATATTGTTAAATCTCTGGCATTGGATATGCAAAAAAATTTAATAAGTACTGGAAAGAACCAAACATAATGTTGTCAATTGCATCAGTTTTGGACCCTAGATCAAAATTGGCATACATTGAGTATATTTATGTATTAGCACTTGAGGAGATAGAGAGTAAAATGAAATGGGAAGAAATTACCACTCTTCTTAAGAAAATTTATGGTGAATATGAGAGCATTATCAAACAAAAAACTGTGGTGACGGATGAATCAAGTCAGTTAATAAGTGGTGGCTCAAGTACTCCTTTAACTTTTTTGGATAAAAGAAAGTTAGATTCAGATTTTGCAGACTTTTGGGCTCAAAGTTCAATGAAAAGGCTAAAAAAAAATGAAATTGACAGTTATTTAGAAGAATACGTTCTTCCTCCGATGTCTGATATGGATTTTAATGTTTTGGAGTGGTGGAAAAAGAATTCTATAGTTTATCCCGTGCTTTCAAAAATAGCTCTAGATATTTTAGTTATACCAGTCACTGCCATTTCATCAGAATTGGCTTTTAGTACTAGTGGTAGAATTGTAGATCAGCATCAAAGTCGATTGAATCACTCGACCATAGAGGCTTTAATATGAACACAAGACTGGCTTCGAAAGGATTATTATATAGGTATTCTTATTGAATTTATATTTGGAATAATCTAGTCTTTATGTATTTATCAAATCATTATTTTATTGCTTAATTTTATGCCATGCAGATGAATGTATAGATTCTTCAAGTTCATCCAATTTAATGAATGATGAAGAGCTAATTATAGAATGCTTAGGGGAATAAAGGTCGAGAATGGTATGTAATGTCAAATTCTAAATGCATAATTATTTTAATTTTCAATGGTTAAGTTTATACTTGACTATTGCTTTCTCAACATTTGTTGGCATTCCAATGTACCAAACTTTATAGCTTTAAGTATAATTGGCACATCCTCAGAGATTTTGATACAACTACTTGTATTTTATTTGCAGATGTTGTAATCATAGTTTCCATTCATAGTCCTTGTGGCCTTGTTCAACATACAGAGTTTTGGGACCGACAAAATTGCCTTCATGTTTGCTCTGCTCTAGCAATTTGGTTCTTCAGTCTAGGATCAATTGGAATATATAACATATTTAAATACGATGTTTTCTGGTTTGATAGTATTCAACCCATTTTATATCTATTTACCCTTCAAATTTTGCTTATTTCTTTTTAAATTAAAGGTTGTCGAACTATATGATTCCAAATAATGAAGAATTGTTTTGCAGTTCTTACAATGGTGGATTCATTAAACCAAGTTCAAGTTTCAGGCGCCTTTCTAATCAAGATGCTAGCCTCCCTAGATACGTTGATATGTTGCATATTTCAGCACATGTAGTCACAATGGTGCCCTGCCCTCCTTAGCTATGGACTTCTTGATGTAAATAATCTCACAACCAAAACTAGATGAACATTGTATGTTGTATGTTCTTTCATGTTGACATTTTGGTTAATTTGAGTACCATTGCAGGCTTATGAATCTATATCATTTTTCTGGAGTGTACTAAGTTGTAAATTCTTTGTTCTTGAAGTAAAGTTGCATCCTGTCATAGATTGCTTTTCATTTATATTTTTGCCTTTCCTTTTAGAGTTTTAGCCAGTGCTATTTTTGCGAAGATGCTGATACATGGCACCAGAGATAGTGTTAATTTGGTGCCATTCTTTGCTCTTGTAAATGATGTTTGTAGTTGTAATGAAGTTTTTTATGTGATGCTTTCTTTTATGGTCATAACATCATTTTTTTCTTTTGAATTTTGATAAGGGCAGATCCAAAAAACTCATGGGCTGTTTGAAGCCCATTGGGCCGAGTTGGACATTTTTTAAAAAAGGCTCATTTGGGCTTTGGATTAGTCCAAAGTCCAAAATTTTATTTTGGATATTGAATGGATCCGGCTCAGCCCGATCCGGCCTTGCCCGTTCTCATCCCTAAGTGGCACAGACCCGAGCTCATTCAAACAAGTTGCCTATAGTTTTAATGGATGTATTTGGATTTCCAACATATAGTTGGTCGTATCCGAACTGACAAGAGAAACGATTAGGATAATATGGTTCAATATAACAGACATTCCCTATGCGGAGAACCAAATGCCCAGGACGAACACTTATTAGCCACCAAAAACATCTAGGAGACAAAGTGGCAAAATGATCTGCACCAGGCAAGTTTGAGAATTCTTCACCATAATCAGCATTCAGAAAATAAGAAAAATAATTATATAAATAGTAGTTGTTGTAATGCTGAATATGTTTGCGAACCATGGCCATATAGCCACCCTTCCATTATGACCTCTCGTATTGTTGGGCTATTGGCGAGCTAAGGTCCATTTGAGGGTGGATTGGACTCATCAGTATAGGGCAATGCAAGATAAGCCAAGCCATCAGATATATGTACGGAAGCTCTATCCATGGATTCAGGGTCATAGTTTTTGTAGATCCATCTTTATCACGGACTTCTTTAACGTTGCAAAACTTATTTGTCAACACCCTTAGCCCATTCTGTATGCCGCAAACCATTGTTGGAAGCAAACTGAGCAGATGACCATGTGCAAGTAGCACTGCTGGATATACTACCCCAACTGGTAAAACTTCTTTTGGCACTATGGGGACCACACAACACTTTAGCCATAACATCAAGAAGCCTACCAATAAAATTAGATCTGACAGTTGATATTTGGCTTGATAGTGAAAACTATCAAAAGAGGTACTTGTTTTGAAGATATCCTTATCTGATTCGGTGATGTAGGTATTTGTCCCAACACGGGCAATTCTATCTTCAACCTCCTTATCAAAAACTGTAGGTAGACGAGTGAAATCAGAATTATCTTTATTAAAATTGTGGAAAAGATGGTTTGCCTATCCCTTCTGTTTTACACCATGATTCTGAAGGCCAATCATATGAGCACAGATGTGAGAATAGTAGAGTAGTTTCCAGTAAATATCATAGATTAAAGGGTCTTGAGCTTTCAATAAATGAAGTTCTTTTCCAGTAGGAACGTATTCTTCATAGGAGATTTCTCCTATAAGCAGTCCTAATACTTCATACATTTCATGAAATGCAAGCCCTAATTCACCACAAGGCGTGAAAAATGTGCCACTATTAGGATTGTATAATTCAAGCAAACAGAAGAAATGAAAACAGCTGGTGGGAATCCCATGTTGTCCTACCCTGATGGCATCTTTCAGCTTTTCTTCAAAGTTTGTTAGAAAATAATTGGTTAGTATTGCCCACTAGCCCTTCGGAGAAGAATTAACCCATCCTAGCAGACGAAAGTCTTGGCATGGAAATTCCCCCTTTGTGTCTACAAACTGATGCAAGAAGGTATTAGCAATAAGTGGAGTCTCACACAAAGGAAACTCCTTATTCCATGACCTTGAAAGTAATCCTGAGACATGTCTTCCAATAGCAAGTGGAAATGCACCGTGCGAACTAAATCCGCCTAATAGAACCCCGTCCTATGCTTTAGTCAAATGTCAATTCATAGTTCTTGGAATAGAAGTAGATTGGGGATAGATGAAGGGGAGAGATATTTCCATATTTGGGAGAAACAAATTACGACCCCTGACTTGACAAAGCCATTTGTAATTTCTGTCATCCAAGTAATCATCGGGAGTTTGTATTGAATCCCCAAACAAAAAACATAGCTTATCCATCAATTTCCTATTCTTCTCTTCGAGAGGTGCATTGGTCATAATCTCCCTCAAAGTGGCAGAGTTAGGAGCTGAAACTCTGTCTTTCCTATCTCGATTGTTAGACGCAACACAAACTAGAAATTCTCTGTGAAATCTGAAATGAATTTTGCCATCATACCCACCAACATGGCCAAAATAACAATTGATGGAGGGTGAATTTAAAGCATAGCTCACTGCAGGAAGGAGATTCAGACAAAATTATGACAAAGAATTATTTTCCAGATCTGAAACGTGGATCACAGATCCTTGGAGACCTGCATTTTAAATCAAAAAGATTGTCTTAAAGAAACCAAAATGCAGCTCACAAATCTTTGGAGTCTCGCATTTCAAATCATCCAAAACATAGAGCACGAACTCGCAATTTAAAATTAAAAGAAGCTCTTTTGAAGCTCCGTGTTTCAGATCCTAAATATGGGTCATGAACCCATGTTTTCAAAAATTAGCTCTTTTAGTCCATGGCAACAAATCACCAAATCAAACGAGATGAAATTCGTTAACTTACCACAATAATGGGCTCTTTCCAAACCACGACCAAAGAAGAGCAAGAAGCGGCTTGAGGATCTTGAGAGCTGCTAGTGGGTTGACTAGAAGATGAAGATTTCCTTATCATTTTCTTTATAAAAGTTCTAAGAGAACTTGAATCAGAAAAACCCAAAGGCTAAAAGAAAAATGAGCTTAAAGTAGCTTGGAGGCGAAGAAAATTCAAGGGCTCGAAATCTTTTCAGAAGTGACTAGGGTGTCCTGTATAAAAGATTTGATGAACGAGATCTTCAGCCAGAAGATTTGATGACCGAGATCTTTGGCCCAAATCTTGTAAAGATTTTATCATTAATGAGCGCAAGGGGAGCTTTGATCTTTGTGCTAGAAAGGCAAGCAGCGACACTTCAGATACGCCAGCTAGCGTGCAGACCTTCATCTTTAATGCAAGGTCATGTTTTCCTCCTCAAGTGCTGACCCATGTTTGTAACCACAGGGTTGCGTTTTGGTTTAAAATTATCAAAAGTATTTCAAAACACCTCTAAAGCCATGGAGTTCTGAAAACTTTTGTTGGCAAAAATTTTGAGAAAAGAATAGAAGAAAAAGTGTTTATAGTTTTAGCCAAAACGACTAATACGTGGATCATCTACCAATGAGAAATCTGCATCTAGAGCCAAGAAAGGCTAAAACGCAACCCTCACAGAAGTTGCATTATTCATTTTCTACAGCCAAAATGTCGATCCTCATCCAGAGTGACCCACGTATTAGGCTAAGCAAAGTCTAACAAATGTGGACCCCTCAAGGTCGCGTGTTGTCTTCAAAACCTTAAAATGTAAAGTTATTTCATTTTATATTTAAACACAGATCCTCATCTAGAGAGATACGCGCAGACCCTTAAGGCTGCATTTCAATAAAAATGTGGATTTAATCCGCGACTTAAACACAAGCTCGCATTATGGCTCACGAAGGCTTATGGAAGAAAAACCAAAGATAACATTATTTCAATACAAATGTGGGCTCAGCTGAAAAGCAAACACGTGGATCATTAATCAAGGAGAGATCCGTGTTCCTAACTATCTTGTGAGCTCAAGATTTGAGCTAAATATGATTAAAATGTGAACCCTAGAGGGTCATATTTTCACTTTAAAGTCTTAAAGGATAAAGACTATCCTTAGTTATACCAAAATGCAGATCATCTACTACAAGAAGATTCGCATGTGACCTTTCTTTTAAGCTTAAATGTGAAGCTGAGTATAGCTGAAACGCGAGCCTCAGAGGTCGCGTTTTCACTCAAAAGTCTCAAGAGGAGAAAACCATCTTCATTGATACTCAAACGTGGGTCTGAGCATGCCATGCAAGCTAACATAAACCAAAATGCGGATCTAAATGCTAAGATCCACGTTTCAGTTACAAATCCAGTGGAGTAAAGATGACAGTTACAAATCCTGGAGGTTTAACATAAATCCAACGTATTAAAAGACAAAGAATTAATTCTCAAATTATGGAGGCCATTAATTGGACAGTTCCACCAATTCAAAGGTCTCCAAATCTCTATAAATAGCTAAAAACTGGGCTAAAAAAGGGTTACGCACTTTGGTGACTTAGTTAATCATCTCCATTAGAGCACTTTTCCTAAAATCTAGAGTCCTTGCATTCAAGAACTTTACGAAGACCACCCACTGAAGAACTTATTCGGAGCGTCAATAGAGAGCAGGATCATCCTTCACGGCTACAATAGAACTCGGCATTAAACAAAGAGAAAACTAGATTTTCCTCATCTTCTGTAAACAAGCAATCGTTCCAATTGTAACCCTTTTATTGAGAAGTTTTCAATAAAGAATTCAATTTCATAGCAAACACCAACATAGCTCTATTCCGAGATAATGTTCAATCTTGGCAAGAGATCTCTCATAAGTTCAACTAAGCTAAAAACTAGTTAAGACTTCCTAGCTTTGTGGTTGAGAATATTTTTATTCAACCGAGCATGACGCCATCTTGCCACCTATCCGGAAGATGAAGATGTGCAACTCAAAAAACTTGAAGTTTCACATAGAGCTCCTCAACCTCAATATAGAGTTCAAAATGACACTCGCATGTCTCAGATCCTAAAAGAGGCATGTCATGAGACTCGCATGTCTCAGCTCCCATGTGAGGTTTGTCATGACACTCGCATGTCTCAGCTCCCATGTGAGGCTTGCCACGACACTCGTAGGTCTCAGCCCCCATACGAGGCTTGTCTTGACACTCGCATTTCTTAGCTTCTATCCGAGACTTGTAATGACACTTGTATGTCTCATGTTGCATATGAGGTTTGTCATGATACTTGTGTGTCTCATTCTACACAAGAGCCTCAAATTGACATTAGTTTGTTCAAATCATCACACGTGCTCATCTTCAGGGTTGCATCAATTTTGCACCCAAGGCCGAAAGCACAAGCCTTATCTTCAAGATCATGTAGTCCGCAAGACACACATGAAAGAGGCTTACTCTCTAAAACTCTCTCAGAATTGAAGTTATGCGATGACAATGACTTCAGGTTTGTGTCCACTTAAAAGCTAAAATTTTGTGTGAGGCTAATGACTGTTGTGTCTGCATCACTGGGGATGATGCTCGCATTCTTTTAAAAAGACACTGTGAAATGCAATGGCATTCATGGTGGCACTAGATTACCATTATTATTGAAATACAACTAGAATTCACGATGAAACTACTGATGTTTCAATTGTCTAGAGTGGAGGTATAACGTTCTCCTATCGCCTCCAACTCATAAAGTTGAGAGTCAAATAGCTTGAGACTTAAATCATTCTAAGCTCAACCTTAACTAGCTCAAAAAAGACAAAGTCAGGTATTATGATTCGATATTCTAATACTAAATAGCTATCAAACCAATGGGAATTCATGCTATGCCTCATATGAACATCATGCGAACATCTTGATATTGGTTGCAATTATCCTACCACTACTTGTCATGATTAACAAACACATCATGCTTGCTCGTCGGGTCGATCAAAGCCTATTTCTCTTCGGAAGGGGCTCGATCATGTGTGACTCTATCTAATGATACTGAAGATGAAAATGAGGAAGCCCTCAATTCTATCATTACGGCATGTGATGGAGAAAATGGGATATGTCTAAAGGCCAATATTAAATTTCGGCAAAGGACGTCGAAGTTTACTTCGCTCTTCATGCCCGAAGGAAAAGAATAGGTTATTATCACAAAACCGACAGGGGATTGGGATATGTTACACACCCGATTCTTTGGATATAGATAACATGATCAGTCAAAATGCAGAAAAGTCCAATTGGGACTCAAATATCGGTATGTGGGTACTATCTAAAGAGCTAGCCGCGAACATGACATCTGTCAGCCTGACTCAAATGAAGATGATAAACTGACTCTTCTCCAAGATGAAGCGATAGTTAAGCATTTTGATGCCCAATAGAACGTGCGCTTCGAGCAGCACGAACTACCTACTGAAGACAAGGTGGTTTAAGTAAACATGGGTGATGAAACTAATCCTAAGTCCATATTCATAAGTGAGAGTTTGTCTCCCAATGAAAGACAAGACCTTATACCTCTTATCCGAGAATATATCAATGTCTTTGCCTAGAACTATGAAGACATGCCAGGCTTAGATCTACAAGTTGCTATGCATTAAGTTAATATTAAGCCAGATGCAAAATTAGTGAAACAACATCAAAGAATATTCTATCCAGAGTTAATGGAATCGATCAAGGATGAAGTTTAGAAACTTATACAGTCTGGCTTCATCCGAGAAGAACAACATCCTGATTAGGTAGCAAACATTGTTCATATTCCCAAGAAGAATGGAAAAATCTGAATTTGTATTGATTTTTTAGATCTCAATACAGCATGTCCTAAAGATAAATTTCTACTTCCAATAACGGATGACATGATTGACAATACTTGCGAGTTTGAAAGGATTTCTTTCATGGACGGATTCTCTAGGTATAATCAAATCAAGATGTACCCTAAAGACAAGAAGCACACTTCCATTCAGTTTAAAAAATGCAGGTGCAATATATCAACATGCTATGAGCATAATTTTCTATGAGAATCTCAGTAAAACGGCAGAATGCTACATGGACGATCTTTCCATCAAGAGTCACCACAAAGACAATCATCTCCGTGATCTGAAAATGGTGTTTAACATTATGAGAAAACACCAATTAAAGATGAATCTGATTAAGTCTTTTCTTGCTGTCTCTAGTGGTAAATTTCTTGGACTTGTTGTTACATCCAAGGGCATCCATTTAGACACTGAAAAGGTAAAAGTGATTCAAGAGATGCAGCCACTAAGAAACCTCAAAGAACTTCAAGGATTATCAGGGAGGCCAACATACATTTGGAGATTTATCGCTAATTTTTCAGGGCGATGTCAACCTCTCTCCAAGCTAACAAATAAGGGGGTGTCATTTGTTTGGCATGAAGCTTGTTAATAAGCTTTTGAGGACCTCAAAAAGTACCTCACAAAACCTCTGGTGCTGGCAGCTCTTACGTCAAGAAAACCATTCTTGATTTATGTTCGAGCACTGGACCATTTACTTGGTGCTCTATTAGCTCAAACAATGAGTTAGGCCACAAGCGACCATTTACTGCATTAGTAGAACTATGGTAGGCGCTGAACACCGGTACACTCCAGTAGAAAAAGAGTGTTTGGCTCTAGTATTTGCAGTTCAGAAAATGCGACACTATTTAATGGGCCAAACAATTCATGTAATTTATCGAGTAAATTTTCTGAAAGTACTTATGACCAAACCTGGGCCATTCAATTGCAAGTTAGCAATTGGTTAATCCTTTTATTGCAATATGATATAAAATTCATACCGCAAAAGGCGGTCAAGGGAAAAGCCATCGTTGATTTCCTAGCGGAACATCCCGTCTCGAAATCCTCTAAACTCTACGAGGATATTTCATATGAACTAGCGGAAGTCAACATGATTTTCAAAGAACTAGGAGCGGCTTGAAGAACATCTGTTAGAGTGGGGGTAGTTTTAATATCCCCACAAAATCATATAATTTTCCAAGGGTACTCACTCACTCAGCCCTATTCTAACAATGTGTCTGAGTATAATACATTGTTAACAAGACTACAAATGGCTCAACAGCTGAGATTTTAGCATTTAGAAGCCTATGGGGACTCTAAATGCATAGTAAACCAAGTAAGAAGAAAATACAACGTCAAGTATAAATATCTTCTACCTTACTATGAGGCAACAATTAAAATTGCCAACTCATTCAAGGAGTTTTACATTGACTATATGCCACGGCACGAAAATGTATACGCTGATGCCTTAGCTTCTCTTGCCGCCACATTAGTGTTCCCTACTAAATCTAGAAAAAGCATTGAGATTGAAAGTCGCGAGCTTTTTCGCCCGAAGAAATATTTGAGGAAAATAAAGTCCATATATCAGGGATGAACTTTGAACCCAAAGATTGGTGATTCGTCTTCGTCAACCTCGCGCTCTATAGAATATTACCGAAAGATCCCAAAGAAACTACCAAAGTTAAGAAAGAGTCGGAAATATTCCATTATAATTCTGAGTTGGGCACCTTGTACCAGAAAACACTATGTGGGATTTTATTTCGGTGCTTATCTTAACAAGAAGCACAAGAGGTGCTCAAAGAAGCGCATAATGGGGTTTATGGTGATCACCAGCCAGGACCTAAATTAGGAGACCAGATAAAAGAATGGGTTTATGTTGGGTAACGATGATGGCAGACGCCATGACATATGCAAAGAAGTGTCATGCTTACCAGGTGCATGCTAACTACATACATCAGGCTATAGAGTACCTACATCCAACCACGATTACTTGGTCATTCGAAACATGGAAAATGGATATTATTGACTCCATCACTCCACCATTTTCTTATGGATATCAGTTCATACTAACTATAACCGATTACTTCTCAAAAATGGGCAAAAGCTATCCCTTTAAGAGAAGTGAAAATGAATGATGTAGTCAACTTTATCAAACACCACGTCATCTATCATTTTAGTGTTCCTAAATAGATCATCAGCGATAACAGTCTTCAATTCACTAGCAAGACCTATATCAAATTCTGTGACAAATTTAGAATACAAAATGTGTTCTCATCCCCTTATAACCTGGCCGCTAATGGCCAAGCAGAAGTATTCAAAAAAATCATTGTGAAGTTTTTGTAGAAATTTATTACCACAAGTCAGCATGATTGGAATGAGAAATTGGGAGCTTGTCTATGAGCTTATCGCATAATGATAAGAACACCGACAAGAGCCACATCATCCTCTTTGGTGTATGGTTGTGAGGTCGTGCTGCCTCTAGAAATTCAAATTCCTTCCCTTCGGGTAGCATTAACTACAAGAATGACCACAAAAGAAAAACATAGCCAATAACTTTGGAAATTAGAAGTGTTAGATGAAAAGCGCTTAAAATCTCAATAACAAATAGAGCTCTATCAAGCGCGAATATCCCAAACCCTAACAAGAAAGTAAAAGAATGAACTTTCAAAAAATGTGACTTGGTTTTAGCAGTCAGTCGACAAATAATCCCAACGCATAAAACTAAGGGTAAATTCTAGTTAAAGTAGGAGGATCCACTTGTAGTAGAGACGGTCTACTCAAATTGAGCATACCGATTGATCAATCAACATGGTGACCGGATGATGATACCAATCAATGGAAAATTCCTGAAGAAATATTATTCTTAAGTGAATAAAGTCATTCAACCTCTTCTTCAAGATAACAAATGAAGAAATACTGGCTCACTATTAACGTGCAGCTCCACACACTAACTGGGGGTGTTAGACGAAAGCAATCCTACGTCTCTATAGCTAAGGATAGAGGAAAGGTTTGGTATGTAAGCTCAAACGAAATCATCACTAACCCTATTATGCTGCGGGTGAAAGTATGAACTACCCGAGCCGTTAAGGCAACAGGAAGAGAATAACTTTCTCGCCAACCCTATCATGCTAGGGGTAAAAATATGAACTACCCAATGTCGTCAAGGCAACGGGAAGAGAACAAGTTTCTCGCCAACCCCTCATGCTGCGAGGTAAAAGTATGAACTATTTAATGTTGTCAAAGTAACGGGAAGAGAATAAGTTTCTTGCCAACCTATCATGTTGAGGGTAAAAGTATGAACTGCTCTAAATTGCTATGCTAAGGGAAGAGGAAAAGTTTGGCATGAAAGCCCAAACAAAATCCTTGACAACTCATTATGCTAAGAGAAATAGCATGGCTAGCCTAACTCAAATGGTAATTAGTAAAGGTAAACCAAATCCGTTGATAGTTAGGAATTTGCTAAAAATTCCATGACAAATCTATCACAGCAGTATCATTACTCGATTATATGGATACATCACCACCCAAAACTACTAAAGCAAAGGGAAGAGAGAAAGTTTGGCATGTAAGCCCAAATGAAATCATCGCCAACCTGCTTAGGAAAATAGTATGGCTAGCCCAACGCAAATGGTGATTGATAAAGGCTAACCAAATTCATTAATAGCTGAGATTTGCTAAAAATCCTAATGAGTTTTATTTCCTGTCACATTAAGATTTTACGTCTGACAGAAATACTTCAATCTCCAAGTACTCCTCAGTTAGTCAGTCAACTTAATAGTTATCTCTGATAGTTATTTCTAAATGACTTATTACCAAGTACCTACTATAAAGTTAAAATCAAACCTTTGATGAATGTAAATCCAAACTAAATTTTAGATTACCCCAGTAATGATAATCCAGTTGTCATTAGATTTTCAGTTAAATTAAAAATTACCTTTGACAGCAAAATTTCCCTCGTCAATTTTCTTCCAGCAGAGCTAGTGACCCTCCAAAAATATTTATCACGTTAAAATCATACCTCTGACATAAAAATACAAAATCAAATCAATCTTTTTTATGAGATCAAATCCAATCAAATCATCTGTCATATTAAACTTTTACCTCTGACAGAAAAGATAAACTCACACTTCATCAAGTCTAATAGTGCAACTTCTATTAAACTTATTTTTGACATCATAAATTAAAAATTACCTCTGACGAAAATCATCTCTCTATCAAGTTAATAGTTACCTCTAATAGTCAAATTTCAAGACCAAACACGTTAACTATTACCTAAGTTTAGTCAGCTCACTCCTATCATGACTAGATGCTCTGAATAGGTCGAATTTTGAGGCATGTTTAATGATACCTCTATCCTCACTCAAATCCCATTATACTAGATGTCATGAACGGGTAGATTAAACATGTTAAACCCCACCTATGTTTAATCAGTTCATTATTATCATGTCCTGAACCTCTGAATAGATTGAACCATGAGTCATGTTTAATGATACTCTTTCTTTTCATAATACATCATACTAGATGTTACTGAATGGTTAGGATCCTATAGATCACGTTAACATCATACCTCTACCTATCATATATATTTCCTAATATGTCATACTAAATGTTACTAAATAGTTAGGAATCAACTCTTTTGAAGACTCTTTCTATCATGTCAAATACCTATGAATAGTTTTAGTTATCATCCATGAGACATGTTAATAACTACCTTTGTTCATCAAATTCATCATTTTGTCTGTCATACTCTTAGTCTCTAAATAGATATCAAAAATGTTTCAGACTGTAGACAACAGCCTTTCTAAAAACAAAACAACAAATTGAAGTCTGGCTGGGCAACATATGTATAATAACCAGCATCAAGAACGATTCAATAGAAGCAATCATTGATACTTTGAAAAGGTTCAATAGTATACCCATGAAGATCAAGAAAATTTGTGGATCAGATTTGACAAGTTATACAATGGTTCAACAGTACATCTCCAATAACAAAATAGCCGAAAGATAGCGATTTCGGAAGATGGTTCACAGCACACCATAAAAATGGAGCTACACATTAAAGACTATAGAGCCAAAATCAAAAGAATCCAAAATATATAGAAATTCATTACAAATCAACTACGAAATTTCAAATACTTTGGAGAGAGTTACATAGACACTACAAATTTATTAAAAAAAGGGAGGCACATGCCCCAGGGTCGCGCACGTGCCCACGCGCACCCCCGCACGTGCCCAAGGGCGCCTGCGCATGCACCCTGGGCATTGCACTTGTGCCTAGGCACCCACATGCGCATCTCAGGCATTGAGAGTGCACCTCGATGTGGGTGTTTCGTGCTACATGAATTTTGCCCACGATATTTTGAGGGCGGAGAGAATTTTGAGGGAACAGTTACGTTCCCTCAATCTATAAAAAACAGAGACAATAAAACAAAGAAAGGAAGATGTGAATAGAGAGATGCAGAGAGATGGGAAAATTCCGAGAACGGAGTTCACTCATCTTCTCCTCCGGCCAGAGCTTATTGTGGGAGAAATTAGTCGACGCGATGCTCGAATCGTTAATAGAGTAATAAAACAATGCTCCACCGCTGCCAAAGACCCCACAAATTAAAGAAGGAATTGAGCAATCTCTCTTTCATATTCTTGTAACTTGATTTACAGATGTAATTTTCTTTTTATTTGCTATAATTTCAAACCAAAATTTCAATGGGAGGAATTTCTCCAATTTCAGGTGCACAATGTCTGCATCATCAGGGTCTATATACAAAGATACGTCCCCTTCAAACCATAGTTCAGCACTACCACTTGAGCTAGCTAGAGCCCCAATAGGTCACTACGCTGAAAAAGTTTCCCTAACTTGGTGAACTACAAAAAAAAAAATTAGCAGTGACAATGAAAAGGGAGAAAATTGTATCTCTATCAACTATAAGGTTATAGCCACCAACGAAATAGGGAAAGAGAATCCAAACAATAGTTTCAAGATTAAATAGCCATTAAACTGATTCAAAAAATTGATATCAATGAAAGAAAATCAAACTCTTACCAGCAGAAGGTAGAGGAATGGTGACCATCTACGTATCAACTAGTTTCTTGCCCTTGGAAGTTCCTTTCACCGCCATAAAAGCAGAAGACCATAGCTTTTGAAACTTCAAAAGTTTGAAGAAGAACAATGGTATAGAAACTCTAATCCCATGTGAAGAGAAAACAAAGTCACCGCTTAGAGTTTTAATACTTTTTGGGAATGGCTTAAAAGAGTAATCATCTCCCACGTCAGCCGAAATGACCGCAGAAATGTAAAACAGCTTTTTTAGAGCTGAGACGGCTATCGTTTCCTATCAAAAGAGGAAAGGCAGATCTGAAGGATTTCTTCTCAACTCGATGAGAGCGATTTTAAGCTCGGAGAGTAGCTGGGACCCACCAAAATAGAAATTTAAAAAATCCAAAATCTCAATTAGGAATTCTGCAAAAGTCAAAAAATATGGGATTCAAAGTATTCTGAATGGCAAAAAATTTCATACCTTTCAAAAACTTTGGAGGGACTCTTGTAGGAGGTAAAAACCGCCCACAGCTAAGACAAGACTAACCGAAAAAAAGTGACATGTCATTATGCTGAGTTGGCAAAGATATAAATTAGAGTAATGACCATCATCGCCACACAAAAGATCTTAGCTTCTATAAACAAGAAAGCTTCTTCAACGAACCGAGGAATTCTAGATTCGCCAAATGAAGCAATATTTCTCGCCAATCAGAACAAGTCTAAATGCCTCAAAAGGGCTAAGAGACAAAGTTCATTTTGTCAACAAAAACATTCCATTCTCGCCAGACCAAAGAAAAAATGAAAACATCCAGAATGGTTGCCAAATGACCAAAATCAACTGTCCAAAGGAAGATATTCTAACTTCATCAACTAGAGGAGTAAGCTTAACTAACAAAAACATCTAATCCTCATTAGCAGACTGTTATTCAAACTGATCAAATTATGGTGTCATTCCACCATGATTCTTTGGATCAGATCATGGTGCAGTTCCACCATGCTCTTCCACAAGTCAAGGGACAGTTACAACTGTTCAAGCTACAAAACTACTCCGAGTATGTGGATAAAAAAAGGGATTAGAAAATAAAATGCTAAAACAATCATACAAAAAGAGTTCCAGTTCAATAAAGGCTCTTCACTGGATAGTCAATGGAAGTAAAATGGGTCGCTCGAATCATTCTTTCATCTTATATACTCTCAAGAAATCTCGATTGTAATCTTTTTAATTATTAAAGAACATACTGAGTGTTGTAATTCCCAAATTTCAAATCTAACTCTTGTTTTGTTTTCACAATGACTGCATTCTCTGCTAGTATTGCAAATGATAGAAATATTATTGCCTTTTTTCACTTTTCTTAATATCAATTAATTTCTATAAGAAACAATAATGACTATGCTAGGGACTACTTCAATCATTGAAGTGGTCATGTTGCAGTCTGACACTATAGCTTCTAATATTGATATCAAAACTCTTCAATGATCATTGAAGTGATCATTGAAGTGGTTATTGAATTTAACCAAGAGAAATACAAGGAGTACCATTGGAAACTGCACACCAACCATGCGTCGCCCTAGGATACGCATTACAGTGGAGTTAACTCGGTTGCTAGGCCATCTGAACAAGATGATGACTAAGGACATGATCAAGAGGTAAGCAAGGGGGTCTACAAAATATGGAGCCGCACGTGGCCACAACATGGATTCTAGGTATAACACATTTACCTTCTTGCAGGAAGTCACAAAGACTAATCCATCCATTGAAGCTACATCGGAACGACACCTACTAGCAGGCAATGAAAGACGGCTTTCTAAGACGTTCATGGATAAGCGCGCCTCATAAAGAGAAAGGTCATCGGTGAAGTAAGTGATACAATTAACGCCACTATCTCCACTTTCAACAAGTTCATGATGGGAGTTCTAGACAGAGGGCACAATGGAACCGCCATGGGTGATGTTACCAAGTCTCCTCAAAGCTACCCTTCAAATGAAGCTATTTACGCATCTGATTTGAGGAACTAGCAAAATCATCATTCAATATTGTGCATGTACGCTACCGAAATGACTGCAGTTTTCAATAGGCTACCAGTACATGATATGAAGTAATCTACTAATAGCACACAGTGAAAATTTTAGTACAAACAGGCCATCTTGAAGAGATTTAAAGTATTTTGCAATCTTATTTTAATCTTAAATATAACGAGCTAATAAGAAAGCTATGGATTGAAAGGTTTTAATTAATTATTTCTAAAATGCAAGCCTAAGATGATAGAATCCATGAGACTAACTATATAACAATGCTTATTTTTCTTCTTTTTTACTTTTTATCAATTATTATTAAAAAGTTGATCTTTTTAATTTGATTTAAACGTCTTTATTTTTAAGCATGAATTATCGAGTGGCTCGAAAATATAAATAATCGAATACAACCAAAAAATCGAATAAAATCACTTCAATTAGGTTACTCGTTAGATTTAAGAAAGATTACTAACTTCAAATCCGAATTAAGTATAAACTATTTTGAGCCGGCTTTCGTGGAAAATCCTAGATTTCCAAATTGACCCCTTTAATTTTCATCTACTAAATAATCATAAAATTAATTTATGAGAAAGAAGACTAATTTCATGGTAACATTGCTTCGTCTAATTTCATCTACATTTTAGAGCTTTAAAATTTTGTTATTCATATTAAGCATTATAAAAATCATATTTTTATTAATCAAAACACAAGGAAACAAATTTGTTAGAGAAACAATAAAAATTATCAAATAAAAAATTACCTAGTACCAAATATTATTGAGGAAGAAGAAATCCAAAACTACAGAGGTCTGATATGGTGGTCGTACCTCAGCAAGTACGATCTCGTTTTTACTTATTTTTGAATAAAACACAAAACATATTCTCTTTCTACAAGGATTATATGATATGTAGACTCGATTACAAAATTCTAATTCAGTCAGTCCAAAAGAGTTCTAAAAGTACACAAATTCCTGATGAAAAATCCATGCTTCTGACTCAACTTCTTTGCTGCCAAGTAGCAAAGTGTATGCGCTAGGTAGCAGTAGTCAAAGAATGTTCTTTGATTCCAATTTCTCTTATTTTATTTTGATTTATTAGTTTTGGATTTTTTACAGATTTATTTGTTTTCGGTTATCCATATTCTTTATTTATTTATTAACCCTTTTTCTTCGTGAATCTTTTAGAATATTCACTGCAAACTTTTTCGAGGCTCAACTCATGCACTAGAGTAAACTGGTTTAATGGTTTATTGCATGTCCTAAGTGCAGTTGCAGTTTCTACAAAAGTTAGCTAGGAATTTTATTTTTTTTAGAATTAGGTTTTCCTCGAGGACTATCAAAAAATAGGTATAAGGTGTGATGATGTCATATTGTATATATTTATGTCCCAATATTATCTAATTTCATATATAAACAATGCTATTTAGATATTTTTAGTTGTTTTTAGGTTAGATACCATTGCAGTAAGGATTTCACGTATTTTGCTGAGGATACGCAAAAACTGAGTCCAGAAAGAGTTAGAAACAAGAAAAATCCAAGAGGTAGTGTCTTCTGAGTAGATTAAAGTATCCAACCATTATGGCAAGAAAATGTTTGAGAGGAAGAAGAAGAAGCAGCAGAAATTAGAACAAAAATATCATTTGATTCATCGATCCTCAAAAAAAGAATGCACACACATATTATACATACATATATAAATATGGGATTACTGTATATGAGCTACTAGCTCAAGTAAGTTGCGTGATTCAGAGGCGAAAAACTAATTAATCCACTATTTTTTTTCCAAACATTTTTTGGGATTATGATCTCTATTGACTTAGCTTTTTCTATCAAATTTCATAAATTTTGAAGTTTATTTGCCTTTTAATAAAGTGGATATAAAATGTTGTATTTACTGAAACTGTTAAATTTGTGTGCACTTGATGGAAGACCTAATCATAGCTAAAACCCAAGAAATTGGGTATGAGTGAACCCTTGGGGGTCAAGATCATAATCTAAAAAAAACTTGAAAATAAATTATTAGAGAGAGTTAAAATGGACCGCAACGCATATAACTTACGTGAGGCGGCGGCACATTTCCATTACTCTCTCTCTCTCTCTCTCTCTCTCTCTCTCTCTCTATATATATATATATATATATATATATATATATATATATATATATGCACACACACACGCACACATACATGGATTACTATATATAAATCGTTAGGAAAGTTACGGTGAGTCAGCATAGAAAAAGTAACGATCCCGTTATTTTTTTTCAAATTTCTTTTAAGATCATGATAACTACCTTCTTAACTTTTTTAGGATCAAATTTTATGGATTTTGAAATTTATTTGTCCCTTCATCAAGTTGATCAAAATATTGTATTCACCGAAAACTATGAATTTTGAGTTTACATGATGGAAGACAAAATCAAAACTAAACTAAAACTCAAAAAAATAGGAGATGAGTGAACCATAGGGGGTTGAGATAACAAGTCCCAGAGATAATTTTAATTTTTTTTAGTAATAGTGAAAAAGGACTGTAGCTCAGGTAATTTGCGTGAGTTAGCAGCTCATTTCCATTATTCTTATACATACATATTTACATACATATATACATATATGTATGTGTGTATGTATAATATTTCTATGTATGTATTACTGTAAATGAGCCTTCAGCTATGATAAGTTATATAAGTCAGTGGTAAAAAATGATAATCCCATTATTTTTCCAAATATTGGATCTTAATCTATATAGCCTTAGTTTTTTTAATATTAAATTTTATAGACTTTAGAGTTCATTCGACATTCCTCAAGTGAATACAAGATGTTGTATTTATTGGAAACCATTAATTTGGTAACTAATTGATAGAAGGCCAAACAAAAAGCAAAACCCAAGAAATTGGAGACAGTAGAAATGAACTGCATTTCAGGCAACTTACATGAGGCAGCAGTTCATTTCCATTATTCTCTATGGACACATATAAAAAATGGAAAAATTATTTGGTGATTTAATTGTAACATATCGTTGCTAACAGGCATAAGAGAATGATACGATATTTTTTCAGACATGTTACATTCAATACCTATATAAACTTGACTATGAAGTTTTTACGAGAAAAAATACGACATGCTATGTTAACATAGAGTAATTAGACTGTCTTACTTTGTATTTATAAAAAAAGAATCCTCGATAGTAAGAAGAAGTTCTCATTTATTTTTAAATTAATGTAATAAAAAATAAAATTTAAATGATATATGAAAGAAGTTATAGTTTAAAGTCAGAAATAAATAAGAAAAAGATTCATTGAAGTGAAAAGAAAAAAAAAAAAAAAAGATAAAATCCTTTCCAAAATGATGACTAATGAAAAAAATGCAAGGAAAAATATTAGAGATCAAACACTTTAAAAATTTTATTAGAATAGATGATTTTCCATGTTTGGAGTATAATAACATCAAAGCTAATTTATCTTTTGGTAATAATATATTAAGTTTGAATTTTGATTCGCATCAACAACAAAGTTTTGAATGCTTTCTTAAAAAAAATCACATAAATAAGTACATTCTCTCTTTTTTTTCTTTAAAAATTTGTGAGTGAAATTTTAAAGCAATACAAAAAAATAGACAATTAAAGGCCATCATCACATAATCTCTTGTGTCATGTTTTAATCCTCTAAAAAAAATCATGATACTGATTGAAAGGTTGCAATTATAAAGCTTGAAATTGGATGCAAGAGTAATTTAAGACTTACATTGGTTGACAGTACAAAGACCTGCAAGAACAAAGAAGAAAAGAGCTAAGCTTACAACCTCTTCATTTTTACTTTTTTTTTTGCACTAAAGACTCATCATAGTATAATAGGCATTTTATAGCTATTATTTTCTCTTGTCAATAAAAATAAAAAAAACAACTATTATTGTTTGTAATTTACACAAGAATAAATTTTTAAATTTAAATATCAATTAATAGTAAATTATTATTTAAAATTTGAACGAACAATTAATGTTACATTTATGAAATGTAATTAACACAGGAATAAATTTTGAAAATTAAAGGTGCAGTTAATATCAAATTTAAATTTATGTGATAATTAATTCTAACTAATTGCAAAATTAAGAAACAAAATATAAATTTTAAGTATAAACTGACATAACAAATTTTAGTTTAATATAATAAGTTTTCTAATTTTTTAGCTTGTTATCCCCAAATTTTCAAAGTTTATGAATTTAGAATTCCAATTTAAATTGACGAATATTTTCTTTTCAACAAAAGTAAATAATAAAACATTTGCTAATTTTTTTTGTAAAAGCTAATTTTAAAATTAAAATACAAACAGTAAAATAGGGTTAAGCAATCAAAATTTCAAACTCCTAATAGTACAAACGTATGAGGTAACGGCCTTCGATATTTGCACAGATAGTCGAATTAAATCTAAACAGAACTCTTGTTATCGAATAGAAAATGAAACTTTGCATACAATAACTGAAAGTCTTTTTTGGAAAGAGATGAGACTTCTTGTTTTTTTATCACAAAAAACATTCACTAAGCTTCTCCTTATATATAAGAGGATATGCATAACGATTAATTTTTTATATAAAGTGACATATTGATATGTACAACGATTGAAATTAGATTTGTCATTAAATCTATAATATTACTCAAAATTAAAATGACCGCTACAACTTTTTGAATGAAAATTAAATACTCTTTTGAAATAATTATTTTCCATTTTTGCCTTTAATGTTTCTAACAATAGCAGTTGCTACTGTGGCACTAGATGCTAGTAATACTGAGATCCGAGATTATGGGAGGCCCTTGTTTAGGTCTTATATTCAATTCCAGGTTAGAGAATTGGGTAGGAAAGATGTCCACGATATTCTATACGACTTTCATAATACACCTGAGAGTTGTTATCATCCATTACTTCGTCACGCTTGTCTTCTGAGAGGGTGCTTTACTCAAGTGTGTATCCAGCATACATGGAGGGAGAAGAACATGTATGTCGATTGGATGATCAATGAATGCACTATATTGGGTATTGGATTGTATGGGATTTTTGGTTTTTTTTTTTATTTTACATTGGGATAGTTTTTAGGATATTAAAAAAAAAAGAGTTGAAACATTGAAAAATTATTTTTGCAAGAAATCAAGCTAATTACAAATATAAAAACAAGTTTAGATTTGAAATTTGATAGGAAAAAAGATTGGATAATACACTTAGAATTTTATTAAAAAAAATTAAAATTTGAAAAATAAATACTGCTAATGGTAATTTTTAGGTAAATATACATCTATTCTTCACATCACCATAGTTTATTAGGTTAATGATAATAATTTAGTAGTCTTTTCTCTATAAGTAAAAAAAGAAAAGAAAAAAAAATAAAGAGGTGAGCCTGATATTAAGGCAATGATACTTTATATATAAATAAATTTCTTAAGAATTACTAAGTATTTGGATATTTACGTCTAAATAAGCATGAATATTCACACGAACTATATTTTTAAGAGATATAGTATGATCCGAGTAATTAGATGTTAGTGCCTAAACAAGTGTGAATATTCGCTTGAAAGATTAAATATTAACAAAAGAAAAAAGTGAAAAAAAAATAGTGGATTTGTATATAAATAATTGTTACTCAGGCATGTTTTTAGTGTGTTTCTATAGGAAATAGTGGATTTGCAAAGAAAAGAAGGAAAAAAAAAGCAAATTTGTGACATATATGAGTAAAGAAAATCAACTACGATGAAAATAGATATCCATATACAGCAGCAACAACTTCAAGAACATGTTCGATAAGGACAAAGGTTGAACTAGAAAAATTTATGCAGGAAGATTTGTAGAGCTCAGAATTATTTTCGAAACTCCACCAAGAACAGCTCAATCCGAGTTCATATGCAAAAATTATAGTCGTTTTACTAAAACACTGCATAATGGAAGATTTGATCCAGCGGACTACCAGTGTGCTGAACTTAATTTTAGGTTTTGGACTTGAAAAATAGTATTTTTGAGTCATCTAATCTCAATTATTAGTTTCTAATATTATGGATTAGATTAGAATTATATATTTTGAAATTAGTTTGTCTTAATTTAGGATCATATCTTTTGTAGTTGAGTTTGAGTAAAAGTAGAATTATGTACGGGTTATATATACCCTATGAATTCTTGCAAATGGATATGACTTTTTAGATGGCTTTTTGTACTTTTTATTTATTTTAATAAAATAGGGGATTGAGATCTGGAGAGGGATTGCCACCATACCGAAACTTGACAGACCTCAAGTCTCTCTTTTTGGTAAGTTTTGTGTACGTAATATTTTTATTGCTTTCATAGTTTAGATTTAATTGCTTTCATAGTTAGAATTTATTTGCTTTCATAATTAGAGTTTATTTGCTTTCTAGATTCGGATTTTATTGCTTTCTAGGAAAAATTAGATTTTTAATGCATTTCATGAATAAAAGTAATATCTTATTAACTAGGATAATGCATAGCTAATCGCATTGATCCTAAGATGTAGATGAAGTTAAGTTAATTATTTTAATATGAGATTTTCAAATCATCTTCCTAGAAAAAGCATGAAATATAGGATTTTTTTTTCTATCAATAAATTGAAGAGAATAAACTTCTAAATCCAAAATCTTTAATAGGTTATGCTTAAGTTTAGTCTTTGATAATCTATGCTTAGATTAGGATTTGAGATTTATTTCTTTATTTTATTTATATAATTATCTATTGATATAATTTGTTTTTAAAAAAATAGTCATTTTTTATAGTTTATACTTGCACACCACTTGATAGATCATGCTTAGAGAAAATTAAAAATCAAATTAAAAAGATTAACTTTTAACATATTCTTAATTGTGCATATTAAAAAAATAGGAAGAAGAACGAAAACCGATTGATAAGTTGTTAGACTAATGGATTTGACATTTTAGGTTCACTTTAGAATAGACTATAAAACCATTAGAACTTATTAATTAGCTTGCTAGAATTATAGAAAAGGCAAGATTGCAAAATACTAGATATCCCTATGGGAACGATCTGTTAAGTACTACATCAACACTGTGCACTTGCAGTAGAATTATTACATCAATAATTGATATAAAACTCCTAGAGTTTCTTTACTAAGGGTACTATAGCCAAGTGATACGGAATTAAAACTTCATTTCTTACATCATATTCACCTTTAACTTAGTTGACCACCAATTTTGAATCACCATAGGCTTCTAGATTTTTCACCCTTATTTCATTTGCTATTTGCAATCCGATAATAAGGGCATTATATTCAGCAATATTATTTGAGCATGCTTCTGTAAATGAATATGCATAAGGTAATACATCATTTTCACAAGTAAAGACCACTCCTACTCCACCAATATTTTTCCCTTTGGCCCCATTCTTGCAATGCCATTAAAGAACATCTGCCACACTCCATCATTTGAAGTAGTGTTTATTGGCATTGCTTTGTCAGGGATGGCTTCATATAACTAAGAGTTTTTAGGTATATAGTGATCAGCTAGAAAATCAGCTACAACTTGTCCTTTTAGTGCTTTCTGGGGAATAAAATTCACATCATACTGTGACAATAACAATGCCTATTTGACCAGCCTTGAGTTCAATGAATCTAGTTATGTTATTAATATCTTTAAAGGATTTACTTCGGCTATCACATGGGTGGCTTGTTCCACCAGGTAATCTCTCATTTTCTGGACCGCGGAAGTTAAAACTAAGCACTCCTTTTCTATAGGATTGTACCTGTGTTTAGCCACAATCATTGTTTGGCTAAGATAATAAATTACTTGGTTATGTCCTTTTCCATTAGTTTGAGCAAGTAAAGCTCCTAAAGCATGGTCCACTGCTCTCATGTATAGGAGAAATGGTTTTCCAGAAACTGAATCTACCAACATCGGTGGATTAATTAGATATTGCTTAATATCATCGAAAGCCTTTTGATATTTGGCATCCCACACAAAGAACACATTTTTTCTAGTACTTGGTGAATGGATGATATTTTCCAGCTAAATTGGTGATAAAGAGGCAAATGTATGTGGATGCCTTGCAAACCTCTTAGCTCTTCGATATTTCTAGGAGGCTGCATGCTTTGGATCGCCTTTATTTTATCAGGATCTAAATGAATTCCATTAGAAGTCATTACAAATCCTAAGAATTTTCTATTTGAAACTCGCAGGAAGGACTTTGTAGGATTCATTTTCAATTAATGAACCCTCATCAAGTCAAATATTGTTCGCAAGTCTTGGACGTGGTCACCTTTATTCCAGCTCTTAGCTACAATATCATCAACGTAGCATTCTACAATCTTTCACAGATGATTGAAAAAATTATTGTCATGGCTTGTTGATACCTGGCTCCTTGCATTCCTTAAACCAAAAGGCATCACAGTATAGTAATATACTCCCTGCGGTATTTGGAAGGATGTATTTTTTTAACATCTGGGTATATTTTGATTTGGTTGTATCTAGAAACAGCATCCATAAAGGACATTCTTTCAAAACTGCATGTACTATTTATCATAACTTCCGTAATAGGGAACGGAAATTCATTTTTTGGATATGCATAATTTAAATCTCAAAAATCGATACAAACTTGGACTTTTCCATTTTTCTTCTTGACTAGTAGGCTAACCAGTCAGAATGTTGTTTTTCATGAATAATCTGTAAGCTCTTAATTTCTTGACTTCCGCTTCAATTGCTTGTTGCATCTCTTGTTAGAACTTTCGTTGTTATTATTTTACTGGTTTGGTATCATGCTTAATGTTGAGGTAGTATTGGCTTATTATCGGATCTAGTCCTGGCATGTCTTCGTAATTCCATGCAAAGATATCCATGTATTCTTGAATAAGTTTAATTAAATTTTGCAACTCACATTGATTCATATTTTTATGGGTCTTGGATTTTGGTCATCTCCCATATTATTTGAATGACCTAATCATCTTTAGGAGGTTGGCATTGTTCAAACCTTACCTCCCATTGGGCATCCATTCTTTGGGCCCATGATGAAGGGTATTCCACACATTCTTCATCGCTCGTGTCAATGGAAGTAGATGTTATATTCACTGATAAGTAATTGAATAGATCACTTAAACCAAGCTCAGAATTGTGACTTGATGATAATGACGACTGAAAACTTGTGCTTTCTAAAGAGTTTTATTGCACAACATCTATCTTTGGTTTAGAAGAGATATATCCTAAACTGTGTTTAGTTTTACTATAGTAATTTAAAACTTTTCTTTTCGGTACATATAGTTGTAGAAGAGTCCTCCCTCGGTTAAAGCACAATCCTTCTCCTTTTTTATGATGTCATATCCCATCATTTCCATGAATTTATGAGAATTTGGGCAATAGTGATGAAACTACAGGACATTTGATTCTTCATGGGAACAACTAAGAGCTAGTTTTGGTTTTAGTGTGGATTTTCCAATGATAATAGGGGATTGATTTCGCTTAGCTCGTACAATGAATACAACGTCAGTGGAATCTCCTATTAGTGAGTCTTTTGATAAGCTTGAGTATACTAGGATTTGAAACACCGGTGACTTGTTTAGTTTCTTGATTAAGACATCTTCATTATTGGATGTATCAATAGAGTTGACAAGACATACACAAAAGCAGGAGTTTCATTAAGCACCCATTCGCCTTCATCATTGCATCTGGGACGATAGTTACATCACTTAATTTTATTACAATAGAGTTCAATTCAACATAAACTCTCTCTTAACTATCAATGGTTCTGCATCTACTTCGTTTCCGTCATCAACTTCAACTCCTTGTTCATCTTTGAGCGTGACTGCATCTGTAAAGTAATTTCCTACTCCTTTAAAGAGTTGCTTCTCAGCATAGATTGTCCTGACCAGCCCTTATGTATCCACATATTTTAAGCACGGATGTAAAGTTGAAGAGATGGTGAGCTTAGAGTGAACCCATGGTCATCCCAACAATAAATTATTATAGGTTTTTGCATCAATAACATGACATGTAACTTCAGTTTTGAGATCTTTAATTTGACATCTCAAGCGAATTTTTCTAATAGTCGGCGACTTTGCGCGTTAAACCCATGAATTGTAATGGTGGTGTTAGCCAATTTGCAAACTAGTATATGCAAGAACTGCATTAAGCGAACTGGCATGGTACTCAAAGCCGAACCAAAATCAATCAATATTCTTTCAACTTTCATGGATCCAATATATCCCATATAATATAGTGGCTGATCATGATTGGGATTCTTTATTAACATGTCTTCGGGCATGAAGGTTATGCTTAGTAAAGACGAAACTTGGTGGCAATAGCAATATTGATATTTGCCTTCTGCTAGTGGCGGGACATGAGTGAGAAATATCTCAGAATCAACGAATTGCATTAAGCGAACTGGCATGATACTCAAGCCCAAACCGGAATCAATCAATATTCTTTCAACTTTCATGGATCCAATATATCCCATATAATATAGTGGCCGATCATGATTAGGATTCTTTACTAACACGTCTTCGGGCATGAAGGTTATGCTTGACAAAGATGAAACTTGGTGGCAATAGCAATACTAATATTCGCCTTCTGCTGGTGGCAAGACATGAGTGAGAAATATCTCAGAAACAACAAAAGCTTCTCAGAGAGCATCACTAGTTTCCTTAGAAGGCACAATAATTCGTGTGTAGTAATGCGAGCAGGAATATTTGCCAATTGTACCTCAATATCAAATTTGAACAGAGTAAAAAATTCTTCTGCAACCGGATGTCACAAAGACTTGTCAAATCTGATCTCTTTAGGTTTATTTTTATCCTGGAGTGATTCAGGTGCTAATGCAAAAGACACAGGGTCTTTAGAAGGGCCTGTTGATGATCATCAGGATCGATTGTATTATATTGTTTAAGGTATTGTTTATCTGACCAAGTACCACTAGGTGGAGTCATGTTTTCCATGAAAACAATTTGTTTCGCATCTGAGTTGGTAAGTAAACTAGTAGAGTTATCATAATTATCCACTATAAGAGATATAACGTGAGAATCCAAGCCTCTCTTTAGCTTTTCTTTTCTTCTAGAAGTAATAATCTATTGATCATCTTTGACAAGATCAGGATGAACCCACATCATGCTTCCATGTCCGATTAGAATAGAGGTCAAACCTCAAGATTGCTGATGGTTTGGATCTAAGTTAATTATCGGGGTCATCACCTTAAGAACCAGCACTCCATTAGACATTTTGATCATCATTAGTTCTTTCCCAAATTGCATTGATATCATATTTTTAGTAGCATTTTCTTTTCATTACTCAAACAAAGCACATTTGCATCCACAAGGGCTTGAAGTTTATCCTTCAGATAAAGTAATATTTGATGGCATGACTTACTATCCTGTGATAGTAATAGTATTTGGGGTCATTAGTGTGTCCCACCTCTTTTGATCTCTTCGGTTCAGTTAGCTCAATTTTGTTGTTATTAATTAACATATTAAATATTTCAAGCACTTGATCATTCTTAAACAAGTATTTCTTTTGTGTTCATTGCAATAGAGAAGTATTATGTTGAAAAGGTGGATTCTTTTTAGATTGCAGAAACTACTGCAATCTATCACAAATACATTCTTCCCTTTAAACTTGGGAGGAGGACAGGTTACAGTAGTTTCTGCTCTATGTTTACCTTTTTCCTCTGCCAAAAGTCTTGAGATTAATTTCTCAATAATCTTGGCTTGTTCTTGGTGTTTTTTCGATGTGTGGGGCTGAACAATGCTAATGTTTGGTTCAATCTCAACACGTAGATGATATTTACATGTCTGTAGCAGCATAGACAGAGGTATCCCTTCAAGGCATCTTAGGTATAGATTCATGTAATCTTACAACAAAATCTTTAACTGCCTCTTCTTTTCTTTGCTTTTTCTCGATTATTATGGGTATAGACATCTTGGTGTCATCCTCATAAAAATGAGCGAGAAACCGAGCTTCTAAATCTCCCCATGAATTAATAGATCCTACTAGTACACTAAAGGAAAAAGGGGCTATAGTAACAAGTTATTAATGACAAAGGTTAATTTTGTCACTAAAAGTGAGTATTTGTGATAAAAAAAAAAGTTGTCACAAATTATGAGTTTTCAGTGATGGAGATGAATAATTGTCACTAAAATATACTTTTTAGTGACAACAAATAAATAGTTGTCACTAAAACATAGTTTCTAATGACAATAACTAAAAATCTCACTAAAAAAATAAATTTTTCAATGACAAGGAGAAAAACTTATCACTAAATCATAGTTTCAGTGACAAGACCTAAAAATCGTCACTAAAACATTACTTCTTTAGTGACAAAGAAAAAACTTGTCACTATAACATAGTTTCCAATGATAAGGACTACAAATCGTCACTAAAAGCTAAACTCTTCAGTGACAACTATAAAACTTGTCAATAAAATATAATCTTCATCAAAAATCATCACTGAAGATTATATTTTATTGACAAATTTTATAGTTGTTACTGAAGAGTTTAGCTTTTAGTAACAATTTGTAGTGCTTGTCATTGGAAAAAATCATCACTAAAATATAACTTTTTTAGTGACAATGATAAAAACTTGTCACTAAAAATTAGTTTTTAGTGACGAGTACTAAAAAATCATTACTAAAATATAAACTTTTTCGGTAACGAAAAGAAAAATATGTCACTAACAAAATGGAAATTAATGACACCGATTTTTATTTGAAACATAAAAGTTATTTTGAGGAATTTATATTATCACACTTTTTTAAAAAGTTTAATAACTTCTAGATGGAAATACTTGGATGTGCATATTTTTGGGAAGGTAGAGTAAAAATTAATTCTTTTATGTTATTATAAAAAATAAGTAAATATAAATATAATTTACATATGCAATATGTGACTATTGAATAAGAAAAAAATTAGAATATTAAGACTTATTTCAATGTAAATGTTTTCTTGAGTTTATGATCTAAAAATTATTTATCTTAAGTTGTTCTAAAAAAAATATTTTTTAAAAATTTAAATTCATTAAACTATACATAACTTTTTCATGCTCATGCTGAAGTTACAATTTGCATTTATGTTTCTTATTGAGTGGAAGTTTAGTACCCATCCTAATAATTCCCTTTTTTCCATATGTGAAATTTAATTTTATTTACAACTTCATGAATCATAACAACAACAAAAATGAGACAATATTTTACGCTGGCTGTCACAGACATACCATAACTCTCCTCATTTATCATGACTTGGAACAAACAGTAAAATGATAAAACTTTAAGCACAACACTGGTGGAGTTTATGAATCATGATATATATATATATATATATATATATATATATATATATATATATATATATATATATATATAATATTTAAATAAAATTTAATTTTCTTAAATCCCAACTTGTTATGTAAATTTGATTTTTCCCATCTCATCTTGGTCATCCATCAAAATCTAATGGATCAAAAACATCGTTTTCAATTCTAATTATAATACAACGAAAATTTTCATCTCGCCTGTCCATCTAGATTCAATGGATGAAAAATATCTTTATTAAGTCTAACTGTAATTCAAATAAAATTCTTATCTTGACCATCCATCCAGATCTAAAGGGTTAAAAATATTCTTAATCAATTATAATTATAATACAAGTAAATTCAGTTATTTATCCTAGTTATCTCGCAGCCGTAATTTTTTTTCCCCCAAATATCCAACTCTCCAGTAACCTCCTCGTTCCGTACCGCATCGGGATCAACCGCCCTCCACGCGCCCTCGCCCCTGCCCAGCACCCGCCCCAGCCGCCCCCACTCCCGCCCTGCTTGCGCGTCTCCGCCTACCCAGCACCCGCCCCGGCCCCCCTACCCCCGCCCTGCACGCGCCCTCTCCGCCTGCCCAGCACCTGCCCAGGCCGTCCCTACCCCCGCCTTCAGCTGCACTGGCCGGCCCTCCCCCGCCAGTAACAGTCCGGTGCAGGTGCGTGAGTTAGTATCCATTAGATTTTGACTTATGTTATCCATGGCAAATAAAGGCTAAAATTTAATTACATGAGCTGTTTCTTGATATTATGGCGTAATGCAAATCAAGGTAAAAAAATTTTGAATTAGCTATTTGCATATCTCAAAGAAGTCTTGTTTGATAAATGATTATGGAAAAATCACAACTACAGTATCACGTTCTTTTCACTGAGAACAGTATCGCTTTCTCTAAAGAATAATATATCAACTACACACAAAATTTAGAAGCCAACTCCCTTTTTCTCATCCAAGCGCACAAAAGCTCTCTGATTTATGTGTGATTCTTTAAATTGTATGATACCTGCTGTATAAGCCTTCACGCTCTCTATGATCTCTCTTGACTCACTATGTAGTATAGGAGTAAATGTACTAGAGCATTCAATTAAAGGTTATTGTTTGGTTCTGAGCAGTGGGTATCAATTAGGGATGGTAATAAATGTACCTATGAGCCAAATTTTGGTCCGTGCTATACAAAATTTTGAATTAAAAATAAAAAATTTATTTTTCTAATTCAAGATTTTGTATAGGAAGAGCCAAATTTGGCCCGTAGACGCGTCCATTACCATTCCTAGTATTTATACCAGTAATACAATTAAAAAAAAAAGTACAAAATAGAACCATACCAGAGTCTGAAAGGAGCTATGTTGATAAAAGGGGGCAAAAATAAAAATAAAAATAAAAAACTCATTTAGTTTTGTCTCTGGAATTCTGAATGGCTATGGCTACTATAGCATAGTAGGAATATCTATTAATGCAATAATACTAAGCCTTTTGTAGTTGCTCCTGCACATCTTATCGAGTTTTTTCTCTATCCCTTTTCTACGAAAATATCATTATTTCTCACCAAGCACATAAAGCAACGTATCATCACAAGGCATCTAATGTTCATCACCTAGTGTTGTTGCATGACAAGTTCGTGCAGTTTTTCCTGTAATTAAGTTACAACAATTAAAGGGTATTATCAACTATGGAGAAAAAATCATTTAGTATATATTAGTAAATGCAAGTAAAGCTACAATTAAATTTTAATAAAACAACATGCACAACATATAATTGAGATTTTATGAGTATCATAATATTTAGTTATAATATTATACAAATTTTCATAAAGAATTATGTACATTTGATAAGATAACTATCGATTTGATTACACCAATTGTGCATTGGACATGCACCACAAAATGAAGACATAATTTCAGTTTAAGATAGAAATATAACCAAATTAATTTGAAATTTGTACGAAAGTCTAAACATAGTATTAAAACATAATACAAAATTTCACAGTGAATATGGTGATTTGATATATTTTTCACTCATTATAGAATATAGCTTGTGCACCAGATAGATACCGACGTAGCTTAGAATTAATTTCAATTGAGGCCAAAATATCAACCAATTTATATGAAAGTGTTATAGAAATGTCTAAGCATACTCCTAAAGTAGAATATAAAATTTATAGTGATCCATGCTTATTTGAGTTCCACTCAATATAGTGCACAGTTTGTGTACTGAACAGATAACGACATAGCTGAGAAGTATTTTCAGATTGAGGTTAAAATATTGTAACGACCCAAAAATTTAAAATCCAAAACCAATAATAAACAAATTATTATCCTTAAAATAATAATAAAAATAATAAATAAACATGATATTTTTCTAACAAATCTGATTTGTTTTACTACCTAACTAGATAATGACATATTTGGTTAGTTAGATTTGATCCTATGAAATATTATCTTAAACTAAAAATCTAAACAAAATAATAATAATAATAAGGGCAGAGGAGGAAGACTTTAGGGGTTGAACGCAGAAAGAGAGAGAGAGAGAGAGAGAAAGTTGAAGAAAAAGAGGAACTCGCAGTAAATTTTTGAAGCGGCATTCTTGAGGCAAGTACAAATCCCACGTTATGTTTGCGCTTTAATTTATATAAAAAAAAATAATATTTGTTATGTCGTGTCATTGCTCTTTAATTCTTTAACTGTAATTTTTATGTCGTATCACATATCATTTTAAATTTTATTTTTTTTGCCTTCGTTGTATGTATTTGGTAACCCTCTGTTCTCTCTAGTATGATTCATTGAACAAATCAACTTATTCTTAATTCGTATTCTTTATACTAGGATTTTTCATTTTTATTTCACACACTTATCTTGTAAATGTTTACTCTCTTGTATCAGTCTGTAACTTCGTTTATAATCATAAACCATTAGTAAGATATATTTATATTCAGATCATGTGGCATGTTTAAGAAAAAAATAAATAATAATAATTGGCTATAGAAGATAGGATTATTAGAGATCATGTTATGGCCAATGTTTTGATTTTGAAACATCTTGAGTTGCTGACCAGATGTAAATTTAGAATAATAGAGATTCTATTAATATGGGGATACTGTAGAATTAGGATAACTAAACAAATTATCTAGGCAAGAATTGCTTGTATAGGTAGACTATAAAGTAAAACAAAAAAATAAAATAAAATAAAATAAAAATGCTATTACTAGATTTGATGTTGTATAAAAAAAAAGGGATACAAAAAAAAGGGGTGAGGAGGTACTGTTCACTGAACAGGACCTCGGTACTGTTCTGTGAACAGTAGTTACTGTTCTGTGAACAGTACCGCGGTACTGTTCACAGAACAGAACCACAGTTCTGTTAAAAAAACAAAAAGAAAAAAAAAAGAAGATAAATAAATAAATAAATAATTAAATATATGGAGACTAAGAACACCAGTCAAGAATAATAATGTTGAAAACTGAACATATAACCTCTCAGTTTATCATTACAAACTTAGAATAGATTTCATAATATAGATTATTTTACCCATTAACTAATATGACAGTGTGGTTGTATCTTTTTCAGCAGAATCAATCACTGCATGCTAGATACTATTTAATTTTGTTCATAATTTTTGTACAACATATTATATATTCACTAGATATTAATGTAATAAGAAATTAAATGAGAAACCTACTGTATTAAATATAAATTTGATCATAAGGAAAATAGACAGAATATCCCTTTGACCTTATGCAATGAATATAAGAAATGCTATGAAATTATTACAAATACCAAATCTATTGCATTAAATATGAATCTAGTCTAACTTGATATACTGAAAATTAATTTAGGCACATTAGTAAATATTAACATGTTATAGTTGTTTCCCGCAATAATAAATAAAAAAATTGCTTTTGATTATCCCATAATGATCTTGCGACCCGTTACCTTTTAATACCCAAATAAAAGGGTCATCCATATGATAAATTTTATTTAGTACATGTATGAACTGTTGACAGCCTCATAGTTAAACAAAAATATAATTTATGCTACATATCATTTTAAAATAAAAATAAAAAAAAAGAATTCATGGGGTGATGGGGGAACTTGATGAAAGAGCTGTACACATGTTTTAGAAGTGTTACATTCTTGAGGTTGTACAACCGAATATAGGAACCCAACCATGGGGGTTCTGGGTGATTACTGGATCACCATCAGTATATAGGGCCACACGCCTGGAGTTTAGGCTCATCAGAGTTCATGTTCGTTAGTACCTAGCGGTATGTCCTGGGGCAGTACCAGGAATCATGGCCGTGGTCCCGGGTATGCACGAGATACTTGTAAAACATATGTCACACTATTTCTGACAGTTCCAAACAAATAAATAAATAATAACATAGTATACATGTTCATTTGTTAAATTGGCCTTTGTTACAAGATTATCCATGACATGTATAAACAGATGTACTTCCTGACTATTATCATGTTCGAAATATCTATAGTTAGATTCATGTTCTATTCCGTTCTAAAAACTTATACTTCATCAATCTTATCATGACTTTTAGTATTTTTAATTAGTTTCATGCTTTGATAACACATGTAAATATATTTATATACATAGCGTGCCTGTATATTATTATGATCCTCTTGTAGTACTTGCTAGGTCGTTCTAACGACCCTGGTTTGGCACGCCCAGATAATTTGCAGGATACTGAAGGAGAGGATCCACCACAGCTGGAGCAGCATTTCATAGAGTTAGTAGATAGTTAGTTGTGATTTCATTATATGGCATTATTTAGGAGATCCTTTATTTTAATTCTTTCAATCTTTTCCCTCTACCTTGGTTTGTTGTTTCCAATGCTCAAATTTGAAGTTGTAATAAATGCTACCCTTCTTTGGATCTTTATTGATTTATTTAATATTTTGTTGGAATAAAAAGAGTTTGTTTATTGTCTTCCCACTTGTTTTCTCTCAGTTCATATGTATGTGGTTTAGTGGCGGTAACATTCAGTTTTATTAAAAGTATTTTAGGCTTGGCGTATTTATTTATAATACGTCGCCGAACGCTACCCGCATCTTGGGTGCGGGGCGTTACAAATATTAACCAATTAGAATAAAATTGTGGAAGTGTCTAAACATACTCCTAAAGAAAAATATAAAATTTTATAGTAATTCATAGTGATTTGATACACTTTCTAATCAATATAGTGCACAACTTGTGCACTAGACTAATAATGGCACACCTAACAAATATATGTATTATGAGATCAAAATGTCAACAATTACTTTGAAATTGTTGTGGAAGTGTCTAAATATATTTCTAAAGTATAATACTAAATTTTAAAGGGATCTATAGTGATTTTATACACTTTCCACTTAATATAGTGCACAGCTTGTGCACTGGACATGCATGGCAAATAAGAGTGATTTATTTCAGTTTGAGACTAAAATGTCAAGAAATTGAAGTGAAACTGTTATGAGAGTGTTTAAACATACTCTTAAAATATAATATAAAATTTTTTAGTGATCTATATTGATTTGATACACGTTCCACTCAATGAAGTGCAAAACTCGTACACTAGACAGATACCGGCACAGCTGAGAATAATTTTAGATTGAGCTTAAAATATCAACTAATTAGTGTGAAATTGTTTTGGAAGTGTCTAAAAATGCTCTTAAAGTAGAATATAAATTATATGGATAATAAACAATTATACAATAATCGCTATACATGCATATCGTATAATTGCTACAAATATCTGTTTTCTCTGCTCATTCCTATAAGCAATATTCTTCATTAAGGTTTTTAATATCCATATCTTTTTTTATCACCTCCATGCATATTTTTTGGTTATCCCTTCGATCTTCTAACTTATCTACATTGATAATTTCACTCGTCAAATTGGTACATCCATAGGTTTTTGTCGCAAATGACCAAACCATCATAAACAATTTCTAACCTCTTCTTTTATATGAGGGTATATGTAGCTTATTAAGAATATCCTCATTTTTCATATTGTTTCTCTTACTGTCACCAAACATGTAACAAACATGCACACATTACGTTGGCCTATCAGGTTTTGGATCCAAAAAATTATTTGGCATAATCCATCTCCTAGATGACATTAATAGCTACTCTGCTTTTCTTTAACACTTTATTTTGGAAAACAACATGCCCTGGTATCCCCATCTATTTCCCTCTCTTTTCTTATAGTGTAAAAGAAAATCTCTCAATGTCTTTAAGTATGGCAGCTCTCTTGGTATTCGACGGAAAAAAAAAAAAAAAATTCTTCTTGAAGCCTCTTATGCTACTTTTTTGTGTCTCGTTCAAACCATGCAACTCATTTCATATCCTCTACAAGATATGGAAGATGAAAAAAAAAAAAAAAAAAAACACACATTTGCTGAGCACTCTTTTATTTTATCTTCTTTCAACTTTCAAACTGGACTAAACTTGATACTCCATACTTTGAATAACTTAAGACTATGGGAGACACAAAAATTTAATTTTTCATTTTTTTTTCTTCTCTCTAAACATAGAATTTCATTGAAATCAGGCATCTTTCTTGATATTTTGGACTTGGCTATTTTATCTTCTTTCAAATTTCAAACTGGACTAAACTTGATACTCCATACTTTGAAGAACTTAAGACTATCGGAGACACAAAAATTAAATTTTTCGTTTTTTTCTTCTCTCTAAACATAGAATTTCATTGAAATCAGGCATTTTCTTGATATTTTGGACTTGGCTATTTTATCTTCTTTCAAATTTCAAACTGGACTAAACTTGATACTCCATACTTTGAAGAACTTAAGACTATCGGAGACAAAAATTTAATTTTTCATTTTTTTCTTCTCTCTAAACATAGAATTTCATTGAAATCAGGCATCTTTCTTGATATTTTGGACTTGGTTCGTTTCTCAACAAGATTAGTTAAATATTAAAAAGACAAAACAAAATGGAACGAAGAGGAAAATATATATTATGTTTGGGCTTTAATTTGGAATGAAAAATTTTCAATAATTTTACAACGATAATGGGACTGTATTGTAACGCCCCACTTTCCGTAGTGTGGAAAGCTAGAAACATTCGGCGTTGAATGATAACTCAACAAAACTCAGTAAACATTACAGTCACAACACAGAGGAAATATGGGCAACAAATAAGCAATAATTTCTTTAGTTACAATGATATTTTTCTTTCTTATATAAACTTTAATAAAAAAAATAATGAACTAGAAAGGCCATCAATGTTGTAGCTCTGCCTACTCGTGCAAGTAAGTCAAAAGTCTTGCCTTATTTATAACGGATCTATCTCTCATGAAAATCTGCATCTGGTCATGCATAACCAGGATCGTCAGTAAAGCGATCCAGTGATAAATAGTAAAATACAAAAAAAAATTAATGTCTCAATATCATGTACAGTCATATACAAATAAAAGGTACGTAGTCTCATATTTGAATGTTTTATATGGTTAGCATTAGTTTTTTTTTTCTTTCCAGTTGACATCTTTTAATTATGGTATTTAAATATTTAAGAAAACATGAATTTGGTTGGTCTGGACGCATTCCCGTCAACCCCTGGGAAAACGGAACAGCAAAATTTGATCGGAGCCTATCCCGATCCTCCCATAAAGAAAAATAGTGGCGCAGTAATAATCGGATCCTATCCCGATCCTCCCATATGGAAAACAGTGATGCAGTAATGATCGGAGCCTATCCCGATCCTCCCGTATGGAAAACAGTGGCTCAGTTACGTCCAGCCATCAAAATTCATATGAACCATAATTATCTCTAAAATCCCAGTGTGTATCAATTTCGGTATTAATTATCAATTTCAGTATCAATTTGTGATTTCAGTAAATTCAGTTTAGTATATAGATTGGTGATAATCATTAAAATTCAGTGTATAGTAACAATAACAGTAATATTGAATAATAATATAACAGTATAGTAATTAATTATCTGTCACCAATCATATACAGTAACAGGTTGCATTTATACGGTGTCTTGTCATATGTCATATTAGTGTTATCTTCTTTTTCTTTTCAGTATATAAATAAAAAATAAATGAACTAAAACTTATAAAATAGCCTTTTGGACTATATGCATATCTTTGAAATATATAAGCATATGAACTCCATCAAAAAATAATCATATTTGATATTATAAGAATATGCACGTGAATTTAGATAAAAATAATAATTAAATATATAAAAATTTAAAGTACCAATCAGTATAGCTTAACTTCTTATTCAAGACATAAAATGATAATAATAAAATTTAGAATTTAATAATTTATGTCATATAGTTCCACATAGATAGGGTTAAAACAAGGTAGAACTAAAATGGATTGATGGTCTTTTTGAAATAAAATGATCAATTTCACCGGTCATTGAGGGAAACATGAAGTATAACATATTGTTATATTATCTTACTGTTATGTCTGTGACCTACCATGCACAGGTGTTAGGAGGCACACATAAAATTTACAACTATAATAATTTTTCTAAATATACTTCTTAGTTCTTACTTTAGTAAGCAAAGAAGACGCTTATTTGTACTTTACTTGATTAGAATAAATAACAATGATTTCTCTTGATGGAAGCAGGGTTGCAAGATTACTATTCTTTTCCTTTAAATGAAATTTAATAAGTCTAGTGTGGGACTATTTGGACCCTACTATTCATTCTTCAATTGGTGCAAACAAAGTCTGGTCAAAATAGAAAATTGCTGAAAATTCTTAAGAACAGGTAAACAGGTTCAGTTTTCAAATAAAAGTAATTTGGTCTTTATAGCAGCTAGCCAAACTTTTCAACATGTAGAAGTATAAAGAGATAGTATATTAAGCATTCTATGTTAACCTTCTAAGAAAGAGTAGCAAGACTATATATAGTCAGTATTCAGATTTTCCTGTCATGTCATATGACTTTAATGTTTATTTTGATAGTGTAAAGTTCATGAACTTGGAGATAATTATGCTTTTATGTTTTTGTTCTTTTTAAATAATTGTTGATACAAAAATTCACCTGAACTTGAATCAGAAATTTTGTATTTCCTTGAATTTAGATGAAGCTAATCAAAATCATGGTGCAAATTGACGTACTGAGAATAACTCTGAGCAATTTTAAGGAGAGGGTATAAGGCTTATAAATGAAAATGGACAAATTGGTTTTATATGTGTTTTTGCATTCCAAGTGCACAAGTACCAATTAGTAAAAGAAATAACACATGAGTTCACATTATACATACACACTTGGCAAGGTATATATATATATATATATATATATATATATATATATATATATATATATATATATATATATATATATATATATATATATATATATATATATATATATATATATATATATATATATATATATATATATATATATATATATATATATATATATATATATATGAAACAACCCTAAAGCACTCATGTTCATACATTAGATTCATGTTGCTGTTGCTTGCTGCATCTAGACTAAATTTCTATGCCACCTGGCCTATTGTATTTTCGCATGCAGTAGTTTCATTTGAAAATTTCCGTGTTCATGCTTAACATGATTAGCTAAGTGTGAACTTTTAAGATAGACAATAATTAATTTTAAACGTCAAAACTTATGGTTATGTTTAAACTAGCTCAACGTGTTTGACTTAATATACATAGCAGTTGTGACAAGCTAATCCACAAAAATAATATTTACCCGAAAGGTTAATTTTAGAGATGAGAATGTACGATACTTGGTCTAAACTATTCAAATTTTTTTTGAATTTAAAACTATAACATTTTTTTCTCCTATTTTTTTTTATTTTTATTATTCCAAGACTATCGGCCAATATTCTAAAAAATTGCATAGGAATGGTTCTCTGCTTTATTTCCCAAATAACAGGTTGACATCTTATTGGTAAAAACATTCACATTTATTTTTAAGGTGAATGAGATTTCTGGTTGCTTATCGATGTCATCGTAGGCGAATATATCTAACTAATTTTCTACTTTCTGAAGATTGTTTTAATTTTAATATATTTTTTTTAGTATTTTTCGAGCCTATTTGGCTCCGGACAATTTTAATAGATATCAAACTCATTTATTTTGTAAAGCAAGGCAACTATATAGCATAGGAAATAAATAGAATTGTTTCTCTTATATTTATAAGATTATGCTAGGAAAACAAGTAAAATATCATGACAATAATCATTCCAGGAAAATCATAGAAATTTCTAGCTTGTACAAAGACTCAAGATATCACATTTTCCAGTTGTTGATAATGTCAAAATATTGTTGCAGTTTATTTGTTCTGAAGTTGGTACCATATTAAAATTTATGAGATGAATTTAAAAGAAATTTAGTATTGCATGACAGATTGTGTATAAAACAATTATATAAAGAGTATCTATCCATAAGTTTATATTTTAATTTAATAAAATATTGTTCCAATTAATACAATTGAGACACCTGTAACGAAGTATAGTTACAGAATTAACTTTTACACTAATGGGATGAGCAATATATTTAATAGTACATCTACTATTATAAAGTAGCAGGGAAAAAAAAAAAAAACTTAGCATACAGAATAAAAGCATCAATGCAATTTAAGGAGTAGGAAAAAGACAAACACACCAAAAAAAAGTTAAAGTGCAGCTGATCCCTACTCCATATTCTAATGTTTTTACAAATAACTTTTCATGTTAATTCATTTATGTTTTGAAGTTGTTAAACAACAACAACAATGCTTTTTTTATCCCGAATACTTGAGGAGGCTACAAAAATCAAAAGAGAATCACGCGGAATTGATATATGGATGATTATTCTCAACTCGTTCCCATCCAAATGAAAATCAAGTGCTCATATAGGACTCAGTTTTCAATATTAAAAGCTTTGATACCTATCAACTTCTATTAGAGTACTGTTGTCAATCCTCATTTGGACTTCCACTTGAAATTTCAGCTAGCTAAAATGAACTTTGTGTGGTCCTCATGTTGTTTTAGATTTAAGAGAATAACACCTTGAACCTGAATGTTTCTCTCTAAATCCTTTTGGAAGAAAGTTTGTATCTTGGTCCTTGTATGGGTGGAGTAAAGAGGGTAATTAAACAGAAGCCCAAGGCAAGGAAGAGGGTCATTGGGAAAGGATGTAGGTTAGGTGTTGAACCTCCTAATAATTGCTCTGTCTATATGGGCTGAGGCGCTACGGAGCTGAGCGGTTGCGAGGATGTGGCGGAGCAGCGAGGAGGTGTGGGAAGGTGAATTGATCGGGCAAAGCGTGAGAGATCTCGACATAGGTTTTAACTGCAAAGCGACGGCTGCGATGGGGATTCAATTTATAATTAGGTTAAATATTAGAATTCTACTTGTATTATAATTAGAGTAGATAAAAAAAGAGTTATTTAATCCATATTATAATTAGGAAAGAGTTATTTAATCCATAGGATCTAGATGGACGGCTGAGATATTGTGTGGAAATTAAAAATTTATATAACATGTTTGATGAAAATTTGAAGGCTCGTGTTTATTGTAATTTGATATTTTTCTAGAAGTAATTAATAATTAAAAAATTATGACAATATAAATCTCTAACAATAAATTTTATGTGACAACTAAAAATAGTTGTAATGGATTTCTATATTTTAATGATAATTTTTTTTTTTGTCACTAAAAAATTTATGTTTTAGTAACGATTTTTAGTCTTCGTTACTAAACATTACGTTTTAGTAACAAATTTTTTAATTGTCACTAAAAAATTAATGTTTTAGTGATGATTTTTAGCCCTCATCACTGAAAATTATGTTTTAGTGACAATTGTTTTTGTTGTCGTTGAAAAAATTATGTTTTAGTAACAATTTTTAGTTATTTTTACTGGAAACTATATCTTAATGATAAGTTTTTGTCATCGTCACTGAAAAATTTATATTTTAGTAACGATTTTTAGTTATCGTCACTGAAAATTAAGTTTTAGTAGCAAGTTCTTGTCGTCATTGAAAACATGTTTTAATGACAACTATTTATCTTCATTACTGAAAACTCATTATTTATGACAACGTTTCTTTTTTGTCACAAATACTCACATTTAGTGATAAAATTAACCCTTGCTACTAAAAACTTGTCACTATAGCCCTATATTCTTATATATGCTTAAACATTGAACGATTATTTTTTTTATTCATATGTCATGCTTAGATCAACTCAAAACATATATAAGATTAATCGAGTAAAAAAGCCAAAATATCAAGTTTACAACTTCATTTATGTGCTTCAATGATATATTTCTAATTATATGAGACCACGTGATCTATACAATTGAGATTCTACAGAAAAAGAATGAACATTTGTTTGATTTTGATCCTTATGAAGCAAAAAAGATACTAAGGGGCGGTTTTGTGGTGAAGAGTAATATTGAAGGGGTGCTTGGTGCAGGTAGTTTTCCACTTGTGCAGTTCGGTACCAAATACTGAAATTCAGGGACTATGGGAGGCTCTTGTATGGGCAATGGAAAAAAATTTCGAAAAATCAAATTGTGTTGGAAGGTGATGCTTTGGATATTCCGACTCAATTCACGTGCTCTATAACTTGCACCTGTCATCCGTTACTTCAAGATGCTCGTTTCCTGTGTGATCACTTCTTTTAAGTTCATATTCAACACACGTAGAGGGAAGGTAATATGCATGCAGACTTTGTACCAAATAAAGGAAGCAGATTGGGTACTAAGAGTGTTTGGCAGGAGAATTTTTCTCAACGATTAATAGAGCTCGCAATGAACGATATTTTTGGATTTAATTATGAGAGACTATAGTCATTGAGATCATGTCTTAGCAAAAAAAAAAAAAAAACACTATATTGGATCTGCACCGACCCTCCCTCCCCTTGCTAATATCCATAAATGACTTTTTCTTTGGGAATAGATGAACATTATTATGTGTATATTCAGGTGTGTGTGGTAAACGTGAGTACTCCAGTGCATTTCTTTCTCTGATTCAGAGTAAATATTTTTTCGAGCCCTCTTTAAAATGAAAAGTAGACATTTTGGCACAAATTTGGGCAATCACTTATTCAGATTCTACATATTGATTATTTTGAACTAAAATCAAACTTTTTGGTGGAATATTCATCCATATCCAATGAATAAAACCACGGGGGCATTAACCTATTTGACCGATAATTTCTCTAGTTAATTAATTAAAAATTAATCGATCTTAGTTAATAAATTCTAAACTCAACATTTTCTCCCGTAATCTATATTAATTAGTGTCATACATAATAAATTGAAAACTCTCGAGAGAATAATTTTGGATTTACTACTCTTGTATTACTTGACGATCTCTTACACATGAAAATATGATTTAAATCGCAGTCAGCACATCTAAATAGTTTTGAGTTGTAAGTAACTAAGAAGGGAGATCCTTCAAGTTTAAAATTGTACGTTGAGAAAAGTGAAGGAACTATGTAAATATTTCTGGTATTAAATTATAAGTCTTTTTCTCATTTACTCCCCTAATATCTCTGTAAAAAGATATCGCTCACTTCTATCCACATCTTATGTTTAGATGTGGCTCCAAATTGTAATAAAATTTTGAGCTATCTCATATATCCGAAATTATTTCTTATATAATTTCAATAAATTATTATATTGATTAACATTATCTCTTCGATATATATATATGTATCTTTGATAATGTGACAGTGAACATATTAAATGTCTATACTTTTGAGATTGGGTATACCCGTCTACGATATTTAATCAAATGTTTTCCGTAGCTTGGAACAGGGGGTATTACAGTTCAGGACGACGTCAAGTTTCTCCGCCTTCACACACCACCTCGGCCTCTTCCTCTGCTGTGCCCTCCTCCAGTTCTTGTGTGTTGCGGGTTACGTCATCCTCATCACTGCCATCACAAACACCGAGACCTCTGTCATTGCCATCTCCTCTCGCTTCTCCTCGGACAAGCAAATCCGTTTCTCGTCAACTCAGCTCCAGTATCTCTAGTCCAGCTCCCTCTACATTCTGCTCTTCCTACCCAGCCTCGCATTATGCTTTGAAATTTACTCGTCGCGTTATTTCTCAGCAGGTACTCGCTGGTTATTCCTACTGTCTTCCCTGCGGTCCCCTTGTACTACATTCGCCATCTATAAGGCCGCAGGCATTCGTACGACGTGACTCTATTGGGGCAGCAAGGAACGGGCAAGGACGAGTAGCCAGGCTCATCTGCGGTGGGTGCCCGTGAAGCAACTGTTGATATTCACACTGTTCTGCCGGATGCATCAGGACTCATTCCGACAAAACAAGCTCAGGATGATGGGGCTTCTGATCAAAGCTATACGCTGACACCATTCACTTTCACAGTGCCGATCCCCATCATCACCAATGAGAGCACGAGGACCGTGAGCTGGCTCAAATCTTCGATATACAGTTTGTAGTTAATGATTTCAACATAAATAACATGTGGATGGAAAGAAATTTACAGAGAGACATACAGTGATTACTCTCCAACAAAAATGTCCACATATCTACAACTTCAAACATAATTTTATGTATCTCTGTAACTGTACGCTTTTTATTTTGCGTGGCAAATAAAGAGGTGATCATAAATTTATTGCATGAATTGTATTCTGATGTTCTTTAATTTCTCTTCTTTTTCTTTTCGTTTTCTTAGTATCGATTACTTTACCTATCTCTTATAATTACTTTCCCTTTCTCTTATGATCATGAATAATCATTCGTATCTATCTAAATAAACATGTATGAGAAACTAATAGTCTTTAAAAATAAGTTTAAGTTTCTAGGGAAAAAAAAAATTTGTTGGAAACGCAAATTCAACTCACCTTCGCTTTAAGAAGAGGAGACATTCTGTGGACTAGGCATCAAACCGATGCTCATCAACCTCTGTCATGGTCCTTCTGAGACCTTTCAGCATAAAATGGATGTCTACAGTGAGCACAGAAGATGAATCACCAGAGTAGAACACTTCAACCCTATCCTTCACTTCGATCCAACTGCAGCCCGGATGCTTCGTCATCCCTACCTTCTTCATCTCCATTCTTACCATAGCCACCTTTTCCAACAAACCGATCTCTCCGTAAAAGTTCAGAACTTGTGTGTAGCTCCCACTCTCTCTCGGCCTCAACTTCAGCAGTTGATCAGCAACTATTTCTCCAAGATCAGAACAGCGATATGCTCTGCATGCACTTAACAAGCAGACCCAAACTCTTTCATCAGGCTCGACTGGCATGTCATGGATGAATGAGTAGGCTTCGTTCAACCGCCCTGCACGAGCTAACAAGTCCACCATGTTTGCGTAGTGCTCCATTCGAGGGACAATGCTGTAACGCCTCACTGACTCGAAGATTTTCTGGCCTTCTTCTACTAAGCCTGAATGGCTACAAGATGACAGTAAAGAGAGGAAAGTGGTGTCATCGGGTAAGATCTCCGATCTCCCCATTTCTTCCAACAATGCAATTGCCTTCATACAGTGACCATGCGAGCCATAACCAGCGATCACCGTGTTCCAGGACACAACGTTTCTACTTGGCATCCTCTCAAAGATAAATTGTGCATAGCTCAAGCACCCACACTTCATGTACATGTCGATAAGAGCATTCTCTACAAGGATGTCACATATAATTCCATTTCTTACTTGATATCCGTGTATCATCTTCCCTTTTTCTAGTGCTGCGAACGAAGAAACTGAAGCAAGAACACTGGTTACGGATATCGAATCAGGAAGCAGACCCAACTCAGATATTTCAGAGAAAGCACCAATGGATTCATGGAGGAGGCCATTCCGGCCATAACCTGAGATCATAGTATTCAAGACTACAAGATTCTTACAAGGCAACAGCGAGAATATGCTACCTGCTAATTGCGGTAGCCCTAGTTTCGAGTACATGTCTATAAAAGCACTCCCAACAAATTGATCAGAGAATGCACCGCTTTTGACGGCAAGCCCATGAATCTGGCACCCGAGCTCTAAGCATTCCAAGCAGGTGCACGCTGATGCAACACTTGCGATGATCGTTTCATCTGGCAAAAACACGCCTTCAGCCCTCAGTCTACTGAACAAACCCAAGGCTTCATTGAAATTCTGGTTTTGGCAAAATCCCACGATCATAGAGCCCCAAGTTACAAGATCCCTATCCTTAGTTGAAGGAAACAGTGAAATGGCATTGTCGATGCTACCGCACTTCATGTACATTGTTATCAAAGAACTTTGCACTGCCTTGTTAACTAACTTCGGTCTCTTTATCAATTCTCCATGGATACTTCTTCCGACATCCCAAAGGCCTGCTGTGTTGCAGGCCGAGAGCATATTTGATACAGTGAAGGAATCAGGCTGCATACTGCTCAATCTCATTCGGTTGTAAACATAGAGAGCTTCATCCAGAAAACCGTTGCCTATACAAACTGATGTCATCGCATTCCAGAGTTCAATTCTTTTATCAGGCACGCAATAGAAGACCCTTCGGGCATCGCCAACCGCTCCAAACTTCCCGTACATTACTACCAAAGAAGTAGACACGTAAGGATGCAACTCAAAGCCCATCTTCACAACACAACACTGAACCCCTCTGCCGAAAGCAGCTGCATCACCAACCGAACAAGCCATTAAAACGCTCGACACAGTCGCTGACTCAACTGCAAACCCCTCGAACCTCATTTGTACAAACAGTTCCAAGCTCCTTTCCCACTCGCCCACCCGATAAAATCCCGCAATCATCGCATTCCAAATCGGAACACACTTCCCGATTGACCCATCGAACACGTCAAAGGCCGCCGCAACATCCCCGCACTTTGAGTACATATCGATTAATGCAGTGACCAAGAACGGATCAAGCTCCAGACCGTTCCTAAGAATGCAGGCATGGGCCCTCTTTCCTACTCCAAGTTCCAAACCGTTGTCGCTGCAGCCCTTGAGAAGGATAGTGAGAGAGTGCCCGTCAGGTCGAAAGCCCGACGCAAGCATTTCGCGAAGCGATGCTAGAGCTTCGTGCGGGTGGTTGCAGTGGAAGTAGCCGGCGAGCACGGAATTGTATACTGTGGCGTCTCTGTGGGGCAATTGTGCGAACAGGTTGTGTGCGTCGGATGGGGAGCGGCATTTGAAGTAGAGGTTGATGAGGGAGGTGGCTATGAAAGGGTCAGATTGGAGGCCCATTGTTAGGGTGAGGGCGTGGGCCTTTCTGCCATTGTTGAGGTCCTGTTGGGCTGCGAGGTTCTTGAGAATGGATGGGATGGTGAATTTGGAGAGCTTGTGGTGGAATGATTTTGTTGTTGGTGTAAATTTGGAAGTGGAGAGGGAGTTGTGAATTGAGAGTTTTGATGGGTTGATGCTGAGTTTGTTATTGTTGTTGGGCAGAAACTTAGAGACATGGTGCATTTGACAACGCAGGGAGGGTGCCACGGGGGACCGGGCGGGCGGGCGGGCGCGCGGGGGGGCGGGGGGTGAGGGTTGTGGTGTGGGCGCATCTAGGAGGGAACAAAAGGGGGGTTAAGGCGCATAGATATAGGTAATGCTCAATGACACCTACTGGTAACCAAGCTGAACTCATTTTATTCGTTTTCAAGATACTGTCACCTAACAAATTTCACTCCCTATTAAATTATTATTTGAATATTAGTCTAACGCATTATTGTATTTTTTTATTAACAGCCCCAAAATCTATTTATTATATAATAATCTTACCTAACAGCGACTAGAAAATTAGAATATTAAGACAGCCATGAGGCTAAACTAATTTGCACTCTGATAAATTAAAACCATAAGTTTTTACGATTCATGAAATTTTTTGTGTATTTTTATATTTTTTATTAATAAAGAATATTACGACATCTTCATCATTATTTCTAAATGTTTTGTCAGTTGTAATAAAAAATATAACTTATATTAAAATTAATAAATATTTTTCATCCATCTCATATTTCTATCAGAGTAATTGAAAAGAGAAAAAGGATAAAGTAAAAGAAAATAGGGACAAAATGATAATTATTAATTTAATTTGATTACTTAAATTAGAGATAATTAAGTAAATATACCATTATAGTTAAATTTTTAATAATGGTTAGTTGATATTATATAGATGAAATATTTAACATTAAAATTCTTATAAGGTGAAGCTCACACTGTTGGGAACTAAATTCCAATAATGATACGCAAGATATCCAAATATAAAATTTATCAGGGATTTATATCCTATCCTTTATTGCTAATTTTGTATCAGGGTAATTCTGAATGAGCACACCAATTAACTTAGTGAGCACACCTCCATGTAAAAAATTTTCAAATTTACTTCTTTTTAACCCTGCTTTTTTCCACCGGTCAAGATTAGTTTCTATGATTTGAAAACAGTTCAAGAACTAATACTTGACTCGACTCAAATAAGTGATCCTTAAGTCAAGTGGTGTGCTCATTTGGAATTTTCCATATCGTACTCTATCCTTAATTTGCTGGATAATTACCTAATTAGCTATAGGTTGCACAAACAATGCACACTCTTAAATCGAATGATAATTTACCCATTGACAAAAAGTTATGAGGAAGTATGCAATGACTTAGCAACAAAGAATGTCATGTTCGACATATGACACACTTTCACAATATTTGTGCATGTTCATCGTTATACACGGTAATCGAGTTACTTTCAATCATCTTTCTTGTTTCTTCTTGCATATGAATGAGAAGTGGCCTCTCCTTGCATCTAAATCATCATCTACATAGTTTCATAATTGTTTTTTTTTTTACAAGTCCAATCACAACAGAATCGGAAATTCTATTTGCAAACAGTATTTTACTCTTATCGTCCTAATTACTCTTTACATTAAACTCCTATTTTGAAATACTATCATTTTATTCTATGCATCCAAAAAAATTTCCAAAAATAACCCTCTTCCCTTTCTCTAATTCTTCACCCCCATCCGATCTCATTTTTATCCATTTTTATTTGAGCCGGATATTAGTTTAAAAGCAAAAAAATATTTAGATCGAATATTAATACCCAACTAAGAAATACACTGATCGGATATTAATACCTGACTAGCAAACAAAGTCAAAAGAAAGCTAATCAATAATAAATTTCAAATAAATACGCATAAAACTTAAAAAAAAAAAAAAATCAAATCACACCTTAAGTTTATCCTCTAATCAAAGATTTTATAAGAGGTGTATTTTTATTAAATACTAAAAAAAAAATTATTTAGAATTTTAGAATGAAAATAAAAGAGATACAATGAATCATAATTTTAAATTTTAAGAAGTTTTAGTTTTGAATTTATAAGATAACTTAGTCCAAAATAATAATGATAAATTTATAATTATTTATAAATTTCAAAACCGTGCGTCGTATGCAAATAGAATTTTCTCAATAGCATAGGACAAACAAAAAAACAATAATTATCCTCACGTAAAATTGTTCCAGCCCTTGCGCTTTACAGATGGTAGAATAATATTCACCCTGTGGCATGGTAGTGCAGCGGCTCTTGCAGCTCAATGGTAAATTGCATTGTGATGAAGTACGTCCGCCTCCGCTTGTTGATGGGAAAAGATAGAATTTTAATGACCAAAAAAAAAAAAAAAAAAAAAAAAATTAAGAAGCCCCTCCTGCAGAATTTTCATCTTCACACTTCTTCAACCTACAACACAGTAATCAAGATTTTATTAAACAATAAAATCAGGAATGGTATCCCAAAATTTCTGCCCCCCGGTGGATAATAAGGTAATTATATAGCAATTTTTGATTTTAGTATTAAGAGTTATCATAAGCCAAAAAAAATATAGAACCACTAACAAAACCGAAAAGTTATTGGTCAAATATAGCAAGGTAACTCGTAAGGCTTGATCATAAACGAGAGCCATCCACCTGAAATCAACTGATTGACTTAAAATTGAGACAGTCAGTTCATGGTAAAAATCTGTGTTACTGGTTTATCACCAGCTCTCCTGAAATTAACCCTTTACCAGTTGGCACCAAGGTTCTAAAAAAAAAGGCAAATACGACCAGAGAAGGCCATATCAAAACCTAGGAATCTTGTTGGCTGATGGGAGATCTACTAGCAAATTGCCACTGTAAGCTAGGATTCAAAAACAAAGGTGTAGGAAAGCAAATCAATGTCTTGGAAAAGCTTTGAGGGAAGCCAGTACATGAATAACATTTTTACTTGTCTGCTAATATCTGACGCCAGCTTACTAATTAACTTGTGTTCTTCACAATGTTGATATGCAGTCATGAACTGCACAAACAAAATCTCGAGCACTGTCCTAGCATCTATACCATGATTTCAAGCAGTATTCAACTGTTACACCTATTAACCGGAACTAGAAAGAAGAACACGGAAAAGAAAAATAACTCAGGTGGTATCATGTGCCCAAACTTCAATTTTAACTGACTGCAAAGTCAGGTTTAAGGCACAATATTAGCATTATTAAATGGCCATTCTATTTATTCATTTAGATTAGCAATAACATAAGCAAACGTATTTCAAAAGACGAGATTCAATATAGACGAAATGTGAAGACAAGCACCTGAGGAAGGCTCATCAACTCCAGAACAGCTCTCTTGGGAGTTAATTCATTATCAATAATCCGAGCAACTGCAGTCAAGACTGGCATCTTTACATGGTATTTCTCGGCCAGCGCAATAACAGCTCCAGCAGTCGAAACACCTTCAGCAACCTGAGTTAAAACATCAACTGGCAAAGTCAAGGCAATCTGTTGCTGAAAGCATAAAAGAGTATTGGAAGGGCTACCCAAAAACCTGATTCATGGAACTCAATATATCCTCAAGTCTCTCTCCCGAACCAAGACGCAATCCTACAGTTCGATTTCGGGAAAGATTCACAAAACATGTAAGCATAATGTCACCTGATCCTGATAAGCCAGTAAGCGTTGTTGGCTTTGCTCCCATCTTCACAAAACAAATAAAAAATAATTAGGAAACTGGAAAGATTAAATGGTATTACCCCAAAACTTCTTCGAAAAGGAAGGTTGAATGGAAATAAACTTCCAGGAAGGGAAGTGAATTGCACAAGTCGCAGATGAACTGAAAATCATGCGTCTGAAGTTCTTGGATAAAAAAAAATTTAGACTATTTGTGATAAAGTCAAATAAATTTTAAAAAATAGCATGGTTATGCTTAGTAGAAACATAAAATAATAGAGGAAATGTCTAATAAACCATGTTCTGTAAATTTCTCATTGCAGATAGGTAGAGGAAAAAGATAAAACAATTAACTTTCAACTTGGCAACTACAAGATGCCTCAACGGGAAAATAAATTAGATAGTAATGTACCTTAGTTGCTAACCATCTTATCTCTGAACAACCTTGTGCAACAAGAGCAGCCATACAATTGTTTCCAAGACTCATTCCCTCCACAATACCAGCTGCTATAGCAAGCACATTTTTCAGTGCACCTGTAATTTCCACTCCTGTAACATCACTGAGGTATCATAGGCACACATTAAAAATTCATAGATAAGATCAAGTTATCCAATTTCTAGCAATAATTGCAAAAGGCATTAGCTAGGGAAAAAACAAACAGGTATTCAGTTAATGAATAGTAATTGAATAAAAAGTTCCACAAGTATTCACTCTTATTATTAAAATATATATATATATATATATATATATATATATATATATATATATATATAGAATTACGGAGAGAGTAAAGGAATAACCCAGTCCCTACCTTCCTCACAACCATTGTTTTATATAGGATAACTCTAAAATAATCAGTAGAATATTATGTGAGACTATGCTTTTGGGTAAAATGTTTTACTTACATGGTATAGGTTAAGAATAAATATGGAACAGGTTTTTTGTAAAACGATAAAATTATATAAGAAAAGTAGGGATGACAATTTAGTTCATCTTCCACTGTTCCTCTCAAATATCCTTATACTTTATTTTTCTAATTCTCAAAAAAAAAAAAAAAAAACTCTAAAACTTTACCAATATCATATAACGGAGCATATTCAATTTGAAATATTTAATTTACACCATTTATCCAGTCGTACCAAGCGGGTCATGCTTACTCCGGAAGCCTCTTGAAGACAGGTCTAGAGGCCCACGTGATGATAAGTTGATTGTTAAGGTTTCTTTATAGTTGATAAGTCGATAGACATTGTTAGCCCAGAACTCATACGCTTAAAATTTTGGTAAAGTGTTTTTCTGAAAAAACCAACATAAATGAAAGAAAATGAAAATTGAAATTAGCAGCAGCAATCTTGACCCGACCCATGAACTAACCAGATGTTAGTTAGGTATGGGTTAAGCTAATGGCTTATCAACAAGTCAACCTGCCCAACCAATTTATTAAATTGGTTGGGTATGCCTGACTTTTGGTCCATTTAGACCTGAACATGACCCATGTAATTTCTTAATACATATTTTGCAAGTTTGTAAATCACATACAACTAATAAATCAACAGACAGGGGATTTAGAAATTAGGGATTTTATTGATTTGAGAAAGAACAAACGGGTTCAGGTCTCGGCCACAAGCGAATACCTGCCCATTCTCAATGAATCCACACAATTTCATGAAAAGATTAATTTTCAATCAATTTTCATTAATCCCAATTCCTATTTATACGGCTTATTTATAACAAATCCCGAATAATATAATGATAAGAACAAAATTCTATCCAAAATCAAAATTTAAATCCCTAACAATAATGATCTAATCAAAACTTTATCAAACCCTTCTAAATCCACTCTATTTTATCCGTTTTCCATCAATTTTCCCTGGCTTAAAAACATGAATCTCTAGTGAATAATAAAGATGATACTCATTAAGCAAATCTAGCTGAACTTCTCGACCTCCTCGGTGTGCAATCAACTGCAATCTGATGATCGTCCACGTCAGTGCACCAAAATAATATTGATATCTATCATCAGCAGTCGAAATAATCTCGTCATCTAAAACATTTCCAATCACAATACTTCCGTGGTGCGAGTGGTGGTGTCCAAATGAAAAGGTCACTGTCCTAAAGAAGTCGAGCAGGCAGATCGAAAATTATAGTTGGATAATCAAAAGGAGCACGATACAAGGTTAGACCCTCGACGTTCAAAACAGGATTGATCCCAAGACCGTAGACAAGTTCCTAATCATTAGAACCGATCTTTTTAAACTCTGTATGGACCAATATGTTGAGCATGAAGTTTCTTTAAAGTTCTTGAAGAGAATCTTTTCGAATGCACTCTCACTATCACCTCATCACCAGCGGTAAATTCATGCAGTCACTTGTATAAATCTTATGCAGACTTATAATTAACATTACTAATTGCTATTTGTCGATGTATGATCATGCAACCCATGCAAATACTATGCAAATAATTTGACTAAGACGCTAGGCCTATCATCTATGGGAAGGGGAAGGCCTATAGGTTCTCTAGGCTTAGTGTATGACTTCCGAAATGACTCAATCCAGTAGACTTATTGACCGAACTATTATATGTAAATTCTACCACAGGTAAAACAACATCCCACATAGTCAGATACTTACCCACTAGACATCCAAACAAATCTCCAAGACTATAATTGACTGCCACAGTCTGACCATTAGTCTGTGGAGAGTAACCGGTAGAAAACATGAATGTTGTACCTAGGGGTGGGCCGGGCAGCCTGCCGGCACGTCTGACCCGACACGTGCTCGCACAATATCGCCCGTGCCCCTTGCATGTTCAAAAGGGGGGTTTTCTACAATTTTTTTTTGTAGAAACACCCCCCCCCCCCCCCCCCCCCCCCCAAAACGGTATAATCTAGCCGTTGGGATGTTTTCTGCAAAAAAAAAAATGCAAAACTCTCTACCGACGGTCAAAATAGCCGTTGGGTTTTTTTTTGCAATTTCTTTTACAAAGTTCTCATCATCTCTTCCCATAAATACCTCCCTATCCCTCTAATTTCATTTTTTTCACAAACTCAAACAATTCTCGTCTCTCTAACTCTACAAAAATTTCTTACACAACCAAAAAAAATCAAAATTTCATAATCTCTAAAGCACATAGTCTCTTCAAGCTCAAGCTCTCCAAAGTAGAAGAAGCTCAAGCTACCTCCCTCATCTCATCTTCAATCAAAAAAAGGAAGATCAAGCTCCCTCCCTCCTCTGTTCGCAACTTATCTCAAGCTCTCTATTTGGGTTGAGGTACACAATTATTTTTTGCATAATTTTATTTGGATTTTTTCGGGACTTTTGATTATGGATTCCTACTCCGGCGCTTCTTCTCAAGCTGTTGGCAATCTTTCTCCGTTTTAACTTTGGAAGAATACCTTTTGTGCATCAACCATTATGCGAAATACCACGAGTTTCATTTTTATTGTCACACCAATGAAATATAAGCACGCATCACGATCACACAGTAACATAGCTGCATCTAATGTTCCTAATGAGTCTACACTTCCCGATCCTTCTCAAGATGCACCCACCTTCTCTAGGATTTTCAAATCCGAAATTTGGAATGACTTTGAAAAATTTATTGAGGATGGTATTAGAAAAGAAAAACAAGATAAACATTGCCAAAAATCATATTCCTTTCCTAAGAGAAGTGTAAAGGGCTATTTAAAGAGGCATTTAGAGAGAGCACATTCACCTAATAAACCACAACAAATACAATTAAACACATTCGGTAGTAGTTAGGCACTTTTAAATACAATCTCATGCTTAGTAGAGAACACTTAGCTACATATATAGTACAAGCCGAATAACCATTTTCTATAACCAACCTTTGAAGAATTTATTAGAACACATAACCCAGAATTTAAAAAAGTGCCTAGAACCATATGTAAGTCCAATATAGCAAAATATATCAAGACAGATGACAAACTTTAATTGCAATTTTTACTTCTTTGATCGATAGAGTTGCTATTACTTTCGATTGCTGGGAAGGATTGAATGGCAATCATTATCTATGTGTAACATCCCATTAAATAGATGATGATAGGTGCATTCAAAAAAGAATGATAGAATTTAGAAAAATTGAATTTTTTTCACATCGTATAAAATCTTGCTCAAGCTCTTCTTAGTGTTTTTGCAGCTTTTGGAATTGAAAGGATTTTTTTAATTTCTTTTGATAATGCATCCGAAAATACTACTGCAATTGAAATTCTAAAAAATTATATAACACCAATATTAGAAGGAAAATTATTTCATATTAGATGTGTTTATCACATAATCAACTTGCTAAACTAGATGGAGTGGAATATTTAATCACAAAATTATAAAAAAAAATATGGGCCAAGAAAGAAATATGCATGACTAGTAAACAATATTAAAACATGTTTATATATTATGCACTCAACATACAAAGATACGTGCAGTAACAAACAATCAACTAATGAAACCAAAACAATGTCTAAGGAAACTATAATACGCTAGCTCAACAGTCCCACATCAAATGTGATAAGAAATAGAATAGTTTATGATTATTTCAATAAAGCCATTAACGAATCGTAGTTAGCCTTTGTGGGAGAGGAATCCATATCTAATTATAAACTATTTTAATTTTTGTTATCCTGCCAGAGGCATTAGCATATTCAAAGTGAATACGTTGTCGGTACTTATACGTGCTCGTTTACCGTATATTAGAGCGGAGCGTGATAGTTATTGATGTGGTTTCAGAACAAGACACCAGCCTAAAGTATGTGGAACTAAGTGCCACATGGACCGATGTGCTACACGAAACAAGTGCCACACAAAAGTGGGGGCCACCTCTTGAATTCGTTGGAGTCGCCTCCAAAAATCCATGAAAGCCACTTTTAAAATTTCACACCGCTTGATGAAGTGTTAATGTGTTACTGTCTCTCTGATGATAACGTAGATTCTAAAAGAAGTATAATACCCTAGCTCAATAGTCTCATATCGGATGTGAGGCAAGAGCTAGAATAGTTTATATTGATTCCAATGAAGCCATTAAGTAATCGTAACTAGCCTTTTTAGGGGAGGAATCTGCAGCTAATTATAAACTATTTTAACTCTTACTATCGTGCCGAAGGCTTTAGCATATTCAAACCAAACATGTCGGTACTTGTACGCACTCGTTTACCGTATATTGGGAGCAGAGCATGACAAAAACTAGTTAAATAACAAATTATATTCAGGTTTACTATCAGCTAAAAAACTAAAACATCTCACACTTCTTTAATGAACTACATTATTATTTTGATTATGCCTCTGCAGAGACTAATTTGCATGAAAGGTATGAATATTTTGATATTTTAGACTAGTGGAAATCACAAAAATAACATATCATGTATTTTCCAACATGACCAACGATATACTAAAGCCTCTAGTATCAACAGTAGTATCGAAGTCTACTTTTAGTCCAGGTGGTATAATGCTAACAGAGTAGAGGTATACTAGAGATGTACGTGTGCTTAAAGAATTGGCTAGATGGAGAAGATAAGAATTAAGGGCTCGAAAACGATCGAGAAATGGAAACTCACCAGAAGACGATTGAATATTGAAGACTTTAAGATTATTAGTCTTCAAGTATTTTGTATAAATATGTATTATACATGTGATTAAATCAATGATCTGCATTAGACCCATTCTTATTTGCTATAGTGATGGATGAGCTTACTAGAGCTATTCAGGATAAGATACATTGGTGTATGCTATTTGCTGATAATATTGTCTTAGTTGATGAGATAACAGCAGGGGTAAATACCAAGTTAGAGTTATGGAGGCACACATTAGAATCTAGAGGTTTCAGATTGAGTAGATCTAAAACAGAGTATATGGAGTGTAAATTTAGTAAACGACGAATCATAAACTATAATGCTGTAAAACTGGATAGACAAAAGATACAAATGAGCAGTCAGTTTAGGTATTTGGGTTCTATCAGAATGCTGGAGAGATCGATAATGATATTAACTATAGGATACAAGCTGGATGGTTGAAATGGAGGAGGGCAACGGGGGTTGTATGCGGCCATAACATTCCGTTAAAATTGAAGGAAAATTTTTATAGAACTGCTATTAAGCCAGTTTTATTATATAGCACGGAATATTGGACTATAAATATCATTTACAGAAGATAAGTGTAGTATAGATGCGCATGCTCCGCTGGATATACGGCAATACTAGAAGAGATAAAGTGATAAATAAAGATATTCGTGCTAAAATAAGTGTAGCTCCCATAGATAAGAAAATGCGAGAAAATCGCTTACGATGGTTTGGTCATATGCAACGTAGGCCTACAAATGCACCAGTTCGACGAGGGGAATTTATCAATGTAGGACAAGTTAAAAAAATAAAGGGAAGACCGAAGAAAATATGGATGGAGGTGATACGAAAAGATATGGATTCTAGAGATTTAAATGAGGAGATATTACTTGATAGAAATGAATGGAGGACTATCAAAGTGATCGATCTGGCGTGATTCTTTTTTTGGTTCATATAGCCTAACCCCAAATACTTGGGATAAAAGGCTTAGTTGTTGTTGTTGTTGTATGTATTATACATGTATTTTTTTCACTTGTAATTTATTTAGAAACCATTATTCTTTAGAAAGTAATATAAAAAATAAGTTGAGGGCGACACTACGGCCCTCTTCTCTCTTTTCAGGCTCTGTATTATATCAAAGAGTTTTATAGAGTCAATTTGTAAAGTTTGCCGATATTAATAATATAAAAATCCATTTTCTTCTCCTAATTTTTTTTAGCTAGTTACTTCGTTTTTATCATTTATGCATTCGTTTTTATCATTTATGCATTAGTTAAGAAATACTATAATTTAAACAAATTTGAAAAACAAAAAAAAAAATTAAAAGAAACCAAATTTCCTATGCTCAGTGGGCCTGCCCGTGCCAGACGGGCCGTGCTGCTGGGCTAGTCTCGGGCCACCACCCGAGACTGCTTGCTTAAGGCACGACACGCTAAGCAATGGCCCAACACAATCCGGTAGCTAGCTCTAGTTGTACCCATTTTCTTCCAGAGAGTTCGCCAAAAATGAATCGTGAATCGAAAATCTCAATAAAAAATAATCGACTTAGAAAGACCATGTTAGCGATTTCTCTCTCCATAAAATAGGTGTGCAACATGCAAGGCATCCACAGTCTTACTGCAGGAAATGAAAAATGCCATTTTGGAGAATTTGTCCACCACAACCAATATAAAATTATACTCTAAGTATACAAGGGAGACCTAAAATGAAATCCATCCTAAGATGCTTCTAGGGTGCAAAGAGCGTGGGTAACGATGTATAAAGATTTGTATTTTGATTCCTATCCTTAGCAACATGGCAAACATTTCAATATGACACCATTCGTACGTCACGTTTGATGTTAGGCCAATAAAATTGATTCTCCAATAGGATGGTCTTTTCACGACCTAAGTGGCCAGCAATCCCTCCAGCATGCATCTCTCGAATCAAATGATCATGCAAAGAAGTATTGTAATACATAGACAGGTATCTCAAAACAAGAAACAATCACCAATGACGAAACCCTCTACAGTGGTGGTAGAATCCTGAGTTAATGAAGTATAGATATTACCAAAGTCCCAATAAGTAGGATATTCTTGAATGATATACTCAAAACCAATTTGCACTCATCGTCTGTAAAGTATAAAACTTCCTACTTAATGCATCAACAGTTTTATTTTCCAGACCAATAGTGTTTGAGCACGAAAATATACTCTTAAAAAAACTCAAACCACTAGATGAGTCAATACCCTACTCTCTTCTAGAAATTTATATAATGAAGGGCTTGATGGCCAAGTAAAAAATGAACTCTTTAGGCAGTAAATAGTAACGCCAGTGACGCAAACACTACAATACCGCATAAAACTCCCAAACATAGAAATCATTGCGTTATTTTGCCTTGCTCAACTTCTTGCTAAAAAAAGATAACTTTCTTAGCACAACACACTACCTATGTCTACGCTGGACGCATCACATACTACCCAAAAGACCTTCAAGAAATCAAGAAGGTGAGGGACCGGAATGGTAATCAACTTCTCCTTAATTTCCTCGAAAGTCTTAGCAATAGATTTAGTCCATTGGAACTCTCCTTTCTTAAGACAATCGGTAATTGAAGACATGATTGTACTAACCATCTAACAAACCTCCTATAAAAAGTACCAAGACCACGAAAACTCCTAGTCTCACGAATCATACGAGCAAGCCACTTTTTTATTGCTCTAACTTTGTTAGGATCAGCAGCTACTCCATATTTAGAGACGATAAACCCAGCAAAGTGAATAGAACGCTAAAAATGCACATTTCTTCAAATTGACAAATAGTTTCTCCTTCTCTAAAACCTATGTCAAGTGAGAAAGATGCCCTTTCAGGATTTGAGTAAACACGAGAATGTCATCAAAATAGATAATTACAAACTTGCCTAAGAAAGATCACAATATCTAGGTCTACCTCGCATAAATGTGCTGCGCGCATTAGATAATCCAAATAGGCTTAACCAACTATTCATGTTATCCGTCCCTAATCATAAAGGTAGTCTTTCATTCATCATCTTGCAAATACGAATATGATGACATCTGTTGTCCTAAGTTGAATCGCCCTAAAGCTGCCATTATGTTTTTACTACCTAATCATACTGCCCTAAAGGCCAAAAATGCCCTATGCTTTTACTCCAATAAATCTCATGTCTTCAAGAAGATATGAGATTCTGCCATTATATCCTATATATAATCAAGTCTATAGGCTTGATTATATACTTGACAATAATTTTGTTAATGCACGACTATCCATGCGCATCCTTCAGGTACCATCCTTCTTAGGCTTAAGGTGGGAATGAGACAAGGACTCAAACTCTCTCTAATAAAGTTTTTTCGTAATAGGGTTGTAGAAGTCCCTATAATTATGGTGTAATTAATAGTAGATAGAAATATTAGGGATATATACTGATTAGAGGTGATTTGTGGAAATCCTTATAATTATGGTATACTACTAGTAAATAGTCAATTAGGGGAAGGTGCTAATTAGACGTAATTACGCAGATATTGAGGTTTCATTTTACGAGATTTCTTATCTTCATTTTAGGATATTTCTCTCCTTTTTTAGCTAGCTCCTGTATGATAAATAGAGACCTATATTGTACAGTTTTATTATTCAATGAAAAGAAATTATTCATTCTGATTTCATGGTATCAGAGCTATTTCTTTCTAAACCGAGCTAACAATGGCAGAAGCCTTCACCAACAGCAACGAGTCGGTGATTTCGAAAACTCATACAAGTGAAACCAAAGCCAACTCCACCATGGGTTCAATGGGATTCAATAATTTCTCTAATCAGCTCATTATGTAGAAACTCAATGGCAAGAACTTCCGAGAATGGGATCAGTCCATCAAACTCGCAATTGATGACAAGGACAAGCTCAGGTATCTCACTAGTGAGATAATGCAGCCAGGATCCACCGATGTTGGAGCTTTCCAAAAATATTGGTCACCCACAAATATCCCTTCTGGTTCCTTAGCCCAAAAAGATAATTTTTTGGCAGTCTTAACCACCTCCCAAACTCATACTCCCTGGATTATAAATTCTGGAGCATCTGACCGTATGACCAATCTTACCATCTTTTTTCGGCATATTCACAATGTGCTGGAAATTTGAAGGTAAAAATTGTAGATGGATCACTCTCCTCTATTGCAGGCAAAAGAGAATATCCATATCTCTGACCCGATCATCCTAGTGTCCGTCATTATATTTCGAAATTATCATGCAATCTATTGTCTATAAGTCAGTTGACTAAACACTCCAATTCCTCTAATAAATTTCTTCCCTCTCATTGTTTCTTTAGGACCTATAATCATGTAAGACGATTGGAGTGTTAAAGAGTATAAGAGACTACTACTTTGAGGAGGCTAAAGTGAGTAAACAACATCAAACTGTTTCTGTGCTTCCACATCTGTTTCTAAAAATAATGAACACTTGTTATGGCATTCTAGGATGGGTCATCCCAGTTTTCAATATTTGTGATATTTATTTCGTTCTCTTTATTCAAATAAGATGTCCTTTGATATTCAATGTTAAGTGTGTGTACTTGCAAAACACCAACATACTTCGTTTCCAAAGTTCAAACACAAACCCTCTAAGCCTTTCACTATAATTCACAGTGATTTGTGGGGTCTTTCTCGTACACCTAATAGAACACAAAGTGGTTTGTTACTTTTATCGATGATCATATACGCCTTTGTCGGGTCTATTTGTTAAAGGACAAAATTGAAGTTCACTCTGTGTTTATCAATTTTCATTTCATAATTCAAACACAATTTCAAACAAAAATCCAAATTTTGTGTACTGATAATGATAATGAATACTTCAGTTATCGTTTGGATCTCTATCTTCATGAGTATGGCATCATTCACCAAAGTTCATGTGTCGACATCCCTTAGCAAAATGGGGTCACATCCTTGAAATAGCTTGTGCCTTGATATTCACTACCAACATGCCCAAAATGTTTTAGGGGATGTCATCTTAACAACATACCTCATCAACAGAATGCCTAGTAGAGTCCTCCCCTTTGCCACACCTCTCCAAAAAACTCATGATGTCATTTCTAACTCTCGACTTAGCTCTACTTTCTCTCAAAATATTTGGTGGTAAAGCATTTGTACATGTCCATGCTCATCAGCGAACTAATCTTACAATGTGTTCCTTGGCTATTCTCCCACTCAAAAAGGCTACAAATACTATGACCCAGTCTCATACGGAATCTTTGTCAACCACCTTGATGTCACTTTCTTTTAAACAACTTCTTTCTACCCATCTTTGTCAACCACCTTGATGTCACTTTCTTTTAAACAACTTCTTTCTACCCCAAACCCTCACTTCAGGAGGAGAATTTGAATGAAGCTCGGATCTTGGATAATTCAAGTAATTCTCTGTTCTTGGACTTCCATGGTAATGAATTTGCCAAGAGAAAAGAAACAATGGGCATTTACTGTGAAATATAAAACTAATGGGACAGTGGAAAGGTACAAGGTCCATCTTATTGTGAAAGGGTTTACTCAAACCTATCGCATTGACTACACGAAGACATTTGCACCTGTGGCAAAGTTGAATATCATCCAAGTTGTAACGCCCTCGTTTTTCAACTGCTTCCCAAAACAGAGGACGTTACTTATTATTTGCACTAAACAACCCAACAGTCACAGGATTTTGGAATAACCGTAACTACTGTAGCAATCAGATAAATAAATAAGATGAATAAATAACATATCTGAAATTGAAAAGATTTCATTTATACAAAAGTTCATTACATAAAAAGGCACAACTATAAATATGAACACAAAAGAATCAAAAGAGAAAGCAGTGCCCAGACAAAAAGAAATATAAACAAAATATACAAAGGCTCTCCAAATGGTACTTCGCTTGCCTATTATCACTCGATCTGTCCAGTAAAGTACGGGTCATCAACTGGGGCTGAATCCCCTTCTTCACGTTCTAAATCTAGGTTCAAAACCCAGGGGATTAAACCCAGCAAGTAACACATTTAAAAAGAAAAATTGTGTACTATCATAGTACAAGAATATCAGTATACATGAGCATGTTTAAGTCAATATTGTTTGTGTGCATATAAATTAAACATGAAAGCAAGCATAAATAAATGCATAAATAAATAAACATGACAATAACTGCTTTGTCTATTTAATTCTATATTCTATTGGTCTCAATCACCGTCCAATTTAATTGTACAAACTGTATTAATTGATAAGATAGCGCTATTCTCCATTGTCGTATAAGTGCCCGTGCATACCCGGAACCCGGCCACAATATTCATGGCGCTGAACCATGACATGCCGCTAGTCACTACAATCAATTTCGTGCTGTATTACAGTAACGGACATACTACTATGAATAATTATCAATTGGTGATCCAGTAATCACCCAGGCTGCTGCAGTAAAGAATCCCGGCCCTAACAATACAATCAATCCTTATACGGCAAGACTCTTATCCATCACATAGTTTCTCTTATCCCCGTGTTCATAATGAATTATGCACATGAAAATTTTATTTTATATTTATTTGTTTACTTTTTCTTTCCTTCTTTAATTGTTTCAATTCATGATAACATACTTGCATTTCCATGACCGTACATGACATGTACTATCATAACATATGATCTGCAATATTAAATCATATGACTTGTAATATCAAAGCACATGACATGTAAAACACATGACTTGTAATATCAAAACATATGACATGTAGCCCAAGCCCAATCCCACTAAATTTTCACTTATTTTTATTTTATTTTTTCTTTTCTGTCCAGTCCAGACCCAAGCCCACCATTTTTAAATTTATTATTATTTTTCTTCTTTTTTTTGACCCAAGTCCAATCCAGCCCACTTCTTTTTTTTTACTGGGTTGGGCTGGCCAGCCTAGTCTCTTTTATTCTCTCTTTTTTTCTCTGGCCCAAACCAATTCCAAACCCACTACTCTTCTCTTTTTTTCCCCTTTTTTTCTCTGAATGGGCCAGGCCCAGTTTCCCATTTCTCTTTTTTTCTTTATCTTTTTCTTATCTTCTCTCGATCTAGTCCACCAAACTCTCTCCCCTCTTTATTTTTCTCTCTCCCTCTCTCTCTTTTTCTCTCAGCACATTCCATACAAAGCCATGCAAATTATTTTTGCATGGTGAAAATTTATCTATTTATTTATTTATATTTGCATGCATAATTTTTTTTATTATTTTTTTTCAAAATTAAGCATATATCATAATATTTATATGAATCAAATTTGACCCGCTATTCTGATTCAGTTTTCAATATCAATCGATAGATTAAAATGTGAATCAAGAATTTTTGCAAAATAAATCACAAAAATCAAGTATACAAATATAAATTAAATACAAATTAAATAAAAAATAAACGAAAAATATAGCAGTATTACTTGCCTCGGCTTGATCTCGAATATTCGGTTCGGATCCTCGGTTCGGTTTGATTTTCTTTCTTCTTTTTTCTATCTTTTTTTTTCTCTGCGGTGCAGGCAGAGAGTGAGAAGAGGTGGGAAGAGTGAGAGAGGGTGTGGTGAGAGTCTGAGTCTTTAGTTTTCTTCTCTCTATTATATATTTTTTTTCTTCACATCCTTATGACAACTCAACATTAAAACCCTCTCCCATTGACAGATCAACCCTCCCCTCACCTGGTGGAGACACCGCATCATTTACATAAAGGTGAGGGGTGCCCTTAGAACTTGCTTTGGAAAAAGGGGTATGCATAAAGCAAATTTTCAATTGATTTAATATTTTATTATTTACGGCTCTGGTAAATATTTTTCCAAATACTACCAAATTTATGCTGGACGTAGTGCTCGACAAGAGGAACTCTACAAAATTATTCGTTTGTTGTTTCGATGTCCGGAATAAATGAACCGAAATTTCGAAGTAATTAGAAGGATAATTTTTATATTATTAAATTAGCAATTTTGGGAGTATTTTTCGATCTCGTAAGAAAAATCTCCAAAAATCCTAAATATTACAAAACTAATAATCGCAAAGACCGAATTTCATTTGGATTTGTGGATTTAAAGTTACGTTCACCGAAGGTTATTTCGGTGTCCAAAATTGAGTTCGGTAGGCTTATTCGGTATGACTGGTCTCAAGAGAGCAATACAAGTAGCTCGAATTTTGGGATATTACACAAGTACTCTTATCCTTGGCAGCTAACTTGGATTGGCTACTTCAATAATAACTTGATATCAAGAATGCTTTTCAGAATAGTGAGCTACACGAAGAAATTTTCATGGCACTACATCTAGGTTTTTGTAAGAAGGGTGAAGAGAACAAAGTATGCAAGCATAAAATTTCCTTATATGGACACAAACAATTTCCTAGAGCATGATTTGATAGATTTGCAAAGGAGATAAAAGGGCAAGGACATCGACAAGGACAATCAGATGATACTATATTCTTCATGCAGGAGAATGGAAAGAAGTTAATCCTGATTGTGTATATCGATGACATTATTTTGACTGGAGATGATATAGAAGAGATGGGAAGATTGAAGGTCTTAGCCACTGAATTTGAAGTAAAAGATTTGGAGCAAATGCAGTACTTATTGGGAATGGAGGTGACTAGATCGAAGAAGGAAATTAGCGTCTCTTAGCGGAAGTATGTTCTTGATTCCTAACTGAAATTAGCATGCTTGGTTATAAGCCAAGTGACACACCTATTGAAGTAGGACGAACAGAAGATGTTGGAAAACTCGTCGAAAAGGATCATACATTAGTTGGCAAACTAATCTACCTATCGCACATTAGACCTGACATCGCCTTTGTAGTAAGTGTGATAAGTCAGCACACGCATTCACCAAAGGAAGCTCACCTAGAAACTATTTACAAGATCCTTTGAGGATTGCCAGGTAAAGGTTTAAAAAATGTGAAAGAAAGGAAGTTGAGATATTTAAGGATGCTGATTGGGTAGGCTCAGCAAAAAATAGAAGATCAAGTACTAGATATTGTACTTTTGTATGGGGAAACATAGTGACCCGGAGAAATAAAAAAACAAAACGTTGTGGAAAGAAGCAGTGCAGAAGCTAAGTTCAGGGCAGTTGCACAAGGGATGTGAAGGATTGTGGCTATAAAAAATTGTTAGAGGAACTATATATCATAGTGGATCTGTCTGTCAAACTCCACTGTGATAATAAAGTAGCTATTAGCATCTCTCTCAATCTCGTTCAGCATGATATGAGAAAACATGTAGAAGTGAACAGACATTTTATCAAGGAAAAGGTTGAAGAGGGAACCATTTGTATGACTTATGTTCCTACAAAAAAGCAGACGGAAGATATCTTCACCAAAAAACTACCCCGACAGAGTTTTGAGGATTTCATTGGCAAGTTGGACATGATCAACATTTACGATCCAACTTGAAAGGGAGCATAGAAATCCCTATAATTATGGTGTAATTAATGGTAGATAGAAATATTAGGGACATATGCTAATTAGAGGTGATTTATAGAAATTCCTATAATTATGGTATAATAATAGTTGATAGAAATATTAGGGGAATGTGCTAATTAGATGTGATAAAGCAGATATTCAAGCTTTATTTTAGGAGATTTCTTTCCGTCATTTTAAGAGATTTTTTTCCTTCTTTAGCGGTTGCCTGTATGATAAGCGGTTGCCTGTATGATAATAGAGACCTTATTATACAATTTTATTATTCAATGAAAATAAATCATAAATTCTGATTTCAAGGGTTCATTCTATAATGGCATGGATATCTCTAAAAGGAGAAAGTTTATCAGGTAACTTATCGTGCATGATATCACGAAAATCAATGAGAATTTAATGAATCGTAGGGGGACATATCGACAGATGCAATAGGAGACTCTCTTAGAGCAATTATCGCATACACTATTCCCTCCTCTATTCTTCTTGAGGAACCGAGATCATTCACTAGGTGAAGAGGCTGCTTATGCACCTATTATGACTTTCCCATTCTTTTGATTCTCTACACTAAACTTGAGTTGGGCAAGTTTCAACATTATTCTTTTCCATTAAACTTAAAGTGCTTGACCTACCAAACCTAGTCACATCCAAATCATACAATCATGGCCTGCCAAGCAAAATATATGCGGCGTTCATATCCAAAAGATTGCACCAAAAACGGTCCTGATAATTGGATATCTTGATAGGCAATAGACAACATCGGGTAATGGATTGAGCAGTCTTGTCAATCCAAGTAACATTGTATAGTTGTAAATGAGATTCAGCTTTGAGGCTCTTTTCAATAGTTGTTCTTAATGTGTTACATATCGGCAGGTATACTGGTATAGCCACCAGTATCCCGGTTTTGAGACTAAAATTATATGCTAACTCAAATTTTTTTCAGTTAACATTTTAGACCGATATCAAACGATATATCGATCACGTGGCGATATATCGCTCGGTAAACGAGATGGAAAATATCGACAAGATTACATATTAACGGTTTTTTCTTTTTCTTTTTAATTTAGATCCATTAACCCGAATTCTTTAGTACTCGAATCCATTTATATAAATATCATTGAATACCTAATTTCTCAATTCTCTCCTAAATCTAATATATCGATAATTCAACACTTTACTTCTTCCTCTTTCTCTCTGCTCGATCAAGCGATCGTATCGAAGAGGCCGCAACAAAACCCAACACCTATCTCTCTCAACTCCTAGCACTAACTACCAAAAGCCCTAAACCTCACGACATCTTGAGCCGCAATAAGATACCAGAAGACACTACTACTACTGTCACACACTGATGCAGAAGAAAAAGCTAATACAAAGGAAAATACACTCGGGCACACTTAATTATACATATAGATGGTGGAGAACTACAAGTGGTTGGTAGATTGATCGGCAGGCATAAAACCGGCAAAACGGATGGGAGAGGATGAGAGAGGATGGTGATAAAGAAAAGGAGGCGTTGACGAGTTTAAGGTGTCGTGGAAGCTTGCTGATGGCCGATTCGCCGATGATCTTCTCATCCTTCAGAAGCCCCCTTTTATAGACGACCTTCCTTACATGAGAAGCCTCTCAAGAATCTTGCTGTAGAAGGCTCGTCACGAGTCTTCACTGTTAACGTCTTGTCTCTGTCAGGAATCTTGCTGTGAAGTCTTGTCTTTGTCAGCAGACTTAGAGTCGTATGCTTTGTTGAACTAGGACTTCTTCTTGATGAAGCTTTTGATGGGGCCCTTTCTTTTTTCTTTTGGGTATATTAGGCTCCTCTTGTCTGTATCAAGCATCCTTTTGACTCTATCAGGCACATTTTGTAAGAAATCTTTAGCTATGATGTCTTTTGGTTCCTTTCTTGTGAAACCGTAGCTTGGAGGATCCCATGCTTAGATCTATAAAACTAAGAGAGTTTTTTTATTTAAATAATATTTACATTTACAGGAAGTTAATAAAATTATCGGGTACTGAAGTTTCTATTGATCCTGAAGATGCAAGATCCATCCATCCATTTGTGGATAGGACAGGGTCGTCCCATCCTGTTGACACGATTATCAGTTCTGGTGTTTCCTGTTGGTTCAATTTTGATCTTGAGACTAGTTTTTTCATTTTCGGTTTCCCATATAGAACATAGTATTCGAACCTTCCAGATTCTTCTCCAAGTAATCCAACTGCGGGGTTGCCTTTTTCATGTAGTTGTTTTAGTAGCCTCTGTACAGAGATTCCCCTGCTGAGGGCTTCTTCGGTTATGTTGACTTCTACTTCGGCCTCGATCTCTGTGTCCATCTCTTCTTCGGACTGCTGTGTAGAGTTGTCGCATGCTTGCGATCCTTCTGCTGCTATATTCTCGAACTGTAGTGCCTCCTCTGATCTGTTTGATGCAGCGAGGCTGGGTAACTCTTTTTCTAAAAGTTTACCCATACTTTCTAAGAGATCAACTTATTTAGAGGTTGCTTCCCTAATAATTCCCTCATTGAGGGTTGCTATGTAATCTGAGCAAACCTTTTTCAAGGCCTTGAGTTCTGATTCTTGTTTCATTACAAGATTTGCTAAGTTCCCCATGTGCCTGTGGAAAACACGTCGAGTTCCAATTCCCAGATTTGCCTTCTGGTGAGCTCGCCAAGCTCCATTTATTTCGGAGTAAAATGGGGGTGGGATTTCCAACTTGGGAAAGCTCGTTATTTTTTGCTCGAGCATGTGATGGGCGAGATCACGAATTTCTCCCGCTAAGTATGGGTTCTGTCGTGATATCTCCCAGGCTAGAATGGCATCCTCTTTTGAGTAATAATGCCTGCAACAGAATCCATTAAAATCGAATATCTGGTCGTAGCATTTTTCCCAGTTTGTGTAGATACCCAGCTGATATCCCACGAACACGACAAACGCTGCTGGAGCAGGAATACTATTTGCTATAGCCTTCCCCTTATAGATCTTCTGCAAAATAAATTAATAAATTACTAATATTTAGTAATTACTTATTCTTAGGTAATCTGCGATAAAATTATCATTTCCTTTAACGTGGTCGATCTCAGGCTATCTCATTATACCGTTGCATGCATTTTCCAGAGATTTTTCTTGTATTTACCAGAAAATCCCTAACGGCCTTGTTATCTGTTCTAATAATAAAATATTCGAGTGCAAGAAATATTTGAAATTTCTGCAGGGCTAATTTTATAGTGTATAGTTCCTTCTCGAATATTATCCATTTTAATTCGTTCGGTTTGAATTTTCCAGAGTTGTACCCACAAAGTCTCTTATATTTTAATATCTTTTGTGGTATGCTTCTTTTTCTGAGTCTGATTCCATTCTGAGATGGGAGTGGATTCTCTTCGTCCCAATTTTCTTTCGGAATTGCTTTTAGTGCACATCCCCAATACTCATCCGACGCATCAGTATCTAAAATCAGTTTATCTCCTGTCTTAGGTAGGTAGACTTCTGGTGCTTTTTCGGCGAGCTGCTCAATTTGTCTTAGGACGTTTTTATCTGTTTGTCTAGATAAAATCTAGATTTTTATTTAGCTTTTTTAATAGAGATATTTCTTCCTTCGTAAGTTCTCGTAGAAAATTTCTCCCATAATTCAATAGCCCTAGTAAACTTTGTAGCTGCTTTTTATCTCTTCGGAAAATTCCTTAATTTTCGAAATGATATGTTTTTGTAGTTGAATGCCATGTTTGTCTAGGATAATTCCAAGAAATTCTATTGACTCTTTTTCGATTTCGATCTTTTTTGGAGAGAGTATTATCCCGTGTCTTTTAAATACGTCACTAACGATCCTTAAGTGTCTCTTATGATCTTTTGTTTTTGAAAAAACCAAAATGTCATCAATATATACGACACAGAAATCCTTTTAAGTTATTAAAGATTGAGTCCATCCATCTTTGAAATATCTGTGGTGCGATGTTTAACCCAATGGCATGACATTCCAGTGAAAGTGTCCACGTGGCGTACTAAATGCTGTTAGTGGTTTCGATTCCTCCGTTATTTTTAGTTGCCAAAAACCAGACTTACAGTCGAACTTAATGAATACTCTAGACCCTTTCGTTAAATTTATTAGGACTTCCTTTCTTGGGATAAAATACCCATCGAATTTTAGGTTTTGGTTTAGTCTTTTATAATTAATTACAAGTCGTGGCTTTTTTCTTTTTAATTCATTAAGATTTCTAACCATGAATGCTGGACTAGAGTGAGGGCTAGTGGTTTTTTCTATTAGGCATGTACTTAAAAGTTCACTTATTTGATTATCGAATTCATCTATATCTTGCCTAGTATAGAGCATGGGTTTTACCCTAATGATTATATTGTTGTCTCTTAACTTAATTTTACAAAATCTTGGATTTCGATCCCATAACTTTAATGGATTTTCACTAAAATTTTCGCTAAGTCTTTTATAAAGCCAGTGGGTTTGATCTAGCTCATAAATTGCTTCGCATTGTTTTGATGGGTTTTCACTGTCTGGAATACTTTTAGGGGGGGAAAATCTTCTATATATTTGTATCTAGGTCTCTCTAAGAGTGGGATGTCGACCCTTTGGAATTGGTTACCCTCTTGTTGATGTAAAGACACCATATGTTTTTCTACAATCATTGGTAAACTCTCCAATAAAATTGTTTCCTAAAACCATGTCCCTATTCATATATGGAAAACATAAGAGTTTTGGTATAATGAATTTTTTCTCATTAAGCCAAATTTCCATGTTATTGGCTTTATTTTGGATAGTTGTTTTATGTGCACTGATCCCTGTTATTTTAATTGGATATTTCATTGGCTCTCATTTTTCTAGTGGTATGGCATTTTCTCAATAAGAACAAACTGTAGCCTCGGTATCTAGTAGTGCGTGTAATGAATATTGTTTATAACCCTTAAATCTGAATGTTCGTTTAACATAATTAAACCTTCTTCCTTATTTTGGAACAAAGATTATCTCATCAAATCGTATCGTATATTTCTCTTCTCTGTTAAGTGGTTCTTCGGAATTTAAGATAACCTCTTCAACTATTCTTTCTACATCATCAATTTCACTTTGGTAACTATTCTCTATTGGTTTAGTTTGCAAGAGATCTTTGATGTTCTTTTCCTTCACTATTTCTTTATCCTTTTTAGTTATACTATTTATTGCATTTGTCGTTTCTTCTTCACTACTTTCTCCCTTTTTTACTAGAATATTGCTGTTATTTTCTTTATTTGCCTTTACGTCCTCTTTAGTTTTGATATTGGGTTCAACCTTTTTTTGATTAGACTTATATCTAAAATGACTTAGTAAACCCTTAAATTTTTTATAGACTTCCTTGAGTTGTTCAGTTGGATCTTTTTTGGATTCTAAAGGTATGTTGGGATTTTTACCTTGTTCTTTTAATCTTTCTATTCGGAGAACTATCTCATCAAATTTTTTTTTTGGAATACCTTGGTGTGTTCATTATATCATTATATATTATTATACTTGATGTCGTATGGACTACAATCCGCTCTACATATCTCGCAATTGCAAAATATGCCGGTAGCCATCTAAGACGTCAGTGGATAACTAGTTCTGAGCAGCCTATGGTGCCTAAAACCGTCTCCTGAGAGTCTCCCTACAAACGCCTATCCGCGACAACAAAGGGATCACTTTTGAAATCTGGACTTTAAGCTTACTCAAATCTAGCAGGGGACACTTAGAATGAAACTAAAACAGTAATCATGCAAGTTGTAAAATAATATAGGTCGGTGTTATAGTCAATTTAATACCACGTAAATACTATTTATGCTATAAATCCTTCCCCAAATTTTTCCTAATTTTTCTTATTTTTACTTGATTTTTTCGGATTTTGCTACAGTGACATTTTGTAATTTTCGAGGGATTTTTGCTACAGTAACTTAGTGGCGATTTTTTACGAATTTTTCGAAAATAGATTTACAAAATATAAAACAAACATAGAGATTTATCTAAAACACCAAAGCAAATACAAATTAATTCATAAAAATTCAGAACATACAGTACATACCGGAACAATAGCCATCACACTGGAGACTCTTTGTACAGACTGCTGACCCCTACCGCCCAAAAAGGAATGCCTCCAGGCTCTGATACCAGAGAAATAATGCACACTACTACTACCAGAATACACTACTACTACTGTCACACATTGATACAGAATAAAAAGTTAATACGAAGGGAAATACACTCAGGCACACTTAATTATATATATAGGTGGTGGAGAACTACAAGTGGTTGGTGGATTGATCGGCAGGCATAAAATCGGCAAAACGGATGGGAGAGGATGAGAGGGTGAGAGAGGATGGTGATGAAGAAAAGGAGGCGTTGACGAGTTTAAGGTGTTGTGAAAGCTTGCTAATGTTTTAGCCGATTCGCCGATTTTGCAGATTTGCCGATTTTGCCGATGATTTTCCCATCCTTCGAAAGCCCATTTTATGGGTGAGCTTTCTTGCATAAGAAGTTTCTTCTCTGTTGATATCTTGTCTCTGTTAGGAATCTTCACTGTTGGTGTCTTGTCTCTGTCAGAAAAAATCTTCACTGTTGATGTCTTGTCGTTTACTGTTGATGTCTTGTCGTTGTCAGGTATCGCTGTCAGGAATCTCTACTGTTCACTATTCATGTCTTGTCATTGTCTGGAATCTTCTCTATCGATGTCTCGTCAGAAGATTTAGAGTTGAATAAGGGTTTCTTCTTGATGAAGTTTTTGTTGAGGCCCGTACCTTTAATCATGAAGGAGCTTTTAATCATGCCTCCCTCTTTGGATATATTAGGCTCCTTTCATCTGTATCAGGCTTCTTTTGTCAGGCACTTTTTACAGGAAATCCTTTTGTCAGTTGTCAATGTTGTAAAAAATCCATCTGCTATGATGTCTTTGAATTCCTTTCTTGTGAAGCCTTTAGGTTCCTTCTTTGTGATGTTTTAGCCTGCTTCTTTTGATGTTGCCATGTTAGGCTACTTGTCTGTTTTTTTTGTAGATAATCTTGTCACATTCAGGAATTGTCAAATGATATGGGATTTTTAGCAAACCCCAAGCTATCAACGTATTTGATTTGCTTTTACCAACTACCGTTTGAGTTGGGCTAGCCATGCTATTCTCCTCAATATGATGAGTTGTTAAAGATTTCATTTGGACTTATGTGCCAAACTAATCCTTTTAGCAGTTTTTTGGTATTTACAGAATCCCTTTTATATATATATATTTTTTTTTTTTTGAGTAGGCTATATCTATATAATATTTTTATACGAGTATACTTACAAATAATTATATAAATTACCAGAGGCTGAGATTTTTGCCATACCTGAAAATACGAGGTCGTCTTACCTTGTTGACATAGCTGGAAGATCCTAAGCTCAGATCTAGACACAGACCATTCTTGGCACTAGGATATTCTTGATTGTCTCTAGCTCTATATGTCCTCATGTGCCCTCCAAGTGCATTCCCGTTCATAAACTCGATTCCACAGATGTAACACTTGTACACTTTAGGTTTCCTTTCTATTTCATGTAGTTTTTCTGGCCTTGACCTTCTGTGGCTTGCCCAGTGGCCTTCGAGTGCTTGGAACGAAGTGAATTGTTTGCTACATATTTTACAATTGAATACTCGTTTATATTGTTGTTGGATAGTGCTCTTAGCATTACGGAGATTGATACTTCTGTCGACTTCTATTTCTTTGACCATCCTATATCTGGGAATGTTGCGCACCTGCAAATTTTCTTTCGCGAAGATCCTGAACTGCAATCTTGATTCAGTGAGGATGAGCAGCTTTTTTGTAATCCTTGCCTTATATACTGCTTGATGATTTTCAGACGTACGATTTATTTTTTGTTGTAATTTCCAGGCTTCTTTTAGCTCTGAGAATCTTTGCCTAATCACTTTTGTTTCTTCTGTCTGAAGTGATATAGCATCATTACGGGAGTAATGATGTCTATTGAATACCTGTTTAAAACATTTATTCCTTATTGTGTATATACCTGGCTGATATTTTACGTATAAAATAAATGCCGCTGAAATACTATTTGTTATAGCTCTCACCATGTTTCTCATCTTCAAAATCTTGATTGATATATCATTATTGTTTTCCTTTATTAAGAATTTATTATTATTATTATTTATTGGTTTTTTGATGTATCCTAGACTAAGGTCATTTTTCTTCCGACTGCATCTTAACGTTAAGTTGCTTAATCCTAACGTTAGGAGTGTGATTATATCTGACTCGTTCATTATAAGGGTTATCTCGAACTCTGAATTGCTCTTATGTCCGCACAGCACTATATCGGAAAGGGAGATTTCTTTTCCAGTGTAGACTTCTAAATTTTGCTTTATTATTTTTTGAGCATCTTCTCCTTTTTCAGGACAGTGCCCTCTTTCCTTGTATTTAAAATACTTGTATTCTCTCTTACCCATTTGTGTAGAGAATTCATCACACTTCTAGATATACTTGTTACTCCTGATAAATCCCTTTTTGTCTCTCCATGGTTTTCTAGATACTGGTCTAGATGGGTAAACCTTTTGAGCATTTTTAGCTTGCTGTTTTAAAATTCTTTTATCTTCATCCATCCAGATAAAACCTCGATTTTTATTTATCTTTTTTAATAGTGACTTTTCTTGACTGGACAGTTTCTTTTGAAAATTTTTCCCACAATTCAGTAGTTCTAGTAGGCTCTGTTGTTGCTTTTTATCCTTTTCTTTTTCTTCAAATGTTTTTTGTCATTTCTTTCTTTTTTTCCATTTCTCGTTATTACAGTATTTCCTCTTTTTAGGAGAGTTACTGGTTCCATTTTTCACTTGTAAGATTCTGTATTATAAATATAGTGTCTTAGATTGTTCTCTTTCTCTATTTGTTTTAGGTAATCTAGATATCTGTTTTGTATTTTTGTATCCCATGGACTTGGAAATGTGTGAAGGAATGGATCAATCCAGTTTTGTGTCTTATTGTATTCTAAGTATTTTGAGAACGTTTTGTAGTATTCTTTGAATTCGCATATATCACATAGTTCAATTTTAGATATTGCACAAAAAATTATTTTCTCATAAGCCCTGTCTTCTATTAACCTACATAAATTTTCTTTAATGGGAAAATCCTCAAATCCATTTGATTTATTGTTTTCATCCCACTCCTTTTGCGAATTTATCCATTATTTCATCCTTAGCAAAATATCTCCTTATAATATTCTCGTAATGTCCCATGATTCTTTATGATTTGTGATTACAATGGCTAGGAATTGTGCTAAGTCGTTTATATCCTTGAAATGTATTTTGGACAAATCTAGATCACTAATCCTTATGTCACTTTCCATTGAATCAATCAGCTTATTATCAGATTCAATATTTTCTTTAGATTCTGTCCTGTACTCATCATCTGTAATCATTCCACAGTCTTCATTCTCTGGATTCGTAGTGCTCTCATTTTCTAGGTCTTCATTTAAGTTGTATATTCCAGGGTCAAACTTGAAGTGGTGTAACAAATTTTTATGTTGGAAATACGTCTCTTTTATCATATTCACTAGATAGTCTTTCTTTTGAATAGTGCTATTTTGATCTCTATACAACTCTTTCCAGTAATTAATTATCTCAACTATTAAGTTGTATTCTTGTCTGAAGTATGTTTTCTCGGCTTGCATCATATCAATTGGTTGACTTGGACTCTTTTGTTTTGAACTAGTTCCTAATCTATCAATTTGATCTAACTTTCCTACCGCTTCCTCTACTTCATCGTATCTTATCGTACACTCTTCTTTTTTGTCAGAACTCAAGATAAATTCTTCATTTGTTCTCTCTACCTTATATCTACTTTCTTGGTAACTATTTTCTATTGGACTTTGTGAGAGACCACTTTGGTTATTATTATATTTTTGGTTACTGACTTGTGATAGGTTATTACATTCATTTTCCTTTTTTACAGGAAGATTGCTATTACTTTCTTCATTTACCTTTTCGTCTTCTTCCTGGTTTGATTTATATCCAAAATGAATTAGTAGACCCTTGAATTTTTTATAGACCTTTTCAAGTTGTTCAGTTAAATTTTCTTTGGATTCTAAAGTTAGGTTGGGACTTTTACTTTGTTTCTTTTAATCTATCTACTCGGAGAACTATCTCATCAAAATTTTTTTGGAATATCTTGGAGTGTTCATAATATCATATATATCATTATACATGGTGTCGTATTTACTACAATCCACTCTACACATCTCGCAATTGCACATTATGCCGGTAGCCATCTAAAATGTCAGTGGGTAACTAGCTCTGAGTAACCTATGGTGCCTAAAACCGTTCCTGCGGATCACCCTACAAACGCCTATCCGCGGCAACAAAGGGATCACTTTAGAAATCTGGGTTATAAAATTACTCAAATCTAGCAGGGGACACTTAGAATGAAACTAGGACAGTAATCATGCAAGTTGTGAGATAATATAGGTCGGTGTTATAGTCAATCTGATACCTCGTACGTGCTATAAATGTTATAAATCCTTCCCCAAATTTTTCTAATTTTTCGAATTTTTACTTGATTTTTTCGGAATTTGCTACAGTGACATTTTCTAATTTTAGAGAGTTTTTTGTTACAGTGTTGACTTTGCTACAGTAACTTTTATGATTTTTTGGCATTTTATGATTTTTTTTGAAAATAAATCTACAAAAATAAAACAAACATAGAGATTTATCTAACACACCAAATCAAATACATATTACTTCATAAAAATTCAGAACATACAGTACATACCAGAACAATGTCATCACACCGGACACCTTTTGTACAAACTGCTGACCCCTACCGCCCAAAAAGGAACACCCCCCGGGCTCTGATACTAGAGAAATATATGTAGAGGATTGTATCTTTTATATCTTTTACACTTTATTGTTAGGGGTTTGTTAAAAATCCCATATCATTTGACAATTCCTGAATGTGACAAGATTATCTATAAAAGAAAACAGACTAGTAGTCTAACATGGCAACATCAAAAGAAGCAGGTAAAACTTCACAAAGAAAGAACCTAAAGGTTTCGCAAGAAAAGAACCCAAAGACATCATAGCAGATGGATTCTCTACAACAACATTGACAACCGACAAAAAGATTCCCTGCAAAAAGTGCCTAACAAAAGAAGCCTGATACAGACGAAAGGAGCCTAATATATCCAAAAAGGGAGGCATCATTAAAAGCTCCTTCATGATTAAAGGTACGGGCCCCAACAAAAACTTCATCAGGAAAAAACCCTTATTCAACTCCAAGTCTTCTGACGAGACATCAATAGAGATCCTGACAACCCGTAAGTCGATCGGTGATTCGACATCTCGCTTCTTTCTCTTCCTCTCTACTCTCTCGATCGAGCAATCGCATCAAATAGGAGCATAAGAGACAACCCCGCACCTCTTCTCTCCACTTCCAGAACCGACTACCAAAGTCTCGGGCCTAACAGCCCATGAGCCCCAATGACACCTCTCACAGATAATTCAACTTCCCATCCTTCTATCAAACAGATTGCTCCTTTTTTCGAGCAACCTCCTCTTCACGCAAATTGGCCTTAATAAGTATTCTGTAAAACCCTAAACTTATTTTAAGTAACTTAATATGTTTTATGAATAATGTGTATTTTTTAACCAATATGACACTAATATGACATCCAGTATTTAACGCAATATCGCAATTATCGCCTGGTATCTGGTATCCAGTATATAATTTCGCCGTCTAGTAAAACACTAGTTGTTCTAGAGATGATATTAATACAATTACCCCCATCAATCATCACTTTATAACTCCCATGTGTAATATAAGTATGGAAAACACTAGATCTATGTCAAACCTCATCACTCGTTGTAGTGTAAAGAAACTGAAGACACCTAAGTGGATATTAGAAACTCTCACGTCCTCAACAGATACTAGTATTTTCTATGAGCTCGTATATCTCTTCCTCAAACTCATCATCTTCCTGATCTCCCTTAATGAGTAAATTTCTAGTCAGACATTGTGAAGCTATGTGACTAAATTCGTGACGCCTAAAACACTCTACACCTTTAGCACCTTGTTTGGAAAGCTCGCCTATCACTGATTTATCCTTAGGGTCCTTGGTAATTTGAGTGTTATGTTTGGCATTATCCTCATACGAACATCTATGATGCTCCCCAACTTTAGACATGAGCCTATGGCCGGTGGAAAATTTAAGGTAGTGTTATGTATCTTTTGCTAACTGACAAGCATGTACAAGGGAATCTATACTCCGAGAGTGAATGTGCATGCCTCATTATATATCAGCTAACAATCCGGAATGGAACCTCAATATTGCCTAATATTGGTACTCTCGTATCTCACACGAAGGATCAACTCATCAAATTATGTCATATAGTCTTGGACCGACATGCTACCTTGGCAAAAAAAGTGCAACTTGTCAAAGAGATGGCTCTTAAATGTAGCTTGCGGATCAGGTTGATCTAAGCTTAAATCCGACTCAACTTCCTCTCTTCTTTTGGATAGGGGGGTTTGAATGGATTTGAATGAACCCAAATCAAATCCGCTAAGGTTCTGTCTCCTCAACTACAGAACAGATCGACGTTGTTCGTGGGGCTGTTGCGGTAAAGGAGCAACGCTCTTCTTGAATGTAGGGATGATCTCGCAGGCAGTGGTGGCATGCTAAAGGAGGGATCTGGTAAGAAAGTTGATGGATCTGGTGGGAAAGTTGATGGATCTAGTGAGAAAGGGATGGAGGCGGAGGAGGCCAAAGTTGCCAATGTGGAGCTATTGCGGAGGAGCAACAAAGTACAGTGGTCAAGTCTTTTGAGGGTGATGGAGGAGGCGGCAAAGCGAAGGTAGCGCAATGGAGAGATGAAGAGCGAAGATCAAGAAATCCTCCATATGGCGGAGGCTATTGTTGTCTTGCCAGAGATGGGAGACGGCTACGAATTATTGGTGAAGGGAGGAAGCGGCATCGGGTTGTTGAGTTGCGGGTGAGGTGTAGGGGATGGCACATCTAGTTGTTGAGGGAAGTGAATGTGATCGACCTATGTCAGAAGGAGGTTGTTGAAGAGTGCCGAGGGTTGATGGAGGGAGAATCGGGAAAGATGGGGATTTGACCTCGAAGGCAAGGGAGGCAGAGGAGATTGGGAGAAGGAATCCTGATATGGAATTTTCCTTATTTTTTGTTTTTTTTTTCTTCAAATGTAACTTTTTTTCTCAAAAAAAAACTAAAATAAAATTAAAAGAACGAAGCTAGATGGAAAAGGACTGGGAATGGAAATTTCAGTCTTGACACCAATTTGACGCAACACAGAAACTAAATTAGAAATTCGAAAATTAGGGACTTCATGGATTTGGGAAAGAACTAATGGATCCGGGCCTTTGGCCCTTAAAACCAGCAAATCCATGCCGACACTCAACGTATCTACAAGAAAAGATTTCAACTCTCAATTTTCATGAAAGAATTAATTTTCATCAATTTTCATTAATTTCAATTTTCGCTTACAAGACATTTATAGGAAATCCCGAAAAATAATGATAATAACAAATATCTATCCAAAATCAAAATCTTAATCCCTAACAATAATGATCTAATCAAAACTCTATCATAACAAAACCCTATCTAAAATCCAAACACTCTATCTTATCAATTTTCTATCAGTAGTTTTATGCATAAGTTAACAACCGGCAAAGATCCAAATAAAAAACACATTTACCTTCTACGAAAGAAAATTTATCATTTTGTGTACAATAAAGTTTGTTCAATGATAAATAGGTTGGATCAGGTCTACCCAATTATTGTGGGATCAGGTATGGGTAACATAGCATGTCCCATTACTATATGGGTCAAGTATGGGTCAAGCATAAACAGGTTGAACTGAAAATGACTCAAACCATACCCGACAAGACTCACCCGCTTGCCACCCCTAATTTAATTGAAATAATAATAATGCTTTCCTTGGGCGTGAAGTACAAGTATCCAAAATTCTCCGAACAATTTCAATTTTGAAACTTTCTTAACATATATTAAATTAAGGAGCAATCACCAACCATAAAAAAAATGACCAAGGCCCTCATGCATTCCACCTCCCTTCTTCCTATAATCATGTACAAGATGTGATCATCTGACAATAGGAAACCCTGTTACTTCCTCTTAAATAGTTTCAAACTTAGGAAAAATGACAAATGCTTAAGTTGATTTGCCCCTATTATGGCTATGCAAGCTGAGATTTGTTTGCTAAACCACCGACCAACATACAGTAGCATACTTCAAAGGGAAAGCTCTATGAAGTTCCAAAAACTATTACATGCAGAAATCATGATGCCTGGGGGTATTTTTGCATAATTTACCCCAAAAATTAATTATCTAAGATAATATTTTCTGCTGGACAACTGAATTTTCTGAAGAAATGAAGGAGAGCAGTTTTCTAATTTTTTTTGTTTGTCCCTGTTATTATTTCCTCCATATTGCTTCTATGCATCCAAGCAATAACAGTACGCCACCTATACCTATAACATTAGAAATATAAAAATAAAGCTAAATCACACTAGCAATTTCCTTTGAAAATAGAAAGCAATAACAAATGATACATATCTTTAACTCAAAAAGGAATAAGTTTGATTAGCACTGTTTTAAATATCGGCCGACAGTACCGATATATCGGTCGATATCCCAATTTTTATCTCCAAATCGGTACAATACGTGTGTTTATATACCGTTTCTCATTTATGACCGAAATAAACTAATCTATTGCCTTGAAAACAAGATATTGGGTAATATTTCAGCCACAAAATATTGCCGGGTAGCATTGGTAATAGATGTTCTTCCCATTATGGAAAAAATAATCCAATTAACTAGCTCATAAACCTAATAACCTATACCTAATAACCTATATATGTGAGGAAGAGATAGAATTAGGGCTCGATTAGTAGTCCATACAGTGATTGCAAGATGTGGCCAATAGTTACACTATATATATGTGTGTGTGTGCGCGCGCGTGTACATATATAGATTTTATGTTAGGTATTCAGTTGGTATAGGTTTTACGCATTTAAGAAAAGTCTACAAATGTCAAGTTATTTAAATGCTCATTGCAAATTACTAAGGCATGTCTGTTTATGGTCCTAGCTTATTTTAAATAAGTTTATATGATTTGTGTAGGCATGATATTTATATTTATCATCCAAGAAGATGCCTAATATGATACTCCGATAATTAGTAAATATCATAATATATCACCTACTACACGATATCCAGTATAGAATTTTGCCGACCGATATATCAAAGATATATGATATTTAAACACTGTTTCGATAAGACAGAAATGTTAAAATTGTTGGTTTTAATTAAAATGGGAAACATGAATTTATAGAAATTACCATCACACTAAACTAGCAAAAATAGATCTATAACTATAATTATGCAGGGGATATCATTATTTTTACTAGATCGTAGCTGGTATGATGTGTCCTTTTGTCAAAAGAAATGTATGCCATCCAAAATAATAATAATAATAATTTGATCAACAGAGTTTGATAGAGTGCATCATTTTAATGCCATGAAGCAAACACGCAAATATGAAATATAGTTTTTTTAGCACAGAGCAGAGCACAAATACAAGATGAGTTGTGTCATATTTGTAAAGATAATATGGACAAGTTCCAAAAACCACGAATAGGAGCAAATAGGAGTACAACATACGTACAAGAATACATTGCTACAACTTCTTTGTGTGCAGACGCGTGTGTTTGTGTCTGTATGAAATTAGCAAATGGAAAACAATAATTTAAAAATAAGTAAAAGATGCACATAATTTAAACTATAATGACCTTAAAAAGTTGAAGTATAAACTCCCTAAAAAGGATTTTCATTATTTATTACATATGATGGTTAAGCAAGAAGCCAGTGATAATCAGATCATGGATATAGGAACTGTTGACAATGAAGCAAGGTTTAAAATATGTCAATGAAAAGCATGTGCGTCGGTCTGATAATTAAATTTTAGCCATTATTCACCTTTCAAGATGAGTGAGATGAAGTACAATATTTCCCTCCCCCCCACCTGCAGGGCAGGGAAGAGCTGGTTTATAGATCCATTTAATAAAATTTGGTTCATCCATACATGAATAATAGTCTAATACACTATGAAGTAAAGACACAGACACGGGATATAAATATGATACAATTCAGACGTAAAGACGCATATAAAAGCTGGATACGGGAACGCAGAGACACGACATAAATATGTGTGTACTTATACATTGATATATACAATGCATATCAAAACTCGTAACGTGTATTCTAAAGTAGAAAGAAAAAAATCTTAATAATCTAAGACATATTTTAATCTAGTAACTATATTAAATAAAGAATCCAAATTCAATTCAGTAGGACCAGTGCCTAAATAAAATATTTAAAGTCTCTATCTTTGCAAGGCATCTTGGACCTAATAACTAAGTATCCCTTTTATGTCGGATGTTTTTTTGAAAATGTACGACTTTGTAGTGTTACTCAACAGGCAACCTTTACGACTTCTTGAAAGCAAGTACAGTCCCTACATGCGATCTCTATTGACTTTTTGAAAGCGGATATGGCTCCGATATGAAAGTTCTTAGCTTTCTAAAATCGGTTTCGGTGTGTCTGATATGTATCGATAAGTTTCATGCAAGTTTCTGTATCCGACATATATCTAAACGGACATGGCACTCATTTTAAAGTATCCACTCTTTTCAATTAATACATATAATGCTAGTTAAGTTTGTATTCATACATGCATCAGTGTTTTAAATTTTGACCAATGTTCGGTATATTGGCCAAGATATCGAAAAGGCCAAAACGAGACAATATACCTTTTTTTAACCACTTTGGACCGATATCGGGCGATAAATCATCCGAAATGAAAATCGCACGCAATATTGCCCTCTTATCAATTTTTTAATTTTTTTTGCAGGGTGAAACCAGTTAAACGAGGGGTCCTACCGAACTCGATTCTATAAATATCCATCAGCATTAGTCCTAATTTCTCTCTCGCTCGAGCTAGAACTCTCTTAGTCTCTCGTGTTGTCGATCTTGAGCCTAAGGTCTTCTCCCTCAGTGTCGATCTCCCCTTGATCACAAGCCCAAACCAGAACTCCTCTCTCACTGTCAATCATCAGCGTTGAGATCATAACAACAATCTCCTCTCTCTCAAGTGGCCAACTAGGAAGCATGGACACAAACATGGATACGAATACGGGATATGACATTTATGAAAAAATAAGAACATAGATGATTACAAGTGAAATATATATGTTTTATAGTTATTTTATGCGCTTGTAGTCCAATTTTATGTGTTAATTTCATGATATTCATGATATATTATATTTACGCTTTGAATTCCCATTTTGAGTTTGAGTTAAATTGATGCTTAATGAGTGTTTATGGATGTTTGTGTAGACATGGAGCCAAAACAAGTGAAAAGAAGCATGAAAATCCTAGTTCTTATTTTTTCTGATATATTTTGAAGCTTTTAGTTGTGTAAATGCTTGAAGAATTTCTACTGAAGATATTATTTCTTTTTATGATGGATCATCTGAAAGCTATGCATGGCTAATTCTCATCATTGGCAAAAGGTAATGAGGTAATCTTAATCTCTGTGTATTACTTTGGTCGTTGTCTCATACAATAATTGTTGAAATTGTGAGTTGATCTATTTTCTTTATATCTAGAGAGGTGTGATAATCTAGTTCACTCTTTGATAATATTTGCTCTATCAAAATAAGTTTTTCTTTATGTTTTAATGAATTATAGGCGAATTCACAAGAGTTCATAATTAAGATTTCGTAATTGATATTTGGTATTGAAGGATTATGCTTAGGTAACAGATAAATATAAAATTGGTTTAAATTGGTAAAAACAAACTAGATTGCAATATATGTTGTCAATAAAAGGGTGAAAACAAACTAGATTGCATATAAAAGCAACTTCAATTGTGATATCTTTGACTAGAGTAGTTCAGGTGTCCTATTTTAATTGAGTTAATTTAAAAGAAGAGTTTTTGACAACCAAGAAAAGAGTCAAGTGTTTTTGACAACCAAGAAAAGAGTCAAGTGTTATACTTAGGACCTTAGTCAATATTTCTCTATTATTTACTTCTCCAAATATCCTCTCTGTCTTAATTCTTTTCTCAATGATTTTTCTACACATTTCACTTGAAGCTGCAGTTTTCTTCTTAGTGTTGAAATTACAGCCAAGCTTTTTATGTGGGAATCAATCTCGTGAGTATATTACTAGACGATCTCCTGCATTTGGGAGTGTGTAGAAAATTCATACCAAGAACACAGGAAAAAATGTAAGTGTATATATATTATGCTACTAATAATGTAATAATTTTTTTAAAATATCAAAAAAAAATGTAAGTATATCACCAGAAACCATAGGTCTGTCTCTCCCGTCTATAGGGAAAGAGATAAAAAGAAACAGTAGTGATAATAGCATATCATGGATCAGCATAGAGTATGAATGCGAAAAATATTTCTTCGGACATTAAAATCAAACAAAACTCATGTCTACAAGAGAGTATTAGAATATAATTTCATAAAAATAACTAGTTATAAATAGATGTTACCAATTAATAAATATTTGTTTTCAACTTTTCCATACTAGTTAACTCTTTTTTTTTCCAGACACAACCTACAAAAAGCATGGATACAATAATGACATGATATTTTTTTTATTAGACAATCCCTAGCATGTTTGACACGATTTTTGGCATGTCTATGACGTGTCTACATCGAACATGTGTCCAACACAAACATGACATCCCCAATGACGTGCCCGACTTCTTAGGCGACCGAGCCATAATTGACTCTCTCGAGCTGTTGGGGCCTACTTATCAATGGATTGACAATTTGAAAGTGTCTCGACTCACAAACCGATCACAGTCGAGCAGCAATCTCTTCTCTCTTGAGCTTTGATTTAGTAACGATAAGAGATTTTATAGCAGCAATGGTGAGCAATGATTCCGGCAAATAAGATTTTTTTTCCTTTTATTTTTTTTTCATTGCAAATGTTAATCAACTCAACTCCTTTCTTCTCCTTGTTTCCCCTTTTCAGCAATCATCAATGATTCTCTTTCCAGCTGACTATTGAGCAAGATCATCTGGTAACATTGAGCAAAACTTGAGACAACTCCGTTAGTGTCCTTTAAAAACACTCACTCCCTTATTCAGGATGAGGGGGCAGGTGGGGATGGGTGTGCATTGCAAGAAGTAGTACTGACACTCACTTCTTTCTCCATCCCCATTGTAAGATCACGATCATCTTACTCATAGCCAGATCTGATAACAGGTTGAATTACTCATATCGTGTCTTTGCAACTTTTTATTATTGTTTAAGTCTTGATTCCAGTTTAACTTTTTAGTGATCAAGCTTGCTTATGCACTGCATTGCGGCAAACAGTTGTAGAAGACATGGAAGTAAAACGAAAGATGAATATTATGTGTTCAAACCTGGTTTAGAACCTCAAAAATCGTCATCTGCCTATTGCTTATGGTATTAGCTATCAGCAAACTCAACGAATCATCTCAACAATATAGGAACTACCAATAATATTGACAATATTAGTACAATTATTACCCCCCCCCCCCCCCCCCCCCCAAACACCAAAAAAAAAAAAAAAAAATCAGTAGAGGCCTCTGGCTGTTCCATTGGCAGAACTAGTTCAGATAACACTATTGCAATTATTATATAGGATCTGTATCATTTCAGATATCTCAAAATCCAATATGATATTCCCTATACGTATTAGGACTGGCCGATATCCAAAACCTTATAGTGCTGGTGTTGTTCTTTTATGCAAGGGGGACAAGCCTACGCTACTCCCTGAAAATATTCATAAGCCTCTACGGTGAGCGCTTATGGTAATACTTATGGGTAGACACAAATCTAATCAAAGTATTTGTTAGGAACCCCTCTACTCATCAAGAGCAAATCTCACTTCACATTGACATAAATAGACAAATCACTTCAAAGCATTAAAAATGAAAGACGTAGATGAGCAATACCACAATATTCTTAAACTTTTAAATACTATACATCAAGCACATGCCTCTGGCTGTTCCGTTGGTGGAACTAGTTCAGAGAGCACTCTCACAATTATGTAGGATCTGCATCGTTTCGAATACCACAAAATCCAATATGATATTTCCTGTACATATCAGGGCTGGCTGATAATGCAAGGGGAACAAGCCTACGCTACTCCTTAAAAATATTCATAAGCCTCTATGTTGAAATGGAAGTTCTACCATAAACAGAAATCTTTCATGTCTTCCAGAGTCACTTTTTTCCTTTTCTTTTTCCGGTTCCTTCAATCAGTCATGGGATAGGTGAGTGCTTATGGTAATATTTACGGGAAATACCTTCATATAATTATGGGAAATCCTTACAGATTGACACAAATATTTTCAATCAAAGAATTATGTTGGGAACCCCTCTATTCATCAAGAGCAATTCTCACTTCATATTGACAAAAATAGATAACTCACTTAAAAGCATTGAGAATGAAAGGTGCGGATGAACAATACCATGATATCCTAAAAACTTTAAAATACTGATTCCACAAATGCCACTTTTAGGCACTCACATAATCTACACATTAATATATGAGTCAATAGCCCAAAACCTTATGAAAAATATGTAAATCTATAGACCCTTACAGCCCCAGTCAGGAATGCCTTTTCACATCTTTCTTAGTGGTTCACCTATATAGCTTTTCTTAGTCTGTGTTTCTTCTTTCATATTCCCCTGCATGCATGTCACTTGACAGGATATGCAATACTGTTGCCAAACTACCTTGGTTGGTCCATTCTCGTTACCCACTCATTATGCGAACCCAAAAAAAATTCTTCTGTTGTATCATATTCAATTGTGGGAAACCACTAAATCCTCTCAACTTAAACTATTTTGATGTGCCTGGAAGCAGTCCACAGACACATCATCATGATGCTACTCCCTATTTCTGGAATCCAGCCAGTTGAAAATAAAAAATAATATTCAATCCTTCAATGCTCTCTGAAAGTGGCTATATGCCCTTCAGCTGCACTCCAGGTAAAACAGTGTCATATGGAGAAATTCAATACAGGATAAAAGCGATGAGTTTATGAAATGAATCCAAAAAAATAGATTAAGTGGTTGTTTATATTGTTGCATGTGCAAACGCAACTTGCAAGTGCAAGTGAAAAAAGAAAGGAATGTCTCAATTTTGGTAGGAACTTCAATTTCCCATGCAAATTAATAGTTATAATTGGACCAATTTGAAAGTTTACACGGGATGTTATAAAGGTTCCGACCAGAATTTGAAATTCCCATAACTTTTCTCTTGCACTTGCAAATTGCTTTTGCACATGCAATGAGACAAACACCTCTACATAGATTACATTGTCCTAAAAAATTAGACAGAGGCTCTGGCTCACTACTTGAATAAGAGTCCTTTCCACATGCTTAGATGGCATTCACTGCCATCATTGTTTCCATAATTATTAGCATAGCTAACAGTAACACACCAAAAAGATTACATTAAAAGTAAGAAGACATTTGAAACAAAGCATAAAACAGAAAAACAGGACTAGCAATGCTGTTTCTATCCAGTACATAGATAGTTAGGAACATGCATGATAGTTTAGTAAGTTAGTAGCAGAACCGGAAGGAGCTTATCTAACCTTGATGAGCTTATTCTCAGATAGGGGGAAGCGAATAGTTGCTGGACTGTAGCTGCCAACTTCTTATCTTTCGATGCCACCACCATTGCTGCAGTCACAAATTATGCGTGAAAAGGTTGCTTAGCTCTAAGAAGGAAATAATTTGTAGCAATAGAAATGTTTAGGTTGCAGATTCATGCCTAACTAGTAGCTAAACAAATAGATTTAAAAGAAATGAGAATGAAAATATCCTTGTCATCCCAGAATCCTTTTTTCCTACTTGTGTTTTCTTTAGACCGAACATAGAGAGTTTTAATAACAGAAAATAAGCATCACAGTCGCCATTATTTTTTTCCAATTTGTACAAACCTGTTGGCAATTTATTCATCAATTCCAGTGCAAATGATGGCCCTGATAACACAATAAAAGGTTGGCGAGGATTTCTCAGCGCTTGTGGAATAATTTGGGACATCATTCTTAAGGTATTTAGCTCCAACCCTTTGCTAAGAGATATGAATGGCAATTTTGGGTCCACATACTGTGAGATGTCTTCAAGAAAAGATGAACTGAACTGCCACAAAATAAACAAAGTTAGTGCACTTGCTTGATGCACAAAAATATTCCAGAGCCAGGAAGCCATATAAGCTTTTTCTTCGAAAAATCACTAGCATGGTATTTAGCACTATCAAAATAGGCATGTGATATAGGATTACCTGCACAGGAACAGCATGTAAGCAAAAATCAGCTCCTAGTAAAGCATCCTTTGCACTGGTAGTAGCAATAATATTTTCTGGAAGCTTGTGATTAGGAAAGTATTTGCTGAGTGAAACATATACAATAAAATTAATAGCTTCATTACCTAGTTTTCCTGAAGAGAAAAAGAAATGTAAATTACCATAACTAGTTACAGTCTTACAGAAGCATTTTAAGCGGGCTATACCAATAAGATTTCTTGCTAAAATTATAGTGGACAAAAGCAATCAGTATTTTCCAGAGGATTCTCTAACAAACTAAACATCTGTTGATAAAGGTTTATTCAAGCACCTTCACTTACATTAATATTCATAGACAACGGTAGAGCTAGATTATAATTTTTCGTATAGAAATTAAAAAAAAAAAAAAAACATATGTCAATAAAAGGCATAGAGGGAATAGGAGTATAAAGTTCTACAACTTTTGGAGTTAGTTATTTCAAAAACCATTATAAGAAGTATGATTTAGCACAAGAAATGATAAACCCAAAGTTTTAAATATTAGCCTTTACGCCCAACCCGATATACCCCAAAATAGTTTTTTGAAAAAGTTTTATTTAAGCTACTTTATTACATGAGATCCTATCTATGCTGAAGATAATATCTTTGATATTCATTTAACTATAACAATAAATAATTTGAATTTGAAATTCTCCTAGCAACCTCAACACCCCCAACCAATTCTATCTTGCTTAGCTACACAACAACTTGTCCCCTCCTTCCCAATTTTTCTTTACATACCCCCCCCCCCAAAAAAAAAAAAAAAAAGAAAAGAAAAAAGAAGAAGAAGAAGAAACAAAAGAGAAGAGAAAGTACTGTAGGAAGAAAAGAGACAGGGAAGGAGATTCCTATCCTTGGCTTTCTTCTTGTGAAGATTTATTCGTAATAAATTGAGCCAAGTGCTTTTCCCCTCATATTTTCCTTTTCTATAATTGCTTGTATTTTAGCCCTAAAACCTTCTTTGTTTATTTAGATGTATATTAAAAGTTTAATCATGAAGGGAAGTAAGTAATCTTTTCTTAGAGGTTTCATTTCCAATGGTCTGGCATTTTCATTGTTTTATCAGTTTTACTAGGACTGGGCTATACTTTACTGTAACCATGCACTTGAATTCCTCTTTGCAGATACTAAATGCATCCTTCCTTACTCTCAAACAAAATCTGTATATAAGCTTTTGGTGGGTAGTTTACTTCATTCTTCCCATATGTATCTAGAACTCCCTTGCATTCCAGTCAACAACTTCAGATGGGTGGATAAGTGCAAGTTAGGCCTTTAGAATTCTACCAGTCGTGCTCTTCAATCATCACGATATGCGAATTTCACAATATATCATATCGAAGAGTACATATAGCCTAAAACTATTGCCTTAACACATTATGCATTTATAGATGAGGATATATGGACTCATTTCCATAGACCTTGACATCGCCTGACTTAGTACCAGGACAACATCTTTCTTTTAATTACACATTGTAGTTTCTTGATTCGCAAAAAACAATGTTGTATTCCATATGATAACAAGTATCAAAATAACTATACTGGACAGAATATGGGTAGTTTCAAAGGTGGGTTCTGCAAGGACAGTGGAAAGCTATTGGCCTCCAAATTTCACCATGATGGATTTATGTTCATGTCAGCACGGCTGGCATTATGATCTACTCAACATAGACTGCATTACTGCAATCCTAGAAAATCATGCTCTTTAACAGTAGGTTGTCTTGAACCATGCTTCGCTGAAGATATTCTTCAATCACAATGCAGTTCATCAACTACAACTTGACAAAAATCTTTACTTTCCCTTTATGTTCTTTTCTCGTTGGTAACTACAACAGCCCCATTCTTTTCTTTTATTTTATTCACATGAGAATTTTATAAAAAAAATAGTGTTTATCATAGTTCCGTGATGATGAGAACATTTAGCCGAATCTTTAGAATTTGCTTAGTGTTTCTTTTAGAACCCTTTGTTTTTTTTTAATCATAAATATGATACTTAAAAAAATATTCTTTCCTTCGTGGATTTGAATATATGCTATTTGGACCAAACCAAAGAAGACAAACCAAATCCTAACTATTTCACTGTTATTGTGTGTTTTTCTCAGGCTTGCCTCGTTGTTATGTGCATTTCTGTGGAAAATTCTTGTCTTATTGTTATATGTTGTCTCCCATAATCGAGACCATTATATATGTGTTCATTTTATATGTTTTTTTACATGCTAGCATGTAGAATTGTTATTCTTAGAATATGAAGTAAAATAAATGGGGTTGAGGGAGAACTAGACAAGGTAACTTGAACATATATGTTGGCAGTGCTATAATTTAGGTTGTGCGACCGAAATTCATGAACCTAATTATGGAGGTTATAAGTGATTACTGGATCACCATCATATTATATTATAGAGCTTTTTGGTCCGTAGCATATGCTCGTCCATCATTCGTGAGTACGTAAAGGTACATCCTGGGACAATATCAACAATATCAGGAGTCATGTGGTCCTCATCCCACACAATTACGGAATACTTCTAAAACATGTGACCTTTTTTTCCAGACGATTCCAAGTTAATTTATAACAATATAATCGTGATTATTCTCTTGATATGTATCATTTTACATATATTATTTATGTTTACTTTGACGCGATTCATACTACTATCCCTAACATGAACAAGACGAGTGATGTTTTCATTCATGACATGTTCTTACATACCATGCTTTGAGTGAGTAAATTGTCCACTCATTTTGGTTTACTATTTTATATGCACTACATGCCTGCATGCTCTTTTTTTTTGCTTTGTAGCACTTACTAGATCCTAAACATTTTTTAAGTAGAGTTTAATATATTTCATATATATAATAACATATATATTCTTTAACTGATATAACGTTGATAATATCTAGTATTTAGTGGCATATCACGATATATCGCCCAGTATTCAGTATCTGATATATAATTTTATCGACCGGTATATCATCAGTATCCGATGTTTAAAACACTAAGCTTAGCTATTTCCAGTAAACAAGGCTAGCTACAATTTAGAAAAATTCAGTCAGGTTGGATTTCTCATTTTTCTAAACTCCAAAAGGTCCCTGACTTTCTCATTTTTCTAAACTCCAAAAGGTGATAACTGAGAAGAAAAAAAATGGAGTTATGATAGCTTTATTTTGTATCTAAACACGCGCTAAAGTTAATAAAATTTTTAGTTTCTTAAAGTGTAATTAAGGTTTTGCAAACTATGGTTTGCAATCCACTAACTACAACTTAAACAAATTACAGTTAAGAGAACTTAAAAACAGGCCCTACATAAATAATTGATGAATATGATTCTTCTTTTATTTAACTTTATTTTTTTAAACAGTAAAAGGATAATTTTATTATCATAATAGAGGAGTACAATGTCTAACAATGAAACTCAACCTCCCTAGTAACACTCCTTACATTAGTTCTTGAATAAATTTAAATGGAGAATAAAGGAATATAAGGATCGTTGGTAACCCGATGATGAATGATCAAGAACCTGCTAAATCATAAGACTAGAACTTACCAAGAATGGTTCAAATCAAATTGATAATAATTAGCCCAAAACTTGTAACTTTCTCGATACTCGACTTTATTCGAAAGATACTCCGTTATTGCTACTTCTAATAGATCCACAATGAATCCATAGCAATTAAAAAAAAATAACAAATTTGATTTGCTTTATTTGAACATAAATAAATAAAAACAATACTGGTTGATCCCCATGTAGATCTAATCTCAAACACCTATAGGATATGCAAATTGCTAACGATTCTAATTTGAACACCCATGACCCACTCGCCAACCTAGAAGATGATGTGATTCAACCTCATCGTCAAAGAAATCTTGGTGGCCACCACGAGAAAGAGAAGAAAAAAGGACACAAACATCTAGAACCCTAGCAGCCACACCGGTGAAATCGCACGACAAGATCGTGCAAACATCTTCCCAATTGCAAGAACAATCAAAGAATATATTGGGATCATGTTAGACAATAGATGCAAGCCCTAGGATGGGGTGAACAGCATTGCTATCAGATTTTTACCAAGCAAATAAATTAACATAGTTGAACAGAAGAATAAAACAACCACAAATATATCAATCATAAGCAGAACACACCAAGATGTTTATAGTGGTTCAGGATAACTCTATGTCCACTCATCGTCTTAACAGAAAGGCTTCCACTATCACACTGTGTAAAACCTAAATCACAAGTCCGATCTAGAAAGTTGTACAGGGTTGCATCCTAGTTCCCAAACTAGTCACCTCTAGAACAATTACCCACACAAGTTTGCTCCTAGCACCCCACTAGTGTTCCCTAATTTTCCCCCCACTTGAGTATGTCGAATTCCTTAATTTTCTCCGACTTGAGTTGGTCTACAAATTCAAATCACACAATTACATCCCTCAACTATTACTGACCTGAATAAGCTTATATTCCAACCAACAGGTTGCCAAGAAAAGATCTTATAAAATATCAAGTTTAAGCACAAAGGAAAGATCTTAACAGCCCAAGTAGTATCGTCTTCAAATGTTAAGGATTGATGACCATAGAAGACGGCCGAAGAAGATGAACTCCAACTGTAAAACACTCAAAGAATTGATATCGTAGCACATCTTTGAGATGTTTAGATCATGAAGAAGCTTGCTACAAATCACTAAAAATCTCATTTTTCGTCTTCAAGTTTTTCAATTTGCCAAAAGTCTTGTTTTCTTCCCTCAAATCCTTTTTATAGATTTTTTCTAATTCCTTGAGAGATCACAAGCATAGAAGGAATAGGAGAGAAATCTCATCTATTAATCCTAAACCATGTCATATTAGTCATCTACCATACTAAGGATTCATAGAGACCATTTCCATGTAAACTCTCCTTGAAAAAGGTGTTGAAAAGACCTAGAGCATGCATGACTATATTGTGTTGGAGACAACCCTTTCACCAGCAACATAGTATCGTCGACGTGGTTTCTAGTGCAACAACCACTGTTGTTGACTGCCCTTTGGCTGCCTAGTAGGTCTTCACTAAATTAGCTGTAACTTTTTATTCCCAAATCCGATTTCCGTAATTCAAGCGCCACTGGAAAGCGGACTCAACGCTCTAAAACTTTCTCCTACACATATTTTTCCATTTCTGCCTACATCAACTTCAAAATTGGACTTGAAGTTGATATTACTACACAAGCTACATCCCTTCATCCGAATGCTTTTTCCAAACTTTGAGTGATCATAATTTTCATCTTCGAACTCTAATTTTGTTGATCTTACTATTGTTTCGAAGGTTATTACGAGCTCTATAACTTTCTAGTAGATTTCTTTTGTGATTCACATTGTAGCTCCATCAGATATAGCCTTAAAATTGTACCAATTCAACCTATTGAAATGGCCATGTCAGTCATATCCGTCATCGTCTCACTTGATGCATTTATATCCATATCACATGTACATATCCACCAAACATGTCATTATAAATAGAGGTTGTTAGTTATTAAATTAGGGGTCATGTATGGATATATAGCCAACAGTATAAATACCACGAAAATTAAAATTCTCACATATCCATGAAGATTTGCGATATCAAGAATGCAAACATTCAAGATCAACCTTCGAATATTGATCTTCTATTACAAGATTAGACATTTATAATTGATAGTTGTCACACCATTAAGATAGCTCAATGAGATCGTGCGCACCTCTTCCCAATAACGAAATCTATCAAAAAGTGAGTACCTCAAAACATAAAATCTCTATAGATCCAAGAAAAATCAATATCTCCATAATGGGTTTGAGATCAATCTAGATCACTGACTGTATTCTAAAAGCCAGATAACTTGTCCGAGTACTTGGGCGAGTAGTTGGACTCATTCTCTGATCACGCTGGGTTCAAGAAGTTCGCTCAAAAATGCAAAAAAAAAGTACTCCTTTTACTCAGTCAAGTAGTCAACCAAGTCCAGATTATAAAGCATACACTCGAACCCTTATAAGGTCAAGAAATAAAGAAAGGTAATATTTTTACCTAACCTTCTAGTTTTTGTTATAATAATCGTTAGGAGAGACATTAGGGTTCAATCTCCTCTCTCAACGACTGTAGCTATGAGAATTGACATCATCAAAGTGGCTTAGAAGCAATGCGAAGCAGCATCGATAGGAGCTTATAAAGCTTCCTCATGGATCGTTCCAGGGACTAGAGGCGATCAATAGGTCATCTAGTGATGGTTCAAGTTCAAAAAGAAAGTAAATTGATTCATCTTCATTTTTTTCTTAATATTTTCAGGTTCATTTTCTTTCATTCTTTTTTCTTATTATTTTGAAATTGAATTTTTTTTCAAACTGATTAAGTCGAGAGTAGTCAATAGTGTTGATTTTCGGGAAGTCAAGATCAAGGACTATTCTTGAATTATTTATCCTACCTATTGTTTTAATAACAGATACTTACAACGTTTTAAACAATCAACTTTATAGATGCCAAAGGAGCCAAGATTTTCTTGGTAGTAGTCTACTGCCTTATAAATCTTATTTCTTTTTAAATGACCTTGTAGTATGTCTCTTTAAATTCTTAAAAAAAAAAATTATCCTTTGTCTTCGAGATAAGTATATTACATCTTTACATATTTCTCACTTGAAAATATTGTATAAAGCTATAAAGATGATATTGATAGGATATGAAATTTGTTTATTACAATTAACTTGTTTTGATTTTTTAGTATTGAGATTATATATTCTTGTCACACGTTTTTAATGTTTTTGTATGTACATATCAAATGATAATATTTCGAGATTTGAACAAGTAATCTAAGTACCCATCGCATTTTACGAGTACTCACTACTTGCTCTCGAACTAAGGACACAACAAGGCTGGGTTTTTAGAATACTGATAATCGGTCTTCTCTTTCATGGAAGTCCACTCTAATTATTATTCACGGCGAAAAAAGAGAGAAATCTAGTTGAAGGAAAATTGTCGAGGGAGAAATGGTAACAAGGGTCTTTCCGCTGCCTCCCCCCTCTACGAATTTTTTTTTGTAGGGAGAGCATTGTCTAATTCTTTCATTTCACTTCATTTTATTTTATAGTTTTCCTATCATCCACTATTCTTCCAATTCTCACTGCATAAACAACTACGGGATATATCTTTTTTAGGGATCTCCAATTAGCAAGATCATTGTCATATAGTTTAGCTTATTCTTATACTACCCCGTATCCCTAAACCAGCACTTGTGTTTGTTTTTTTATTCTTAATCTATATATCTCTATCAAATAGCTTATCATCTCTTTTCCTACTCTACATTCCTAGTTTGTTATCTTCTATCTTTCATTACCATGTCACTGCCATTTATTTTCTTTTTTTTACTCATCCATCTCGAGTTAACCCCCTGACGCATTATGAAAACGGATTAGGGTTTAATAGTGGGAAATTAGGTTTTGATAATGGAACATTAGAGAAAAACAAAAAATTCGGGTCATGGCACCAAGCTAATCCATGTCCATTCTCAACAAATTCACAAATAAAGATTTCAAAAAATTTAGCAAAGCTGACATGCTAGGATTTTGCAAAAGTTCATTACCTAAGAAAACAAGTTTACAAGCTATATTATAGAAGTCTCAAAGAAACCAAATCCTAATCAAACTCTCTAAAAAGATCTCTCTATCTAGAAAATAAATCCTAATCAAACTTATCTATTTTATGTCTCTATCAATTCTCCACGACACAAAACATTCATCTCCGATGTATATGCTAATAACAATCGCCAAGCATGTCTGGGTTGAATTTGAATTGAATAATCTCTTCATACAAAGTATCTCAATCATGCCATGAAGGTGGCCTGAAATTGAAATGCTACTCTGAGCTAAGATAGTGGAGATGGAACCAACTTGTGCAATAGACCAGCTAAATAGAAGGTGAATCTTGGAAGTCACATATACGAAGTGCCAATTTAGCTTCTAAATCAGCTCATTCTCCCTAAAAAACCAAGTATTTTTGATAGTTTTCTACAGCATTAAAAACAAATTTGTCCTGTAACATTTTTTCTTTTTTCTCTAATTGATGAGTCCATGGTAGCCCTGGGGCAATATTTGAAGAGCTAAAAAGCACTGTACATCTACTTCTGAAAAGATGAAGGGTTTGGAATCACAATCATCATTTCATTTTGAACTAAAAATGCCTACATTGTTTCTTGTAAATCTGCAACTTTGTAAATATCATTAGTAAATATAATTTGTCGACCAATTTTCTTACGGAAATTTTGCAAGAGATGTGCATGTAACAATACGGGTTTCATAGACCTGTTGTCTAAAGGAATGGAAACTAACTTTGTAGGTGTCTTTGGCCAATCACCCGGAACTATCTCACAGGGACTCAAGCTCCTCATGAACATGAATCTTATCGAGCACTTCAGTGTTTTGTTGAAACTTCACATGTGGTTCTGCTTAAAAATCTAAAATTTCAACATTGGCTCTTCAACTTTCATGGGCAGCAAGAAATTTTTTTTCTAGCTGTGACAGTGGTCATCATGAACATTACATTCAGTTTAGGCTAGGAGTCATATATGCCCTAAAAAAACGAGATCTATCATAATCTTATGATGATGTCATCATAGTCATCCTTTTGGCTTCTCCATCTCTTCTCTCACCGTGATTGCATCCTATGTGCGATTTCTTCTTCAATCCTGACAAACTTCACTTGAGTTTCCGATACTAATTAAGAATAAGTTACAGTTTCGCTTCTATTTTGGTTTGACTAAAATTGCTATTTACCTTTGAAAATGAATAAACACTAACCTCGAAGGTGATTCTTCAGTCACAAGAGCTTGAGAGTAATTCAAGAAGTACAATCCTCAAATCCAACACGAATCGGGTTTGAAATGATCTCTGAAATCATAAAATACCTCAAACAGCCTATTCCTGGTGTAGCGTGTCAGATTTGTAGTAGTTGTGGACCTGAATGAAGTGGAAGTGGGTGAAATTCAAACCAAACTTGAATTTGGAGCCTTCAATAGGCTGAACCTAACTTAGATTTAGGTTAGGTTCAGCCACAAGAGCTTGAGGGTAATTCAAGAAGTACAATTCTCAAATCCAGCAAGAATCGGGTTTGAAATGATCTCTGAAATCATAAAATACCTCAAAGAGTCTATTCCTGGTGTAGCGTGTCAGATTTGTAGTAATTTGTGGACCTGAATGAAGTGGAAGTGGGTGAAATGCAAACCAAACTTGAATTTGGAGCCTTCAGTAGGCTGAACCTAACTTAGATTTAGGTAAGGTCTGGTTTGTTGTTAACGGGCTCGACCAGAATCCAAATTTAATTTTGATAACATAGTCAGAATCGGGTCAATCCAGAGAGTTGAATTGCGATGTCATGGATGGGAATGACACGGCAATGCTTTTTGATGGAAAGAATCAACGGCAAGAGTCTTCAATATCTTCAAAGAAGGGCTCGAGAACTCAAGAAGATGAAGGAGAAGACAACGACAACTAGAGGAGTCGAAGTGGTAGCGACAAGACTAGAAAACAGGGCGAGACGATGTCACTAAAGATCAAAGCTGATGACAAAGATCATGTGATAATCGACCACCTGGGGTCGACGGCAATGATTGAGCAGTTGATCAAAATAGAAAATCGGATAGTCGATGGTTGGAGCCACAAACTCATAGTTGGCTTTGAACGATGACGATTCAAATAGCATGATGTAATCGCCGATCAGGGAAGCTGCGATGGCTGTCGACAACTGGAGCACGCACGTTGAGAGATGATGACCTCTTCGATGAAGGCGGGTCTAGGCTGAACTCAAAAAGAGAAATGATTGACGAAAAGCGATTGCTTGAAGTTGGAAAAAGACAGCAAGGTCCTCGAACTAATCTAGCAGGTTATCAATAATTTCAAGGAGACTGGATGGGGAGTTGAATCACCAGCTCTGTCTGTGCAAGGGTCAAATTGGGTTGCTAAGTTGGTGACCAGAGACGAATTTTGATTTTTTTTTATATATTTTTTCTTTTCCTTTTCACTCTCTTTTTTTTAATTGTTTCTTCACTTAAAAAACAAAAATACAATGAAGATGGTAGAAAAGAAGATGGCGAAGAGCATGATGGGATATAGCCTTCTGAAAAGATTGAAAATTGGTCATTTAGCTCTGATACCAATTTGACTTGGCATAAAAGCGAATTAGGGTTAATGGTGGAAAATTGGGATTTGATAGTGAAAAATAAAAGAAGAACAAAGGGATTCAGACCTCAATAAGTAGGCGAATCCATACTCACTCTTAATAAAAACACGAAAAAAAATTTCAAAGAAATTAGCAAATTGGCATATTAGGATTTCTCAAAAGTACATTATCATATCATTCAATTATTATCTAAAAAAATTAGTTTATATATATATATATATATATGTGTGTGTGTGTGTCTAAAGAAATCAAACCCTAGTAAAATTATAATCCTAATCAAACTCTAAGAAATAATCCTAATCTAATCCTATCTGGAAAATAAATCCATATCAAACTTATCTATACACTAACCCCATCACACCACCACCCTCCCTCCCAAAAAAAAAAAAACCTCTCCCTCAGGAAAAGACAAAAGGGAAAAAAAATTATTCTCAGACCTTAAACTTATTCTAAATCTGAAGAGCCTAAAACTCTCACTTGAATTTATACCTCTTGCCACCAAAAGTCAATCTGAGCCTAAAACCTATTTTTGAGTCAAATTTTAAGCACACTCATCTATTTATCATGTTGAGGACAAAGATGTTGTTTGAAAAGGAGATCAACCTCCACAACTACCCGAAGGTAGTGCACTGGCAACTAATGGCCCTTAGCCTCCTATCGTCCTGTTGGGAAAGTAAACTGTTCTTCCACCATTTCCAACCCTAGCCCCTCAAAGCATCAACTGAACTTTGAGGAGACATTTGTGATGCCATCAAAGTAGACAAAAGAATAATATTAGAGGGGTTGTCTACTACTTCATTATTTATAACTATGTAGAAAGCACTTCATGAGATAGACCACAGATGAAATGTCCGGAAAAAATAGGAAAGTAACATCTTTTATATCTTACCAGTTAAAATGAGACACATTAATGGCATTACAAACATTGATATCTCTAACAAGCATAGAAACCTCCATTTCAGCTTTCTTGCTTGCTATATGTGCTGCCATTGCTGTGCCAAAAGATCCACCACCAAGAACCACAACCTAGTTCCACAAAACAGTAAACAAAAATTCACGTAAGAGCTACAAGCTAAGGATTATAGTTTGTAATTAATCAGCTCAAGAAATATGGAAATTGTGGGTTGATATGAGGTTTTAGAATGACAAGGGTAAATTAAAGGAAACTCCCTAGTAGTATAGTTTGCACTTCATACTTGGTCACTGAAAAGACAAAATGACAGTGTTCATAAAACAACTTAGGAAGATGAGACTGCAACTGATAACTTTGGTTTCTTACGATCTATATGTTGCCATGTAAATGAACATACAATTTGCAATTATATTTGAGAAAAGAAGGAAAATTTTGAATTGGAGAGAGGAAGTTGGAAGGAGGGATACTCCCAATCCCCATGTGAATTAATAGCTGTAATAGAACCATTTTTTCTGCCTGTGCTATGGGGATTAGCATTTCCCACCAAAACTCAAAATATCCTTTTTTTTTTTTAAATGTATTTGCCAATTGTAAATATAATTACATCAAAACAAACATTCCCTTTTTAGGTATATTATTGAAAAGTTGTTTTGAATAATCATTGCATTGTAATTATTTTGTTTTGATAGTTGAGTATATGAAGCACAAAATTTCATTTGGTTTAAATTGCACAGTTATAGATACATAATATCATTAAATACAAGTGGCATAGATAATGGTGTAAATTGTGAGATTAATGAAGAAATAAGTATTACTAGGCTAGAGATGATTTTTTTTTTTGGTTTTTTAAGTAAATAAATGTGTCACTAGTTCTGTTAACTAATCTATAATTCAAATTTTATTAGAAAAAATATTATTGTTTATATTAGTTTTAACTATATTTGCCACTAAAGTTTTGTTGAATCATGGAAAATCTCTAATATTTCTGATTTTCATTGTTTACAATAACAATGGTCAGTGATTTCTTTTAAAGCATGTGCATTCTATAGGATAAGAGAATCCATATTTTTTTTTTTAAACGATCAGTTGGAAATTAACTTATCCAGGTCATTTCTTCTGATTGCAGCATAATAATTCCCACTTCAACTTAATTAAGTGTCTCACCAAATTACAAGATACTGAGATTCAAAAACCTTATTGACATTTATATCCGACAAAACTTCTTATCCCTAAAAAAGAAACAACTATTAATCATAAATCATAAGAGAGAGGGAAAAAAAAAAACAGCTAGATCAAATCAACATAGTAAAAATCCGTTCTTGACTAAACCAAAGCAAAGTTGACTTCTATTTCCGAATTTTCTGAAGTATTAATTGACATTTCAGCCGCTCAAGAATTCTGACCAAGTATATAAATATATTAGGAGCAACATTGCCCTAAATTTCAAACCCCGAACTCAAATAAAAAGAAAAAGAAAAAGAAAAGAACCCTAAACTACAACTACAATAAAGTTCATAAAGCTGGTACCTTTTTGGTCCGCTCGAGGACGTCAGTCTTCGCCTTGGACCGCCATGACCGCGACCACCGAACCAGCTTCTCCCACGCAATCCTCACTGCTCGCCTCCGATCCTTTCCTCCCTCTTTGCTGATAACTACAGCAGCAGCAGTAGAATTAGGGATAGAGCTAGGATTAGGGTTTGAACTAGTGCTTTCTTCAATCGGCTCAGGATCTAGGGTTCCGGCCAAGCAACGGCAAGAGCAGGAAGAGGAGGCAGGAGGCGACGGCCGCGAGCATATCGAAATCGAGAGAGATAATCGATTCGATCGAAGCCTCGGATGATTTCTACTCGGAAACTGAGGATTTGACCAAGGAAAGAGAGAAAACATGAGCGACGGCTCTGAGATAATAGCAGCCCCGGCCATTTCTCTCCCTCCCTCTCCCCTCCCCCACTTAGGCCTGAGATTTTATCCGTTCGAGAGCGCGGTCATGTGGTGAGAGATGGGAGTTTCCAAACGAGCACACCACTTTCGTCAGATTGCAGTATAATTTTGACTAAGACTAAAATATATTAAGTGGGTTTACAAATAAAAAGGCGTGCTCTTTAGAAACTCCCGTGAGAAGGGAATTTCCATAAGAGCACGGGAGTTTCTAAAGAAGCGCACCACTTTTCGGGGAATTTCTAGAGTGGCACAACTTTTTTCCCATTGAGCACATTTTTTCTTTTGAGAGAAGAGGTTTTTTTAGAGACTACATTAATATTTTTAAAATACTCTCCCATCTCTTCTCTCTATAACATTCTTGATCCAAACTAACAGTTCCAAATTAATTTGAGGTAATTTGGGATTATTAGTCTGGATTACACTAGTTAATCTTGACTGTCTAGCCTGAATCAAGGAGTTAGAGTTCTGGCTCCTTGATCCGGGCTAGAAAACTCGAATCAAAGACTATTGATCCGGTACTGTTAGTCAAAAAATCCCAACTTTTTGTCTTTCGTTCATTTCTCTTATATTCTCTTCCCCATTAAACTGTTCTTTCTCTTCTTCTTCTCTCCACTTCTCCTCTTCTCTTCCTCCTTCTTTTCTTCTATTCCAAAAAATCATCTCTAATCCAAATACTCAACTCCTTCTTTCTCTTTTTCTTTTTTCTCTAAACTCAACACTACCTAATCTCTCTTCTCTCCCTTCTTTCACTTTTTGTAGGTTTTAGAGTTTTTTTTTTTATTGGATTAACTGAACTCACGTTTGAGAAGAGAAGGAGAACGAAGAAGGAAGATAGAAACATTTTGGTCAAAAAAATTCAATGGCAAAATTGTAATATGAAGGAAGTTTTTACATGGGCTCATCTAGAAACTCCCACTTTTCCCAGTAAGCCCAACTGAACAGTGCTTATGTGGGCTTGGTAGGAAAAAGAGTGCGCTCCTTTAGAGCCTCCCGTGAGGAGAAATTCTATTTGCACCCGGTATTTTACTCTTGATGCACGGTTTTGAAACTTATAAATAATTACAAGTTTGCCATTATTTTTTTGGACTAAATTACCCTTATAAATTCTAAATTAAAACTTCTTAAAATTTGAAACTACGACTCATCGTTTTTCTCCTCTATTTTCTCTCTGAAAACCCTAAATATTTTTTTTTTGGTATTTAATAAAAACATATTTTCTACAAAATCATCAATTTGATTTCTTGACCCCTTAAAATTTTTATATTAACGTTCCTGAAAAGATTAAAAGAATTTTAAATTCTTTGATTTCACCGTGACAAGTGAAATTTGGTTTTGGAATTTGAGTTTGAGTTTTCTTATGCAAATGAAAAATTCCAATATGTAATTGGTGTCAAAGAACAAATTTAAGATATGATTTAAATTTTTTTTAGGTTTTATGCATATTTGTTTGAAATTTATCGTTAATTAGTTTTCTTTTACGGGGGAGACTTCGTTTGCTGGTCGGGTTTTAATACCCGACCAACACGTTTCTTGGTCGGGTATTAATACCCGACCAAAATATTTGAGGAGGGGTATTTTGGAAAAAAAAATTGGATGCAGGGAGTAAAATGATAGTATTTTAAAATAGGAGTTTGTGTAAAGAATATTTAGGACGCCAAGAGTAAAATGCAGTGCGCAAATAGAATTTCCCTCCCGTGAGGGGGAAGCCAAGTCAAATTCAATTTCGCCCCCATATTTTTTATAATTTTTTTTTTTTTTTTTTTTTTTTTTTAAGATTTGGAGTGCATCATCATGAATGCAAATGGGGGTTGTTAATTGCACTCACACCTCTTAGCTGACCCATCTCCCAAGCTTTGAATTGTTTACTATTTTACCAAAGATGTAATTACAAAAGCAACCGTTTTGCCCCTAGTATACGCACCTCAAATTAAAAACTCTATTGTAACGTTTCTATTACATTTTTTTTTTTTTTTAACATTTGAAGTTCATCATCACAACTGCAAATGGGGTTTGTTATTTGCACTCACCTCTTCGCTCACCCATCTCCCAAACTTTGAATTGTTTACTATTTTATCAAAGATGTAATTACAGAAGCAACCGTTTTGCGCTAAGCATACACACCTCAAAGTAAAAACTCTATTGTAATGTTTCAAAATCCATCTTCCTTTCATTTGAAACCCTAAACATGAAGATGGCTTTAGAAAATAATTACAGAAGTAATGGAGAACGTTGCATACAAAGAATCCAACTGATCTAATTAACATTTTTTTGTTTATATATATATATATTTTTGGATATACTTATTTTGAAAAAAAATTGTTTGATCCCGCACTGGAATTCGATTAATATTGTTGAGCTTGTAAAGGCTGAGCAAAACCACCATGCTCAACACCTACAACACCTATACGCCAAGCATCGTGTCACAAACTTTAAACCCCAGAATTAAACATGTCCTAAAATATGCAAGGGGTGTACTTGCGCTACAGACCCCTTGGTAAGTACACCACATGAAATTTGTTGGAGAGAGGTTGCAAGGTCAGGGTGTTGCTAATGAAGTCCTATTGCCGCAACGGATTTCGGTACACTGAAACGGATCCAAAACCGACCCAAATCCGTTATGATATAATATAAATATGGGATTGTGTGCTAGGGTTTTGATGAGCCGAAAAAAAAAATTAAGAGCCGCGGAAGTTTTTTTTGTGCCGAAGTTTTTTCTATTGGTTGGTAGTTGGTTCCTTACATTGTTTTGGCCTGAAGCAAGGGAAAATATTTGTGGCCGAGTCAAATAGAAAAGAGGGGGCTGCTGCTATTATTTTGGCCAAAGGGAAAAATAATATGGGGGCGGCTGCTTCTATTTTTGGCCGAAAGTAAGGAAAGAAAAGAAAAGAAGGCAGGAGGCCTCTTTCGGAGTTTCTTTTAGGATTTTCGGCGGCCGAAGTAAAGAGCAAAATCACTGAAACAAGATGTTAGGTTTTGATATCAAATTCTTGCGTGATTTTATCGTAATTTCCTTTGTGGTTGAGAACTAGAAAGTTGTAATCCTCTTTTGATATAGTGAAAGTTTTTTATCGTGTCCCCGTGGACGCAGGCATATTACCGAACCACATTAAATCTGCGTATTTTCTGTCTCTACTATTTTTTTCTTCAGTTAACTATTTGATTCCGCTGGTTGTTGCATTAGTATTATTCCGCTATTTTTTTTGCTAACAATTGGTATCAGAGCCCTAGTTCGGGTCAGATTTTACTCAGATCGGTGTTGATTGTGAATGAGAGTTATGGTGGAAGATAGGAAGGGAAAGATTGAAAATTTTGATGGGACAGATTTTCAATGGTGGAAGTTTCAGATGGAAAATTATTTTTATCAAAAGAACTTACATCAACCACTGTTTGGAGAAAAACCAGAAAAGATGACAGATAAGGAGTGTAAATTGTTAGACAGGAGAGTTTTGGTACAGATTCGATTGTGCCTGACAAAACAGGTTGTGCTCAAGGTCTCCAAGGAGAAAACCATTTCAGGTTTGATGTCAGTATTGGCTAAATTTTATAAGAAGTCGTCTGCTTCAAATAGACTATTTCTAATGAAAAAGTTGTTCAACTTGAGGATGCCTTCTGATAGTTAAGTTGTCAATCATTTAAACGAATTTAATACATTATGGGCATAACTTGAATTCTTAGATTTTGTCTTTACTGATGACATTAAAACTTTGATGTTTATGTGTTCGTTACCGGATAGTTGGAGTAATATTGTTATGACCATCAGCAATGCTTCCAATACTGCTCTTAAATTTGATGATGTTTGAGTACAACTATGAATGATAAATTGATGAAAAAGAGTATGGATGAGAACACAGTTTCTACAAATACTGCTGTCCGTCGATAATGACAGAAGGAAGGAAAGAGATAGAACTTTAAGTAGAGAGTCAAAGCAAAGAGTAAGATCAAAATCTAAAGCGAAGTTCAAGAAAAAATTAGTGTGTTGGAAATGTAAGACAGATGGTCATATGAAGAAAGATTGTCCAAACAAAAAAAACGAAGGAGCGAATGTGGTGAATCCAAATGAAGAGTATGATGACTTGCGCTTGTCTGCTCATACAGAACAAGGTCAGATATGTGGTTTGTGGATTTAGGGGTTTCATTCTATTGCACTGCTCGTCTGCTCATACAGAATCAAGGTCAGATATGTGGTTTGTGGATTTAGGGATTTCATTCCATTGCACTGCTCGCAGAGAATGGTTTGAGAATTATGTCCAATGTGATTTTGGACATGTGACTGTTGTAATGGGCAGAAATGCAAGATTGTCTGTAAGGGGACAATTCAGTTAAAATTGCACAATGGTGAAAAGTTGCTTTTACAAGAGGTCAAGCGCATACCAGATTTGAAGAAGAATTTGATATCTGTTAGCAAGCTGGATAGTGAAAGTTATCAAATCTCATTTGAGAGGAAACAGTGGAAGATTAGCAAAGGAGCAATGATAGTGGTCAAGGGTGAGAGAGTGGAAACTCTATATTTACTCTCAAGCTCGGTAGATCACGTTGTTTTTTTTGCCACCGTGAATAATGAAAAGGCTACCTTATGGCATCAGATGCTCGGTCACTTGAGCGAGAGCGGCATGAGAGTATTGCAATCTAGAGGTATGTTGATAGATATGAAAAATGCTAACTTTGATTTTTGTGAGAACTATGTGTTTGGAAAGCAAAAAAGAGATAGTTTTATTAAAGATAGCAAGGAGAAGAAAACCGAGAGATTGAAGTTGGTATATACAGATGTATGGGGGCCTTTTTCGGTGAAGTCTCTTGAAGGTAATTCTTATTTTGTCACTTTCATAGATGATGCAAACACGAAAATACGGGTGTTTACACTTAAGCAGAAATCTGATGTCTTCAAGATTTTCAAGGTATGGAAAGTTTTTGTTGAGAATGAAATAGGTTTGAAGGTGAAATGTCTATTGTCAGATAATGGTGGGGAATTTTGTAATAAAGGGTTCAATGACTATTGCTCTACCCACGGGATTAGGAGAGTAAAGACTGTACTGATGACATAGCAGCAGAATGGCGCGGCTGAGAGGATGAATAGAACCATTTTGGAGAAAGTTTGGAGTATGAGATTACATGCAGGTTTGCCTTTGTAACTTTGGGGAGCCGCTGTAGATATGCTAGTCTATTTGATCAACAGGAGTCCAGCTAGTGCTTTAGATGGAATTCCAGAGGATGTGTGATCTGATAAGACTGTGAATTATTCATTCTTAAAAGTATTCGGTTGTATAACATATGCACATGTGGATTATGGATGAGAAAGAAGTTTGATTCTAAATCTCATAAGTGTGCATTCATTGGATATGGTGGCGACGGATATGGTTATCGCTTGTGGGATTATGAGCATAACAAGGTGATTCGTGACAGAGATGTAGTATTTCATGAGAGCTATATGTATAAAAACCGAATAGAGAATAAGAGTGAGAAAACAGTTGAGAAAAAATGCTTGGAGCTGGATGAGCCATAGGATGGGATGGATCCCATGGATAAAAGAAAAGGAAAAAATACCTACATCTGAAGGAGAATAAATGGCTACACCTAAGAATACACAAGTTTCAGATGAGACTGAACAGGAGACAGAGTCACTGACTAAAGTAGATGGTTTCAGTACTTCATCAGAGAGTGTTCCCACTTTAAGGATAAGCACGAGGATAAGAAAGCCAACCCAAAAACTTTGTCTTCCTTCATATCATGTTTTATATACTGATGCAGGTGAACCAGATAGTTACCAAGAGGCTATGCAAGATAAGTTTCGTCTTAAGTGGGAGCAAGCCATACGCGATAAAATGTCTTTTTTGGAGGAGAATCACACATGGAAATTGGTGAAACTACCAGAAAAGATGACAATATTGCATATCAAGTTGGTATACATGGTAAAACATGAGACATGAGGGATACAAAGGTTCAAAGCTAGACTTGTGGTGAAGGGATACGGTCAGAAAAAATGTATTGATCTCAATAAAATATTTGCACATGTTGTCAAGATGACTTCTATCAGAACAATACTGAGTATTGTGGTTGTGAAAGAATTGTATTTAGAGCAGCTCGATGTAAAGATTGCTTTCCTTCATGGTGACTTGGAGGAGGAAATATACATGGAACAGCCGAAGGGATATGAAGTTAAAGGAAAGGAGATTGGGTATGTCAACTGAAAAGAAACTTGTATGGGTTGAAATAAGTGCCAAGGCAATGGTACTTGAAATTCGACAAGTTTATGTTGGATTCGAATTTTCCCAAATGCAATTCAGATCATTGTGTATATCTACAAAAGTTTAACTATGGTAACTTTATTATACTTACTTTGTATGTAGATGATATGCTTGTGGCAGGTACATGCATGAAGAAAATCAATGATCTGAAAAGGAAGTTGGCAGGGAGATTCTCTATGAAGGATATGGGTGAGGCTAAACAACTTCTTGAAATGCAAATTACCCGAGATAAGAAAAATAAGAAATTTTGGTTATCTCAGGAGAGGTACATCAAGAAGGTGTTGGAGAAATTCAACATAGAGAATGCAAAATCGGTAACTACAGCTCTTGGTGATCACTTTAAACTGTCAAAGGAGTAAGGTGTTAAGACAGATGAGAAGATGAGACATATGGAGAATGTGTCTTATTCATCGACCGTTGGAGTCTCATGTATGCAATGGTGAGTACAAAACCAGATATTGCACATGCAGTGGGAGTAGTGAGTAGATTCATAAAGAACCCTGGAAAGGAACATTGGCAAGTGGTAAAGTGGATTTTCAGGTATTTGAAAGGTACTTCAAAGTAATGTTTTATGTTTTGGGGGTGATAACATTGATGTGTAAGGTTTTGTGGATTCGGACCATGCAGTGATAGAGACAATGGTAGGAGCACTACAGATTATGTTTTTACTGTAGGAGGGACAACAGTAAGCTGAGTTTCAAGATTATAACCAATTGTTGTTTTAGTTTCGCCAGAAACTGAGTATGTTGCAGCTGCAGAAGCAACTAAGGAGTTTATTTGGTTGCAATGATTGATAAGTGAGTTGGGTTTTGATGGAGTAGATTGCAGGTTATTCAGTGACAGTCAGAGTGCAATTCATCTTGCTAAAAACTCGACATATCATTCACGGGCTAAACATATTCACTTGAGATATCATTTCATTAGATCCTTATTAGAGAATAACCAATTGAAGTTGGAGAAGATTAAGGGCAGTAAGAATCCTGTAGATATATTGACAAAACCGGTTGATGAGAAAAAGTTGAGCTATTTCTCAATTTGGTGCATTTGTATTGAATGCTAAAATTGGGACTTTGAACGATCGAGGTAAAAGTTTTGGACAGTAGGATTATCATGTATAGAATTATAATTTTTTATAATAGGTCTCCAAGTGAGAGATTGTCGCTAATGAAGCCCTATTGTCGCAACGGGTTTCGGTACACCGAAATGGGTCTAAAATCGACCCAAACCTGTTATGATATAATATAAATATGGAGTTGTGTACTAGGATTTTGATGAGCCGAAAAAAAAAACAAAGAGCCGCCAAAGTTTTTTCTATTGGTTGGTAGTCGGCTCCTTGCATTATTTTGGCCAGAAGTAAGGGAAAATATTTGTGGCTGAGTCAAATAGAAGAGAGGGGGCTACTGGTATTATTTTGGCTAAAGGGAAAAATAATTTTGGGCGGCTGCTTCTATTTTTGGTTGAAAGTAAGGAAAGAAAAGAAAAGAAGATAGGAGGCTTCTTTCGGAGTTTCTTTCAGGATTTTCGGCAGTCGAAGCAAAGAGGAAAATCACTGTAACAAGATATTAGGGTTTGATTTCAAATTCTTGTGTGATTTCATCATAATTTCTTTTGTGGTTGAGAACTAGAAAGTTGTAATTCTTTTTTGATATAGTAGAAGTTTTCGATTGTGTCCCCGTAGACGTAGGCATATTGCCGAACCACGTTAAATCTACGTGTTCTCTGTCTCTGCTATTTTTCTTTTCAGTTAACTATTTAATTTCGCTGGTTGTTGCATTAGTATTATTCCGCTATTTTTTGCTAACAAGGGGGTTTGCTGGAGGAGGGAGGTTTTAGAGTCGCGGGTCCTGGAGGAAGAGGGGTTTTGAAGGATTAGGGATTCGGATGGTTGGGGGGCATAGGGTTAGGGAAGTCACAGAGGAGTAGGGATGGTAATGGATGCGCCCACGGGTTAAATTTTGACCCGTTCTATACAAAATTTTGAATTAAAAATAAAAATTTTATTTTTCTAATTCAAAATTTTATATAGAGAGGGTCAAAATTTGACCCGTAGATACATCTATTACCATCCCTACAAGGGAGAGTGGGTAACGATTCATGGAGAAAGGGGAAAGAAACGTAGGGCTCGTGTTGTTAGGTTGCAGTTAGTTAACTTTTATGGATATTTTGGAATAGTAGGGTGTATAAAAGGTAACTTTGTTTAAATTTGAAAAATTCATATGGTGTGCTTATCTAATGGGATAACTTAATAAAGAGGTGGATGCAAATAGGAACTTTAGCCAATGGGCCATTGGGACCGGCCGATTCCAGGCAAGACCTAGCAATGGCTGACCTGGGTAGGGCATCGCCCAGCTATTTCCCCCATAGGGTATGACCCAAGCCAGGTTTTCCCCATGCCATATCATCCAGATTCGAGTGGGTCGGTTGTCCATTCGCCATCTTTTTGCAGCAGGATTGTAACGCCCCACTCCCAAGATACGGGTAGCGTTCAGTGACGTATCATAAATACGCCAAGCCTAAAATACTTTTAATAAATTGAAAGTTACTGTCATAAATTTTTACACATATATACTGAGAGAATATTGAGAAGACTATAAATAATCTTTTTATTTTGCTCCAACAAACTATTACTATGTTTATGAAAGAATCCAAAAAGGGACAATATTTATTACAACTTTAAATTTTGAGTTTTGGAAGTAGCAAACCAAAGTGGAAAAAAAAGTTTGAAAGAATAAAATAAATAAAGAATCTCTTAAATGATGCCTCATAATGGAAACATTACTAATTGTTTACTAACTCTACGAAATGTTACTTTAGCTGTGGTAGATCCTCCCCTTCAGTATCCTGCAAATTATCTGGACGTGTCAAACTAGGGTCGTTAGAACGACCTAACAAGTACCACAAGGAGAACATAATGATACATAGGCATGCTATGTGTATATATAAATAAAATATAAAACTGAATGAAATCATAAAATCATGATAGTATCAAAATTTTAACTAATTGTTGAAAAGAATGTGAAATATAGATTTAAATTATTTTTATCTAAAAATAATAATAAATCAACCAGTAATCGTGAAAACATATCTTGAGTGGTGTTGGAATTTAACGTGATGATAAAGTTTATATGAAACTATAAAATTATGAATGCATACAATATATAAATATATAAGAAAAGTGAATGAGTTACTTTGTAGTTGTCTTTATGATGATAATAGTTAGGGGTACATTTGTATACATATGTCATGACTAACATTGTAACAGATATATATATATATAACAAAATGAACATGCATGTGAAATATGACGTCATATTATGTTATTATTTTTCTTTTATTTTATATTATTTGGAACTGTCAGAAGCAGTGTGCCACATGTTCTACGAGTATCCCGTGCATATCCGAGACCACGGCCATGATTTCTGGTATTGTCCTACGACGTACCGCTAAGTACTAATGAACATGAACTCTGATGAGCCTAAACTCCAGGCGCGCAGTCCTATATAATGATGGTGATATAGTAATCACCCAGAACCTCAAGGTTGGTTCCTAAGTTTGGTTGTACAAGCTCAAAAATATAAAACTCCTAAAACATATGTACAGTTCCTTCTTCGAGTTCTCCCATAATCCCAATTCATTTTATGATTTTAAGAATGGATTTATCACTTACATTTTCTTTAATCTCTATTGTAATTAAGTTAACGAGTCATATATGTATTAAATAAAGTGTCCATCTAAATGTTACTTATAACTATGTTGTACGGGTGGGCATAAAAAAAATTTGCCAGTTGCAAGACTTTCAAGAACTAATCAAAAGCCCCTTTTTTAATTTAAGATTTGGGAAATAATAAAAAAAGGAAGATAATACAATAAATTAAATAAATGGATAACTAAATAAACTTATAAGTATAAAGAATAGGCGTTTGCTATTGCCAATGTAGATGAACATAATAATGACTTAATCTGTTTGTGGAAAATAAAAATACAAGCTTCCAAATAAAGTGAATTATAATATTTCCATATTATACACAGACTTAAGAATAACATTTGTTTGCCTGGGACTTTCATGAATTATTTTGGCATAATTTGAATAATACATTATCCAATTCACGGTCTTAAAAGTTTCATCACCATGAATTCTCTCTAGTATGAATACCCCGTTCACTACAATACTTTTAACTTTGCATGCATTCTCAAAATTTTGGTATTTTGCTGTTCAATCAGGACAGTGCTTTTTTCAGTTTTGTTCAATAGAACAGAACAGGTCCTGTTCTGTTCTGTCCAGAATAGGAACCAGAATGGTTCCTGCTCTGTTTAGACAAAATAGTTATGTTATGTCCAGAACAGAGCAGTTATGTTATGTCCAAAACAGAACAATTCTGTTCTTTTCACAGAACAGTTCTGTTCTGTCCAGAACAGAACAATTCTGTTCTTTTCACAGAACAGTTCTGTTCCTGCTCTGTTCTGGACTCTGTTCTATCCTGAACAAAACATGTTATGTCTGTCCAGTGATCTATTTTTGTTCTGTCTAGAACAGAACACTGTTCTGTCCAGAACAGAACAACTCTATATTTTTTTGTGCAGAAATTACATTCAGTCTAATCTAACTCAAACATTAGGTATAATTAAATATTTATGAATACCTCCTAACTCTATAACATCATAAAATCTATTAATGGCAGGAAAATTAATGAATATATTCATCTATTACATAGAGAAAAGAAAAAAGACAAAATTAAAAATAGTACTTGCAATTATATTCACATCGCGAATTTCTAAGGCTTAAATAAGCGAGCAAGGTACTTGAAGACTGCGACTAACATTAAAAAAAATATGTTCTTAGAGCGATAAAATCCTCTACAAAGAACTTTAAACTATCAGATTATTTTAATCAAATATAACCAAATTTTTGTAATTAAGAGATTCGTTAAATTTTTATTACAAAGTTAATCATGCGTTTAACTATAGAATTGTTTCTGTTTTATACCTCAATACGTTTTTTTAAAAAAATATTAATGTTAAGATGTTAATCAAAAGAGTATAAAAAAAATCATGACATAGTAAAGTACTTGCCTCAAAATCCCGATCCGAAACTTGACTACGAGATCCTCTTTTTCTTCTTTTTTTCTTTCTCCTTCCTCTCTCTCTCTCTCTCTCTCTCTCTCTCTCTCTCTCTTTCTTTCTGTGTTCAACCCAGAAAATCTTCCTACTCTACCTTTTTATTATTATTATTATTATTATTATTATTATTATTATTATTATTTTGTTTAGATTTTTAGTTTTTTATTAGATATTTAAGTTAAGGTAAATAGGATCAAATCTAAACTAACTAAATTTGTCATTATCTAATTAGGTAGTAAAACAAATCGGATTTATTAGACACATATCATGTTTATTTATTATTCTTATTTAAGGATAATAATTTATTTATTATTTGTTTTAGATTTTATAATTTTGGGTTGTTACAATCTACTCACCTTAGAAGAAAATTTTGTCCTCGAAATTTAATTTAATATAAAACAAAGATGTTGATATTAATAAGAAAATAGATGACATTAAAAAGAGCCCACAAGTTTCATTGTGCACTATTATTTTAAATGATAAGTTTGAGAAGATTAGTCAACTCTCACAAAACAGAAAATCTCTATATTTAGTGAGAAGTTAAAGAAACAATTGAATAAAGCAAATAAGGGGTACAAAACCAGATAGAATGTAGTATAGTTTAAACCAAAATAGTACCTATTACGCATCGCTGCTCTCACCGACTTGTTTTGTTATCAGTGTGAGTGCATGTCTTTATCTCTGGTTCTCCCCTGTTTGAGCCCTTTGGAAAGCCTATTGTTGAGTGACGAGTGCAGAACTTCTCGGGTTAGGTCCTGTAGGCCTCTATTGAGGCGACGTGGGTAACCTTTGCTGTTGAGGTGGCTCTGGAAGCCTCTGTTGCTGTTGCTGTGGTGCTGGTGCTTTGGTAATGTCAACCTTCTAGAATTGTGATCTCGACCTTCTAGAATTCACTTGTATCCAATTTATTGGGTTTTAGTGTTGATTTGGTCTTCCATACAGCGGATATAAAACTAACAGTTTTTAGTGAATACAATTTGTATACACTTAATGAGGGGCAAACAAACTTCAAAATCCGTGGAATTTGATCATAAATGAGCTAAGGATATAAAGATCAGGATGCTAAAACAATTTGCTAAAAATTAATGAGATTATTATTTTTTTGCCGCTAACTCATGTAAGTTCGGGCAAGAGATACAAATGAACAGTTAATTTAAGTATTTGGGTTCTATTATTCAGAATAATGAAGAGATCGATAGGAATGTCAACCATATGTTATAAACTGACTGATTGGAATGGAAAAATGCAACGGAGTTTAATATTACCGTAATATTCTGTTAAGGCTGAAGGGAAAATTTTATGGATTGCTATTAGGTTAGTTTTATTGTATGGTACGAAATACTGGGGTATAAAGAAATGTAATTCACAGAAGATAAGTGTAACAAAAATGCATATGTTTTGTTGAATATATAACAATACTAGGAGAGATAAATGAGAAATAAAAATAGTATAGCCCCTATCGAAGAGAAGATGCTAGAAAATTATTTACGATGGTTTGGTCATTTGCAACATAGACCTACAAATGCACAAATTTAATGAGAAAAAAATAATCAACGTATGACAAGTTAAAAGAGTAAAGAGAAGACTGAAGAAAATATGGATGAAACTGATACGAAAAGATATGGATTCTAGAGAATTGAATGAGGACATATTATTTGATAGGAATAAATGCAGGATTATTAATGTGATTGATCCAGCGTAATTCTTTTTTGGTTCATGTAGCCTACCATAAGTATTTGGGATAAAGGGCTTAATTGTTGTTGTTGAAACTCACGTAACTTGCTTGAGCTAATGACTCATATACAGTAGATAACTATATATGAGTTGCTAGCTCAGGTAAGCTCATGAGTCAGTGGCATAACGGTAAAATTTCCATTATTTTAGTTTAGGTAACTTGCATGAATCAGTGGCTCATTTCCATTATTCTAATATGCATATACACACACACACATGTATGTATGTATATGTATACACATATACATATATATACATAGACACACACACACACACACACTCAAACACACACATGTTGGAGGTAAAAATTTCTAAATAAAGAAAACATGGCAAATAGCTTGCAGAACGCGAAGCTATTATTTAGCTTCACGCGACATTAGTTTAACTTCGCGTTGGCCGGCGCTTAGCTCCACGTCAGCGTAAAACCCGAAGCTAAATCCATAACTCCGCATCCAGAGCCTTTAACTCAGCGTGGGTAGATTTTCAGAATTCTAAATTGATTGTGATTGAGATTTGGGATTATCTAATACTCGAATTGAGTCCAATCAGCATCCAAATTCAAGAGATTTAAATCAAAATCAAATATTTGATTAGAATCCTTAATGAACACAAAAATCTTCTATTCCTATTCCTAAGAAAACTCTCATAACCAACTAAAGTTTATAAATACCCTATTTGAGGAGATTTTAGGGGTCATTGACAATTTAAGTCATGCATGAGAGGCTTGAATTCATTAAGGTCAGCACACAGAGAGAAAGAGAGAGAGAGAGCTAGGGCCGACCATTATCTTCTTCATCGAGTAGAAGATCTTCACGTCTTATCATCAACAGGTTCTACTAGTTAGATACCATCGCCACATTAGAACCCACTTTTATTTTAAAAGAGCGATAAAATATAAATCCTCTCATTATTTTTCTATTATTCCTCTTTCGTTGTAATCATCGTAATCAATGGAAGAAAGTAAGATTTTTGCAGAAAATAAACTGGCGACCATAGTGGGAGAAGTCTCTTTTATTGAACAAGAGATCGTGGCGCAATCCGATGTAAAGAAAATTGGATCGGTCATGGACGCGCTCATCGTTGAGATCGACCAGTAAAGATATGAAAATTATCTCTCCTTTGAGTCGGGTGATCTGACTAAAAAGCGGCGCTATCGTCGCGTGATCTCTAAAACCCATAAATCGGATAATAAGAAATTCTCCATTAATCAGGGATCTTTTGAGTCCGCAGCTACAGAGGCATCGTTTGAGCGGAAAACCCTAAGGGAGCATGTTGTTCCTACTGCTAAAGAGGGCCAGGAGACCGGCCTCACCAGAACGCAACTCCGTAATCGGAATCGTCGAGTAAGACGAAGAGCTCTCAAAGTCTGCATAAAATGCGAGGCTGAAGCAGAGGCAGAACGCAAGGCTATTACTTCACCTTGCGAATTGGCTTGCGTTAATAACAAGATCAGTAAAAATCACATATAACGTGAAGCTGACTTTAAGCCAGCATGTGGAAAAATCTTTCCAGGTGAGGCTACAAATCCTGAAAAAGAAACTAAGAAAATTGACAACACTCGCATAAAACGCGAGGCGAAATTCAGATACAAGTCAGCGTGTGATGAAATTTCTCCATGCGAGGCCACTGAACTTCGCTATGAAACTGGTAAAAGTGCCAAAACTTGCTTAAAATGTGAAGTTAATTCTAAAGATAAGCTAACGTGTGAAGAAGTCTCTCCACGTGAGACTACTAAGGTTGAGTATGAAATTGGCAAGAGTGCCAAAGTTCACATAAATCGCAAAGTAATTAAAAGTAAACCAGCGTGTGATGAAAATTCTCCATGTGAGGCTGTCAAAATACTTGAGCTTAGCGTTAAATGCAAAACCAAAAATTCTTGCGTAAATCACGAGATTATGCTAGCGTGTGAGGATATTTTCCCATGCGAGGCTAAACAACCAACTAAAGTTACACTTCTTCAGAAACGCCAAGCCAACGTAAAACATGAAGCTACAGCCCAACCTCGCCTCAGTGCTCTGAAATGCGAAGCTACTCCTCAGCTCTGCGTAAAACAGCCATTATACATAATCAGGGCTAATAAACAAAACGTTGAACACCTGACAGACCAGCAGTTCAACGCCATCAACACTGGAAAGTTCTAGCAGGCACCCAGACTTCTCTGACAGCTGAGTGGGCCTCACGCCCAGAACATAACAGAAAATTTCTCATCTTATAAAATCCCTGACCTTAGAAATTATTTGACAAATAAAAAGAAAACGACTCAAACTCAGTCGCATTCGACGTGTCATTGTGAACAAAAAATATTAGCTGTATTGAATAATTGTTGTTGTATTAAGAAAAGAGTATCAGTATCTGGCAGAATAACTGAGTCTGAACAAAATACTCCAAAGAGGAGACAAAGTAGTCTAAAGTACAAAATCAAGGATAAAGAATTAAAGGTGGTGACCTCAAACATGGTGAGCAAAGGTAAGAAAATCTAGGAAAAAGACCGAGGGTCTGACGCAGACAATGAGGAACCTCATCATTTTACCCGACTCAAGACGGGAGTCGTTGCCTCTCAAAATTATAAGAAATTTAAAGCGGGCTCATACGATTATGACAATGACAATTCAGCCATAACTTCTCCGTAGTCATATATTTCTTCCTGACCAAGAAAATCGGCGTTGCACGAGGTGGATAAGTCCGACGACGTCGATCAAAGGTTTGAAGCCCAAGAGTAAATGATTCGAAACTAGTAAAAAACTATCGATGACCTCAAGGCAATACTCTTTAAAGTGGTCGAGAATACTCAGTCGAAGATAAGGCTAACACCTCCTCCTCGGGACCACCACCCAAAACAAATGAGGAACCACCACTCAAGACAAATGAAGAAGATAAAGAAGAAAGTGCATGAAGAAGACGATAAGTTTTCCTTTCATGATTCTCATGAAGAGAAGATGGATAAGCTGTAAAGGCAACTTGATACATTGCTGCAGAAAAAGAAACTGAAGGAATCTAGAATTTTAAGGCCAAATTCGCTTGAGTGGGATTTTATCCCTTTTCCTAAAAATTACAAACCCCTTATGTTGGAATCGTATGATGGAAAGGGGTCCTCAAACCAACACATGTATCACTTCTTGTCGCAAGCCGGTCATCTGATAGAAAATGACCCCATAATGACCAAGATATTTGCGAGCACTATGCGAAGGCTTGCTTTTACATGGTTCATGCAATTGCTCTCAGGAACCATTAATACTTGGTATTATGGGAAGAAACAGTTCTTGGCATGTTTTTTGAGGATGATATCAAAATATCGGTGCATTCCCTTCTTGCGATGAAACAAGGAGAAGAAGAAGAAGTGGTCAAAAGTTTCATTAAATACGTCAGGAAAAAATCCGTGCATTGTCAATACGGTATGACCTAGAAAACTCTGGTAGAAACCTGCAAATATAATTTTACGACTGACGTGCTGATAAAAATGGGAATCATGGAGTTCAAAACTTGGAAGGACTTACTAAAGAAAGGAGAGCAGTTGGAAGATATAATTCGCCGGATTGCGAAATCTTATGGCACAAGAAATTCTATAAATAATAGGCCATATCCAAAGAATCCTAAGAATAAAGGGAAGGCTGTGATGGCATCAGACGCTACTTAAAAACTAACAAGTCTGGCAAATCCAATACCTCAAAATCAGAGAGGTGCAGGTCAAAACAGGCCCCGACAAGATAGTACTTATACATTCAAGACGGAGAATACAGGTACTCTATTCCATCTCCTCATCAGAAAGGGCATGTTGAAGCTTCCGAAAAAATAAAAAACCAGAAGGCGCTGGAAAAACTAATGACCCTAGCTATTGCCTATACCATCAAAACATCGGACATCTGACTAAAGATTGCTATTCTCTTAAGAACTGGATCCAGGTGTTGATAGAAACTGGAGTTCTTACACTTAAGAGAAATACAAGAAAGTTTTCGCAAATATGGCGAACTTGATGGTAGGAACCAATGAGTTCCCCGTAGGGGTAACGCCAGTGCCGGCAGGAAAACTGATAGAAGTAAATCATGATCCTTATAAAAGGGCACATAAAGGACTACCTCTGGTAACCACAAAAAGGGGGAGGTTATGTGGGTTCACCCAGATCTTCTGCAAGATGAGCAGTGGATTTCGTCCAACACGCAAAGAAGGAGGCGAACTAGTAATACTATCTCCATAAATCTTAAAAAAGAATACATAATTGCCAATACACTAATAGATTCAGAAGAGGAGGCCATAGCTATGGCCACTCATCAGGACGAAGCAGGTCCATCTGGTACTAGATCTGACAAGGCTTATCTGAAAGATTATTTACGGGGAGCCTACAAAATCGAAGGGGCTTTGCTTTCAGAAAGGTGCAAAGAAGAATGATGAAGCGAAAGATGCCCCATTCTAATTTGACATCATAGCTCAGTTGGCTTACATCCCGGCTCATGTCACACTTTACGAGCTGTTACAATTGTCCAAAACAACTTGGGAAGCACTGAGAAAGGCTTTAGCAGACTCCAAATCTTTTCTGGCACAAATCGTTGAACCATCCAACGAAGAAAGGGGCTCTTGCCCTCATTGTTACCAAGTGTGGAGGCAAATTCCGTAGATAACCTTTTCGCCAGAAGACATGTAGGTGAGGAACACAAAGCATAATAGTTTTTTATATTATATTGGATATGTTGTGATGCGAACCCCGTTAAGAATAATGAGACCCGTAGAATAAAAGGAAAATCCAAGAACATTCTTGATCAGATTTGGTTGGGAGACCTTGACCCGTTGCTTCAACAAAAACAAGAACCTCAGTATAATTGACCTCAACCCGTTGTTTAATGTGAAGAAAGAACCTTGGTATAAGGAAGACGCCACAAACGGTAGTGGAAAGTCGTTTGATAAGTCCATGATGAACGCCACGGAAGAATCCGATAAGTTCGAATAGTCTTTCAAAGAACCAAAGAGAATAAACTCACTAATTATTTGTAAACTGTATTCCTTCTATTCCATTAGACGCCTATTTATAGGCTAAAAAAATACAAGGAAAGTTCCTACAAGGAAAGTTCAAGAAATAAAAACAAAATAAAAGGAAACAATCAACCCCTTAATTTGACTGATCAATACAAGGACAGTTCTAGAAATAGAAACAATCAGCCCCTTAATTTGGCTGATCAATGCAAGCAAAATTCTAGAAATAAAACAAAAGGAAACAATCAGTTTTGACTGGATTTTTCTAGTAGTTGAATCATGTTGATGTATCTTTGTTGAACACGTGAATCATCCTCAATGGGCCTCCACGAATTTGCTTGAGTCCAAACCTCTTGAATCAGCCCATTAAGTGCATCTTTGAACTTCTTTTCTCGTGCTCTTGTAACTGACCCAGTTGGAACTTGAACTGACTCTTTTGTAGTCATGCCATTATTTGCATTATTCCCTTCCTCTTAAAAAGGATTTGCCCTCAAATCATCACCACATCAAAAGGACTCAAATCAGTAATATTGAAAGTAGCACTAATATTGTACTCACCGGAAAAATCTAGCTTGTAAGCATTGTCATTGATGCACTCTAGAACTTGGAAAGGACCATCCCCTCTTGGAAGCAGTTTGGAACGTTTTTGCGCCGAAAATCTATCTGTTCTCATATGCAACCAAACCCAATCTCCAGGTTCAAAAATAAGCTTGTGATGCCTCTTGTTGGCTTGTTTTGCATACTGCTTCGTTCTTCTCTCAATATTGAGCCTCGTCTTCTCATGTATCTGCTTAATAAAATCAGCCTCTTTCCATCCAAATTAACACGCTCAGAAATAGGTAATAGAGTTAAATCCAATGGAGTCAAAGGATTAGACCCATAAACAATTTCAAACGGTGAGAATTTAGTAGCAGAATGAATAGACCTATTATAAGCAAACTCAATATGTGGTAAACACTCTTCCCATATTTTGATGTTCTTCTTAATTATTGCCCTTAATAAAGTAGACAAAATCCTATTTACTACTTCGGTTTGGCCATCAGTTTGTGGGTGACAAGTAGTTGAAAACAAAAGCTTGGTACCTAGCTTATGTAACGCCCCACTTCCAGTAGTGTGGAAAGCTGGAATGTTCGGCGTCGAATGATAACTCGACGAGCCTCAAACAAAATATTACAGTCGCTATTGTAATTTAATATGAATGACATACAGAGATAAATGAATATTTTTTTTTTGAAAAACAAAGAGATAATAAATTCCTTCAAACAAAATCTGCAATGTCACCATAGATAAATTCTTTCTGAAAAGATAGGGACTGTCTCATATGAAACTAAATATAGCGCCATGTGCACTTATTACATTTCTCTAAAAAGAAAGCAGCTAATAAAAGGAAGTAATCACTACTGCAGATCTGCTTGTTCCTGGAAGTACAACATATCCTGTTCTGCCACTGGTGGGTCTACTTCTTGATAGAAGCCTGCATCTGGTCATGCATAACCAGGATCGTCAGCAAAGCGATCCAATATTAAATAATAAAGAGCAACAAAAAAATAATGAATAATAATATCTCAATGTCAGGAACAATCATGCAAATGAAGGGCAGAAGGTTTTACGTATTTATACTTATCATTACTATTATTTTGATCGATATCTTTTAAATTTTTACAGTTAATGTCTTTTAGTTATGGTACTTGAAAATTCAAGAAAATATGAATATAGCTGAGCTTAACGCATCCCCATCTACCCCCGGAAAAACGGAACAGTAGTTGATCGGAGCCTATCCCGATCCTCCCAACAATGGGAAATAGTGGTGCAGTAAATTGATCAGAGTCTATCCCGATCCTCCCACAAGTGGGAAAAAGTGGCACAGTACAGTTACGTTCAACCGTCTAATTCATATGAACCTAAATTTTCCCCAAATCCCCAGTGTATATCAGGTTCGGTATTAACTGTTAAATTTTAGTATCAATTGGTGATTTCAGAAATTTCAGTTCAGTATGTAGATTGGTGATAATAATTAAGTTCAGGGTACAGTAACAATAACAGTGACATTTGAGGAACAGTATAACATTACAGTGGTTAATTATCTATCACCAATCATATACAGTAGCAGTTTGCATTTAAACAGTGTCTTATCTTACTTCATATCAGTGTTATCTTCCTTTTCCTTTCAATATATAATAAAAATTTGAATTAAAACTTATAACATAACTTTCTGGATTATATGCATATTTCAAAAAAATATAAACGTGTGGATTTTATTTAATCACTCTTAAAATAACATGTCTGTGGGTTCAGATAACAATAGTAGTTACATGTAAAAGGAAATCGGGGTAGTTCTAAATGCACGCCGCATAACACACAGTAAGGTGATTTGCAACATAGGGAAAATAGTGCTCTCTAGGTCTGTGTGTGTGCACTTAGTCATCACCGAAACCAAATGCAGCATTTCACTGGACTTAGGGTTGGTCTAAGTGCGCACACATGTTAAAGAGATTTACAACCCAAAGAGGTGTTCACAAGTAAAAGTGTGTGCTCACTTAGCAATTAACCAAAACCATGGGCTGCAACATTCTTGATTTGAGGTTGTTATAACTGCGCACCCACGTGAGATGGTCTACAACATAGGAAAATGGGTGTTCACGTAGAAGTGGGTGCGTTTTAGAATCCCCCCAAAAAAACCAGGTTCCCCTTTAGAGAATTTCCCAAAAAGTTTTCCTTGCCCCTGCAACCCAACGAAGAGAGGAGAAGGGAAAGTGAAGAAACTGCCAAAGCACTAGCAGAAGCGGGAGAAGAAGAAGAAGCACAAGCGCAAGTGGAAAACGGGAGCGGACGGTGAAGTCCGACGAGGCGGTGGCAGGGATCAATGGAGTCGACATCGGCGACCACTATCGTTGGCTTCGGTCGGATCGCCTCGCCTAGCCGCGACCGACGGGGGTAGCGGCAGCACCGATGGAGTCGCGATCGTTGACTTCCGCCGGCGCATGGTCTCGGCCGAGTCTCCTTGCCCATCCGCAACCGAACACAGAAAGGGGAAAGAGAAGATGAAGAAGAAGTACATGCGCAAGTGGAAGTGGAAGTGGAAGTAGAAGCACAATGCAAGTGGCAGTGGAAAACGGAAGTGGAAGCGCGAGCAAGAATCAATGGAGCCGACATCGCCGACGGCCGCCGGCCGAGTTGTCTTGCCAACCCTCAACCACAATACAGAAAGGAAAAAGCGAGGATGAAGACGCGAAAGCAGACGCGGAAGGTGAAGACGCGGAAGCACAAGCAGGCACGGAAGGTGAAGAAGAAACACAAGCAGATGCGGAAGCGGAAGCCGAAGAAGCCAGTAGCCAGTAATTTGATCATTATTTATGAATTATTAATTAACTTATAATTTGATTCAACAGCTAATTAAGTCAACGTAGTGGCATAATAACGAAAACTATTAAATGTGGTTAATACTATGAGTATAAAGTCATTTAACTAATCTACGCACTATGTCTTATAAGAAGCAAGTGTACGAAGTGTGCTAGTTTGAAATTAGATCGGTAGAAACGAGTTGAACAATCAAAGCAGTAAACCGAAGCTGAATACCTTGCATTAAATCAAGAAAAAAAAAGATAGTGCAGTACCCGACGATTTGAATACTAAGTAGTGAGTTGTATCTACCTGCTGTGTAGCTACTAAAAGAGGCGTATCAGCATAGAAGTCAATAGAATTAACTTATTATTAATTTATTCTTTGTCAAATATACTTCGCCTAAAATAAAATAATATGAATGTTCTAATCAATCACGATTGTAAAATTTATAGATCTATTTTTTTACAAAATTCATAGACAATCTTTAACAAATATTAGAGGACTATTTTTGATTTAATATTTTTGCATCTAAATAAAATAGGAACTATATAAAGAACAAGATCCTTATTTATCTTTAGGTTAGGATATAACCTATTTAGTTGAGATCCAACAAACGAATCTTTTCGGATGAGATTGATATCCCTCCAACCATTCAGATTTCCCTCCAACAACCCCATTATGTATTTTATATTTAAATTATTATTATTATTATTATTATTATTATTATTATTATTATTTTTGAAGTGAAATGAACACAATGAAAAGTGGCCGTTACATTCTACCCCCCTTAAGAAAAATTTCGTCCTCGAAATTTCTTTAAACTTAAATGATGTAGAGAGGTTATACCTTTATTCAAATAGGTGTGGAAAACGCTCCCGAATGTCTTCCTCTCGCTCCCATATTGCCTCCCGATTAGAATGTCGATTCCAAGAAATCAACACAAGTGGAATTACTTTGTTCTTCAAAGTCTTCTCCATTCGGTCAAGTATGGAGACTGGTTCTTCTGGATAGGAGAGGTCTGGTCCAATTTCCAGTTCTGAATAGTCTACGATATGTTTTTCATCATGAACATATCGTTTTAACTGCGAGAAGTGGAAAACGTTATGTACTTGCTCCAGTGTAGACGGTAGTGCCAGGCGATAGGAGACTTTGCCTATCCGTTCCAAGATTTGGAAGGGTCCGATAAATCTTGGGCTTAACTTCCCACGATTGCCAAAGCGAATGACTCCACGTGTGGGCGACACCTTCAAGAAAACTGCGTCCCCAACTTGAAATTCCAGAAACCGCCGTCGTTGGTCTGCCCAGTTCTTCTGTCGATCTTGGGCTGTTCTCAGATGTTGCCGTATTAAGTTAATTTTATCTACTGCCTGGGTAATCATCTCTGGTCCAAGCAGTTTTCTTTCTCCAATATCATCCCAATATAACGGAGACCTACATTTCCTTCCATACAGAGCCTCAAATGGTGCCATCTTGATGCTTGCTTGGTAGCTATTATTGTAGGCGAATTCTACTAGATGCAGGTAATCCTCCCATGAGCTCCCGAAGTCAAGCATACAGGCCCTCAACATATCCTCCAATGTCTGGATAGTCCTTTCTGATTGACCATCTGTTTCTGGATGATATGTTGAGCTGAATTCTAATTTTGACCCCAGACTATCTTGCAATTTCTTCTAAAACTGAGAGTTGAACCGAGCATCTCGATCCGATACAATATTGACTGGCACACCATATAATTTTACCACTTCACGCATATACTTCTCTGCCAATATTTCGATAGACTATCCTACACGAATTGGTATGAAATGCGCTACTTTAATAAGGCGGTCCACAATCACCCAGATTGCATTATTACCCTTGGGACTACGTGGCAATGCGGTAACAAAATCCATAGTAACTCTTTCCCATTTCCATTCAGGTATGGGTAGAGGTTGAAGGAGTCCCGGCATTCTTTGATGCTCTACTTTAACTTGTTGACAAGTCAAGCATTTGGATACAAACTTGGTGATTTCACGTTTCATTCCATACCACCAAAAATATTGCTTTATGTCTTGATACATCTTTGTTCCTCTGGGATGGACTGAATAGACTGAACTATGAGCCTCTGATAATACTTCCTGCCGAATTTCTCCTTTGGGCACACACAACCTGTTGCCAAATCGAAGAGACCCATCTGCGTGAATACATAAATCTGTTCTCCGTCCTTCTTCTACTTGTCTTCGAAATCTTTGCAACTTAGGATCATCTTTCTGAGTTTCTTTAATTTTCTCTACCAATGAAGGTTGAAGTTGCAAAGCCAGCATTTGAGCCTCGGCACCGGGTAAGAAAATTTCTAATTCTAACTTTATAATCTCTTCAAGTAGCTCTTTTTGCTGAGTTAGAACCATTACCATTGGCTTCCTGCTTAAAGCATTTGGTACCACATTGATTTTACCCGGATGGTACTGCAAGTTGATGTCATAATCTGCCATCAATTTAAGCCACCTTCTCTGTCTCATATTAAGTTCTTTCTGTGTGAAGATATACTTAAGGCTCTTATGGTCTGTATAAATCTCTACTCTACTACCCAACAAGTAGTGTCTCCAAATCTTCAATGCAAAAATCACAGCTGCAAGCTCCAAATCATGTGTGGGATAGTTTTTCTCATGTGGCCTCAATTGTCTAGAAGCATAAACTATGACCCTTCCCCGTTGCATCAACACACAACCTAGCCCTTTGCCGGACGCATCACTGTACATAACCATTCCTTCGGTCCCTTCCGGAACAGCTAATACTGGTGTTGTTGTGAGTCTCCTTTTTAACTCATTGAAAGCTGCATCACATTCAACTGTCCAGTCGAACTTCTCTCCTTTCCTTAGAAGTTTGGTTAGAGGCCCTGCAATCTTAGAAAAGTCCTAAGCGAACTTTCGATAATAACCTGCCAATCCCAGAAAGCTCCTCACTTCTGAAACATTTTTCGGAATCGGCCAATCCTTCACTGCTGAAACCTTGCCAGGATCAACAGAGATTTCTTCTTGAGAAATAATGTGTCCCAAAAATGAAATACTTTTCAGCCAAAATTCATATTTGCTGAGCTTCCCATACAATTTCTCTTTCCTTAGCGTCTCCAAGACTATCCTTAAATGCTTAGTGTGATCCTCTTGGGTCTTAGAATACACCAATATGTAATCTATGAACACCACAATGAATTTATCCAAATATGGAAGGAAAATTCGATTCATTAAGTTCATAAAAATTGCAGGTGCATTTGTTACTCCGAATGGCATCACTAAGAATTCAAAATGCCCATATCGAGTTCGGAATGCTGTTTTAGGAATGTCTGATTCCTTCACTTTCACTTGGCGATATCCAGACTTAAGGTCCAACTTGGAAAATACTTTAGCACCGCCAAGTTGATCAAACAAATTATCAATTCTCGGTAGTGGATACCGATTCTTGATAGTGACCCTATTCAATCCTCCATAATCAATGCATAATCTTTTGCTTCCATCTTTCTTCCCAGTCAAAAGTACTGGTGCACCCCAAGGAGAAGTACTTGGTCTAGTTAAACTTTTAGCTTCCAACTCATCTAATTGTACCTTAATTTCCTTTAGCTCTGCTGGACCCATTTGATATGGTGCTTGAGAGATTGGTGTGATGCCAGGAAGAAGCTTGATGGCGAACTCCACTGTCCTGTCTGGTGGTAGTCCTGAGAAATCGTCGAAGATATCTAAGAACTCCGACACCACTGGGATGTCCGCCGGTATGGCACTCATTTGGATTATTACTTCCTCCTTAGGTTGAGCTCTGAATTCTGCTGGCTCCTTGGTACTGCTGCCCCCGATGAATTCGAACTCCAGGTGATTCGGTATCTTGAAGACAACGCTTCTCCTCCAGCAATCAATAATTGCATGGAAGGTACTAAACCAATCCATTTCCAGTATCACATCAAATCCATGAGTATCGATAACCAGGAAATTAGCATAAAATTCCCTTTTACAAATCACTACAGGACACATTCTACACATTTGAGTAGAATCAATACTCCCATTACCCGTACTAATTCTCCATCTAATGTTCAGGTTTTCACAAGGTATGGCATGTCGTGTCACAAATGTAGAAGAAATAAAGCAATGTGATGCTCCTGAGTCAATAAAACGGATGCAGGTACATGATATACTAGAATCATACCTGTCACCACATTATCTGACTTCTCCGCTTGCTCCGCAGTTAGATTATATGCCTGCCCACGTCCTTTATACACTGTCATATTCTTCTTGGCCTGCTCGTAAATTTTGTTTTGAGGTGGAAGTGGTCGCTTATTCTGACTGCTGATTTGATCCTTGGGTGGTTGTTGTTGTTGGGGTGCTGGAAGACGAGGCATTGGCCCCCTGTTGCTCCTTCGTGGGCAATCTCCGATCCTGTGTTCACTCGATCCACATGCTAGACATAAGTTGTTGGCATACCGACACTCCTTAATAGTGTGTCCTGGCCTCTGGCAATGTGTGCAAGTGACCTTCTGTTGTGAAGAAGTAACCAGCCGCTTCTCCGCACTCTTAGCTGAAGTTCCACCCAACATTTGACTGGCCGACCTCTTGGGCGCAGAAGATTGAATCCTCCTCTCCTTATTTATTACTTGCTCTACATTCTGAACTGTATCAATAACCTCAGCATAGGTCTCTATTCTGGAGGTTACTAAATATTTCTGGATATCTATCCTCAATCCCTGTTGGAAGCGATGAGCACGATCTGCCTCATTTGACACCATGTACGGCGCAAATCGACTCAGACGGACAAACTCTGATGCATACTCCTCTACTGTCATCCCGGCCTGCCTCAAGTTAATGAATTGGTGCTCCATTTCCCTCCTGGCTGCTCTCGGAAAGAACCTTGCAAGGAAGCTCGTTGTGAAAGCTTCCCATGAGATTGGTTGGGATAGTCTGCTCTCCTCTGTTTGCCACCAAGCCCTTGCAATATTCGTCAATTGAATTTTGACGACATTTACTTTGTCGGCCTCAGGGATCCGAGCAGCTCTTAATAAGTCTTCCATCTGCATGAGCCACTGTTCAGCTTCCAAGGCTCCTACTGTTCCTGAGAAAGTTGCTGGATGAAGACGTCTGAAATCAGATATCCCTCCTGGACGCTGGTCTCTCAGTTCCGCCACATGATCTAGGGCTGCCATCACTCCCACTCGAAAGGCTTTGGCTTGCTGTTGTTGCGCGTCGACCATCTTGCTAAGCAGTCCCAACATTTCATTGGTATCAACGGAGTTTGAGGTCGAACCGAAATTTCCCCCATTCCTATTAGCCTGACGAGCCATCCTTCAGAGGACAAAATAACGTAAGTATTACTTAAATAAACATAAAAAAAGTAAATAGATATATGTAGAAAATCATATTTACGCATATATGTGTATAGTCGTATCGAACCTTAAATACTTTAACAAAATTAAACTATTATTATATACATATACATTTTGCTGACTGTAATGATATTCAAGCTTGTTCAAATCACTTGAACAGATTTAAATAACCTAGTCTCTGATACCACCTGTAACGCCCCACTTCCAGTAGTCTGGAAAGCTGGAACGTTCGGCGTCGAATGATAACTCGACGAGCCTCAAACAAAATATTACAGTCGCTATTGTAATTTAATATGAATGACATACAGAGATAAATGAATATTTTTTTTTTGAAAAACAAAGAGATAATAAATTCCTTCAAACAAAATCTGCAATGTCACCATAGATAAATTCTTTCTGAAAAGATAGGGACTGTCTCATATGAAACTAAATATAGCGCCATGTGCACTTATTACATTTCTCTAAAAAGAAAGCAGCTAACAAAAGGAAGTAATTACTCCTGTAGATCTGCTTGTTCCTGGAAGTATAACATATCCTGTTCTGCCACTGGTAGATCTACTTCTTGATAGAAGCCTGCATCTGGTCATGCATAACCAGGATCGTCAGCAAAGCGATCCAATATTAAATAATAAAGAACAACAAAAAAATAATGAATAATAATATCTCAATGTCAGGAACAATCATGCAAATGAAGGGCAGAAGGTTTTACGTATTTATACTTATCATTACTATTATTTTAATTGATATCTTTTAAATTTTTACAGTTAATATCTTTTAGTTATGGTATTTGAAAATTCAAGAAAATATGAATATAGCTGAGCTGAACGCATCCCCGTCTACCCCCGGAAAAATGGAACAGTAGTTGATCGGAACCTATCCCGATCCTCCCAACAATGGGAAACAGTGGTGCAGTAAATTGATCGGAGCCTATTTCGATCCTCCCACAAGTGGTAAACAGTGGCACAGTACAGTTACGTTCAGCCGTCTAATTCATATGAACCTAAAATTTCCCCAAATCCCCAGTGTATATCAGGTTCGGTATTAACTGTCAAATTTTAGTATCAATTGGTGATTTCAGAAATTTCAGTTCAGTATATAGATTGGTGATAATAATTAAGTTCAGGGTACAGTAACAATAACAGTGACATTTGAGGAACAGTATAACATTACAGTGGTTAATTATCTATCACCAATCATATACAGTAGCAGTTTGCATTTAAACAGTGTCTTATCTTACTTCATATCAGTGTTATCTTTCTTTTCCTTTCAATATATAATAAAAATTTGAATTAAAACTTATAACATAACTTTCTGGATTATATGCATATTTCAAAAAAATATAAACGTGTGGATTTTATTTAATCACTCTTAAAATAACATGTTTGTGGGTTCAGATAACAATAGTAGTTACATGTAAAAAGAAATCGGGGTAGTTCTAAATGCACGCCGCATAACACACAGTAAGGTGATTTGCAACATAGGGAAAATAGTGCTCGGCAGTTAAATAAATTGTCATTAGGATAAATTTCATCGATGCCTATGAAGTTTATAGATTGGAGCAGAGTTGGGCTTACAGTTTGAGTTTTGTACGATTTGACTGCATAAAGGATTAGTCAGCGAATGGATTGGTATTTTTGATATTATGCCCTTAGAAATTTTAACTGTGCCCTAAGAATTTTCCTTCTCATTTATAATTGCTGGTTAAATTTTTCTCCCATTTTTATTCTACTTGTTTGTGAGCCCATTTTTCCTCCCTTATTGTAAGCCACCATATTTTTTTTGGCAGTGCCCACTTAGACTTTCCCCAATTCCATTGGCTAGGGCCCTGGTTTTTCTGGAAATTCTAAATGCGCATGCGAGCACCCTTTTTCCCCATGTTGTAACCACTACTACCCATCATGTGGTGCGCAGTTAGCAATACCCTCAATCTAAGGGGCTTGTGTTGGCTGGTTTTGGGACCCCTAAATGCACACATCACTATCCGTGAGCACCTTCTTCCCTTATGTTGTAAATCACTTTATTATTGATGATAGGGTGTACGCTTAGAACCACCCCCAAGTCATGATACTGCATTGGCTGGAATTAAGGAAATTTTCTTTGTGCGCACATATTTTCCAATGAGCACCATTTCCCCCTATGTTATAAATCACTTCCTGTACGACATATGATGAGCATTAGAGATATCCAAATCTTATGCATATAACTGCTATTGCTATCCGAATTCGCGGACATATAGAAAAAAAGGGGGTGATTAAATAAAAGCGACATGTTTCTATATTTCATAAATATGCATAAAATCCAACATGCGATTTTATAAGTTTTAATTCCAGTTGTTTGTTATATATTTAAAAGAAAGGAAAAATAATACTAATACAAGGTATGATAAGACACCGTATAAATGCAAATTGTTACTGTATAAGATTGGTGATAGATAATTAAATTACCGCAACGTTATATTGTCACTGATATTGTTACTGTTCACTGAACTCTAATTATTATCACCAATCTACATTCTGAACTGAAATTTACTGAAATCATAAATTTATATTAAAATTGATAATTAACACCAAACTTGATATACACTGGGGGTTTGGGGGAGAATTTAGGTTTGTATGAATTAGATGGCTGAACGTAACTGTACTGTGCCACTGTTTCCCATTATGGGAATATCGGATAGGCTCCGATCAACTTACTGTGCCACTGTTTCCCATTTTTGGGAGGATCGGGATAGACTCCGATCAACTTACTGTTCCGTTTTTCCGGGGGTAGACGGGGATACGTTCAGACAAGCTATATTCATATTTCCTGAATTTTCAAATACCATAATTAAAAGACATTAACTGAAATAATAAAAATAAACACAATAATGATTACTACATAGAGCCTTCCATTTTTTTTATTTGCATAACTGTTTATGACATTGAGTTATCATTGCTATTCTTTCATGTTTTATATGAGATCGCTTTACTGACGATCCCGGTTATGCATGACCAGATGCAGACCTTTATGAGGAAGTAGATCCTCCGGATACAGGACATGATATGGCATATTTTAAAGAACAAGCGGATCTGCAGGAGTGATTACTTCTTTTGGTTAACTGCTTTCTTTTAAAAAAAAAAATGTAATAAGTGCTGATGACACTTTATTTAAGTTTATGCGAGACAGTCCTTTTCTTTTATTTTGAAATAATTTAACTTTGGTGACATTTGTAAATTTTATTTTGAGGGAATTTATTATCGCTTTGTTTTGATAAAGAAAAATTTCATTTAGTTTCTGCATGTTATTCATATTAAATGGTAAATGATGACTGTAATATTTTGTTTGAGGCTCGTCGAGTTATCATTCGACGCCGAACATTCCAGCTTTCCATACTACTGGGAGTTGGGGCGTTACAGCTTATACCACAGAGTCTTCCAAAAGTAGCCAAGAACTTAGCATCTCTATCCGAAATAATGGTTCTGGACATGCCATGCAATCTCACAATCTCCCTAAAGAACAAATCAGCAATATGCAAAGTATCATCCGTTTTGCGACATGAAATAAAGTGTACCATTTTAGAAAATCTATTCACAACCACAAAAATCGAATCTCTTCCATGTTTAGTCCTAGATAATCCTAACACAAAGTCCATTGAAATATCAATCCAAGGCTCACTAGGAATGGGCAAAAGAGTATACAAACCGTTGGACTGCACTCTGAATTTAGCTTGCCTACATGTGACACATCTGCCATAAATACGCTCAACATCTCGTTTTATGTCTGGCCAATAGAAGTATTCCTGCAAAATAGCTAAATTCTTAGCAACTCCAAAATGCCCCATTAATCCTGCTCCATGGGATTCCTGCACTAACAAATCTCTCAAAGAATAGTTAGACACACATAACTTATTTTCTCGAAACAAGAACGCATCATGTCTAAAGAACTTACCACAAGCGTTTTTCTCACAAGCCTGGTACTCTTCACAAAATTCGTGGTCATCAATGTATAAACTTTTAATGTGTTCAAAACCAAGCAATTTTGCATCAAGTGTAGAGAGTAATGCATACCTGCGAGAAAGTGCATCGGCGACTACATTCTCCTTACCTTTCTTATACCGGATGGTATATGGAAATGTCTCAATGAACTCTACCCAATGAGCATACCTTTTATTTAGCTTGTATTGGCCCTTCAAGTGTTTCAAGGACTCGGGATCAGTGTGAATCACGAACTCCTTAGGCCATAGGTAGTGCTGCCATGTCTCCAAAGCTTGAACCAATGCATACAACTCCTTGTCATAAAGATAGTTTAAGGCTGCCCTGCTTAATTTCTCGCTGAAGTAAGCAATTCGTCGTCCCTCCTGCATTAGAACTGCGCCTATGCCAATACCTAAAATATCACATTCAATCTCAGACGTTTTAGAAAAGTTAGGTAAAGACAATAAGGGGGCATTAGTTAGCTTCTCTTTGATTAGCTGAAACGTCTTCTCTTGTTCTTCTCCCCATCTAAATCTGACGTTCTTCTTGATCACTTCGGTAAGTAGTGCGGCTATGCTACTAAAGTCCTTCACAAACCGCAGGTAAAAACTAGCAAGTCCATGAAAACTACGAACATTGCCTACATTTGTGGGACTCGGCCACTCTTGGATTGTACGTATCTTCTCTTCATCAACCTGTATACCTTGTGCACTAACAACAAATCCCAGAAATACAAGCTTATTGGTGCAAAAAGTACACTTTTCAGGTACTAACTTTTCTTTCCTAAACACATCTAAAACTGATTTCAAATGTACGACATGATCATCCAAGTTTTTACTATAAATGAGTATATCATCAAAATAGACAACAACAAAGCTGCCTATAAATGCTCACAAAACATGATTCATAAGTCTCATAAAAGTACTTGGTGCATTAGTCAACCAAAAAGGCATAACTAACCATTCATACAAACCATATTTTGTTTTAAAGATAGTTTTCTATTCATCACCTTCTTTTATTCTAATCTGATGATAACCACTTTTTAAATCAATTTTAGAGAACACACAAGAACTATGCAACTCATCTAACATGTCATCTAAGCGAGGAATAGGATGATGATACTTTACCGTTATGTTGTTGATGGCTCGCAATCAATGCACATTCTCCATGTCCCATCCTTCTTAGGTACAAGTAAAACTGGAACGGCGCACGGACTCATGCTCTCCCTCACGTACCCCTTCTCTAACAATTCACTTATCTGCTGTTGAAGCTCCTTTATCTCCTCGGGATTGCTCCTATAGGCTGGTTTGTTTGGAATTGTCGCACCGGGAACAAAATTAATTTGATGTTCAATCTCTCGAATTGGTTGTAATCCATGTGATGTTTTCTTGGAAAAAACATCCTCAAATTCCTGCAAAAGAGAAACAACAGAACTGGGCAAAATAGGGTCAAGTTCGTTAGTGTTTAAAAATGCCTCTTTGTACAAAAGTACAATCATTGGCTGATTTGAAAATATTGCTCGCTTAATCTCACTCACTTTTGCATCGAAATTCTTTTGTTTTCTCTTTGATTTTCTCTCAATGGCTGAATTTTGATTTTCTTTTTCTCTCTCATTTTGCTCGGCCATTCTCTGATTTTCACTCGTTTTCTTTTACTCACTCTCTTTCTTTTGATCACTCTTTTTTTTTTTTTATCACTCTCTTTTTGCAACCTCACTTGATCTTCATAAATCTGTTTCGGTGTCATCGGTACAAGAGTGATGGGTTTTTGGTTGAGCACGAACGAGTATTTGTTGGTGAAGCCATCATGCTTAACTCTCCGATCGAATTACCATGGTTGACCTAATAGCAAATGTTCAGGTTGCATCGGAACTACATCACACAAAACTCATATTTTCCGATGCGGAATGAAACCAAAACCTACTTATTCACCTTTACCTCGCCACTATCATTCAGCCATTGCAACTTGTACGGCCTACGATATTTCAGTGTGGGCAGTCCTAATTTCTTCACCAAGGTTGTGCTTGCCACATTAGTACAACTTCCTCCATCAACAATCATACTACGTATCTTGTTTTTGACATAGCACCTAGTATGAAAGATATTCTCCCGTTGCACTTCTTCAATTTCTTTTCCTTGCAAACTTAGAAGTCTTCTTGACACCAATAATTCACCTTGAACTGTATATTCTTCTTCATCCACGTCCTCCAATGGTGGCATAGAGTCGGTATCGGACTCGTCATCGGTTTCGATCTCTCAATTACCCCTTATCACCATGACTCTTTTGTTCGGGCATTAACTTACTATGTGACCCCTGCCTTGAGTGCCATGATTGGTTGTCTCTTGTTTTGGCTCGAATTTAGGTTTTGCAGCTAGTTTCTCCTCTTTCTTCACATGACTCAGTTTCCATGGGAAAAAACCCGAATTATGAGATGCACGTGTATCGCCTCTCCTCTTGAGTTGTTGCTCCACCTTGATGGCCATGTGCACCATATCCTCTAATTCCACATAATGCTGCATCTCCACCCTATCATGAATTTTTTGATTCAAGCTATTCAAGAACCTAGCCATAGTAGCCTCTCGGTCTTCTTCGATATTAGTCCGGGTCATAGCAATCTCTATCTCTTGATGATAATCCTCCACACTCTGGTTACCTTGTCGGACGTTTGCAATTTATTGTACAACTCCCGGTGGTAATGGCTGGGCACAAACTGCTTCCTCATCACTATTTTCATCTCTTCCTACATCTCTACCGGTCGTTCCCTATTTCGTCGCCTTTTCAACACTAACTGATCCCACCACACACTAGCATAGTCAGAAAATTCAAGGCAGCAAGTTTTATCTTCTTTATCTCAAAGTAGTTGTGGTAATCGAACACTAACTCCACATTTTTCTCCCACTCAAGATAAGCCTCGGGGTCGTTTCTTCCTTGAAACGCTGAAATTTTCATCTTAATACTACCCAAGTTGTTATCTTCCCGATTCCTATCTCCTCTAAACTGCCCTCCATATCTCCTATTACCAACAACTGAGCCCCGATTTTCTTCTTCATCAAAACCAGCCTCATAATATTCTCCATTTTTATCTCTCACTCTCCGATGTTGAACTCTTTCCCTCCTATGCATATTATGAGTATTTTGTGGCTGCTCCAAATGTGTATTCTCCACCTGATCAATCCACTCATGTACCTGCTCCAATTCTAACCTCATCACATACCTCATCTCACTCATCATGGCCTCCATGAGCAACTTTGGGTCAGCCATCCTTGTAGTACCTTCGGTGTTGTTCTTTTCACTGTTGTGAGACATGATTGCTGCAAATCAAAATTAGAAAATAAAAAAAATGGAAAAGACCTCACACACTCCCTCACGTGTTTTCACTCAGTATAATCGGGTTTTACTCTCGAATATGCTTACTACTCTTGGCTTTTTCCACTCGATAATTCTCTTTCAGTTATTTTGAAACTATTCGAACAATATTCAGAATTCCAGCAATAATTCACCAAGAACTCACCAAGAGAATTCATGTTCAAAAAGTAAGAAAATAAGAGATATGGATGATTAGATTTTCAAAGCACAATTCAAAAAAATTTCCACGGAAATTTTTTTTTGGTCTTTGGGGTGAGGTGATTTTCGGGCTTATTGGAAACAAACAAAAAAGAATCTTTTTACTCTTTTTTTTTCAGATTTTTTTCTGGATCCTTTTTTTTTTCAGATTTTTTTTCAAATTTTTTTTTCTGGATCCTTTTTTTTGTTTTTTTTTCGGATTTTTTTTGGACCCTTTTTTTTTTTCAGATTCTTTCTCTTGTTAATAACAGAACAAGATTTTGAATGGGGTAAAAGAAAGAAATTCGGCTAAATAAGAAAAGAAAATTAAATTTAAATGGGATAAGCAAAGCTGAGACGAGAAATCTTTTGTTCTAATACCAAATGATGCGAACCCCGTCAAGAATAATGAGACCCGTAGAATAAAAGAAAAATCCAAGAACGTACTCAATCAGGTTTGGTTGGGAGACCTCGACCCGTTACTTCAACAAAAACAAGAACCTCGGTAAAATTGACCTCAACCCATTATTTAATGTGAAGAAAGAATCTTGGTATAAGGAAGACGCCACAAACGGTAGCAGAAAGTCGTTTGATAAGTCGATGATGAACGCCACGGAAGAATTCCGATAAGTTCGAATAGTCCTTCAAAGAACCGAAGAGAATAAACTCACAAATTATTTGTAAACTGTATTCCTTCTATTCCATTAGACGCCTATTTATTGGCTAAAAAAATACAAGGAAAGTTCCTACAAGGAAAGTTTAAGAAATAGAAATAAAATAAAAGGAAACAATCAGCCCCTTAATTTGGCTGATCAATACAAGGAAAGTTATTGAAATAAAACAAAAGGAAACAATCAGTTTTGACCGGATTCTTCTAGTAGTTGAATCATATTGATGCATCTTTGTTGAACACGTGAACCATTTTCAATGGACCTCCACAAATTTACTTGAGCCCAAACCTCTTGAAGCAGCCCATTAAGTGCATCTTTGAATTTCTTTTCTCGTGCTCTTGTAACCGGCCCAGTTGGAACTTGAACTGGTTCTTTTGTAGTCATGCCATTATTTGCATCATGTTGGATCCACCAAAGTGGACCATATACAAATTGATTCTGAATCTGCACTAAGCGTAATCCCAAGAAAGTTGATGCAATTATTGGGATTTCAGCACATTGTCTCACACCGATGAACACTACAATATTCAGTTTCAACGCCAATGACAGCTGTCCTCTCGGCAAGATTAGACTCCGATGCCAGATCGGAGATATGAAAGCAAAGGTCACGTGTTATGTCATCGATGCAGACACGCCATATAATATCCTATTAGGACGACTATAGATCCACGCCTACATGATAGTCCCGTCAACTCTCCACCAATGCATAGAATATTTCAATGAGTATGGAGAAGTCCGAACTCTGATTGTGGATAAACATCCTTTTAAAGGATTGGAAAATTATTTTACTGATGCCATACTATACAAGGCTGCCCTTGAGATCCCCAAAGGGTATGAAGAACTCTGTGATAGCGGTAATGAAGAAGATACTGAGTGCGAGTTTTTAGAAAAAGACGGTGGGGATTATGAAATAAATCCCAATATAGATATCAATAAAGTTAATGAAACCAATGATGTTAGTGACGAAGACGAATGGGTTATTAATGAAAATATAAAGTTGGTTTATGAGCCTGCTATTGCTACTGATTCAAAACCCTCTGGCACTACCACAGAGGCAGATGGCTTGTTCGAACTTGAGGTTTTGGCAGCATATCATATGCTAATCAGATCATCCCTCCTCTTATGGTCCAAAATAATTAGTGACCAAAATAATGTCTTTGAATTACCCTCTCGACAAACAAATCAGAAGCCTAATGTGTTTGGCAAAGTGATGACGCCACCTACTCAAAAACAAAGTAGTGAGAGTGTTGAGCAAACATCTCCTCAATTCCACCATTATGAACAAAAATCTCAACAAATGATGAAAATGACTTGTTATAACTTAGCCCAGAAGCCAGGATTGAATTTTGAAAAGGGACGATGAAATCTCTTACCCTCCTTTAGGTCGAAGGGTAGAAGCCCCGACTACTATCGTAAGACTCGAAGAGGGTTGGGATATGTATCCACACGTTCTATATCACCAAACAAACTCGAAGGGACGACTCCGATCCACAGTGAGGATAGCCTACTTGACCAAAATTTTGATCAGAATACCGGAGCTCTATTCCAGTCTTTAGCAGCAAATATGGTTTCAGTTACACCCGAAAGTGATGAAGAACTAATTGGTATTCAAGAGGAGTCCTGGGTTAAACATATGGATACTCTCTAGGATGTCCGTTTTGAACAATGTGACCCGCTCACAGAAGATAAAGTAACACAAGTTAATATGGGGACTGAGGAGGATCTAAAACTCATTTTTATAAGCGAAGCACTAACTCCCGTAGAAAAAGAAGAGCTCATAGCTCCTATTAGGGAATACATAGACGTGTTCGCATGGAATTATGAAGATATGCTCGGGCTAGATCCCCAGGTGACTATGCATCGCTTGAATTTCAAAGAAGATGCCAAGCCGGTCAAACAACAGCAAAGGCGCTTCCGACCGAAATTAATGGAAGCCATAGAAGCAGAAGTTAATAAGTTTATAACTTCGGGATTTGTTAGAGATGAACAACATCCTGATTGGGTGGTGAATATAGTTCCAGTTTCCAAAAAGAACAGCTAGATTCGAATATGCATTGGTTTTCCGAGATTTAAATGTCGCGTGTCCCAAAGATGAGTTCTCTTTGCTGGTCACTAATATGATGATCGAAAATACATGTGGCTATGAGAGGATGTCCTTTGTGGATGGCTTCTTTGGCTATAACCAGATTAAGATGCACCAAGACGATGAGAAGCACACGGCTTTTATAATACCACTGGGAGTATACTATTATACAGTAATGCCCTTCGGACTTAAAAATGCTGGAGCTACTTATTAGCGTGCAATGAGTGCCATATTTAAAGAACACCTGCGCAAAACTATAGAGTGTTACGTGGATGATCTGATCGTCAAAAGCAAGAATAAAGAAGATTATCTTCAGGACTTGAGAACGGTCTTCAATCTCATGCGAAGACATCACCTAAAGATGAACTCTGCCAAATCATTTTTGGGGGTATCTAGTGGTAAGTTCCTTGGATTCGTAGTTACCTCAAAAGGGATTTTCCTTGATCCCGACAAAGTGAAAGCGATCAAAGAAATGCCGCCACTCCAAAATCTCAAGGAACTAAGGGGGTTACAAGGTAAATTGGCCAACATCCGTCGCTTCATCTCTAACTTATCAGAGCGATGTCAGCCGTTTTCTAGGCTTATAAAGAAGGGGGTTTTCTTCATATGGGACGAGTCATGCTAGCAAGCATTTGCTGACCTCAAAGAGTATCTTACAAAACCTCCTGTTCTCATGGCCCCCGTACTGGGAAGACCATTTCTCGTATATATGAGGGCTATGGATCACGCATTAGGTGCGTTGCTCACTCAACATAATGAACACGGTCATAAACACGCTCTTTATTACTTGAGCCAGACAATGATAATGGCAGAACATAAGTATATCCCAATTAAAAAGGAATGTTTAGCCCTAGTGTTCACTATTTAGAAGATGCATCACTACCTCTCCTGGCAGACAATCCACATCATATTCCGAGTTAACCCACTAAAGATGCTGATGACAAAACTAGAATCCTTAAACGGAAGATTATCAAAATAAGCATTGTTACTATCCCCATACGATATCCACTTCGTATCTCTAAAAGCCATGAAAGAACAGGTGATCGCTAACTTCCTCGTAGAGCATCCGGTATCGAAAAGCTTTGGATTATTGGAGAATATTCCAGACTATTCAGCAGAATCAACGTCGTTCAACCATAGTAGCTGTTCTTTGACGAAACCGCAAGGTCTGCCGCGAGAGTGGGGGTGGTACTTATATCACCACACAAACATATAATTTTCAATAGTTATTCGCTCACAGAGCCATGTACAAAAAACTTGGCAGAATACAATGCGCTCATCATTGGCCTAAAAATGGCCTTGCAGTTGGGGATGAACTATTTAGAGGCATATGGAGACTCTAAACTCGTCGTTAATCAAATAATGGGCAAGTATGAAGTCAGGCATGAAGCCCTCTTCCTCTACCATCAGCTGGCCATTGAGTTGGCAGATCACTTCGAGTAGTTCTACATCGACCATATATTTCGACACGAGAATGTATTTGCAGATGCTCTTGTAGTTTTAGCTGCGACATTGGCGCTTCCAGCAGGTTCCACTAAGAGTGTCACTATCAAAAGTAAAGAACTTCTCCATCCTGATATGGTTCTACAAGTTAAGGAAGTATGTCGAGTAGGCATAACGTTCGAACCACGAGACTGGCGATTTCCACTCGTGGATTACGCCTTGCATGGAATACTTCTAGAAGACCCTAAAGGAGCCGTTTTGATCAAGAAGAAGGCTTGAAAGTTCTATTATGATGCTGCACTTCAAACTTTGTACAGAAAATCATGCGACGGTCTCTTACTCCGATGCATTTTAAAAGAGAAGGCCAGTGAGGTGCTTAAAGAAACGCACAATGCGGCATGCAGAGCTTACCAACTTGGTCCGAAACTTAGAGATCGCATAAGAAGGCTGGGATATTATTGGCCCAAAATGATTACCATTGCAATGATATATGCAAGGCATTGCCATGCATGCCAAGTGCATGCTAACTTTATACATCAACCTCCTGAATACTTGCACACTACTGTTGCCAGCTAGCCATTCGAAGCATGGGGAATGGACATAGTGGTGCCAATTACTCTACCATCATGCAGAGGACATCGGTTTATACTTGTAATAATCGATTATTTTTCAAAATGGGCTGAAACTGTACCCATGAGGGAGGTAAAAACGGGCCATAGTTTATCAGCCAGGGATTTTCACTATTCTGTGATAAATTCAGAATCAAAGACATTGCGTCAACACCATACAACCCAACAGCTAATGACCTAGCTGAAGCTTTCAACAAAATGATTATTAAGCTTCTTCGAAAATTCATCTCTTCCAATCGGCGAGACTGGGATGAGAAGTTAGGAGAGTGTTTGTGGGTCTACCGCACCGCAATCCATACTCCTACTAAAACTATGCCTTTCTCCCTAGTGTACGAAAGTAAGGCCGTTTTGCCCTTAGAAATCCAGATACCCTAGTTGAGAAGAGCTTTAGCTACAAGAATGACGATAGAGGAAAAGCATCACAAAGACTTCAAGAACTTGAGGTGTTGGATGAGAAGTGTCTCCAAGCTCAATAACAAATTAAGCTGTATCAAGTACAAGTCTCACGGACGTTCAACAAGAAGGTCAAGCAAAGAACCTTCAAACAAGGGGATTTGGTTCTGCCGTCAAGAGGCCAATGATCATGATGCATAAAACCAAGGACAAGTTCGAACCTAATTAGGAAGGACCATTTGTGGTGGAGACGGTATATTCAAGTGGAGCCTACAACCTAATGAATCAAGATGGAGATATGATGATGATGCCTATTAATGCCAAATTTCTAAAGAAATACTATATGTAAAAAAAACTCTGTCATGTTAAACTCTTATCTCTGACAGTAAGTTTTGGATTATTACCGTTTATGTTATTTCAATATAATAAACTATGTCATGTTAAGCTCTTAGCTCTGACAATAAGTTCAAGATACTCGAGAGAGCACTTGAACTGTCTCCACCAAAATTACAGGCATGTGCAATTAGATGTCTCTGCCGAAACTGATGATCCTGACCCTATCATCTTGGGTGTGTGAAATTAAACGCCTTCGCCAAACTACAGGCATGTGCAATTAGGCGCCTCTGCCAAAACCAATGATCCTGACCCAATCATCTTGGTGTGAGCAGTTTAAGTTATGTGATAGAGTACTTGAACTGCCTTCGTCGAAATTCCAGACCGAGCGCATTATTGCTTGTTGCTTGAGATAATATTGGAATTAAATGATAGAAGAATCAAAGAATTTTTTTATTCATAATTGTGAGAATGAAGACAAAGCATCAAAGAGCTAAAGAATGCAAACAAACTTGAATTTCTTCGTTTATTACAATAAAAAGCAAAAATAAAGAAAGAAATATAAAGAGGTCAAAATTCTTCCAAGAGTTTCAGCTTATTCTCTATCTGGTTAATAACTTGATGTCGGGTCATTTCCACAAAGTGTAGAGCCCGGCAGCGCAAATTGTCGTCATTTATAACAAGCTGCTGGGTAAGCTGTAAACGGGCTCCTTCAATTGCCCGACTTCTCACTATGCCTTCTTGTTTGAGTTGTCCTTGTTGTAGGATCAACTCCTCCCTTCTCTTTAACGACTCCTCTAGTTTGGATTGGTTGGCCTCTAAGATGGCCTGAGCCTTGATAATAGTCTTTCGAGCTCTGAGGATGGCTGTCTGGCTCCTTTCAATCTCGAAATTGGCCTTCTCCAACCCCCTTAGAGCTGTCTCTTGATTGGCTCGAAGTTCGGCTAACTCTCGAGACCAGTTCTCCTCTAGGTGCCTCAATTCTTCCTGGCGAGCCATTAAGTCCACTCGAAGCCGCGCCACCTTGATTTCAGTAATCGCTTCCACATCCGCTTGGCGAAGAGTGTCTAGCGTCTGTATTTGTTCTTCCAAGGCCCCTAGGCGGACTCGATAAGGGGCTGCTCGTTCGCGACCTCCAATTCTCTCGATGTTGTCCAGATAGCTGATCAACATCGGGCGTCCGAGTTCGAGTAAGTCTCTCCCATCCAAGATCAAGCCAATGCATCTCCTCAGCAACCGTATGAAATCGTTGACACTGTGATTGAAAAATTCTTCGAGTGGATCGCCAGTATCTAAGTTGAGTGCTGGCAGTACTAAATGAGAAGTCGTTGGTGTGGGTGTAGCTTCCACAGAAGTCGATGATGAAGGAGCTTGTCCTTGCACTAAGCTCATTATGTGTGGGACCAGTAGCGCCAACAATGAACCGGCTAAACTTGGAATCCAGGAAGAGGTCTGCCAATACTGGTCATTTGAGCAATAGGACCGACTAGAGAAGATTATGAAGGAGCAACACCACCTGAAACTTTCCCAACTATGGAGGTGGCCTCGAATGAAAACTTCAAAGAATCTTCAACTGGTAAACTGGCCGGTACAGGTGGAGCAGCAGTCGAAGCGATATTGGCCACGATCACTGAAGGCGTTGCTATAGTATGCTGAGAGGTTGATGGCACGCCAACGATGACCGAAAAACTATCTTCGGAGTAAACGGCCGGTGTAGGAGACGGCAAGTTAGGCTCCAGAGGAATCGGCGCCTCCTGTAACTCGGTCACCGGGAGCTGTATCCTATTGTCACTACCCAGTTCGTCGGTTGGAGAAGTTGAAGCTTTGGCAGAATCAGGGTTAGGTGTGCAGTAGTCCGCATCAAACTCCTCTGCAAAGCTTCCCAATCAACCCACTGCCCAGTGGTACCAGAATATTCTACTTGCTCCTCCGATTCTACTCTAGTAGTTGAGTGCATCAGTGAATGAAGATGACTACCTGGATCTTAAAAGCAAACAAGGATGTCAAATATACAAGAAAAATATGACATAAAATGACCAAAATCAGACCAGTAGAAACAAGCCCTGTAGTTGGACTGGATGGAGAAGTAGTGGAAGTCTCCAAAAGCGCATCCGTCTCGCTACTTAGAGGTTGTATTGTAGCACGCACTGGAGACCCGGGAATGGGTAGATCCTCTGGAGCGCCAGCAGCAATCGGGGGTTCAGCTAGAACATCTTCTTCAGCTAGTGCTGTGGATAGAGTTGAAGCTAGAAGTTCAGATGCGAACTGGACTAGAAGTTCAGATGCGAACTGGACCGCCGTTTCCTCAGGAATTACCATCGTCGGTAGAGTCCATTCGGCTGACTTCTACCTCTTTTGAGTTGGCTCAACTCTAGATATTCGGCAACGTTTTGGAGATGGACTTCAGACGGGAACATCATCACCTTTGGTGACCAGCGGAGCGTCTCCATCACAAGTGTTATCATCGCCGCCGACGTCATCATCATCTGAATCGCCTTCATCGGACGGCTCCGCTTCCACATCTAAAAATTCATCTATCCTCTTCACCCTAACTTGCTTGGCTCCTTTCCATCGAGAGTAGAACGCCTCTATTTCCTTACAACAACTATGCATGATGGAGAAGATGGGAACAACGGTTGGCAATACTGTACCATGTATAGAAGCTAAGAGCCATGCTGAGGACCAGAGATTTCTGTGGCAAGGTGAATTCATCCCCAATTCCCCTAGCAACAAAATAGAGCCAGCCCCGAGCTCCTTCATAAAGATTCCCTTCATAAGCCAGCTTCTTATTCGGGTTTCCCACATAGACTTGCGCATATCCAAATTGGCGAGCAAAGTGGCTTGGGGTGTACGGCTCAATATAACACATGGTGCCTTACTGATACACCAGATGCCCAAGACGAATACTCAGCAGCCACCAAAATGCTCCTGAATACAGAGTGGAATAATTGTCCGGGCCTAGAGCGTTCTTGAATCTTGACCCGTACTCTCCGCTTGGGAAGTCGGCGAAGCAACGGTTGATCTCGTAGTTCTGATGATGTTGGAGCATCTTACGGATCACCGACATGTAATGGCTCTTCCATGTGGAGTGCTCATACATTTTCACAAAGAATGGCTTGTCTATTGGACAGTAGTCTGTGACACTCATTAATGATGGGCAGTGCATGACAAGCAAGCCATCAAATACGTATAGGGCATCTCCACTCTAGGATTCGGTGTCTTCACCGTAGCAGATTCTTTTACTACTTTTCCTTTAGCAGCCTTCTCCTTTGCGGCCTTGCCCTTGTCTTTGGGAATAAAGCCGTTTCATAGTGCCTGGAGCCCACTCTGAAGGTTTCTCACCATAGCAGGGAGGAGTCCAAATGGTCATCCGTACGCCAATAACACTGCTGGATAAACTACGTTTATCGCGATGGCATCTTTTGGGAGTGACAGAACGATGCATCTCTTCAATCACAATATTAGAAACCCAGTGACTAGACTCCTATCAGACACTAGGAATTGAACTTGGTAATGGAAGGTCATGAAGACGGTGCTAGGGTTGAATCCTCTCTCATTCGATTTGGTCATATAAAATACTTCCCCTGTCTTTGCAACACGTCGTTCAATTTCCTCTATGTCAATAGGCTTATGTCCGTAGACACACGACAGACTCTCCTTCAAATTGAGGAAAGGATAATCGACCCATTTCTTGTGACCAATCCCTTGGTTTCTAACTCTGGCTAAGTCAGCACAAATACGATAGTGACACATTATCTCCCAGTATGTCTTGTAGATGTGCTCATCCCTTGCCTTTAACATATTCAACTCCATAGCAGTAGGGATGTACTCTTCATAGAAAATTTTGCCCATTGATAAACCTGATACTTCATGCATCTCGTGAAGAGCAAGTCCAAGCTCCCCCACCGGAGTGAAGAAAGTGCCAGTTTTAGCTTTATATATCTCCAAAAGGCTGAATAGATGGTAAGATTTCTAGGGTAGGCCATATTGGACATTCCAGATGGGTTTATACAAGTCAATCTTCTTCAGAATTTGTTCATGAGAATCCAGCATGTACTTGACAAGGCAGGCTCACCACATATTGCCTGAGGAGTGAACCCAGCCAGGCATCCTGAAATCATGGGTTGCGTATTGTCCACCCTTCACCATGAACTTGCCAAGGAAAGTCTTTACGCGAGTCAGGATCTCCCCCATTGGATGCTCCTTGGTGATTCTGTCCGGAAGGAGTCCAGTGACACACCAGGTAGCCATCTTGATAAGCTCCAAGTGCGCCAAAGTTCCTTGTTGCGGCTCCGCCATGCTCTTGAGTGAGGTCCCACTCCAACTCACGATGAATTGATAACCTCCGTAGGCATACTAAAGGATAGCTTCGTTCCATGTCTAGCAAAAATATTAACAAGTCACCAGTCTAGTAGAACCACTTGTTTTTTTCTTCGAACAAAATCTCGTCTGAGTTCTTCACTGCAAAGCCGAAGAGGAAGGCTGGCTTCTCCAGGGCTTCCCGATTCATGGCTTCAAATGGGGCATTAGTGATTATCTCCCTTGCGGTGGTAGGGCTGTACCTTAGTAATTTTTTTCAGCGGTCCCGGAGACCTAGTTTGTGTGTGGGGATTTTGATAGGGAATTGGGTGGCTCAGTCTGCGTCTCCAGTGAATCCAAAGTGATGCCTACGTGATAGAGGATCCACTGAATAACTCACTGCAAAAAAAAGAAGTATAGTTAGAAAATATTTTGAAGTAGTGAGAAAATACTAGGTACTGAAACACAGAGTTAATGGTAAACTCATGTGAAGTTAATCAATAAATTTGAGTGGAATCAAACACGAAACTAAAGAATAACTCCACGTCTGAAGAAAATATGTGAAACTAATAATATCTTCGTATCAGAACTAAAATGCGAAGCTAAAACCATAACTTCGTGTAAGAAGCACAACAGTAAGAGATAACCTTGCGTAATAATCATTTTACGCCAAGCTAACGAAGTAGTTTCGCACAGAAAAAGACCAGAGGTCTCTTCTTCTCCAAGTTATCACTGATTGGAGTACAACGATGATTTCATCGATGAAGAAGGCGATTGGCCAGTTAAAATCGAGCCAAATCACCATCAAAGCATCATTTTAAATTCAAAGAGTGAAAATCTTACCCACAATCAGTGCGGCATAGGCAGGGCCGCACTGCGGCCATTGCCACTACTGCTCATGCTGGTCGGCTAGGAAGACTGGCCTCGTGAGGTGGTGATTTTCTTGGGTGCCATTGATCCAGAAATCAAGAAATAGATGAAGGAATCACAAGAGAATTCGGGTGCAAAGCTTTGGAGTTCTTGAAAATTCAAAAATTTCTTGAAAGAGTGAAGAAGAGGAAGAAGAAGACTCTATTAAATGAGAAAACCCGCCCCTTGGTATTCGGTGCGGAGTTCAGAGCATTTAAGGCAGTTACACGAAGTTAATAGCTTCGCGTGTTGCAGTGAAAATGCTAAGATAAAGGCTGGTCTAACTTCGCATCAATCATCAAATCATTAAACTGGAGATCCAAAGTATTTCAAAATTTGCCAAGTCATAGCCATTTTGAAAAGTTTGGAGGGGGTTCTGTGGAGGTAAAAATTTCTAAATAAAGAAAAGATGACAAATAACTCGCAGAACGCAAAGCTATTAATTAGCTTCACGCGACAAAAGCTTAACTTTGCGTTGGCCAGCGCTTAGCTCCATGTCAGCGTAAAACGCGAAGCTAAATCCATAACTCCATGTCTAGAGCCTTTAACCTTGCGTGGGTAGATTTTCAAAATCCTAAATTGATTGTGATTGAGGTTTGTGATTATCTAATACCCAAATTAAGTCCAATCAAAATCTAAACTCAAGAGATTTAAATCAAAATCAAATATTTGATTAGAATTTTTAATGAATACAAAAAGTTTCTATTCCTATTCCTAAGAAAACTCTCATAATCAACTAAAATCTATAAATAGCCTCTTTGAGGAGACTTTATGGGTCTTTGATAATTCAAGTTACACGCGAGAGTTTTGAATTCATTAAGATCAGAAGAAAGAGAGGTAGGGCTGGTCATCATCATCTTCATCAAGTAGAAGATCTTCACATCGGATTGTCAACATATTCTACTAGTTAGATCCCATTGTCACATTAGAGTCTATTTTTATTGTAAAATAGAGCGATAAAATATAAATCCTCTTGTTTATTTTTCTATTGTTCCTCTTTCATTGTAATCATTGTAATCAATAGAAGAAAGCAAGATTTCTATGGAGAACAACACGGTCACACAAGTTACATGAACTGCAATTCATTTCCATTATCTCTAATAGTTATTTATGACAATTTTTTAAAAATTTTCCTTTGGATTATGATTTTGGCCTCCTATAGGATTTACTCATATCTAATTTCTTGTATTTTTGTTTTGATTTAGTCTTCTATAAATGGGCATAAAGTTAATAGTTTTTTTGTGAATATAACACTTTATATTCACTTGATGAAAAGGCAAATAAACTTCAAAACCCATGAAGTTTGATCAAGAAGTTGAGGTAAAGATTATTATTCTAAAAAAATTGAAAAAAATAATGAAATCATTACATTTTTGCCGTTGACTCACGCAACTTATCTGAGTTGGCGGTTTATATACTGTTATCCCTATGTACACACACACACACATCTATATGAGAAAAATAAAAATGAGTCACCGAATCACGTAAGTTACTGGATTTGCATTCTATTTCTACTATTTGTAATAATTTTTTTTAAAAGTTTTCTTTTGAATTTTGATTTTGATGCATACAATTACTCATACCCAATTTATTGGGTTTTAGTTTTGATTTGGTCTACAATTAAATAAACACAAAAAATAATGATTTTCGGTGAGAACAACATTTTGTATCCACTTGTAAGGGCAAATAAACTTTAAAATCGAGAAGCTAAAATGGTAGAGATCATGATCCTAAAATAATTTTAAAAAAATAATGGGACTATTACTATTTTGTCTTGACTCATGTAACTTAGTTCAACTAGCGGCTCATATATAATAATCCAATACATACATACATATATAATGGAAATGAGTTGATAACACATGTAAGTTACCTAAGCTACAGTTATATTCTACTATCTCTGATAAAGTTTTTTCAAAATAATTTTTTTACATTATTAGCTCAACTTTGTAGGGTTCACTCATTTACAATTTCTTGAGTTTTAGTTTAGATTTGTCCTTTAATCAAATATATACAAAATTAACGGTTTTCATTGAATTTGTATCCACTTAATAGGGTAGCAAATAAACTCCAAAATCTATGAAAATTTGATTTTTTTAATGTAGGTATAAAGGTGAAAATCATGATTCCAAAGATATTTTGATAAAAGATAATGAGACCATTAGTTTTTTTGTCACTGAATAATGTTAGTTAACTGTGTTGGCAGCTCATTTAAATGCAAAATTGTGACCTCTACCTATATCGGATAGAACATGAATTCGTTTAAATAGAAAGTTGGGGTATCGATCTATTAGCTTAATCTTTTTGGCAGATTGACGCTTGATTTTTTTGTTTGAAGCCCATCAAGCTCTGAGGCTGATGTTTCTCCCGTACAAGGGTCACTACCATGATGATTACGATAAGGATAAATTTTAATAAAGACTTCATAAGTCATATCATAGAATGATTTTGTGTCCCTTCTACACTAGACATTATGCTGGGCAAAGGACTCTTCCGATGTGCAAACGGAGACTTGATGCAATATTTGGATTTCAACAATCACCAAGCAAACACTATTAAAATCGATATCACAATCATATAATTGATCTATCTACATTGAAGAATCTTCCCTCGTTAAAATTTTGTGTTTGGTGCATCTTTTCTGGATTTGAATAGATAAGCTTAAAGTGTTGGATATTAATAGATCTCTCTTAATAATTTCAATATCTGTTCTAATTTAAGTATGTGGGTCTTTTACAAGTATATATGCATGTACATACACATATATGTACATATACATGTAGATATATATATGTACGTGTGTGTGCGTGTATATATATATATATATATATATATATATATATATATATATATATATATATATATATATATATATATATAGACACACAAACATATTAAGTTACATGAGTTGCAGTCATTTTATACTATATATGATAATTTTTTCTAGAATAATTTTTTTACATTATTATCTCAACTTTGTAGGGTTCACTCTTCCCTAATTCTTGAGTTTTGGTTTTGACTTGGCCTTTAATCAAATATATACAAAATTAATGATTTTCGTTGAATTTATATCCACTTGATATAGTAGCAAATGAACTCCAAAATCTATGAAATTTGATTTTTATAGAGGGATTAAGGTGGAAATCATGATTCAAAAATATTTTTATAAAAGATAATAAATTCATTAATTTGCCACTGACTGATGTAACTTAACAATATTGGAGGCTTATTTATAGTAATCTCATATATACATATACATACATACATATACATACATACATACATACATACATACATACATATATGTATGTATGTATATGTCAACGAAATAATTTTATCTATGGACAACGTCATTGTGGTAAAGATCGTAATGCCAGAGAAATCATTACCATATGACATATATATGTATATATATATATATATATATATATATATATATATATATATATATATATATATATATATATATATATATATATATATATATATATATATATATATATAGTGATTATTATATGTGAGCCGTTAGCTTAGCAAAAGTTATAAGAGCTAGCGGCAAAAATATTATAATCCAATAATGTTTTTACAAATTTTTTCTAGAATTAGGATCTCTATCATCTTAGCTTTCATAATATCAAATTTCATGAATTTTTGAGTTCATTTACACTTTTATCAAGTAGATACAAAATATTTATTCATTAGAAACCATTTGGATTTGTATCAATTTGATGGAGGACCAAATCAAAATTAAAACCTTAGAAAATGGGTTTGAGTGAGCCCTAAGGGGTCGAGATCATAATCCAAATGAAATTTCTTAAAATTTTTTATTGGAGATAGTGGAAATGAATTGCAGGTCAAGTAACTTCCATGAGGTATCAACTCATTTCCATTTTTTCTCGTATATATACATATATGGGGAAATGAGCCGCTGCCTCACGTAACTTGAGTTGCGTTTTATTTTCCCTATCTATAATAATTTTCTTAAAAAAATTTCTTTTATATTTTGATCTTGACACCCTTGGGTTTACTCATATCCAATTTTTTGGGGTTTTAGTTTTGATTTAGTCTTCCATCAAACATACATAAAATTAATGAATTTCGGTGAATATAACATTTTGTATTTCACTTAATGAAAGAATAAATGATGTTCAAAACCCATGAATTTGACTTAAAGTATCTAAGGAGGTAGAAATTATAATCTTAAGAAAAATTTAAAAAAATGTTGGGACTGTTACTTTTTGATTGCTGACTCATGTAACTTTCTTGAGCTACCGACTCATATGTATTATGTGTATACATGAATTACTGTACATAAGTCAGCAGCTCAAGTAAGTTACATGTCAGCAACAAAAAAGTAGTTTCCATTATTTTTTAAATTTTTTGGAAATCATGATCTCTACCTTCTTAGCTACTTTAAGATCAAACTTCATGAGTTTTGAAGTTATTTGTTCTCTCATTAAGTGGATGCAAAATATTGTATTCACCGAAAAATCTTAATTTTTAATATACTTGATGGAATATCAAATCAAAGCTAACAAGAAATTTGGGTTTAGATGAACCTTAGGGAGTCGAGATCATAACCCAAATAATTTGTAAATTTTTTTATTATAGATAGTGGAAATGGTCCACAACTCAAGTAAGTTACGTGAGTCGGCGGCTTATTTCCATTATCCTCACACACTCTGTGTGTGTGTGTGTGTGTGTATATATATATATATATATATATATATAGTGGCTATTGTTTATATTTAACATTTCTTTTCATCCCAACTTCTTCTTACCGTTTCTTCGTTTTTTTTTTCTAGAATATGAAACTATGTGATCATATTCCATTTGTGTACTTTTTTCCTCTTTGGAATTATGGTCTTGGACAGTGAAATTTGATTTTAATTTAGATACATATATTTTTTTATTAGGGTTTGGGGTTGTTGATCTTCATCTTTTTCATAGTATTATCTAATGATTTAGTTTGTTTTTATGCAAAGTAGTATTTTTGATGAGTTATGCTTACACACCACTTGATAGCTCATGCTTATAATACTTTAATTAAAAGATTAAAACTAAAAGATCATTTTTTATGATAGGAAGAAGATAATAGAAGTAATACATTGTTGAAAACTAATGGATTCTATTATTTAGGCTAATAAAAATTATTGGAATTCAACTTAGAATTCTTAAGCATGAATTATCAAGTGGTGTGCAAGCACTTGATACTTGATTGCTTGACTGCAATCAAGTATACATATCAATTGGAATACTTTAAGGTTTGGAGGCATTTTGCCTTAATCATGATAACTCTGAGCCGAGAAAAGAATTCGTGTTTGAATGATCAAATAATCATCAATTGGGGAAAGTCTTGATTTTAAGGCAAAGTTCAAACATCGACCTGTAATGGAGTGATTTGAAGGATATTTAAAGTTCAAATATAGTCTGTATAGAATATTCGCCATGTTAGGATGTGATAGAGACAAGTGTGTGATAGGTGCATACATATGCAAAACTATTTCTGTAAAGATTTTATGCAGTGCGATATGATTTTAAAAAGGCAAACTTGATTTTAAATATGATGCTACTAACTTTTTGCGAAAATGATGCAATTTTGCAAAACATGTTGCCAACCATCGCCTTCTCGGTAAACTTGGGGTTGCACAACTAATAGAGGATAATTGAGGTCTTCAAGGAAATTATGTCTCTGAAAACATCATGATTGTTGAAATAACTGTGATGGGACTTATTTCTTCATTCCCTCTTGCTGTAAGGACTTTATAAAAATATTTTATGGCAATGGAACTTTGAGGTCTTATCATTTTCTTTTTCATCATGGAACTTCTTGATACATATTTTCTTTATTGCTTTTTGATAGGAGTTTTTTTTGCATGTGTCCTTTGAGAAGATCATGTGTTGTTGCCTTAATGAGATGTCCAAAGTGTATTCATGACTTTATGTGATTTCATTGTATTCTCGTGTACCTAGACACTTAAACAAACAAATTATTTCTTAGATGAGACCTAACATAACTTCTATTATGTTTTTCCTCAAGCATGATCTCGACAAGAATATAAAACCATCCTTATAAAAGCAATCAATAGATCCTAAGAATTCTTGCATTCTAATGTTAGGACAAAACAATAGACAAATGTGAAACGGCCTTATGGTGGAATCAATGTCTTTAATCCATTAACCGAAATAGGATAAAGGGCTTATCTTTTTGCTTTGAGAAATGAAATAAGCAAGTTGTTCAATCCACCTAACTTGGTTAAAGCAAGATAGTGTCATATTTGAAAGAGGAAAATTTTGGTATTTGACTTATCATCAGTTGGTTAGGATCATATAACAATTAACTATTATCAAATGATGTAGCAAATTTTCTTTTTTATCCAAGTAGGCCACTGCATCCATTTAAATTTAACCTGCAAGAGTTGATCATACCTTATGGAAATGTTGTAGTTTAATGTCTTTATACAACATATATATTATCAATCAATACTTTTGAATCTATGGTGGGACATACAAAATTGTGTATTAGTCTCAGTTTGTAACTCACATCTCCTAAAGTTTCATTGATAAAAACTAGCTATCCCTAAATCAATTACGAATTTTGGAATTATCTCTGACCTTTCTTTTTTAGATTTTTGTAAATTTGTTCAAGGGGTGAAATGGGTGGTAAAAAAGGAGTAAAAGGCAAGTTAGAATACCCTTAAACTTTCTTATATTTACAAAATTGCTATTGGGTCAATTTCTATCAAAAAAAATCAAAGAACACTGCATGAGATAGAGTAGAGAAAACATAAATATTTAAAAATGAATTTTATATTTAATTAATTATTTTAATTGGTATCGGTCCATAAATCGATCAATTTGAAATAATTGCAGGAAAAATATAAAAAATTTAATAAGATGAGATGAATAATCTCTTCTTTGTAAAATTTTTCATTGGAGTCTGGAATTAAAGATAAAAATTAATTCACTTGGTATCCACTGATATTAATATCCATGCTCCTGGAGTGATGTGAATCACACAGAATAAACCAACTTAAGTATATAGGGATTAAGATTGTTATAGTCTATCTACCTAACAAAATATTTTCATCATCAAAATTTAATATATGGTGAAAGGATTTTAGAAAGAAATATCTCCTTGAGTCAACACACATGATCCTTGTACATGGCTGCAATAGTTGCTAGACGAGAATGAATCTCACTATTGCTCGATCGATATAACATAACCTAGAATAGTGGATTACTAGATAAATATAATTTCAAATCTATCTCAAAATAATTAAGGTCCTAATTGATGACTGCAACTTTTGTTATTAGAGAACTAAGCTCCACAACTGCCTTGCCAATCCAATAAAACTTAAGACAATGAAAATATGCAATCAAGAAAAAAAATCAATATAGGGGGACATGATATGAATAAAAGTCTATGATGTGATAATGTACAAGCATACAGTGTCAGTTGTAGTATTTTACAGGTCGTTCCCATAAAAATCTAAGGTATTTTCCGTTCTTTCAATTCTTTAGTCATAACGAGCTAATAAGGGTTCTAAGTGGAATTCAAGTTATTCTAATAAGTCTAGAATATAGAATCCACTAGTTCACAACCAAGTATTACTTCTATTATATTCTTCCTATCATAAAAACTGATTTTTTAGTTTTAATCTTTTAATTAAAGTATTCTAAACATGAGCTATCAAGTGGTGTACAAGTATAACTCATTAAATATACTATTTTGCATATAAAAAAATTTAAATTATTAGATAATTCTTTGAAAAAGATGAAAATTAGCAACCCCAAACTCTAACTAATTATAGACTATCAAGAAATTTAACTCAAGTATAACCTATCAAAATATTAATCTATGAATTATTGTATTTTAATCTTTTCATGGAAAAATCATATCTTTATTATTTTATTTTTAGGAAAAAATACTAGAGAGCAACTACATGGTTGATTCCTAGTTTCATCTATATCCTAGAGCTAAACTAATTTAGCTACTCATGGTTCTGATTAATAAGATTCTATTTTTATTCATGTAAGCAAGAAAATTTAATCTAAAAAACAAGATTAATCTAAGCTACAAAGCAAATAAATCTATACTAGAAAATAATTAAATATATCTAAAAAGCAAATAAATATTTCTACTTACTAGAAAGAACTTGAAAACAATGACATCACCTCTGGAGTGCAGTATGGCGGCCGTCATCTCTTCAGTAAACCCTAATTTTATTGATAATTACGAGTGCAAAATAACATCATAAAAATCCTAGATTACAAGGATGTGGCCAATATATAGGTGTCGGAGAACTAAACCCTAATCTGAGTACAAGTGAGTAACTATAAATTTCAAAATTATTTGCAGTAAGGATTTGCAATATATTTGCAGCAAGAGGAGTTAGGTTCATTATTGGTTGGCTCGGAAAGGTATCCGACCCCTGCTCACTCAGCTGTGTGGCTAACTATCCAACCTGCTGCTCTATATTCTTGATCGACTGAGAACTTGAAAGAATCTATTGGTCGGTCCGTTGTATAAAATCAGTAGATACTTTCATTAAATTTTACATTTATGTGTCTAAATTGGACGTTGTCTTGCAAAGGCTCTCCACATTACTTTCAAGTGTTATTAGCCGTCTATCATAATCATTGTTAGGCCCCTGTTGTGGATATAATTGATTATGCGTAGGAGGTCTATTCTGGTTGTTCCCTTGATTCATAGCATTTGGGTATTGATATATATACTCACGTTAGGTCTCGGGAACTGACCATTAGGTGGAGGCTGCATGTTAGGGTTGGGGGCTCCCTGATATTTCCCTTGACCCCATAAGAGATTTGGATGATTACTCCAACCCAGATTATATGTAGGAGTGTAAAGATTTTTCATAGGTTATTAATATAAGGCTTTACCCTGCTTAAATGTTGGACCCATGGGATTGATTAATAATGGACACTTTTCCATAACATGATTCGGAATACCGTAATTAAAGCATGTGGAAATTTGAATTTGATTTACTTGACGCACCGGTGGAGCGCTGGGAGTCTCTAATGCCTCAATTCTCCTTATAAGAGCTGTAATCTTAGTTTTGATAGTTATAGAACTGTCAACGCTATGGATCCCACAATTATGTACAGAAATTGATGCATTGGGTTTCTCAGCGGGACTCTCCCACTGCATGTTTTTTCACGATAGCTCCTCAAGAAAATCCCATGCTTCATCATCATTTTTTTCTCATAAACCCCCGTAACACATGGACTCAAGAAGAGTTTTGGATGTGTAATCGAGTCCTTGTACATGATTTAACATAACCGTCACTTTTCTATCGTATAGTGGGGGCACTGAGCTAACAAATCTTTGAATCGTTCTAAGTATTTCTAGAAGTGTTCTCCCGGCACTTGACGAAATTGATTAATTTGATTTTAAATTTTTGCCATCTTGTGCGTTGGATAATACTTTTTGAGAAACACTATAAAGAATTCATCCCAAGTAGTGATTGAATCAGTAGGCATACTGTACAGTCACTTCTTGGCGTTATCTTTGAGAGCAAATGGAATGAAGCGGAGCTTAATTGTATCCTCTGACAAGTGTTGCAGTTTAATCATCATGCACGCTTTCTAAAATTCACTGATAAAGAAATATGCATCCTAAGAATCAGAACTAGTAAATTTAGGAAGCATACTGATGTACAGTGGTATCAGTTCATAGTGATTATCCACTGCGTGTGGGAGTTTGATGCATAACGGTAGTGATGTGCATATCGATTAACATCGATCCTGAAGGATTGGTTGGTCCATCTTATCTCCAATGAACAAATCTGATCTCACTAATCAACCAAATTGATCACGGGTCCAATGTGGCATGAGCCAGCGACCATGGGTGGATGCACGAGTTTCCTAAACTAATGAAAGAAGTGGGGTGTGGTGAAGACGAAACGGTAAAAGAAATATGATCAAAGAAAAATGTAATGTCCTACAGTTTTTATTTTTTTTTATTTTTTTGTATTTTTATAGAACTAGGGATGCAAAATACTGAATTAGAGGGAAAACGTGGGAGAGAATCACTAAAATGCTGCTAAATGACAGCAACTACCGCTATTTAGCGGCAAAACTAGAGTGTTTGGCTCTCTGGTTTTTGTCGTGTACGTTTGAGTCTCGTTTTGCTTCCTGTATCTGAACTTCTAGGTTCTTGCACACTCAACACATACTGTTAACCTGTAAAACATTAGAAAAAGAAAGAAAACACCGTCGATTCCCAGTAACGGTGTCAAAAACTTGATGTGATAATTTGCTGCAAGTGTACAGTGTCGGTTGTGGTGCTTTACAGGTCATTCCCAAAGGGATCTAAAGTGTTTTGCATTCTTGCTAATCTTTTAGTCCTAACAAGCTAATAAGGGTTCTAAGTAAAATTGGAGTTATTATAATTAACCTTGGATATAGAATCCACTAGTTCACAACCAAGTATTATTTCTATTATCTTCTTCCTATCATAAAAACTGATATTTTAGTTTTAATCTTTTAATTAAAGTGTTCTAAGTATGAGCTATCAAGTGGTGTGTAAGTATAACTCATCAAAATACTATTTTGCATATAAACAAACTAAATCATTTGATAATTCTATAAAAAAGATGAAAATAAACAACCCCAATAGGCTATCAAGAAATTTAGGCTATTAAGAAATTTAACTCAAGTATAACCTATCAAAGTATTAATCTATGAATTGTTGTATTTTAATATTTTTATGGAAAAATCATATTTTTATTATTTTATTTTTATGAAGAAAACACTAGAGAGCAACTATATGGTTAATTCCTAGTTTCATCTACATCCTAAAACTAAACTAATTTAGCTACTCATGATTCTAATTAACAAGATCATATTTTTATTCATGAAAATAAGAAAATCTAATATAGAAAGCAAGATTAATCTAAGATGCAAAACAAATAAATCTATATTAGAAGGCAATTAAATATATCTAAAAGGCAATGAAATATTTCTACTTACTAGAAAGAACTTGAAAATAATAACATCACCTCTGGAGTGCAATATGACGATCGTCACCCTTTCGGCAAACCCTAATTTTATTAATAATTACGGGCACAAAATAACATCATAAAAATCTTAGATTATAAGGATATGACCAAATATATAGGTCTCAGAGAACCAAACCTTAATATGAGTACAAGTGTGTAACTACAAAATTAAATCGAAGTCCTTGTAAAAATCTCATCCAGATTAGGGCCCATTTAGCCGCCAAATAGCATCAAAGTTGTGAAGTCTTGACCACATTTTTCTTCTGCATGAAGTTCTAGTCCTCTTTTTTTGATATGAATGATTGTATTGAAGTTTGGGTCTTTATAGCTTCATGATCCTATAACTTTGCTCAATTTTAACTCTTTTCTGGACTTGATTTCCTAATCTGGCTCTGAGTTTATTCCATCTCCTGTAGGAATAGGTTTTCTGAAAAACACACTAAAAATACCCAAGTAGCATTATTTATATACAAAATTAGATAATATGGAGGCTATAAATATATAATATATGACACTCATCTGTCTACAACATTCACCATGCAAATCAATGACTGCAACTTTTGGTGTTAGAGAACTAAGCTTTACAACTATCTTGCCAATCTAATAAAACTCAAGAAAACGAAAATATGCAATCAAGGATAAAATCAATACAGGGGACATGATATGAATAAAAGTCTACAGTATTCACCATGCAACTCTAATAAAAATACTAAAGCTGAAAGGTAAACCATCTCTTCCAAAAAAACAGAGATGGGGATCATTAAGGAACTAAGAAATACAATATTAAATTAATGATAAGCACGAAATAAAAAGGCATGATGCTGAATAGAGATAAGTAATAAAACATTGATAATCAATAAAAATGTACAAGGGTGTGTAACATGCACAAGTGCGTTTAGCAGAATTCTAAGATAAATTAGATATATGACCAGATTGATCCAAAGAAATGGGATTAATATGAGAAACATAGTGTCCGATACTACGTCGTAACGCTCCGTTTCTCCACAAGGATCCGGAAATGGAGTCTTCCATTAATACGCACATAAAAAGAAAACCTACATGCATGAGGCCATAACGAACAAACAATATAGTCTTTATATCAACAAAAAATGAATTATAGTTAATCTGCTACATAAGTCATATTTAAAAAAAAAGAGTGCATTTTTATTAACGTGACTAAAAGAGGCTTGGAGAAGATAGAAGAAGCTGTAAGTCTATAAGTGCTTATATATAGATGAAGTACGGAGAAGACAGAGAAAGGTTGGATAGATGAAGTCCTTTATCTGCCACTAGGTATTTACTTGGTCAGAAATATGGATCGATTTACAGTTTCCTTTGAGCCAATATTATCTAAGAGTGTATGAGTACACTCAGAAGTTAAAATCTGAACAAGAAGAGTAAAAGAAAATGTGGTTGTGCACAATGAATATGAGTAGGTGTTCTACTATAAACATGAGATCCTACATGGTGGATGTACATATATCATTTCACAAGAGCATATAAAGAAATAGTAAACACCATACAAACATTAGTAATAATAAATAAGAGTATGGAACAACATAAATCAAGCATGACACTGACAGCGTATAAATGTAGAATGTAAAGTTAGCAAGGATATCTTAATGGATTCAAGAGGTGGCCCCATAGGATTGGTTGTCTAGACTCGTAGTTTTATAGAGACACATTAGTCTCACGTGGCTCCACATTATTTATTTATTTATTATATTATCTGGAACTGAATGGTAGAAGTATCTACATAGTTATAGAAGTGTATTGTGCATATCCGTTCTACTATTATAAGTACTAGTCTCCATACGGACTGGATGACATTCTACTAAGTACTTTGGATATCCCGTTTATTATACCTGGAATCATGACCCCAAGTCATATATTCCACATGAACCTAACGTACCGCTAAGTACTCAAGAAAAATGGTGTCAGTACATATATTGACAAATGCATCTTAAGAAAGAAACTTTTGCAACACGTGATTCATTCAACCATTCATTTTTTTTTTCCATATCCATGTATAATTAATCAACTAACTACTTATTAAAGATAAACAAGGCATCGTGCAAGACGTTGTATCATGGTAACATGGAAATCAAGTTTAGGTATATAGATGTATCCGGCAAGCAAAAGTACGACAATATGACAAGTAACATGTAAATGGCATACCTATAGGGCATGGTAGTAATCATGATGAGTAGCCAGGTCATCAGATGGCTAATCAATAGAAGTAGTATAAAGTAAAAAAAGCATACACGCATATCATCGGTGTCCCATTTCAGATGAATACGAGAAATAAACATAAGCAATATTATGTGGATGATATAGTGTGACTGTAATTTGCTGACATGAACATGAGATAATGAGTATATAAGGAAACATATAAATATGAAAACTCAAAATGCAGTATCATAAACAAGGTAACATATGAAGCATCATGTTAATAAGGGCTTACAGTATATATTCATGTGCATGGTCAGAGTATTAGACATGTATATGTGTACATATTTAGGACATACATGTGTAACATCCCAAAATTGTTTGCTATCAGTATCCTATATTTAGGTCCGATCATGTCAAATTGGGCCTACCGGGGGTCAAGTTTGGTACCAAAATGACTTTCGTTGGGCTTAACTTAAAATCCATAACTCTATATGATGTTTCAGTTTGAGATTATAGTTTTCTAATATTTATAATATTTAGAAATTTTTTTAGAAACCCTAAAAAAGTTCCCATATTTTGCTAATTACTGAATAATTAAATTATTCCTGTAGTTATTTTGGTATATTATATTTTTCATTTCGGATATCAAATAAATGTATGAAATTTTTTATAATACTTTTCCAATTGACCTATACATTATGTATTAATTTGGTAATATTCGGAGTATACTAATTGCAATTGTAAAAACCAAATATTAATAAAATAGAAATTAATTAAATAATTACTTTACGTACATATACTGACGAGGACAGAAGCCAAATAATGATTTATTGTTTGAGAAATTGGAGATTTGGAAAAAACAAAAGTAAATAATTTTTTTGTAGAAATTTGGAAAAAAAATAAAAAACCAATAAAAGTTAATTTGGGCCTCGATACCTAGGTAATATTTCACCCACTCTCAACGAATTTATGAGGAGAAATTTAAAGGTTTCTTGAAAATTCATTCAGGTGAATCTACACCCATTCTTAACGAATTCACTAATTGATGGAGATAATAAAGTCTAGATTTGATTAAAGATTTTACGAGATTTGATTATATCTTATTAGATTGGAATTTTTACGAGATTTGTGTAAATTTGATTAGGTTTGATGAGGATTTTATATTATTATTATATTTTACTGTTTGCACTTGCGGTGCACATAATTCCTTTTATAAATAATAATTATAACTCTTAAAGACAGAGAATGAAATGTTGAGAATTAAAGTTATTTTTTTTACGTATGGTGATTTGCTAAACAATATGAAATATTTCATTGTGCTTCGTTGAGAGTGGGTGAAAGATCAGCCGGGTTGATTTCCAAATCATTTCTTAAATCTTTTCTTGTGGAATCATTGAGAGCGGGTAAAAGTTCACCTGAATGCTGATGCACAAATTAATCTTTATTATTTTTATTTTTGTTTCAAATTTCCTCCAAATTTTATCAATAAACCCTAATTTGGCTTCTATCTTGTGTCACACTCCCTAACTAAATTTCTAAGAGCATAGTCGCAATAAGTCGGTTTTGAGTTATCAATTAACGGGTAAGTTGTGGCAAAGGGAGTTATTATGTGGCATACATAGATTTAATATATAATTAGATAATTCCTCTTAATTATCATATTGCCGCTAGACTATATAAACTTATCTTTCAATAATTCATTTCTTCCTTACTCTCCTCTCCGCACTCTCAATACATTATATGGAGCCAAAGGAAAAGAAGAAAGCTCATCTAGTGGATTTTATCCAAGCTAAAAAAAAAAAGCTAAAAAGTGCAAGTAACACTTTGCTTCAAGTTCTATTGAAGTTGTCTAGAAAAACAATTCTTTTTAATTTCATTTGATCTTTCCACTATTTGAGATTTTAGAAATTTTTAATTCATATATAATTACTTGATAGAATGTAATTTTATTATATCTAGATACCCATGTTCAAGCTAATGAATTTTTTAGAAGGATAAAAACAAACTAGTTTACAGTTAACATGATACTATCACGACCTAAAAAGAAAAGTATGTTACATATTATATCGACAAGTATATCTATTTTGAGTAGATATTATTCTGTGAATAAGTATATATAGTAATCTTTAAGAATATTTGTTACTTTTTATTTATTTAATTCAAAAATTAAATTTTGAATTAAGAAAATTTACTGTTAATCATGTCAATATTTGCGAATTAAGTGCTTTATTAATCACGCAAGATCAAGTCCCTCTGTTACATACTAACAAATCTACATACTATGTCACATAGTATATGGATCATTGAGATAGAGTGTATGGAAATAGTTATAAACCATGTCATAATACAAAATAAAAATATTACTGTTCACATTAGGATGATTGAATCAAGTCTATTAATTGGCTAACATTTTAGTTATGTACATTACTTAGTCGTCACACATCAACAACTTATCATCTTATATCATTTTTTATGCATTTCTTATACAAATTACTCGTTGCAATTGTGCCCCTTTGCATTTGATGGTGGTCCCTCCAACTCTTCTCATGTATAGTCAAGTCCAGAATGTTTTAAGAAAAATGATTTACACTATGTCCTTTTGTCCTCTTGCATGTCCAAAGCAAAATGGTGGACGCAATAATATATTACGCATGCATATTGATGTGATTAATTTACTGTAAACACATAGTATCAATTATAATGCAAACATGTCGTTCCCACGAGGATTTAAGGTGTTCCACTATTTTGATAATCCTATTATTCTAATGAGCTAACTATGAGTTCTAAATTAATGTTTGTAGTTATTCTAATTAGTTTAGGATATAGAATCCACTAGTTCACAACCAAATATTATCTATTTTATTTTTTTCTGCCATAAAAATATGATCTTTTAGTTTAATTCTTACTTAAATCATTCTAAGCATGTACTATTAGGTTAGGTGCAATTATAATCCATAAAAAAAAAATTACTTTCCATAGGAACAAACTAAATTATTAGATTTATTCAACAGAATAAATAAAAACCAATAACTCCAAATTCTAACTAAGTATAGGCTATTAAAATACTTAAATTAAGTATAATCTATCAAAGTTTTAATCTACGAGTTCTTGTATTTTAATTGTTTTATAGAAAAATCTTCTCTTTTTAATTTTTATTTTAGAAAGAGCACAAATAGATTAATATGAGGTTGATTGCTAGTTTCATGTACATCTTAGGACTAAGTGGATTAGTTACTCATATTTCTAATTAACAAGATCATATTTTTATTCATGAAAGCAATTAAAAATCCTATTTTTCCTAGAAAGTAATTAAAGATTCATGCTAGAAAGCAATTAAATCTATCTAAAAAGCAAAGGAAAATATTTCTACTCACTAGAAAGCATTTCAACATAATGGAGTTACCTCTGGAGCTTGGTATGACAGTCGTCGCCCCTTTAGCAAAACCCTAAACTTTATTAATCACCAAGAGTATAAAATTACATAAAAACCCTAATTTACAAAGTTACGACCAATATACAGACCTCAGAATACCAAACCCTTATATAAGTACAACTGAAAGTTACAAAATTATATCGAAGACCTTGAAGAAAGTTCAGCATATGAGGACCCCACCTTGTCGCCAAATGGCGGCTATTGCGCCAATTGGCAGCAAAACAATGGGTTCTAAGTTTCAACTATCTTCTGCATGAAGCTCTAGCCTTGTTCCTTTAATTGGAACAACTATATTTGACTTTAGTTCTCTGCAGCTTTATGTTCTTGTAGTTTTATTCACTTTTAACTCTTCTTGGACTTGGTTTATTAATCCGTCTCTGAATTTATACCATCTCCTTGTAAGAATAGGTCTAATCTGAAAAACACACCAAAAATACCCGAGTATTATTATTTACATTCAAAAAATAGATAATATGGAGGTTATAAATATGCAATATATGACACTCATCACAACCCCATACCTATCTTTTCCTAGTTCTCGAGCAAAATCTATACCTAAAAAGAAAAAGAAAAAAAATCCTAACTCACTTTCGCTAGAATTGCGGTCGCACTTAGCATGTGTAACAAGCCGTTAAACCCCTAAATTACTCTAGTGGATGAGTTGTGTCTCGTGAGAGTTTCCAGCAATATTACCCACAAACATCGTGAGATGATAGTTAAGGAATGAAAAAAAAAATTAAGGATAATCAAAAATCAAGAAAAAAATTGTATACAAAAAAAAAGAAAAATCTTTTTGATACTTTCTACAATTAATCTCACTAATATACAAACTCAATAACATATTTAGATTGTCAATTTTCAACTCAAGTGTCATATCAAATACACTTATAATTTTAATCAAAAATTCAAATCCTATCTTTCAATACCCACTAATAAATAAATTATTGGATCCTATACATATACGTGCACGTGTGATAGTCTACTTCGGTTTTGAACTCAAACTCTAACTCATGATTCATCTTACTTCTCTAAACAATTTTTTTACTTTTCATTTTTGTGAATATTTTACCTTTCATGCGAATAGTCACGCTTGTTTAGGCACAAATACCCGATTATTCAGATCATACTTTAATATTTCACCTTTCATGCGAATAGTCGCACTTGCTTAGGTGTAAATACCTGATTACTCGGATCATATTCTATCTCTCAAAAATACTATTCATGTGAATATTCACGCTTGTTTAGGCGCAAATACTTAACTACTTAGTAATTCTCAAGAAATTTATTTATTTTCATTTCTTAAAGATCATTGTCTTAAATACTAGGCTCACCTCTTTATTGTTTTTTCCTCCTTTTTTTCTTGTTTAGAAAGAAAAAACTACTCAAATGTTATTATTTCTACCCTTAACCTAATAAACTATTGTGAAGTGAAAAATTAATGTATACTTACCTCAAAATTACTATTAGTGGCATTTATTTTTCAGATTTTCATTTTTTCATAAAACTTTAATTGTATTATCCAATCTTCTCTCATATCAAATTTCAAATCTTATTTATTTTTTATTTGTAATTAGTTGATTTATTGCAAAAAAAATAATTTCCATTTTCAGATTTTTTTATATCCTAAAAACTACCTAAAGTGTAATATAAAGAAACCAAAAAAAATCTAAAAATAAAATAAAAATTCTAGAAAAAACTTAAAATCCTATAAAAACACAAAAAATCTCCTAACCCACTCCCCCACTTCTAAACTCGTGTATGCCTTCATACACAAACCAAGAGTGGTAAAATAAATATGAAAACTATTGTACAAATACTATAAAATAATGAGAGTCGTTAAAAGTTATGATCTCAATATCTTCACCTTATTAATGTATGGAAAGCGATTACGACCTCTCGATCGCTTCACACTTTTATAGTTTGTGCGTTTTAAATGTGAAGTGGGTGCATGGTTGTGTCTCATAATTCTCTTATAAGTTATGAAATAATTCTTCATCATAAACCTACCGATTATCGTTATCAACAAGCACACATATATGAATATCATGAGGTGTGAAGAGTGAAACATAATCAAGTGAACCAATTGTGAAGTGTGGTGGCCCTTCTAACTCACGAAGTAATGCGAGCTCCTCCATAAACAAATCCTCGATGGTTTGCTCATAAATGAATGGCACACTTACACAAGTGTCATCATATGTAGAGTTAGTATATGTCAATTCGTCCAATAACATGAGTTCATCTTCGAAAATTTGCTCAAATAAGGATTTATCATCAGCACAAGAGATAGAACGAGAGTGCAAACTGTGAACCATATTTACCTCAATGAGGATGCTCCTTGTGTGCTCATCCATATTGAATATATTCAAAACCACAGTCATATTTTCAAATGATAGCTTTATGAGGCCACTCTTGTAATCAATTAATGCATTTAAAGTTACAATAAATGGTCTGCCCAAGATAATGAGAATTTGATTCCGTAAATTGAAAATTAGCTTACTTTCTAAAAAAATGAAATTTACAGGAAAGATGAACTCGCCGACCTTAATGAGCACATCTTCAACTATACCAATATCTTGATTGAACGATCAGTTAGCTGTAATGTGACCTTGATAGGTTGAAGTTTTTCTAACTACAGTTACTAATAAAAGTGTAAGGAAGTAAATTGACATTTTCTCTTTGATCAAGCAACGCCTTGTCAAATGTAGTGTTCCATATGGTGTATAAAATTATGGGGAACCTGGATCTTTGTATTTGACAGACAAGGAGTTATAGTAGATTTGCGATATATTTGTAGTAAGAAAAACTTTTTTAGGAATGTTTTTTGCTCGTTTCTTAGTATACAAATCCTTGAGAAACTTGGTATAAGTAGAAATCTGTTGTATAATATCAAGGAGTAGAACATTAACCTTCACCTGTTGAAATGTTTCAGGAATTTTCTCTCCGTGCGGTGAAGGCTTCCTAAACCGATTGGGATATGATGCTTTCAACTTGGGAATATGTTCTTCCAAATGAGCATGTGATGGTAATGGAGGTGATGGACATGGATGTGGAGAAAGAGATGGAAAATATGGTATAGCCTGCAGAATAGTAGAAGTGAGATAAAGGGATATGGCTACATTATTGTCTATTTGCTTGCCAGATCTGAGCGTGTGAATGACATTGCATTGGTGAATATGAGATGAAATAGACGGAGATGAGTTAAAGTTGGGGTTTATTATTGGTTGGCTCGGAAATGTACCCAGCCCCTGCGACTTAGCTGTGTGGCTAACTGTTCAACCTGCTGCTCTATATTTTTGATCGACTGATAACTTGAAAGAAGTTTTTGGCCGGTCCGTTGTATGAGTAGACACTTTCATTAAATTTTGCATTCGTATATCTAAATTGGACATTGTCTTGAAAATGTTCTCCACATTCCTATCAAGTGTCATTAGCCATCTATCATAATCATTATTAGACCCATGCTGTGGATATGATTGATTATGTACAGGTAGTCTATTCTGGTTGTTCTCTTAATTCCTAGCATTTGGATATTGATATACACCCACATTAGGTCTAGGGAACTGTCCAGTAGCTGAAGGCTTATGTTAGGGTTTGGGGCTCCATGATATTGTCTATGACTCCATGAGAGATTTTGATAGTTCCTCCAGCTAGAATTATATGTAAGAGTGTAAGAATTATTTATGGGTCATTGATAAAAGACGTTAGCCTGTTCAAGTGTTGGATCCATGAGATTCATTAATAATAGACACTCCTCCATAATATGATTCGGAGTTTTGCAGTTAAAGAATGTAGAACTTGAATTTCATTGATTTGACCCACCGGTGGAGTGCTAGGATCTCCAATGCCTCAATTTTTCTTGTAAGGGCTGTAATTTTAGATTCGGTAGCTATTGAACTATTGACGACTGCTTACTGGGCCGGGGGGCCCGTTGGGCACGCCCGGGCCGCACGTGCTGGGCACGTGCCCGACACCTCGACATCCCAGGCACGGCCCGGCACAGGTTTTTTTTCAAATAGCCGTTGGGGGATTGCAAATAGCCCCCAATGGCTATTTTTATACCTGTTGGGGGTTTCTTGCAATTTTAAATTGCAGATTTTTCCTCCCAACGGTCAAAATAGCCGTTGGGGGGTTTTTTATAATTTGTTTTGCAAATTAAAACCTTTCTTTCTCTATAAATACCTCATTATCTCCTCTATTACCATTCATCATTCTTATACAACCAAATTCATTCTCAAAACTCTTCTAAAATATTTAATTCTCAACTCTTTCTAGCAAATAGCAAGTTTCAATCAAGTGATCAAGAAGTCTCAAGCAAGCAAGTCTCCCAAAAAAGATCCAAGCAAGTTTTCTCATTGAAGTAAGGTTGTCTTCGCTTTTTCGGCTTCCAACTTCATCTCTCTATCTATATATTTCACTCTTTCTCTCAAATAGTTCACCGATTAACAGGTATTTATAATTTAAAGTCTTTTGTTCGTTTTTTTTGAGAATTTTAATTTGTTTTTTGGGATTTTATTAAAATGGACCCACACTCGTCTGACGCTTCTTCCTCTCAAGCCATGGGTTCTTTTTCTCCCTTTTTAACTGATGAAGAATATAAAAATCTATGTCAACTCTTAGAACAATCTGCTCAAGTACCATTGTCTGTATTTGAGGAAGAACCAACTGATACAATCAGACCCGAAACACAAACTACCACATCTACTATAACTACTAGATCGGACATATGGAAACATTTTGAAAAAATAATAGAAAATGATGTTAGGAAAGCTAAGTGTAAATATTGTCAAAAAAATTTATTCGTTTCCTCTAGATAGCGAAACGGGTCATCTTAAGAGACACCTAGAAAAAACTCACCCACCAAATGAACCACACCAAACACAAATAAGCACATTTGGTAGATTGTTAGGTATACATAAATATGATCCAATTAAAATAAGAGAAAATTTAGTAAGATTTATAATACATGACGAACAACCTTTTACTTTTTCGGAAAATCGCAAATTTGAAAGATTTTGTAAATTAACATTTACTGACGAATATAAAAATGTCCCACATTGAACATCTATATCCGACATGTTCAAACTATTTAAAGAGCAGATGGACACTTTAATAGCTATTTTTACTTCTTTAATTTTTAGAGTTGCTATAACTGCAGATTGTTGGGAAGCTGCAAATATGACTAATTATTTATGCGTAATGGAATACTATATAGATCAAGATTGGTGCATACAAAAAAGAATAATAGGGTTTAGGGTATTTGAATTTACTCACAATACACATAATTTATCACAATCCCTTCTAAGTGTTTTTTCTGCTTATGGAATAGAAAAAAATATTTACCATTTCTTTGGATAATACTTCTGAAAATATGGCCGCAATTAGAATTCTTAAAAATATTACAACGCCAATTCTAGATGAAAAATTATTCCACATTAGGTGTATTTCCCACATACTAAACTTATGCGTTCAAGATGGATTAAAAATAGTAAATGATTCACTAATAAAACTTAGGTATACATTACTTTTTATTAAAGATAGTGTGCTAAGAAGACATGTATTTAAACAAATATGTAAAAATCTGAAAATATCACGTAGAATTGTACCTATAGATGTTAGAACAAGATAGAATTCTACATGTAAAATATTAAACATAGCTATTCAGTATAAAAATGTAATAAATACTTTTAATGAAATGGAGTCACCAATGTATAGTTTAGATAATAATGAATGACACCAGTTGAATTGCATTTCTAAGTTTTTAGGCAAATTTAAAAATGCAACTAGAGTATTGTCAGGAACTTATTACCCAACTACAGATATTGCATTATATTATCTAACCGAAATTAGTTCGGTTTTTAATGAATATAGAAATTACCCTATACTTGAAATTATTGTTCAACCTATGGAAATTAAATTTAATAAATATTTTAAAGATTTTCCATACTTATTATATTTTGCAACTGTTGTGGATCCCCGTTGCAAGTTAGATGAACTTGAAATATTAATAGATTTATTTTATACAAATATATCTTATGAAAATAATGTGAGTGATTTAGTTAATGATATTAAAACATGTTTAGATATTACGTATAAAACATATGAAGATATGTATGGTGTGCCAACACAAACTACAAAAGAACCATCTACTAGAGAAATTCGTAATTCAATAATATCATCTGTATTTCACCGAAAAAAGGCAAGACAAACTAGTACATATTTTAATGAATTACATTATTATTTAGAAAGAGCTAACTATGAAGATAACGCATCCCCTGAAAATTATGAATCCTTTGATATTTTGGCATGGTGGAAATCACAGGAAAAAACATAACCCGTGCTTTCCAACATGGCCCGTTATCTACTAACTCCTCCGGTGTCTACCGTAGCATCGGAGTCTGCTTTTAGCACAGGTGGTAGAGTGCTCACGGAGTTGAGAACTTCAATGGCATCGGACACATTGGAGATGTGTGTCTGCTTGAAGGATTGGTACGACACAGAAAATAGGGAACAAGACTTGGCTAATGAAGTTGTACTAGAGACCTTAGATTTACCAGAAGAAAATAAAGTATGATTAAAAGTATTTAAATTTGATCATATTTTCATGTATTTTCAATTTTTTTTGTAATTTTTAACAAATAAATCTCTTAGAAAAGATATTAAGAACAAGTTGAGGGTGACGGTTAGGGTCCTCTCCCCTCTCTTCGGGCTTTGTATAACTTCTAAAGAGATTTATAGAGCAATTATATGAATGTAATGAGAATCTCATTATGAGATTAAATATAATATAATATTTTTTTTATTGTTATTACTTCTTGTTAAATCTAGTTAAATGAAGCTAAGTAGTCTCTTTAAATTTTTTTTGTTTATTAATTAACATGGGCCAGCACGAGCTCGGCACGGGCATGGCACGGGCCTGTCGTGCCGTGCCTGCGGGCCGAGCCCGGGCCTAAGCCTGGGCAAACGTGCTGTGCCGGCGGCATGGCACGCCCGTGCCGGGTACGGCCCGATAAGCAGCCCTGGTTGATGTTATGCATCTCACCCGTATGTGTTGAAGTTGATGCATTGGGTTTGTTAGCAGGACTTTCCCACTGCATAATTTTCCATGATAGGTCCTCAAGGAAGTCCCATGCTTCATCCTCATTCTTTCTCATAAACTACCCTTGACACATGGACTCAAAAAGAGTTTTGGATGTGTAATTGAGTTCTTCGTATGCGATTTGACACAACTGCCACTTTTCATTGCATGGTGGAGGCACTGAGCTAGCAAATCTTTGAACCGTTCCAAATATTTCCAAAAGGCTTCTTCTGGCACTTGACGTAATTGATTAATTTGATTTCGATTTTTTGTCCTCTTGTACGTGAGATAATACTTCTTGAGAAAAATTGTAATGAATTCATTTTAAGTAGTGATTGAATCTGCATACATACTGTACAACCACTTCTTGGCATTATCCTTGATAGCGAATGGAATGAAGCGAAGCTTAATTGCATCCTCTGACAAGTGTTGTAGTTTAATTATCACGGAAACTTCCTGAAATTTGTTGATAAAGAGATATGCAACCTCAGAATCATAACCAGTGAACCTAGAAAGCATGTTGATGTACTGTGGTTTTAGTTCGTAGTGATTACCTGCTACATATGAAAGTTTGATATATGATGGTAGTGATGTGTGCAACGGGTAATATCGATCCTGAAGGACCGGAATCGATTGGTCCATCTTGTCTCTCATGAATAAATCTGATCTCACAAGTCAACTAAATTGATCATGGGTCCAATGTTGTAACGCCCCTGTTTTTCAGCTGCTTCCCAAAAGAAAGGACGTTACTTATTACTTGTACTAGACAACCCAACAGTCACAAGATCTTGGAATAACCGAAACTACTACTACAATCAGATGAATGAATAATATGTCTAAATTGAAATGATTTCATTTATACAAAAAGTTCATTACATAAAATGGCACACTGCTTTAAATACTAAACTCATATCTTTATTGTTTTTTTCCTCCTTTTTTTTCTTGTTTAGAGAGAAAAGACTGCTCAATTATTATTATTTCTATCCTTAACCTAATAAATTATTGTAAAGTGAAAAATAAATGTATACTTATCTCAAAATTGCTATTAGTGATATTTATTTTCCAGATTTTAATTTTTTCTTAAAACTTTAAATGTATTATCCAATTTTCTCTCCTATAAAATTTCAAATCTTATTTATTTTTTTATTTGTAATTAGTTGATTTATTGCAGAAAGAATATATATATATTTTTTCCTTTTTCAGATTTTTTTATTATTTTAATTTTTTATATCCTAAAAACTATCCAAAGTGTAAAATAAAGAAACAAAAAAAATCTAAAAATAAAATAAAAATCCTAGAAAAAACTTAAAATCCTAGAAAAACACAAAAAATCTCCTAGCCCACTCCCCCACTCCTAAACTTGTGTATGCCCTCATACACGAACCAAGAGTGGTAAAATAAATATGAAAACTATTGTACAAATACTATAAAATAATGGGAGTCGTGAAAAGTTATGATCTCAATATCTTCACTTTATTAATGCATGGAGAGCGGTTACGACCTCTCGATCACTTCACATTTTTATAGTGTATGCGTTTTAAATGTGAAGTGGGTGCATGGTTGTATCTCATCATTCTCCTATAAGTTATGAAATAATTCTTCATCATAAACCTGCTAATCATCATTATCAACAAGCACACATATATGAATATCATGAGGTGTGAAGAGTGCAACATAATCAAGTGAACCAATTGTGAAGTGTGGTGGCCCTTCTAACTCATGAAGTAATGCGAGCTCCTCTACAAACAAATCCTCAAAAGTTTGCTCATAAATGAATAGCACACTTGCACAAGTGTCATCTTATGTAGAGTTAGTATATGTCAATTCATCTAATAACATGAGTTCATCTTCGAAAGTTTGCTCAAATAAGGGTTCATCATCAGCACAAGAGGTAGAATGAGAGTGCAAACTGTGAACCATATTTACCTCAATGAGGGAGCTCCTTGTGTGCTCATCCATATTGAATATGTTAAAAGCTACAGTCATATTCCCAAATGATAGTTTCATGAGGCCACTCCCGTAATCAATTAATGCATTTGAAGTTAGAATGAATGGTCTGCCCAAGATAATGAGAATTTGATTCCATGGATTGAAAATTAGATTAGTTTTTAAGATAATGAAGTCTACAGGAAAGATGAACTCGCCGACCTTAATGAGCACATCTTCAACCATACCAATATCTTGATTGAATGATCAGTTAGCTGTAATGTGACCTTGATAGGTTGAAGTTTTTTTAACCCCAGTTACTAATAAAAGTGTAAGGAAGTAAATTGACACTTGCCCCTTGATCAAGCAACGCCTTGTCAAATGTAGTATTTCCAACGGTGCATGAAATTATTGGGGAATCTGGATCTTTGTATTTGATAGGCAAGGAGTTAGAGAGGATTTGTGATATATTTGCAGTAAGAAAAACTTTCTTAGAAATATTTTTTTGCTCATTTCTTAATATACAAATCCTTGAGAAATTTAGTATAAGGAGAAATCTGTTGTATAATATCAAGGAGTAGAACATTAACCTTCATCTGTTGAAATGTTTCAAGAATTTTCTCTCCTTGCGGTGAAGGCTTCCTAAACCGATTGGGATATGATGCTTTCAACTTAGAAATAGGTTCTTCCAAATAAGCATGTGATGGTAATGGAGGTGATGGACATGGATATGGAGAAAGAGATGGAAAAAATGGTGTAGCCTGCAAAATAGTAGAAGTGAGATCAGGGGACATGGCTGTATTATTGTTTACGTGCTTACCAGATCTGAGCGTGTGAATGGCATTGCATTGGTGAACATGGGATGAAACATACAGAGATGAGTTAAAGTTGGGGTTCATTATTGATTGTCTCGGAAATATACCCGGCTCTTGCTCACTTAGCTGTGTGGCTAACTGTTCAACCTGATGCTCTATATTTTTGATCGACTGATAACTTGAAAGAAGTTTTTGGCCGGTCCGTTGTATGAAGTCAGTAGACACTTTCATTAAATTTTATATTTGTATATCTAAATTGGACATTGTCTTGAAAATGTTCTCTATATTCCTATCAAGTGTCGTTAGCCATCTATCATAATCATTATTAGACCCCAGCTATGGATATGATTGATTATGTACAGGTAGTCTATTCTGATTGTTCTCTTGATTCCTAGCATTTGGATATTGATATACACCCGTATTAGGTCTAGGAAACCGACTAGTGGCTGGAGGCTTATATTAGGGTTTGGGGCTCCATGATATTGTCTATGACTCCATGAGAGATTTGGGTGGTTCTTCCATCCAGGATTATATATAGGAGCGTAAGAATTGTTCATGGGTTATTGATAAAAGACGTTAGCCTGTTAAAGTGTTGGACCCGTGGGATTCATTAATAATGGACACTCCTCCATAATATGATTCGGAGTTCTGCAGTTAAAGAATGTAGAACTTGAATTTGATTGATTTGACCCACCAGTGGAGTGCTAGGAGTCTCCAATGCCTCAATTCTTCTCATAAGGGCTGTAATCTTAGGTTCGACAGCTATTGAACTGTTGACATTATGGATCTCACCCTTGTGTAGAAGTTGATGCATTGGGTTTGTCAGCGAGACTTTTCCACTGCATCCATATTAGGTCTTCAAGGAAGTTCCATGCTTCATCCTCATTCTTTCTCATAAACTCTCCTTGACACATGGACTCAAAAAGAGTTTTGATGTGTAATTGAGTTTTTCGTATGCGATGACACAACCGCCCGTTTTCTATTGCATGGTGGAGGCACTAATCTAGTAAATCTTTGAACCGTTCTAAGTATTTCTAGAAGGGTTCTTCTGGCACTTGACGTAATTGATTAATTTAATTTTGAATTTTTGTCGTCTTGTGCGTAGGATAATACTTCTTGAGAAAAACTGTAATGAATTCATCCTAAGTAGTGATTGAATTAGCAGACATACTGTACAACCACTTCTTGGTGTTATCCTTGAGAGCGGATGGAATGAAGTGGAGCTTGATTGCGTCCTCTGATATCTGCATACTCAACACATATTGTTAACCCGTAAAATGTTATAAAAAGCAAGAAAACACTGTCAATCCCCGTAACGGCGCTAAAAACTTGATGTGATTAATTTACTACAAGTGCACAGTGTTAGTTGTAGCGCAAACATGTCATTCCCATGAGGATTTATGGTGTTTTGCTATCCTGCTTATCCTATTATTCTAACAAACTAATTATGAGTTCTAAGTTGATTTTGTAGTTATTCTAATTAGCCTAGGATATGGAATCCAGTAGCTCACAACCAAATATTATCTATTTTTATCTTCTTTCTGCTATAAAAATTTGATCTTTTAGTTTAATTCTTACTTAAAGCATCCTAAGTATGAACTATCAAGCTAGATTCAAGTATAATCCATCAAAGAGATTATTTTTCATAGAAACAAATCAAATCATTAGATTAATTCAACAAAATAAATAAAAACCAATAACTCTAAATCCTAACTAAGCGTAGGTTGTCAAAATACTTAAATTAAGTATAACCTATAGAAGTCTTAAGCTACGAGTTGCTGTATTTTATTGTTTCATAAAAATCCTATCTTTTTTATTTTTAATTTAGAAAGAATAAAATAGATTAATATGAGATTGATCCCTAATTTCATCTACATCATAAGACTAAGTGGATTAGTTACTTATACTCTTAATTAACAAGATCATATTTTTATTCATGAAAGCAACTAAAAATCTTATTTTTTTTCCTAGAAAGCAATTAAAGATATATACTAGAAAGCGATTAAATCTATCTAAAAAGAAAGGAAAATATCTCTACTCAGTCGAAAGCACTTGAACATAATGGAGTTACCTCCAGAGCTCTGTATGGCGGCCGTTATCCCTTCAGCAAAATCCTAATATTTAGTAATCACAAAGAGTACAAAATTACATAAAAACCCTAATTTATAAGGTCACGACCAATATATAGGTCTCAGAATACCATATCCTAATATGAGTACAATTGAATAGTTACAAAATTACATCGAAGTCTCTGAAAAGTGTTCAGCATATGAGGACCTCACCTTGCCGCCAAATGGCAGCAAAACAATAGGTTCTAGGTTTCTTCTACATGAAGCTCTAGCCCTGTTCCTTTAATTGGAATGACTATATTTGACTTCGGTTCTCTACAGCTTTATGTTGTTTGATGAGTGCCATATGTTGCATATTTATAGCCTCCATATTATCTATTTTTGTATTTAAATAATGCTACATGGGTATTTTTTGTGTGTTTTCAGTTAAACCTATTCCTACAATGAGATGGCTTAAGCTCAGAGCTGGATTAGGAAACCAAGTTCAGAAAGGAGTAAAAGTGAGCAAAGCTACAAGATTGTGAAGCTATGAAGCTATAGAAGACCATAGTCCAATACAGTCATTTAAATACAAAGAAAAGGATCATAGCTTAATGCAGGAGAAAATTGGAGCCGAGATTGCTCACGTTTGCCGCCATTTGGCGGCACTTTGGAGCCTGCTTCTCCTATTTTTTTTATGGGGGCTTCGATCTAGTTTTTTAGTTTCTCACTTATACTCAAATTATGGTTTGATTTTCCGAAACCTATATATTGGCCGTATCCTTATAATCTAGGGAGATATTATGTAATTTTGTACTCAAATTTTATTGAATAAAATTAGGGTTTGCTGAAGGGGTGACGGCCGCCATGCCGACTCTAGAGGTAACCTTTACTATTCATCAATATTTCTTAGGTAATCTTCTTCTAATTGCTTTCTAAATAGATTTATCTTACTTTCTAGTATAAACTTTAATTACTTTCTAGGAAAAATATGATCTTGCTAACTATGAACTATGAACTATGAGTAAGAAAAATATGATTTTGCTAAATAGAATTATGAGTAGCTAATTTAGTCTAACTCTAGGATGCAGATAAAACTACGAATCCACCATGTAGTTGCTCTTTAGTGGTTTCTTCCTAAATAAAATAATAAAGATAAGATTCTTCAATGAAAGGATTAAAATATAACAACTCATAGATTAATACTTTGATAGATTATACTTGAATTAGATTTTTTGATATTCTATACTTAGGATTTGGGGTTATTAATTTTCATTTTTGTCATAAAGTTATCTAATGATTTAGTTTATTTTTATGAAAAGTTGTATATTTGATGCATTATGTTTGCACACCACTTGATAACACATACTTAGAATACTTTTAGTAAAGATTAAAACTAAAAGATCAAATTTTTATGATAGGAAGAAGATAATAGAAGTAATTTATGGTTGAACACCAGTGGATTCTATCTCCTAGGCTAATTAGTATAACTCAAATCTAACTTAGAGCGAGTAGTTAATCCTCTAGGACTAAAGAATTAGTGAGAAGCAAAAATACCTGAGATCTCTGTGGGAATGACCTGTACAATGCTACACCGATACTGTGTGCTTGCAGTAGATATTTCACATCATCTTATAACACTGTACATTTTAGCTCTTCTTCGACTTGGTTTCCTAATCCGTCTATGAGTTTATGCCATCTCATGATAGGAATATGTCTAACCTTAAAAACACACTAAAAATACCCAAGTAGTATTATTTACATAAAAAAATAGATAATATGGAGGCTATAAATATGCAATATATGACACTCATCATATATCTAATATGGCAAAACCTGTATCTATTAAATGATTTGACACTTGACATTGGATATATTAGATATACAGTGCACGATAGTAACATAATGGACATGACACTTGACCTAATATATAACATGTGTGAATGAACATTGGAATTCCATATATATAATGGTTATAATCGTTCATGGAAACAAAACTACAAGGTTCATATATTTTGATTACATGGAAATAGAGTATTATCGAGATATGTATGTATATGATTCTGAATTAAATTGATTCTTGAACTCCAATTTCTAGTAATAACAGAAATGTACACAAGTTATCTTGATAGGTCATAATGTTTTTATTAGTTCATATGTATCGTGTATTATTGTCACGAGAACTGGGAGAATCCACATGATTGGTAAGAACCGTATCATATGAGGATGTAATTGGTCATTTCTAGTTAAGTGCTGAGAGCTGATACTCCAACAACACTATATGGTACTTAGTCAGAATTTGATAATTAAGTTACCATAATGGGTTATGTCCCCTACTATTTCACAATATGAGATTTGTTTAGTAACATCTTGTGGTGCGTCATGTTCAATGCCATGAGTTCTGACTAGGTCCCAAGTATGTACAAGTACTTACACGATAATAGAAAATTACTCTATCTTTTCCATCGACGATAGTTTCTCTAATCTAACTTATTAATGATCTATCTAGTTTTTGATATCTGACATAAGAGCTAAATGAAATCCGTTGCCTATCTCTGATATGCACATCTCTAAATATCTTATTAGATTGTGACTCCAAATTTACTTACATTATTCTTTATTTATGTTATCACAACCAACACTAAAATAGCATGTTCATATCACCTATTCTGAGTACTATGATAGTACAACTTCCTTCTTTGTGCTACATGTTGGGTTTAATCTCATGGATTTTGAACTAAGTCTAGAAGACAAAGCAGTCTTAGTCAATGACCCATACTTCCTTACTTCCTTAAGCAGGCCAAGGTATAGTAAATGGTGGAGTACCTACTGGAAATCCCTTGTATATATATTTATAACTATTTTGGTCTAGGCATTGCTTTACTCTTTTATTCTTTTGATTCTTTTATGTTCACATACAGAGTAATGTGTCATCTTATATAGTCAACTCTTTATATAAATGTAATCTTTTTAGTTTCAGATATATTATTTATACACTGAGTGTGGTAGTAGTTATAGTTTTCTAAGATCCTGTGCATATTAGGTAGATTAAAGTACCTTTCAGTAGCTTTCTTCATCCGGGAAGTAGCTAAAAAACGCGAACGTTAAAAGGTGGTATCAAGCCAGGTTTAACAGAAGGCCATATAACTATTGCCACATAAGAAATTGTTTGTAACTCATTCTTGATAATTATTCTTTGTTCTTAGATATCTATCTGATCTAGTATCTTGTAATCCTATCGTGTCATTAGAATTCCTTTGTTGATTCCTATTTAGTCCATTATAAAATGATATCGATCCAATCTTCTGCCAGCACTAGTTTGAGAGATGAAACCACTCAGCTTAGGAACCTAGTGCAAGGAGTAGCACATGCACAACATACCACAACAATGTTGCCACAAAAAAGATGCAGTCGAAGGAGTCAGAAAGGACCGGGATAATGTCAAACTTCCGGAGGCTGTAGTCATCATTATTTTCTAGAACTGAAAGACCATTGAGGGTTGAGCAATGGATTGTTAATATGGAAAATTTTCTAAAGGCAACAAGGATCCTGAAGGAGAAACAAATGGAGATGGTGTGCATTCAATTGACCTATGAGGCCAGGATATGGTGGCTGGTTGAAGGGAGAAGAGGTAAGGTACCAGGAACCTCTCACTTGGGAGAAGTTGGTGGATATATTCATGCTAGGTTTTTCCACGTCTCAGTGAAATTGGAGATGAGGAAGAAGTTCTTGGAACTACAATAAGGGGATTGGTCTGTGGATGCATATGCAGTTGAGTTTTTAAGACTTAGTTTTTTTTTTTTTTGCTTCGACCTTAGTAGATGAAGAGGAGCAACAAGCACATATATTCCAGCAAGGACTGAAGAATCATTTCAAGGAGCATTTAGCCTGTTAGAACTACAAGACCTACTTGGAAGTATTCAAAACATCATGTCGTCTAGAGCAAGTATCAAGGAGGTGAGATTGGCAACATTTAAGAGGCCGTTTGGATAAGAAACAAACTCATCAACTAGGAGTTTTGATGGTCTACCAACAAAGAAGCAGCAGATACTAAATCAAAGTTCAATAATTTGTAAGTTCTACTATGTATTGGGACATACCTAGAAGGAGTGCATAAGAGCGCAAGGGTTGTGTCTAACGTGTGGTTCTACTAGTCATTAAGAGATTGTCTAAACGTTCAACATAGTGTAGTACCCAAAGTCCCACTCTAGCCAACAACCAAGCTAGCAACAACACCAGCCCAGAGAGTTCCAGAGCCATACTAGAGAAGATGTCTGGAGACACAATAATAAGCCTACGCTAAACCCTAAGGAGGAGCAGGTCGAAGGTAGAGGCAAGTTAGACTGATGAATACTGAGTAAGTTCAGACTATTAGGAGAGTCACAACATGTATAATTTTAGTTGGTAATACACTAGTAAATGTTTTATTCAATTGTGGAGTTTCACACTAATTCATCTCTATCATATTTGTTTACTACAATTTTGTTGATTCTGTTACCATATTTGCTGGTTATCATAGAAGGTTTACATGACAATCCAAAAATTGAATCCCTTAACTAAACTGACTCGGAAGGGAGTAAAATATGTCTAGACAGAGGAGTATGATAAGACATTTTAAGAATCAAAATGGAGATTGATATTAACACCAGTATTAGCAATCCCAGACAACTATTGTGGGATGAAGGCCTATAATGATGCTTTTGATGAAGGATTGACATGTGTGTCGACACCAAATGAAAAACTAATTGAGTTTTCATCAAGGCAGTTGAGATCTCATGAGAGGAATTATCTGACTTATGATTTCGAATTGGCAACAGTAATTCATGCTTTTAAGATTTGGAGACATTACTGAGTGGAGGGAGATATATATTGATCATAAGAGTTTTAAGTATATTTTCACTCAAAAAGAAGTAAGCAAACAATATAGACAATGGTTGCAATTGGTAGCAACTTCCATATAAATATCACCTAAGGAAGATTAATGTATTACTAAATTCTTTGGGTACGAGGGCCTATAGTAGAAAGATTGACTCACAAAAGGAGGTTTTGATGGAGATACAAAGGATGAGACTAGAAGTGATTTTATCAGGGATGATGGCACAATAATGGAGATACGATTGTAGTCAACACTAATATAGTAGATTAAGTAACCACAAGTTGGAGATGAAAAATTCCAAAAGTTGAAAGATAAAATTGAAGTAAGTAAGAGACCAGAGATAAAGATGCACAAATATGAAGTTAATAGATTCAAGGAAAGATTATGGGTCCTTAAGGGAGAAGAGATAAAATTTTAGATAAAGCTTATAGATTAGCATACTCTATAGTTCTAGGGTACCAAGATGTACATGGTGATTATGCTAGAAAAGTGTAATCATTTTAGTTTATTTTGTGCAAGTAAAATCAAATTTTGTTGATTAATACAAGAAATTAATAGAAAATTATTTTTATTAATCAAACTCCTTAAATGATGTTTTTCTAGTGTTTTTTAGTGTTTTTGCAGGGTTTTATATTAAAAAAAAAATCAAAGTATCGAAACGTGTCTCATGTATGAGCTCAGAACTATGATTTACAGGACTGGCTGTCGATAGTCAGTAGATAGTTGTCGACAACGGTCGACTTTATGAGGAACCCTAGAGTTGTTGTTGATGGACCTGTTGAAGGGAGTGGCTACACTTTGATTTTCTGAGGATTTTTGAAAAATTCAGAGTTTCTTTGTAAATAGAATTCCTATTAGGGTTTTTAAGGCTATAAATAGCCAATGTAAGTCAGATTTTATAACACTTATGAATATCTTTTAATTTTAAAGAGCTTTTAAATTTAAGATTTAGTTATTGTACTCGTTCATAGAAATCAATAAAAGAATTCTTTTTCTCTTCATTCATGGCTATGAGTGTGAATGGCTAAATTTTTGAATTGGATCAGATGGAATAACAAACCCTAAATGATTTACTGGTATGTATTCTAATATGCTTATTGATTTTAATTGTTTTATGTGGAACGGATATTTTTGATTCTTTATTATCTTTGAAGGGATTTAGATATGATTTTGAGTCTTTAATATTTTATTATTTGACGATATATTCGTTACTTAGTTTTTGATATATCGTAGACTCTTTAGGCACGGTGTATTTTTAGACTTTGAATATGTAGTTTTATTATTCATATTACATGCTTAGATAAACTCAAAATTCATATACGATTAACTGGAAGAAGTTATTCAAAGTATTAAGTTTGCAACTTTATATATTTTGTGCTTCATTGATTTATTTTCTGGTTATAGGAAGACCACATGATCTATGCAACTGAGATAAAAAGTATAAATACATCAAATAAATTATCCAATGGGGAGTTACATCTATTTGACCAATAATTTTAATTAAAATAAATTTATATCCTTCTTAACTTAGGTTAAGTTTTTAGTTAATAAAGTCTTATCCTTGTTTTTTTTTTTAGTTACATAATTTATTCTTAGTGTCATACAATAACAAAATGATCCCCGAGAGAAAAATCTTTAGTTACTATCCTCATACTACTTGTCGAACTCTACCATTTGGGAGTGTATGATTTAGATCACAATCAAGTTCTTGAGACCGTTGTCGGAGATTATATAATTGTGTTACACTTTAGTATAGATTATAGTTCCTATGTCATTAATTTTTATGATTCTGATTTGCATGACCAATTGGAGGAGAACTTTAAATCATAGATTAATTCGATCGTACTCGGATCCACACACACTTCCAATCCACCAAACACCTCATGACATGAGCACTTATAATAATAACAATATGAATAATAACAATAATAATAATTATGACAAATTTGGTGATAATAATACAAATGATAACCATAGCCATCATGGAGGCAATGGGCGGACCTTATGAGATTATCTACAACTTGATAGGACAACCCAACCTTTATGTATTGTATTTTCTTTGAATATGAGACACTTTGAGATTAAATTTCTTGTAGTTCAACTTTTATATAAATTCCATGGGATGCATTCAGAAAGCCTATATTTGCACCTTCGATAATTTGACGAAGTTTGCTCTACTATTAATATTCAAAATATTATTGCAGAGCAATTTAAATTTAAACTCTTTCCATTCTCTCTACAAGATAAATTAAAGAGATGACTACATTCTTTTTATTCCAGTTTAATAGGAAGATGGGATGAGATGCAAAGAAATTTTTTAAAGAAATTATTTTCTTTGCATCGAACAAATTATATGCAAAAGCAAATTTTCAACTTTCAACAGAAAGAAGGTGAACCATTATTTGGGTGTTTGGGTAGATTTAAAGATTTACTACTCTCATACATACATCATGGCTTCGAGATCTAGAGGATCGAAAGTACCTTCTATCAAGGGCTAAACACTGTAATTAGACAATTTGAAAAAACTGTGTAATGGTGAATTCTTGAACAAAGATGTTGAGAAAGCATGGGACTATCTTGATTCACTTACCAAAGATTCACAAACTTGAAAAACTAAGGATATTTTAGATAGACACCAATTGAAAGAGAAACCTCAGAATAGAACCAGACTTATTAAATTGGGAGAAATCAAAAATATAGTTACAAGATTAATTTCTATCACTTAGAAATTTGAAGATTTGCTTGTATAGAAAACTGAAACAGTTAAGGCAATAGAAAAACTTCTGAAAGTTTGTGATATTTGCGAATTATAAGGACACGCGACTCGTGAATGTCCAACACTTCCTACTTTATAGAAGTATTGAATGAAATAACTAATACCTTTAATACTGCTCCTCAACTAGCAAACAATCCATTTTCACAAACATATAATCCTCGTTTGAGGAATCATTGAAATTTTTAATGGAATCAGAATCCTCAACAACAATTTAATAATCAAAATAAGCCACAAACTAAGCTACCTCAACAATACATCCAACCCAATAATCAACCTTCAGTGTACCAACCACTATCAAAGAGAAATTTTGAGGATAATTTCTTATAGATACAATAAAGTGGATCAGATTATCTATTTTCTTCAGTCGCAACAAATAATCAACAGCCAGAATGCGATAGCCTTCAGTGATATCTGCTCGTACATAAGCAATCTCAATTCTGCATTGCAAATGAGAAAAAAGGTAAGATACCATCTCAACTAGAAGCTAGTACTTTAGGTAAAGTCGAATGTATAAATACTATTACTTTTTTCATTAATAATGATATACTTGAGATAACGGCTGTAATAAATTTGAAAAGTGGTAAAGTACTTGATGAGCCTGTTTCTAAAGGAAATACCGAGAAGAAACATGGCAATGATTCAGGGCAAAAAACTAAAGATGATAATGCCTAAGAACCCACTTCCACAGATTATATACTACCTGTACCATTTTCTTAAATATTAAAATATAAAAATATTAATGAATCTTATACTGATATTTAAGAAATTTTCAAACAAGTACATATCAATATAACTCTTCTGTAAGCAATTAAACAAGTCTCCTCATACACAAGATTCTTGAAGGAGTTGTGTACCATCAAGTGGCATCACAACATACAGAAAAAAGTATTTCTTACCAAGCAGGTTAGTGCATTATTCTATTCTAAAATACCTCTTAAATATAAGGATCCTAGATGTTCTAGTATTTCGTGTGTGATATGTCAACATAATATAAAAAGGTTTGCTAGATTTGGGAACTAGTATAAATCTTTTACCAGTTTCGGTTTACAAACACCTAGGTCTAGAAGAACTTAAACCTACACTTATTACACTAAAGTTAGCCAATAGGTCTGAAAGGTTTCATAAGAGAATTGTGGAAGATATTTTAGTGCATATTGAGAACTTTTATTTTTCTGTAGATTTTATGGTTATCGGTACTGCACCTGTAAAGAATTCACCTCTTTATATTCCAATTATCGTCGGATATCGGTTCTTAGCTATGATTAATGTAGTTATAAATTAAAGAAATGGTATGGTGAAATTTTTATTCAGAAATATGACTCTTGAACTTAATAATTTTAATATTTGCAAACAACCGAATATAGATATTGATGAATGCAAGATATTAATTACAATGAACAAATCCGTGATAAAAAAAAAATATAGTATCATTGTGCATGTCTGACTCTTTGGAAATGACATTAAAATTGAATTATTTCCTTGATTATCTCAAATCCGAACATATCACTGAAATTATAGAACTTTTAACTAATGTTCAAAGTTCAAATATCACAGAATTGATCCCAACAAAGGAAATTTATGAAGAGTTATCTCAAATTTCAAAATATTGATACCATCTGATCCAAGCACCAATACTAGAGTTAAAACCGATACCTAAAGATCTCAAGTATGCATTTTTGGGACCTAATGAAACTTTTCCAATGATCATCTCAGATGGATATAACTCTCCATAGGATAATTCACTACATATATTCATGCTTTTCTTTTTATCTCAGTTACATAAATCACGTAGTCTTCTTACAACCGAAAAATAATTTAATTAAGCACAAAATATATAAAGTTGTGAACTTTAATACTTTGACTAATTTTTAAAAGTTAACCCTATATGAACTTTTGAATTTATCTAAGAATGCAATACGAATAATAAAAATAAAAATTCAAAATCTAAGCATACACCGTGCCTAAAGAGTCTAGTATATCAAAATCTAAGTAACGAATACATTATCAAACAATAAGGCATTAAAGCCTGAAAATCATATTTAATCCTTTCAAAGATAATAGAGAATCAAAAATATCAATTCCACATAAAATAATTAAAATCATAAGAATACATACCAGTAAATCACCTAGCATTTGTTATTCCATCTGATCCAACTCAAGAATTTAGCCACTCATACTCATCGTGGCTATGAATAAAGAGAAAAAGAATGCTTTTATTAATTTCTATGAACGAGTACAAAAACTAAATGTTTAATCTAAAACTCTATATTATTCACTCTCAAATGGTGCTTCACATTTCAAAACTTGAGACTCATTGGCTATTTATAACTTTACAAAACCCTAACATGAATTCTATTTACAAAGAAAGTCTTAATTCCTCTAACAAACCACATAAAATAACTTTGCTGCCAGTCCCTTTGATATAACTATTGACGGCTACTCTTGAGCATGATTCCCACAGTTGATAGTCGTTGATAGTAGTACATATGGCTATCAACAGCTATTCCTGAACATGCACAGTTTTAAGCTGATATTTGAGATAGTTTCGATACTTTGATTTCTTTGCATATAAGTCCTACAAAACCATTGGAAAATGCTAGAAAAATATCACAGTGAGGAATTTGATTGATAAAAATAATTTTTCATTAATTTCTCGTATTAATCATTAAATTATATTACGCTTGCACAAAATAAAGTTAAATAATTATACTTTTCAAGTGTAATCACACCCCCAATTTGAGTTTTACTATTCACTAGCAAATCTATAAACTATAAAAACTAAACTAAAAACTTAAAAAAAATCCTAACTTACTTTCATAGGAATCATTATTTCACTTAATACAAGCAACAAATTGTTAAACCCCTACATTATCTTAATGGACGAGTGCTGTCTCATAAGAATTTCTAGTGATATTATCCACAAACATCAAGAAGTATTTGAGATTAAGGAATAAATAAAAAGAAAAATAAGGATAGGTGTAAAATAAAGAAAATTAAAAATTTTAGTATCCTATTAACTACTTATACTATTACTATACTCATATTTTTTTGTTTTTACTTCTTTTCCTTATCAAGATCAATTAGAGATGTATACATAGATATTCTTAAAATTTTCAATATTAATAAATCACTTAAAGTCTAATACTCTTATATATCTATCTTGATCATTTAAATATTATCGTAAATATACTTTTACTTTCAATTATCCTCTCCTATGTACTCTTATGAGCGTGTATATAAGCCTTGTCAAATCTCAAACTCCAATCAAACTTATAGTTCATTCATATGCATATATATATATATATATATATATATATATATATATATATATATATATATATATATATATTCTTTTTTTCATAGGCACTTACTATTCATGTGAACATTCATACTTACTGAGATACAAATGTCTAGTTCTCAGCTCATGACTATAATAAAGTCCATAAGTATCTTTCGTGTGAATATACACGCTTACCGATGTGCACGGTCCCAACTACTTAACATTTATTTTCTCTTATTTATTATATATATATATATATACACTTTAAATATCCGAAGTATATTGCCTTAAGTATCAGGCTCACTTCGTTTTTTTTTCAGTTTTTGTTTTTTTTTCACATATATGATAGGTCTCCCTTTCAAGTCTTCTCTTTGTCATTAACTTTTCATGATTTATTGTGTAAGTCTGTAGAGTGCATACTTGATTCTAATCTTAAATATCCATATATCTTATTGACGAATTTAAAATCTCAATTAAAATTACATAAAAACTAAGCATCAAAATTAAGATATCTATCTCATAAATATGTAATGTAAAGTAATTCTAATCATACTCTTTACTTCAAAGAAAATATTTTTTTAAACTTTTTTAATTATTTTACTACGTTAGTTAACTGTGATACAGTAAAGTACAGTGTATCTATCGATTAATATCATATTTTGCATTTTTTTCACCCACATTTTATATATTTTTGTATATAAATAATTGCCACTTGGGTTTATTTAGTGTGTTATTATAGGTAATAAAGGATCCGCAATGAAAAGAAGAAGAAGATGCAAAATTATAAAGAATATGAGTAAAGAAAGTTAATTAAGGCGAATATCGACACTCAAGTAGCAGTAGAAACTTAAAAAAGCATTTTCGGTCAAGATAAAGCTTAAACTGGAAATATTCATATAGAAAAAATTTGTAGAGCTCAGAATTATTTTCAAAACGAATCTAAGATTAGCGTAATCTGAGTTTTTATGCAAAAATTATGGTCATTTTATTAAATCGCAACAGATTGGAAAATCCAATCCAGCGGGCTACGGGTCTACTGAACTTAATTTCAGATTTTGGACCCGAAAATTAGTATTTTATGCCATCTAATCTCAACCATTGGTTTCTAATACCTATAGATTAGATTAAAATTATATATCTTGAGATTAGTTTGTGTTGGATTATGATTATATTTTTTGTATTGAGTTTGAGTCGGAGTAGGATTGTGTTTGGGTTGTAAATACCCCATGAATTATTGTAAATTAGGGAAAGTTTTTTAGATGTAATTTTAGATGTACTTTTGATTAACAAAAATTAGAATTTTGTCGAAGGGGTGATGGCTGCAATACCATATTCCAGAGATGCGCTATTATTTTCAAGTTCTTTCTAATAAGTAGAAATATTTTATTTACTTTTTAGATTGATTAATTTGCTTTTTTGTATAGATTTATTTGCTTTGTAGTATAGATTTATCTTGATTTCTAGGAAAATAAAAATTTTCATGGCTTTCATAAATAAAAATAGGATTTTGCTAATTAGAATTATGAGTAACTAATTTTCTTTAGTCCTAAGATGTAGATGAAGTTAGCTTAATAGATCTAACATGGATTTATCTCATCTTCTTCCTAAAAAGAAATAAAGTCACGATTTTTCTATAAACAAATAAAAAATAGATTTCGTAAATCATAATTCTTTAATAGATTATGCTTAATTTATATTTTTATAATCTATACTTAGATGAGATTTGAAATTCATATTAATTGATTTTATTTATAGAATTATTAATAAGATTTTTCTATAAATAAATTGAAGAGAATAAACTTGTAAATCTAATTTCTTTGATCGGTTATACTTAAGTTTGGTCATTTGATAGCCTATACTTAGATTAGCATTTGAAGTTTATTTCTTTGCTTTTGTTTATAAAATTATCTACTAGATATAATTTGTTTTAAGAAAGATGTTATCTTTGATGATCTATACTTGCACGTCACTTGATAGGTCATACTTATGGGCATTTAATTAAAATCAAATTAAAAAAATCACCTTTTTATTGTGTTACTTGATCATGTATAATTAAAAAGTTAGGAAAAAAGAGATAATTCATTGTTAGGCTATTATTCTAATAGATTCGAAATCCTAGGCTAATCTTTAGAACATAAAACCAACCATCTCAATTTAGAAACTCGTAGTTAGCTTGATAGAACCAAGAATTAGTAAGAATTGTAAAATACCTGTGATCTCTATGGAACGAACTGTATAGCGCTACAACCGACACTGTACGCTTGTAGTAAATTTATTACATCAAGTTTTTGGTGTCATTACTGGGGATCAACGGTATTTTTCTTGGTTTTTCTAATATTTTACGGGTTAACAATGTGTGTTGAGTGTGCAGAGACCTGGAAGTTCAGATACAGGAAGCAAAAAGGGACGACAAAAGTCTCGAGATTACACTGCAAAAACAAGAGATCAAAACTCTCTGGTTTTGTTGCTAAATAGCGGTATTAGACGCCTCTTAGCGGCACATTTGGTGAGTTTCTCCCCCTCTTTTTCTCTGATTCTGTATCTTGGCTTCTTGGTTCTGTAAAAAAATACAAAAAAATTAGAACTTATAGGATATCACATTTTTCTTTGATCATATTTCTTCTACTATTTTATTTTCACCACACCCCACTTCTTGCATTAGTTTAGGAAATTCACGCATCCACTCACGATCGCTGGTTTATGCCACATTGAACCCGTGATCAATTTGGTTGATTAGTGTGATCAGACTTGTTCATGGGAGACAAGATGGACCAACCGATCTCGATCCTTCAAGATTGATGTTGCCCGTTACGCACATCACTACAATAATGCATAAAACTTCCACAAGCAGCTGGTAATCAATATGAATTGAAGCCGCAGTATATCAGCATACTTTCTAAATTCATTGGTTCTGATTTTTAGAAAGCATATCTCTCTGTCAGTAAATTTTAGAATGTGTGTGTGATGATAAAACTGCAGCACTTGTTGGAGGATGCAATTAAGCTCCTTTTCATCCTATTCGCTCTCAAAGATAATGCCAAGAGTGGTTGTATAGTATACTTACTGCTTCAATCATTACTTGGAATGGATTTGTTGTAGCGTTTCTTAAGAAGTATTATCCCACGCACAAGACGGCAAAAGTTTAGAATCAAATTAATCAATTCCGTCATGTGCCGGGAGAACCCTTCTGGAAATACTTGGAACGGTTCAAAAACTTGTTAGCTCAGTGCCCCCACTATGCGATAGAAAAGTGGCGATTGTGTCAAATAGTGTACGAAGGACTCAATTACACATCCAAATCTCTTCTTGAGTCCATGTGTCAGGGGAAGTTTATGAGAATGAATGAGGATAAAGCATGAGACTTCCTTGAGGACCTATCGTGGAAAACTATACAGTGGGAGAGTCCCGCTGAGAAACCCAGTGCATCAACTTTTGTGCATAAGGTGGGATCCATAGTATCGATAGCTCTATAGCTGCTGAAGTTAAGATTGCAGCCCTTATGCGGAGAATTGAGGCATTGAAAACTCCTAGTGCTCCACTGGTGAGTCAAATAAATAAAATTCAAGTTCCAACATGTTTTAATTGCGGAACTTCGAATCATGTTATGGAAGAGTGTCCATTATTAATGAATCGCATGGGTCTTACACTTGAGTAGGCTAATGCCTTGTATCAACAACCCATGAACAATTCTTATGTTCCTATATACAATCCTGGCTGGAGAAACCATCCAAATCTCTCTTGGGGTCAGGGGCAATATCATAGAGCCCCTAACCCTAACATACAGACTCTAGCCAATGGTCAGTTCCCAAGACCAAAGGTGGGTGTTTATCAACACCCAAATGCTTCAAATTAAGGGAACAATCAGAATAGACCACCTTTGCATAATCAATCATATCCACATTAGGGGTCTAATAATGATTATAACAGACGGCTAATGACACTTGAAATGGATGTGGGGAACCTTTTCAAGAGGACGTCCAATTTAGACACACAAATGCAAAATTTAATAAAAGTGTCTACTGACTTTATACAATGGACCGACCAACAACTTCTTACAAGTTCTAAGTTGATAAAAAATATAGAGCAGCAGGTTGGATAGTTAACCACATAGCTGAGTGAGCGGGAGCAGTGTACCTTTCCGAACCAACCAATAATGAATCTCCATTCTAACTCATCTCAGTCTGTTTCATCCCATGTTCATAAATGCAATGCCATTCACGTGCTCAGATCTGCAAGCAAGTGGACAATAATGTAGCCATGCCCCATGATCTCACTCCTACTACTTTGCAGGCTACACCATCATTTCCATATTTTTCTCTACATCTATCTCCATCACCTCCATTACCATCACATAATCATTTGGAAGAACCTGTTCCTAAACCGAAAACACCATATTCCAATCGGCTTAGGAAGTTTTCACCGCAAGTAGAGAAGATTCTTGAAATATTTCAGTAAGTGAAGGTTAATATTCCACTCCTTGACATTATACAATAGGTTCTTAGTTATGCCAAATTTCTCAAGGATTTGTCTACTAATAAATGAGTAAGAAACATTCCTGAGAAAGTTTTTTTTGCTGCAAATATATCGCAAATCCTTTCTAACTCCTTGTTTGTCAAATATAAAGATCTAGGTTTCCCCACAATCTCATGCACCATTAGGAACACTACATTTAATAGGGAATTGCTTGACTTAGGGGCAAGTGTCAAGTTGCCTTCTTACACTATTTATCAGCAACTGGGGTTGGGAAAACTTCAACCTACTATGGTCACATTACAGCTAGCTGATCATTCTATCAAGAGACCACTTTGTATGCTTGAATATGTACTCATCAAGGTCGGCAAGTTCATCTTTTCTATAAACTTCATTGTTTTAGAAACTGAGCCGATTTTCAATCTACGGAATCAAATTTCTGTTATCTTGGGTAGATCATTTCTTGCAACATCAAATACATTAATTGATTGCAGGAGTGGCCTCATGAAGTTATCATTTGGGAATATGACTGTTACATTGAAAATATTCAATATGGATGAGCACACAACGAGCTTTCTCATTGAGGTAATTATGATTCACAGTTTGCACTCTCATTCTACCTCTTGCACTGATGATGACCCTTATTTGAGCAAATTTTTTAAGATGAGCTTATATTATTTGATGAATTGGCACATACTGGTTCTATGTATGATGATACTTGTGCAAGGTCCATTGATTTATGAGCAAACTTTTGAGGATTTGTTTACAGAGGAGCTCGCATTACTTCATGAGTAGAAGGGCCACCACCACATCCACTTGATCATATAGCACTCTTCTCACCTCACGATATTTCTACATGTATGTTTGTTACTAATGATGATTGGCAGGTTTATAATGAAGAATTCTTCAACCCAATTATTAATGCTTACATATGGATAAAGAAAAAGCGAGAGCGGCATAAGATACAGACAGATAATTTCGTAACTTGTAGGAGGATGATGAGATATAATAATGCACCCACTTCACGTTTAAAACACACACACTATGAAAGTGGGAAGCGATCGAGAGGTCATAAGCTCTTTTCATGCGTTAATAGGGTGACGATATGGAGATCGTAATTTTTTATGACTCTCATTATTTATATAGTATTTGTACAATAGTTTTTATATTTATTTTATCGCCCTTGGTTCGTGTATGAGGGCATACACGAGTTTAGGTGTGGGGGAGTGGGTTAGGGTATTTTCTTCATATTTTCTAGGATTTTTAGTTTTTTAAGAATTTTTAATTTATTTTTAGATTTTTTTTATTTTTTTAGATTTTTAGGTTTCTTTATTTTACACTTTGGATAGTTTTTAGGGTAACTAACTAAAATAAATAAATAAATAAACAATTTTTTATATCTTTTTATCAATAGATCAACCTAATTTCAAATAAAGGAATAAATTTAGATTTGAAATTTGATAGGAGAGTTGATTGGATGATACACTCAGAATTTTATGAAAAAGATTAAAATCAAAAAAGTAAATACCGCTAACAGTAATTTTGAGGTAAGTATACATCTACTTTTTACTTTACAATAGTTTATTAGGTTAAGGACAAAGATAATAACGATTGAGTAGTCTTCTCTCTAAACAAAAAAAGAAGAAAAAAAAGGGTGAGCCTGGTATTAAGGCAATAGCCTCAGAAATGAAAAAAGTGAGAAAAAAGGGGTGAGTCTTGTATTAAGGCAATAATTTCAAGAGAGAAAAAAAGAGGTGCGCCTGGTATTAAGGCAATAAGCTCAAGAGTGAAAAAAAGAGTATGATCCGAGTAATCAGGTACTTTGCGCCTAAAAAAGCGTGAATATTCATATGAAAGGCAAAATATTATTAAAAAATTATTATGAGAGAGGAGATGAATCATGAGTTAGAGTTGGAGTCCAAGACCGAAGTAGACTATCATACTTATACATAAATGTATATAAGCCAATGGATTATCTGTTAGAGGGTATTAAAAGATAGGATTTGAATTTAAAATTAAAATGATAATTTTATCTGATATGACGCTTGATTTGAAAATTGATAATCTAAATGAGTTCTTGAATTTGTATATTAGTTTGATTAATTAAAGAAAATATCATTAAAAAAAGATTTTTCTTTCTTTTGTATATTTTTTTTATTTTTGGTTATCCTTATTTTTTCTTTTTTTTATTCCTTAATTTATTTTCTTCATGAATTTTGTAGCTATATTCACTGCAAACCCTCGCGAGACACCACTCGTCCATTAAGGTAATCTAAGGGTTTAACAGCTTGTTGCACGTGCTAAGTGTAATCGCGATTCCTGCAAAAGTGAGTTGGGATTTTTTTTAGGTAGGTTATGCTCAAGAAGTAACAAAAGATATGTGTGGGGGTGTGATTAATATCATATTTTGCTTTTTTATCTCCCATATTTTATCTATTTTTGTATATAAATAATTGCTACTATGTATATTTAGTATGTTTTTATAGGTAATAAAGGATCTGCAAGAAAAAAAGAGAAGAAGATGCAAATTTGTTAAGAATATGAGTAAAGAAATTAACTAAGGCAAAGACCGACACTCAAGTGCAGCAGCAAAAACTTCAAGAGTATTCTCGGTCAAAATAAAGTTTAAACTGGAAAAATTAATGTATGAAAAATTTGTATAGCTCGGAATTATTTTCGAAACGAGTCCAAGAACAGCACAATCCGAGTTCGTATGCAAAGGTTATGGCCATTTTACTGAAGCGCTACAAGTGAAAAATCCGATCCAGCAGGTGAACTTAATTTCGGATTTTGGACCCAAAAATTGGTATTTTATGCCATCTAATCTCAACTATTGGTTTCTAATACTTATGGATTGGATTACGATTATATATCTTGAGACTAGTTTGTATTGGATTATAATTATATCTTTTGTATGGAGTTTGAGTAGGAGTAGGATTGTGTTTGGGTTATAAATATCCATGAATCTTTGTAATTAGGGTGAGCTTTTTAGATATAATTTTAGATGTAATTTTGATTAATAAAAATTAGGGTTTTGCGAAGGGTGACTGCCGCAATATTGTACTCCAGAGGTGCGCCATTATTTTCGAGTTCTTTCTAGTAAGTAGAAATAATTTATTTACTTTAAGATAAACTAATTTGCTTCCTAGTATAGATTTATTTGCTTTGTAGTATAGATTTATCTTACTTTCTAGTAAAATAGAATTTTTCATGGCTTTCATAAATAAAAATAGGATTTTTCTAATTAGAATTATGAGTAACTAATTTTCTTTAGCCCTATGATGTATATGAAGTTAGTTTAATAGATCTAACATGGATTATCTCATCTTCTTCCTAAAAAAAAAAAAAAAATTAAGTCATGATTTTTCTATAAACAAATAAAAGATAGATTTCGTAAATTATAATTCTTTGATAGATTATACTTAATTCATATTTTGATAATCTATACTTAGATGAGATTTGAAATTCATATTCTTTGATTTTATTTATAGAATTATTAATAAGGTTTTCCTATAAATAAATTGAAGAGAATAAACTTGTATCTAATTTTTTTGATAGGTTATACGTAAGTTTAGTTTTTTGATAGCCTATACGTAGATTAGGGTTTGAAGTTTATTTTTTAATTTTTGTTTATAATAGATATAATTTATTTTTAAGAAAGATGTTATCTTTGATGATCTATACTTGCACGTCACTTAATAGGTCGTACTTAGGGGCATTTAATTAAAATCAAATTAAAAAGATCAACTTTTTATTGTGTTTCTTGATCGTGCATAATTAAAAAGTTAGGAAGAAAGAGATAGTTCATTGTTAGGCTATTATTCTAATGGATTCGAAATCCTAGGCTAATCTTTAGAACTTAAAACTAACCATCTAAATTTAGAAACTAGTAGTTAAGTTGATAGAACTAAGAATTTGTAAGAATTGAAAAACACTTGAGATCTCCGTGGGACGACCTGTATAGCATTGCAACCGATACTGTACACGTGCAGTAAATTTATCACATCATCTATCCTACACCTGAGATCTCTGTGGGATGACCTGTATAGTGTTATAACCGACACTGTACACGTGCAGTAAATTTATGACATCATCTATCCTACCCCCAACTTAAATTATACAATATCCTAAGTACATTAAGAATATAACTATGAAAGTAATAAAATAAGAAATAATGTAAGAAGATAACGTTGGAATACACCTGGTTTGTTGTTTCTAAAAAAATTCACTCTCTTTTATAGTCGATATCATTTCGGATGAAGACCTTTTGAAAATTGCATCTTTGGTACCAGCAGAACCCTATGGTCTCCTAGCTCGTCCTTTTATCTTCATCTTTAGAAATAGGAACATTCTCACTTGCCATTTGTCTAAATGCTCTAGTGAGTAGCCGATAATGACATTGTTGACGATGCTTGATGCGGGCCTGCCTGTCTTCAAGTATTCTCATTCTCACAGTGAAGGTGTTCATCATCTTTATGATCGACTCATTTATATTGTAGAGTGTTACTTCATCTGGTCGGACTGTCGCATCTACTACATCTTGTTGTTCTTTTCCTTATTTAGCATGTTCCTGAACTTGTTCTCTATGACCGATAAGTTGGGCAGCAGCCTGTTGTTGCTCGTGTTGCACTTGTTGTTCCTGTTGGACGTGTCAGGCACTTATACTTCTTCGCATAGTGGTATTTGTAAATGTTTGCCTAGGAGGTTCAAACGCATTACATCATGCTGGATGAACTCCATTATTCATGCAATTTTTTGTAATCAGAGAAGGCAAAACTAAGTGAAGTTTCGCCATTCTCGAATGCTAGATACATTTGGGGACATGACCCATGCATTGAACTATAGCGAAGTACATGATTTATGCGACATCGAAAATGCGCCTTTCTAAAATCATGTTTAACAATACTACATCCCTCGTGTATAGTTCTGTTGTTGAGGAGCATGGTAGTATGTTATATTTAATATAAAAACTTACCAAGATGTACTTTTCTGACATAATTAACCTTCAAAAAGCTCTCATTGAAGGCAATATCGTTTAAGTTTTAGCAGAGCTCTTTGAACTGGCGAGAGCCTCTTGGTATCTCATTCACAATGTCTACAAAAGAAAGATGCTCCTCAGGCACATTGGGTATAGGAAGTGTCCTTACGATTTTTTCCCTTGTGAATGGCATTTCTCTATCCTTATAATGGAGTATCCACATTGATCTCCCATTGTTGGTTGCAAGTTGGTATTAAACTCATGCACGATCTCGTTGCATCACAGTGCATGTTGATATCTTGTGTATGCTTCCAACTCTAAGGCTACCATTTATGTTCTAAAAGCCAAATTTTCATTCAATATTGAATTATCCACTGCACGTTCTGGCCAAAATTTAAAATTATCGTACTTCTTCAAGATCTTCTTGTTTGCTTTTGCAACTCTAGTTCTTTGTAGAGAAGACAGGCCAGAGGATTCTACTCTTGGCCTCTTGGAAACTGTCTGTTTCTTTGGTGCCATTCAGAAAAGATTAAACAAAAATACATAACTTAGAAAAATTATTATTTCAAAAATGTATTTATCAATTTTATCTCTTAATTATTCTATTTATTATTTTTTCTTTTGGTGAATTTCTTTCTATATTTCTCCTTTTTGTTTTATATTATTTTTTTATATTTTAGAATTAACTTTATCCACATAATTCCATATTTTTTCCAATTTCTTCTTCAAAAATTATCAAATTACACTTTAATATGATTATTATTTCATAAATTTGATAAACCAGAGTTATACAAGCTACCCATGAAATATAATGCTAAAAAGTAAGATTTTTACTTTGTTTTATCCTTGATTCTAGCATATTATGACAATAAATCTATAAAATTCGTCAAAAATTCTCATATCTTTGCTAAAATCTACCAAACGAACAACAAAGTAATGATCTAATTTTGATTCAGTCAAATTCGTCCATATAAATTGTAGATCTAGGTTTTGAGACAAAATCTACTTTTTATCAAGAACAAATAAACGGAAATCAAAGGGAAGAGAATTTACTTGCTTGTAGATTGATGAAAATTTGAAAAGAATTATGCAGGAAAATATTTGGTTGTTGAAAGGAGAGATTTTTGGGCATGGGTGCTGTTCAAGGATGTTAGGGTTTTGTTTTGTGGAAAAAAAGAACTCTAAGATTTATTTATAGGTACCCTTCTCTATTGACGGGCACATTAACGGTGCCTTCAACGGCCATTCTTGGCTAAAAATTTTCTTTTACAGTAGCCACCGTTGTCAGCGACTTTGACCGCTGACGACGGTCCTCTGTCTGAGAATTGTCAAGCCTAAATTTTTTTATTTTTTTTAATTTTAGTTAGTTGTTGTTAATCCCTAAACTAAGGTTATTCCTAATATCTAGTTGTTAATTCCTAACTTGAAAATCAATTCTAAACTAAAATTTAGTTCCTAAATCCGAAGTTAATATCAATTAAAGATTTTTTTTGTTTGTTTTTGAAAAATTTTTGAAAGAAAAAGAAAGAAGAGAAAATTTTGAAAATAGTTGAAATCATTGCAAGTATCAAAACTAAGTTATCTTAATAAGCCATCACCCAACTTAAAATATACATTATCATCAATGAATCGATATATCCATTTAATTAATCAAACAAGTAGAAATGTAAGAGGGCAGAGCTCAGAAATTACTTGGTCTAGTACTCATGGTGTAACAATTTGCAAAACAAAATTTTTAATACATAATATACAATAGTGTCTTCATTTAGTGCGTACCAATGAGATGTCAGAGAATCCACAAAATTGTGAGATTTGTCCAAGTGCTTTAGAAATTGCAAGTAGTGCTTCAATCGTTTTTCATTTACTTTGAACGTATGACCATTATTTGAATTTTTAATATCAACTGCACTGTGGGGATACACAGTTTTAATTATGAAAAGTCCTGTCCACTGTAAACACAATTTTCTTGGAAATAGATGAATTCGTGAATCATATAGAAGCACTTTGTCAGAAGGATGAAAAATACATGTGATATAATAATCGTGCCATATTTTTCATTTTCTCCTTTAAAATGCATGAATTGTCGTATACATCACATGTTATCTCTTCCAACTTATTTATTTGTAGCTTTCGTACAAGGCCAGCTGAATTGAGATCAAGATTTATTGATTTAATTGTCCAATACGCTTTATGCTCTATCTCTACGGGTAAATGAAAAGTTTTCTATAGACTAATCTATATGGAGATATATCTAAGCGTATTTAGTATACTGTTCGGTAAGCACATGAAGTATCAGTCAATCGAACTACCAATTCTTGTAAGACGGATTAACCGTTTTCTCAAGTACTTGCTTAATTTTCCTATTAGCTAGCTCAACTTGTTCATTTGATTATGAATGGTATGGTGTAGAAATCTTGTGCATGATATGATATTTCTTCATTAAATTTTCAAATGCTTTGTTACATAAATGTGATCCCCTGTCACTTATTATCGCTTTAGGAACTACAAATCTAGATAATATGCGTTCCTTTAAAAAAGTTAACAATAGTTTGTTGGACACTATTTTTGCAAGCCGCAACTTCTACACATTTAGGGACATAATCTACTGATACAAGGATATAAGTATATCCGTTAGAAATAAGAAACAGTCTTATGAAGTCAATACCCCAACAATCAAATATATCAATCGTAAGTATGGGTGTTAGAGGTGTATCATTCTTCTTAGTTAATACTCCTAATTTCTGACAAGATTCACATCTTTTATAAAATTCATATGTGTCTCTAAATTTGATAGGCCAATAAAAATCACATTGGAGTATTTCGGCTATCATCTTTTTAGACAAAAAGTGTACCCCCACATGCTTCTATTGATCGAAAGCAGTGATACTCAGAACCTCGTCATCAGGCACAAAACACATAATCTGAGCAATATTTAAATAAGTACGGATCGTCAAAAAAGAAACGACGTACCACGTATAAAAATCTTTGTTTGTCTTTTGCATTCTAGTGATTCGGCATTTCACCTGCAATAATGAAATTAATGATATCAGCATGCCATGGAGTTATTGTGATAGGAAATAGTTACTTATCAAGCAATGAGTCCCTAATTAGTAGCTTATCATTTTCAAAATGTCTACAGAGATGGTCTACAATCATGTTCTCTACTCCCTTTTATTTGATTTCAATATCAAATTCTTGGAGCAATAAGATCCATCGAATCAGCAGTGGCCTTGCATCTTTCTTTGATAATATATTTCAGTGCTGAAGATCTATAAAAACAACTATATGTAAGCCCAAAATATATGAACAAAATTTATCAAGAGCAGAAACTACAGTTAGAAGCTCCTTTTTTGTGGTAGTATAATTTCTCTGAGTATCATTGAGAGTTTTGCTAGCATAGTAGATCACGTGGGGCTTTTTATCTCTTTGCTGCCCTAGTACAGTTCCAATTGCATAATTTCTTACATCACACATGATTTCAAATGGAAGTGTCCAATTTGGAGGTTGTATTATTGGTGTGGTGATGAGCATCTCCTTGAGCATTTTGAAACCTGTCTGACATACCTGCATCCATTTAAACTTTGCATCTTGCGCAAGAAGCTGAGAAAGGGGTCTAGCAATGTACTAAAATGTTCTTTATAAATCTTCTATAGAAACTGCATGTCTTAGAAATGAACGTATATCTTTCATGGTTTTAGATATTAGTACTTTGATAATAGACTCAACCTTAGCTTATCTACTTCCATCCCTTTCGATGAAACTATCTGGCCCAACACAATACCTTTTGTAACCATGAAATGATATTTTCCCTAATTTAGGAGTATATTTTTTTGTTGATATCTTTCAAGCATAGATCCTAAATTAGTCAAATAAGATTGAGAATTATTTCCAAATACAGAGAAATTATCAATAAATACCTCAAGATAATATTCCACGATATCGTTAAAATACATATCATGCATCTTTGAAATATTGCGGGTGCATTATATAAGCCAAATGACATTTTTCTAAGAGACAAAGTGCCAAAGGGCCAAGTAAAAGTTGTATTTTCTTAGTTCTCTAAAACAATTTCAATTTGATATAACCAAAATAACCATCAAGAAAATAATAAAATTCATGTCCAATAACTCGTTCAAGTATTTTGTCAAAAAATGGTAATGGAAAGTGATTTTTGCATGTTACTTGATTTAACTTTCGATAATCAATGCAATATGCCAACTCGTAGCATTATGAGTGGGTATTTTCTCACCATCCTCGTTTTTATTTACTGTTACCCCACTCTTTTTCGAAACAATTTGGGTTGGACTTATCCGCTTACTATCAGCGATTAGATAGATGATGCTAGCATCAAGTAATTTCAAACTTTGTTTTAAATTACTTTCTTCTTGGCAAGGTTAAGTTTTCGTTGCATTTACCTAATAGGCTTGACTCCATCTTCCAAAGTCATGCAGGTGTGCAAATAAGAGGGTTCATACCTTTGATATTCGCCATATTCCATCCTAGAGCTCCTTTATACTTTCACAATGTTGATAATAGTCGCTCTTCTTGATTTTCGTCAAGATACGCTGAGATGACTGCCGAAAAAGTTTCCTTAGGTCCAAAAAAAATGCATACTTGAGATCTTCAAGTAGCGGTTTTAGCTCAAGTATTGATACTTGGATGTTAGATGATATCAATTTTTTTTCATGATTTGAACTAACTCTTCATACACTTCCTCTATTAGAATCCATCCCGTGATATTCGAATTTTGAGCATCAGTTAAGAATTTTATTATTTCAATGTTACGTTCAGATAGAAGATATCCAAGAAAGCCTTCGTTCATTGTTAATACCATCTCCAAATTATCAGACATACACAATGATATGCTATCTTCTTTATTATGGATTTATTCAATATAATTAATGTCTTCCAATTCATCATTATCTATATTTGGTTGTTTGCAAACTTTAAAATATTAAGTTCGATGAAAATATCACCACACTATTCCTACAGTTTATAACTACATTAGCTGTACCTAAAAATGGACGTCAAAAGATAGTTGGAATATGAAGATTTGAATTCTTTACAGGTTCATTATCGATAATTATAAAATCCACAGGGAAATAAATTTTTTTGATTTGCACTAAAATATCTTCCGCAACACCCTTAGGAAGCCTTTCTGACCTATCAACTAATTGTAGTATTATGGGTGTAGATTTAAATTCTCCTACACATAGGTGCTTGTAAACCGAAATTGGTAAAAGATTTATACTACCCCTTAAATCTAGCAAAACTTTCTTTATATTATGTTGCCCTATTACACAAGAAATAGTTGGACATCCATGATCCTTATATTTAAGAGGCATTTCAGAATGAAATAATGTACTTATCTGCTCTATGAGGAATGCCTTCTTCTATATGTTGTGACATTTTTTATGGTGCATAAGTCCTTCAAGAATTTTGCATGCGATGGAACTTGCTTATTGCTTCTAGCAAAGGTACATTGATCTGTTTCTGTTTGAAAATCTCCAAAATATCAGTACAAGATGCATTAATATTTTTAGATTTTAATCTTTGAGAAAACGGTACAGGTGGTAAATAATCATTAGAAGTGTGTTCTTTAGAATTATCTTCTTCAAATTGTTGTGTTGAATCATTGTTCTATTTTTTCTTAGCATTTTTTTTGAAATGGGCTCATTAAGCACTTTACCACTTTCCAAATTTATTGTAGCAGTTATCTCTGTTATATCATTATTAATGGATAAAATAATAGCATTTATACCTTCGACTTACTTGAAGAACTGACCTTCGGTAGAGATGGTAGCTTACCTTTTCCTTCATTTGCAACGCAGAATTGAGGTGGCTTATCTGTGAGCGAATATCATTGTAGGCCATCCCATTCAGACTATTGATCGTTTGCCGATTGAATAAACTGTTGTTGTTTTGAATCATCTAATCCATTCTTTGCTATATCTGCAAAAAAATATCCTCAAAATGTGGTGGTTGGTACACTGAAGATTGATTAGTTGGGTGGACGTGTTGTTGAGGTGGATTAGTGGGTGGTTTTTTGGATTATTGAATTGTTGAGAATTCTACTTCTATTGAAAATTTGGGTGATTCCTCCAACCATAATTATATGTTTGTAAATATGGATTGTTTACTGGTTGAGGAGAAGTGTGAACGAAAAAATTTCTTTAAGAATTCTCTTTGCATCTCATTCCATCTTCCTATTAAATTGGGACGTAAAGAATATAGTCATGTCTTTGATTTATCATTTAAGGAGAATATGAAGAGCTTAACTTTAAGCTGCTCTACAGTAATATTTTGAAGATTAATAATAGTGCAAATATTTTTGATTTCTCAATAGTGCAAATATGTGCTCTCTGAATCTATCGTATGGAATTTAAACAAAAGTTGGACTAGTCTAGATTTAATCTCAAAGTATCCTATATTGAATGGAAATGCAATACATGAAGGTTGGGTTGTCCTAACAGGCTATAAATAATCTCGTAAAGTCCTCCCATTGCCTTTATGATGGCTGTTATTATCATTTGTATCTCTAAATCTGTCATTATTATTATTGTTATATTCATGTTGTTATTATTATTATTAGTGCTCATATCATGAAGTGTTTGATGGATTGAAAGTGATTGTGTATCTGAGATTGAATTAGTCTACTTTTTGAAATTCTTCTCCAACTGGTCATGCAAGTTTAGAATTGCAAAAATTAATAATGTAGAAACGATAATCTATACTAAGTGTATCACAATACTATGATCCCCGACAATGGATCCAAAAATTTGACAGTAATCTAAATCGTATACTCCCAAGTGTACGAGATCAACAAGTAGTACAAGGATAGTAATTCAAAATCGTTTTCTTGAGGATCGTTTGTTAATTGTGTGACACTAAAATAAATTATGGTACTGAAATAAAAGTAAAGATTAGATTTTTATAAACTAAACTAAAATTAAAATATGAAAAATTTACTTATATTAAAATTGTTGGTTAGATGGATGTAACATCCCCATATGATAATTTACTAAATATATTATTTTTTTTTTATCTCAGTTGTATACATCACATGGTTTGTCTAAAACCAGAAAATAATTCAATTAAGCACAAAACATATGAAGGGTTGAACTTTAATACTTTGACTAATTTCTCCCCATTAATTTGAGATGAACTTTGAGTTTATCTAAGCATGCGATATGAATAACAAAATTAAACGTTCAAAATCTAAACATACACCGTGTCTAAACAGTCTACAGTATATCAAAAACTAAGTAACAAATATATCTTCAAACTATAAAGTATCAAAGACTCAAAATCATATTTAATTATTTAAAAAATAGTAGATAATTAAAAATATCAATTCCACATAAAACAATTAAAATCAATAAGCATATAAGAATACATACCAGTAAATCACCTAGAGATTATTATTCCATTTGATCCAACTCAAGAATTTAGCTACTCATACTCATCATTGGCATGAATAAAGAGAAAATGAATTCTTTTAATGATTTCTATGAATGAGTACAAAAACTAAATATTGAATCTAAAGCTCTATATTATTCTCTCTCAAACATTGCTTCACATTACAAAACTTGAGATTCATTAGCTATTTATAACCTTACAAAACCCTAATATAAATTTTATTTACAAGGAAACTTTTAAATCCTCTCAAAAATCCACAAAAAATAACTTTGCGGCTACTCCCTTCAACGGACCTATCGACGGCTGCTCTTGGGCTTGATTCCTAGTTCATGGTGGTCAACGACAGCACATATGTCTGTCAGCAGCTATTCTTGAAAAAGCACAGTTCTTAATTGATATTTGAGATACATTTCGATATTTCGAGTTCTTTGTATATAAAACCCTACAAAAACATCAAAAAATGCTAGAAAAACATCATAGTGAGGATTTTGATTAATAAAAATATTTTTTCATTAATTTCTCATATTAATCATCAAAATTGGATTATACTTGGACAAAATAAACTAAAATAATTACACTTTCTGAGCGTAATTGTCAGGAAGAGCAACTACTATTGACATTACGAAAGTATAAAGGAGCTCTTGGATGGCATATGGTGGACATCAAAGATATATATCCCCTTATTTGCACACATCGCATTACTTTGTAAGATAGAGTCAAGACTATTATGCAAATACAATGAAGGCTTAACCTTGCTATGAAGGAAGTGGTTAAAGCCGAGGTGCTGAAACTACTCGATGCTGACATCATCTATCCAATTGCTTACAGTAAGTTGGTAAATCTAACCCAAGTTGTTCCCAAAAAGTCAGGTAATAGTAATTAAAAACGAGAATGGAGAGATGATATCCACTCGTACTACTACGAGTTGGTGTATGTGCATCAATTATTGAAAGCTAAATCAAGTAATATGCAAATATTACTTTTTGTTACCATTTCTTGACCAAGTACTTGAAAGAGTAGCTGGGCATGAGTTTTATTATTTTTTTGATGGTTATTCTGATTTTTATCAAAATGAAATTGCTTTAATGGACTAGGAAAAAAACAACTTTTACCTGTCCTTTTTGGTACTTTCATTTTTATAAGAATACCATTTGGATTATATAACTCACCCATAGCATTTCAAAAGTGTAGGATAAGTATTTTTAACAATATGGTTGAAGATTATCTAGAGGTACTTATGGATGATTTTCTCTATGTTTGAAAATAATTTCGAATCTTGTTTGAATAATTTAGAATATGTGCTCGAAAGGTGTCAACAAAAAAATCTACTCCTAAATTGGAAAAAAATGCCACTTTATAGTTATAAAAGGTATTGTGTTGGGCCACATAGTTTCATTTAAAGGAATGGAAGTAGAATACCTAAAAACGTGAAAACATAGTTTCACTTAAAGGAATGCTAAGGTAGAGTCTATTTCCAAAATATGAATACCTAAAAACATGAAAAACATACGCTCATTTGTAGGACATACAGGATTCTATAGAAGGTTCATAAAAGATTTTAGTACTATTGCTAGACTTCTTTCTCACCATTTTTTGCAAGATGTGCAGTTTGATTGGACACAGGCATACCAAACAACTTTCGAAACCGTTAAGGAGATGCGCATCATTGCGCCAATAATGCAGCATCCAGATTGGTCACTTTCATTCGAGATAATGTGCGATTCAAGTGATTATGCAATTGAAGCTATATTAAGGCAATGAAGAGATAAAAAGCCCTGAGTAATTTATTATGCTAGCAAGACTCTCAACAGCACTCAGACGGAATTATACCATAACAGAGAAAGAGTTTATAGCTATAGTTTTTGCTCTTGATAAATTTTATTCATATATTTTGGACTCAGATGTAGTTGTTTTTATAAACCATTTGGTGTTCAAATATCTTTTACCAAAGAAAGATGCAAAACCATAACTAATCTGATGGATACTACTACTCCAAGAGTTTGATCTTGGAATTAAAGAGAAAAAGGGAGTAGAGAATGTGGTTGCAGACCACATCTCTCGATTAACTTTTGAAAATGATAAGCTACCAATTAGGGACTCATTCCCTAATGAGTAGCTATTTTCAATCCAAACAACTCCCTGGTATTGTTGACATTATTAATTTCCTTGTTGCAGGTAAAATACTAAGTCACTGGAGTGAGCAAGACAAATGATGATTTGTATACAAGGTACGCCATTTCTTTTTCGACGGTCCTTATTTAAATTTACTCAGATTAAATTATTTGGCATTGTGTCCCTAATGATGAGATTCAAAATATAATTACTTTCTATCATACAAAAGCATGTAGGGGCCACTTTTTATCTAAAAAGATGGTAGTCAAAATACTCCAATATGGTTTCTTTTGGCCTAGTATGTTTAGAAATACATATGAATTTTGCAAAATATGCGAGTCATGTCAGAAACTAGGAGTGTTAACTAGGAAGAATGATATGTCTTTAACACCAATACTTACAATTGAGATATTCAATTATTGGGGTATTGACTTCATCAGATCATTTCCTATTTTTAACGGATATGTTTATATCCTCGTATTAGTTGATTATGTCTCTAAATGGGTAGAATTTGTAGCATGTAGAAACAATAATCAATAAACTATTATTAAATTTTCAAAAGAGCATATATTGTCCAGATTTGGAGTTTCTGAAACCATAATAAGTGATGGAGTTCCCATTTCTGCAACAGAAGCTTTAAAAATTTCATGAAGAAATATTATATCACACACAAGATTTCTATACCTTATCATCCGCAGTTAAATGGACAAGTCGAACTAGCCAATAGGGAAATCAAACAAATACTAAGCAAACTGTTAATCCATCTTGCAAAAATTAGTTGTTTAGACTAACCAAAACTTTATGGGCTTACCCTACGACATAGAAAACACCCGTAGGCATGTCTCCATATAGAATAGTCTATGAAAAAAATCTTGTCATTTGCCTATAGAGATATAGTATAAGCATATTGGGCAATCAAATTAGTAAATACAGATCTCAATTTAGCTGGCCCATTACAAAAACTACAAATAAATGAGTTGGAAGAGATAAGACTTGATGCATATGACAATTCATGCATTTCAAAGGAGAAAATAAGAATATGGCATGATCCCCATATTACATGTCATGTTTTTCATCTTTCTAACAAAGTACTCTTATTCAATTAACTCTATTTATTTCTGGAAAAATTGCATTCATGGTGGACAGGTCCATTCATGGTTAAAACTGTATATCCGTATGGCGCAATTGATATAAAAAATCCAAAGAATGGTCATATGTTCAAATTAAATGAAAAACAATTGAAGTACTAATTGAATTTCTGAAGCACTCGGAGGAATCTCACGATCTAGGGGATACTCTGACATCTCATTAATATGAGCTAAACAGAGACACAATGCATATTATTGTATATTATGTGCTAACAATTTTATTTTGCAGTTGTTACGTCATGAATACCAACAACAACAACAACAACAACAACAACAACAACAACTAAGCCTTTTATCCCAAGTATTTGGGGTAGGCTACATGAACCAAAAAAGAATCACGCTGGATCGATCACTTTGATATTCCTTCTCCATTCATTTCTATCAAGTAATATCACCTTATTTAAACCTCTAGACTCCATATCTTTGCGTATCACCTCCATCCATATTTTCTTCGGTCTTCCCTTCGTTCTTTTAACTTGTCCTACATTGATAAACTCCTCTCTTCGAACTGGTGCACTTGTAGGCCTACGTTGCACATGACCAAACTATTGTAAGCGATTTTCTCGTATCTTCTCATTGATGGGAGCTACACCTATCTTAGCACGAATATCTTCATTTCTCACTTTATCTCTCCTAGTGTTGCCGCACATCTAACAGAGCATGCGCATCTCTGCTATACTTATTTTCTGTGAATGACGTTTCTTTATAGCCCAACATTCCGTGCCATATAATAAAGTTGGCCTAATAGCAGTCCTATAAAATTTTTCTTTCAATCTTAACGGAATGTTACGGTCGCATAAAACTCCCGTTGCCCTCCTCCATTCAACCAGCCAGCTTGTATCCTATGGTTAATATCATTATCGATCTCTTTATCATTTTGAATAATAGAACCCAAATATCTAAACTGACTGCTCATTTGTATCTCTTGCCTATCCAGTTTTACAATATTATAGTCTATGGTCCGGCGTTTACTAAATTTACATTCTATATACTTTGTTTTAGACCTACTTAATCTAAAACCTCTAAATTCTAATGTATGCCTCCATAACTCTAACTACGTCATGAATACTAGACTGAGATAATTTCTAAACTATCTATCTTAAATTTTCCTTGTTCTTAATTACTTAAATAGATATATTGATTTATTGAGGACATGCATTTTAAATTTGGGTGGATTGCTTATAAATATAACTTAGTTTTGATATCCATGAAGATTTCAACGATTTTGTTTTAAAAATTTTCTTTTTTTCCTTTTTGTTCAAAATTTTTAAAATTTTCAAATTTTCAAGATAAAAATCTTTCATAGTTATTAACTTTAGAATTAGGAACTGATTTTTAGTTTAGAATTAATTTTAGATTTAGGAATTAACAACTAGATGTTAATAATAAAATTAGTCTAGGAACTAAAATAAAAAATATTATGTCTTGATAACAGTTCTCAACAAAGGACCACTGTCGAAGATGCTATAGATTTTCTGAATGTGCCTGAGGAGCGCCCAGCATTTGTAGATATTCTGAATGATATACCAAGCAGCTCCTACCGGTTCAAAGAGTTCTACGAGAACCTTAGCAATGTTGCATTTAATGAGAGTTTCAAAAAAACTTGATGTATTATATTTACTGCAAGCGCACAGTATCGTTGTAGCGCTGTACAAGTCGTCTCACAGGGATCTAAGGTATTTCTGCGTTCTTACTTTCTCTATAGTTCAACGGACTAACCAAAGGTTCTAGGTTGAAGTCGGATTAATCTAAGTAGCCTACGATATAGAATCCACTAATTTCCAACCATCTTTTTACTTCTACTATTTTCTTCTATCATAAAAATTCAATCTTTTTAGTTTAATTTTTACTTAAAGTGCCCTAAGCATGAGCTATTAAGTGTTGTGCAAGTATAGCTCATCAAAAGATACTACTTCATATAAAAATAAACTAAATCTTTTAGATAATTCAAATAAAAAGATAAAACCAGCAACCCAAATCCCTTACTAAGCATAGATTATCAAGAATCCTAATTCAAGTATAACCTATTAAAGTTCTAAACTTCGGGTCCTTATATTTTAATCTTTCATTTGAAAAATCATGGCTTTATTAATTTTAATTAAGAAGAAAAATATTAGAAAATAATTGCATGGTGGATCTTAGCTTCATCTACATCCTAGAGCTGATCTAATTAGCTACTAATGATATTTGCTAAGGAAGATCAAATTTTAATTCATAAAATGATAAACCCTAATCTAGAAAGTAGTAAACCCTAATCTAGAAAGCAGTAAACCCTAAAATAGAATGCAATTAAATTTATGCAGAAAGAAAATAAGAATATCAAGAACAATGGGTTACCTCTGGTCACGGTGTTGTGGCCATCAACCTTCAACAAAAACCCCAACTTTATTGAACAGCAAAATCGAATACAAAAATTCCAGAATCCAGAATCTCGTCAAAATACAAGGGTCGGCCAATAAATAGGCCTCGGAAACCAAACCCTATTTCCAGCCGACTCACAAAAACTATCAATTAACAATTAAGCCCACGACAAAAATTACTCTAAGAAGCCCCCTTATGGGCCGCTATTTAGCGGCTAACCTTTGAGCAATTGCACTACAGTTTCTTCTACTGAAGTATCTTCTCTTTTAATCTTCACTTTCTTGACTGTATTTGACTTCTACTTCCTGTAGTACTTTGATGTTGTAGTCTCGCCCGCTTTAGGAACTTTTCGGCGTTTGATTTCCTAGTCCAACTCTGGTTTCATGCCTTTTCCTTGTATAATTTGGATTACCTGTAAAAGACACTAAAAATACCCAAGTAGTATTTATTTATATACAAAAACAGATAAAGTATGAGAGGAAAAATACAATATATGATATTCATCACACCCCCACACTTATCTTTTGCTAGTTCTCGAGCAAAACCTAAATCTAAAAAGAAAAACAAAAATCCTAACTCACTTTCGCAGGAATCGCGATTGCACTTAGCACGTGCAACAAGCCTTTAAACCCCTAGGTAACCCTAGTGGACGAGTTGTGTCTCGTGAGGGTTTGCAGTGAATATACCCACAAAATTCAAGAAGAAGATAGATTAAGGAATAAAGAAAAGAAAAATAAGGATAATCGAAAATCAAGAAAAATAAAAATTTTATACAAAAAAAAGAAAAAATCATTTTTCTTTTATATTTTCGTCAATTGGTCTCACTAATATACAAACTTAAGAACGCATTTAGATTATCAATTTTTAAATCGAGCAAAATATCAGATACACTTATCATTTTAATCAAAAATTTAAATCTTATCTTTCAATACCTACTAATAGATAATTTATTGGCTCATATACATCTACGTGCATGTGTGATAGTCTACTTTGGTTTTTGGACTCCAACTCTAACTCATGATTCATCTCCTCTCTCATAAAAGAAAAAAATTCTCTTTTTTTTTTCTTTTTAAGAATATTTCACCTTTCATGCGAGTATTCACGCTTGCTTAGGCGCAAAATACCCGATTACTTAGTTCATACTCTTTTTTTTCTTTCTTTTTAAGAATATTTCACCTTTCATGCGAATATTCACGCCTGCTTAGGCGCAAAATACCAGATTACTTGGATCATACTCTCTTTTTTTTTTTCACTCTTGAGGCTATTGCCTTAATACCAGGCGCACCCCATTATTTTATTCTCACCTTTTTTTTTAGAGAGAGAAGAGTTACTCATTCGTTATTATCTTTATCCTTAACCTAATAAACTATTGTAAAGTGAAAAATAGATGTATAATTGCCTCAAAACTACTGTTAGCGATATTTATTTTTCGGATTTTAATCTTTTTTCATAAAATTCAAAGTGTATAGTCCAATCTACTCTCATATCCAATTTCAAATCTAAATTTTGTTCCTTTATCTGTAATTAGTTTGATCTATTGATGAAAATAAATTTTTTTTTTATCTTTTTAATCTTTTTGTTGGTCACCCTAAAAACTACCCAAAGTGTAAAATAAAGAAACCCAAAAACCTAAAAAAAATAAAAATAAAATCCTAGAAATCCTAAAATAAGAAAAAAATAAAATAAAAATCTCCTAATACACTCCCCCACACCTAAACTTGTGTATGCCCTCATACACAAATCATTGGTGTCGTCCTCTTTGCCTTCTACTAGACTCATCAGGTGCAGGACGTGTTCGTGCTGTAGAAGACTCACCCCTATCAATCTGTTTCAACAGGTGCCAAATTTTTCCAAGACCTTGCCAGACGACGTTGATTTGCTTAGTGGGATCAGCTGGCAAGTCTTGGTCAAAGAAGGCATCATCCTCCTCCTCTTGTGTCAAGTCAGTGGCATATATATTCTTGTTATCAGCATGTCTGTTCCAATCTTCTGGAACAGCAACATGATATGACACTGAAATATGTTCGGTAGTGATAAACACGCGTGAGGGTGCGTATGCGTCAAATTCGGCACCAGATATAAACTTGCGACACAACTGTGTAATTAAACACGGCAAAGGCATACTAGTCCTCGACCGCATCTTAGCATCAATAATAGTGTCGAGTAGCTGTGTTCACATACAGAAGTGATAATCTTGACGCATAATACAGTCAACAACATAAAGTGTAGGCATGTAAAAAGACGACATATGTGTAATGCCCATAACATTAGTGTTGACCCAGCGGCAAGTTGCGTAAATATTGCGATAGAGTGTCTTGCTGCTAATCCCTTTATCACGTGTTATTTTGCAGTTTGGGCCCATCCGTGTAAGATAATCCTCAATCCTACCAGGAGTGTGATTCCCGGTGTGAAGGAGGATACCCGTAGAAGCCGAGATGGCCCCTGCATTCATTTCATATAATTGGCCGCGCCAATGGAGGTTTATGGTTTTGCGATCGTCCGAAATGTCGGATTTCGCAAAACTCGCATAAAATTCCTCCACCAACTCTGGGATGTAAAATGCATTAGATGAATAAATTAGGTAATTCCAACCCAGATGAATAAATAAACACTAAATGCCGTAAAAATTTCTCCAAAAAACTTCTCACAAACAAATCTACCCATGATATCGTACTGTAATTATCAATTTGCAATCTGATCAACAAAGTAAATGTAGAAGAGAGAAATAGTACCTCCCCTGAAGTTTCAGGGGGAAACACCACAAATGGACCGCTAAATAACGGTGAAAGCCGTGGTTTGGCGGCTTGGTGCTCACGGCTGGCCGAGAGCTTCGGGGTGGTTGTCTACACTGGTGAGATGGACCTTTGAAACACCTCTGGTCGAAGAAAAGTTGAAGATCCTACACTATCCTGCAAAGAGAGAAGCAAAAACCAAAAGAGGAAGTGGGGAAGGAAGGGGGGCAGTTAGGGTTTTGGAAGAAATGATTTGGGGAAGATGAGGGCTGTTTGGGTTTATATAGGGATGGAAAATTACCGTCAGCTCCTCATCTTTCCCTAATTTTGCTTTAAAACCCCGCATCATGTTAGTAACATAATATACATGCTATTATACACATGACTACATGCCTTTATGCATAGATTGGATCGTGAAGTGTCACGACCTCTACGTTATCGCTCACTCGAGGTTCTAAAAATAGTTTTAATCGGTGACCGTTTACTTTGAATAAATTACCATTTTTAGGATCCTCGAGATCAACTGCACCGTGATGGTGCACTGTCCGTACTATGTACGGTCCACTCCATCTTGACCTCAATTTTCCTGGGAATAAATGTAGCCTCGAATTATATAAGAGAAATTTTTGTCCAGGTGCAAATGACTTGCGAATGATTGCTTTGTCATGAAACACTTTTGTTTTCTCTTTATAAATCTTGGCACTCTCATATGCGTCCCGTCTTATCTCATCAAGCTCATTAATTTGTAATCTCCGCTGCTCGCCAGCTTTTTCGAGCTCAAAATTTAGAAATTTAATTGCCCATAAAACTTTATGCTCAAGCTCCACCGGTAAATGATACGCTTTTCCAAATATCAAACGATATGGAGACATGCCTAGATTAGTCTTGTAAGCAGTACGGTAAGCCCATAATGCATCAGCTAGCTTACAAGACCAATCTTTTCTATTATGATTTACTGTTTTCTCCAAAATCAGTTTGATTTGGCGATTGGAAACTTCCACTTGCCCACTAGTTTGCGGATGATACGGTGTGGCTAACTTGTGGGTAATGGAATATTTCCGCATAAGCGCCTCAAATGACCGGTTGGTGAAATGGGTACCATTATCGCTAATAATAGCTCGAGGAACGCCAAATCGAGAAAATATATTCTCTTTCAAAAACTTGACAACTACTTTGTTGTCATTCGATTTTGTGGCCATTTCCTCTACCCGTTTGGAAATATAATCAACAGCAACTAATATGTATTGGTTTCCAAATGAGTTGGGTAACGGTCCCATAAAATCTATACCCCATACATCAAAGATTTCGACCTCAAGGATGGGTTGCAGAGGCATCATATTGCGCCGTGAAATTTTGCCGACGAATTGGCATCGTGTGCATGCTTTGCAGTATTCCACAGCGTCTTTGAAAATAGATGGCCAATAGAAACCACTCTGCAATACTTTTTCGGTCGTTTTCCTGATACCAAAGTGTCCTCCACAAGCTAGATCATGACAGAAAGAGAGGACACTTTGTATCTCATCGTTAGGTATGCATCGACGTATGATTTGGTCTGGACAACATTTGAACAGATATGGTTCATCCCAGTGAAAGAATTTTACTTGGGATAAGAATCTAAATCGATCCTGCTTGGACCAATGGGATGGAATCTCCTTAGTCACAAGATAGTTCACAATGTCAGCAAACCATGGTTCGTGCATCAATGCAAACAGTTGCTCATCAGGAAATGATTCGTTTATGGGGCACAAATTAGTTGGAGCGTTGGGCAGACGAGACAAGTGATCAACTACTGAATTATCCGCACCTTTCTTGTCTAATATCTCAAGATCAAACTCTTGTAGCAAGAGGATCCATCGAATAAGCCTTGCTTTTGCATCTTTCTTGGTTAACAAGTATTTCAAAGCAGTGTGATCAGTGTATACTGTAATTCGTGATCCAATCAAGTAGGAACGAAACTTCTCAAGTGCAAAGAAGACTGCTAGAAGCTCTTTCTCTGTGGTAGAGTAGTTCAACTGGGCGTCATTAAGTGTCCTACTTGCATAGTAAATCACATGTGGCTGCTTATTAATACGTTGACCAAGGACGGCACTAATAGCGTAATCAGATGTATCACACATGAGCTCGAAGGGTAAGCCCCAGTCTGGCTCATGAATAATAGGAGTGATAGTCAGCGCCTTCCTGAGCTGCTCAAATGCTCTTAGACAATCAGGCGTGAAATTGAATGGTACTTCCTTGGCTAGTAGATGTGTCAAAGGCCTAGCAATTGTACTAAAGTCTTTGATAAATCTTCTATAAAAACCAGCATGACCAAGGAAGGATCGTATATCTTTCACTGATCGCGGAGGTGGCAGATTATTGATGAGGTCTACCTTGGCTTTGTCAACCTTGATACCTTTCTTCGAGATGACATGCCCTAGCACTATGCCATTTTTGACCATAAAATGGCATTTTTCCCAATTGAGTGTCAAATGCTTCTCATTACAACGCATGAGAACTAACTCTAGATGATGCAGACACTCTTGGAATGAATCTCTGAAGATAGAAAAATCATCCATAAAAATTTCAAGAAATCATTCAACCATGTCAGAGAAAATACTTACCATGCACCTTTGGAACGTGGCAGGTGCATTGCATAACCCAAAGGGCATGCGTCTGTATGCAAAGGTGCCGAATGGACATGTGAACGTAGTCTCTTCTTGATCCTCTGGAGCGATGGGAATTTGGTTGTAGCCAGAGTACCCATCTAGAAAACAATAGAACTCATGTCCGGCCAACCATTCCAACATCTGATCATGAATGGTAAGGGGGAATGGTCCTTCCTAGTTGCAGCATTAAGCTTCCTATAATCAATGCAGACTCGCCATCCCGTCTGCAAACGCATCGGGATAAGTTCATTTGCATCGTTCTTGACTACAGTGATTCCGGATTTCTTAGGCACTACCTGAACTGGGCTTACCCATGCGCTATCAGAGATAGGATAGATAATCCCATTATCAAGACACTTAAGAACATCTTTCCTCACAGCTTCTTTCATTAGGGGATTCAACCTACGCTGAGTATCTCTTGTAGGTCGTGCATTGTCTAGCAAATGAATTCTATGCTGCACTATAGAAGGACTTATCCCTTTAATATCGGCCATACTCCAGCCTATGGCTTCCCTATATGCTTTCAACACTGATATGAGTTTTTCTTCCTGAGCGTCAGTTAATTCTGCAGAGATAATGACTGGTAGTGTGTCGTGTTCACCCAAGAAAGCGTACTTGAGATGACTCGGAAGGGCCTTCATCTCAAACTCAGGTGGACACTCAATAGATGGTAGTAACTGAACTCGTGGTTCAGTCATCAATGGCTCAGGTGGAAGTTTCCATTGAGTGGAAGACACATAATTAGATGATTCATCGAGCGTCTCCAAGAATACACTCTCATCAACTAAACCATTCAACTCATCAAAGAATTTCTCCTCTTGGTGTTCACTAGACAACCCTTGGATCATATTCACTTCTAGGGGCTCGTCATGTGGATCACTTGGTTGGCGCCCTAGATTGAATATATTCAAGTCAAGTGTCATATTTCCAAAGGAAAGTCTCATCGATCCACTCCGGCAATTGATAACAGCATTGGAAGTGGCCAAGAATGGATGTCCCAAAATAACTGGGATACAATGGTGTGGATTCACCACAGGTTGAGTTTCGAGGACTATGAAATCAACTGGGAAGATAAACTCCCCAATCTTAATCAAGACATCCTCAATCTCTCCCATAGGTGTCTTTACAGATCTATCAGCTAGCTGTAACGTAATCCTTGTAGGTCTCAACTCTCCCAGTCCTAACTGCTGGTATACTGAATAAGGAAGCAAGTTGACACTTGCTTCTAAATCTAGTAAAGCCCTTTCAATCACTGTAGTCCCTATAGTGCAGGAGACAGTAGGACTTCCAGGGTCTTTATACTTTACAAGTGCTGACTGAGAGAGGATGCTAGATATGTTAGCAGCTAAGAAGACTTTCTTTGGAACATTGGTTGTTCTCTTCTTTGTGCATAAATCCTTTAAGAATTTTGCATAAGCAGGTACTTGTTGGATTGCATCAAGAAGAGGAACATTGACCTTAACTTGCTTGAATAACTCAAGCATGTGCTCCACCTGAGGAGAATTTTTCTTCAATCAATTTGGATAGGGAGCCTTTGGCTTATAAGTATGGTCAATAGGAGGATCAGAATTAGAAGGATCAGATTCTTCTAACATGCTAGTTGGTAGATCGTGGGATGATGATGATGAATCATGAGGTGGTGATGGAATCGTGGTATCAGGGAGTGTAGCTTGCCGTACACTATGAGTGGAATCAGGTGGCATGATATGGTTGACATATCGAAGTGTGTGAATGGCATTAATTTGGTTGACATGCGACTGATTCAAATTTGAGGAACTGGCATTAGGATTTGTTATGGGTTGACTTGGAAAAGTACCCTTACCACGTTCACTCATTTGATTTGCTAGTTGTCCAACCTGCTGCTCTACATTCTTAATAGATTGAGAGTTTACGAGCAGGTGCTGATCTGTTTTTTGAATGAAATCAGTTGACACTTTCATAAGATTCTGCATGTATGTGTCAAGGTTGGACTAAGACTTGAGAAGAGTTTCAACATTCTTCTCAAGTGATTGAAGTCGCTTTTCTTGATCATTTTTAGACCCCTGTTGTGGATATGAATTGTTTGGTGCAGGTAGTCTATTCTGGTTGTTCCCATGGTTTGAAGCATTTGGGTGTTGATAAGCACCCATATTTGGTCTTGGGAACTGACCAGCGGTTGGAGGCTGCATGTTGGAGTTCAGGGCTCCCTGATATTGCCCTTGACCCCATGAGAGATTTGGATGGCTCTTCCAACCAGGATTGTATGTCGGAGCGTATGGATTATTAACGGGTCTTTGATACATAGCGTTAGCTTGCTCAAGTGTGGGACCCATAGGATTTACTAACAATGGACACTCCTCCATAACGTGATTGGGAGTTCCGCAATTAAAGCATGTGGGACTTTGGAGTTGATTCACTCCACTAGTGGAGACTGAGCACTAGGAGTCTCCAGTGCCTCAATTCTTCTTATAAGGGCTGCGATCTTTGCTTTAGCAGCTATAGAGCTGTCGACGCTATGGATCCCACTCTTATTAGCAGAAGTTGATATACTGGGCTTCTCAGTGAAACTCTCCCACTGCATAGTCTTCCATGATAAGTCCTCAAGAAAGTCCCATGCTTCATCCTCGTTTTTCCTCATAAACTCCTCTTGACACATGGATTCCAGAAGAGTTTTGGATGTGTAATCAAGTCCTTCGTATATGATTTGACACAACCGTCACTTTTCTATAGTATGGTGGGGGCATTGAGCTAATAAATCTTTAAACCGTTCTAAGTATTTCCAGAAAGGTTTTCCTGGCACTTGACGGAATTGATTGATTTGATTTCTGATTCTTGCCGTCTTGTGCGTGGGATAATACTTCTTGAGAAACACTGTAATGAATTCATTCCAAGTAGTGATTGAATCAGTAGGCATACTGTACAACCACTTCTTGACATTATCCTTAAGTGCAAAAGGGATGAAGCGGAGCTTAATTGCGTCCTCCGATAAATTTTGCAGTTTAATCATTACACATATTTCTTGAAATTCACTGATAAAGAGATATGCATCTTCTGAATCAGAACCAGTGAATTTGGGAAGCATACTAATGTATTGCGGTTTTAATTCGTAGTGATTACCAGCTACGTGTGGAAGTTTGATGCAAGATGGTAATGATGTACGCAACGGGTAACATCGATCCTAAAGGATCGGGATCGGCTGGTCCATCTTGTCTCCTATGAACAAATCTGATCTCACAAGTCCACCAAATTGATCACGGGTCCAATGTGGCATGAACCAGCGACTGTGAGTGTATGCGTGAACTTCCTAAACTAATGCAAAAAGTGGGGTGTGGTGGAGAGATAAAACTGTGGAATAAATATGATCACATAAAAATGTGATTTCTACTGTTCCTAATTTTTTTATTTTATTTTTTTTTAATTTTTCTACAGAACCAGGAAACAAACCTACAGAAACAGAGAAAATTTGGGTTCAGAACGTACCTTGTGGGCCGCTAAATAGCGGTTATAGCCGCTGAATAGCGGGTAAACTAAGGAATTTTACTTGTTGCTTTTTTCCACTTGGTCTAGAGGCTCTTTAAATCCTTTAAATCTTCCTGTATCTGCAATGTCTATTTCCTGCACACTCACACACACTGTTAACCCGTAAAATGCTAGAAAAAGTAAGAAAAACACAGTTGATCCCCGACAACGGCGCCAAAAAAACTTGATGTATTATATTTACTGCAAGCGCACAGTATCGTTGTAGCGCTATACAGGTCGTCTCACAGGGATCTAAGGTATTTCTGCGTTCTTACTTTCTCTATAGTTCAACGGACTAACAAAGGTTCTAGGTTGAAGTCGGATTAATCTAAGTAGCCTAGGATATAGAATCCACTAATTTCCAACCATGTTCTTACTTCTACTATTTTTTTCTATCATAAAAATTCAATTTTTTTAGTTTAATTTTTACTTAAAGTGCCCTAAGCATGAGCTATCAAGTGTTGTGCAAGTATAGCTCATCAAAAGATGCTACTTCATATAAAAATAAACTAAATCTTTTAGATAATTCAAATAAAAAGACAAAACCAGCAACCCCAATCCCTAACTAAGCATAGATTATCAAGAATCCTAATTCAAGTATAACCTATCAAAGTTCTAAACTTCGGGTCCTTATATGTTAATCTTTCATTTGAAAAATCATGGCTTTATTAATTTTAATTAAGAAGAAAAATATTAGAAATTAATTGCATGGTAGATCTTAGCTTCATCTACATCCTAGAGCTGATCTAATTAGCTACTCATGATTTTTGCTAAGGAAGATCAAATTTTAATTCATAAAATGATAAACTCTAATCTAGAAAGCAGTAAACCCTAATCTAGAAAGCAGTAAACCCTAAAATAGAATGCAATTAAATTTATGCAGAAAGAAAATAAGAATATCAAGAACAATGGGTTACCTCTGGTCACGGTGTTGTGGCCGTCAACCTTCAGCAAAAACCCCAACTTTATTGAACAGCAAAATCGAATACAAAAATTTCAGAATCCAGAATCTCGTCAAAATACAAGGGTCGGCCAATAAATAGGCCTCGGAAACCAAACCCTATTTCCAGCCGAATAAAAAAAACTATAAATTTACAATTAAGCTTACGACAAAAATTACTCTGAGAAGCCCCCTTATGGGCCGCTATTTAGCAGTTAAAACCGCTATTTAGCGGCTAACCTTTGAGAAATTGCACTACAGTTTCTTCCACATAATTATCTTCTCTTTTACTCTTCACTTTGTTGACTTTATTTGACTTCTACTTCCTGTAGTACTTTGATGTTGTAGTCTCGCCCGCTTTAGAAACTTTTCGGCGTTTGATTTCCTAGTCCAACTCTGGTTTCATGCTTTTTCCTTGTATAATTTAGATTACCTGCAAAAGACACTAAAAATACCCAAGTAGCATTTATTTATATACAAAAACAGATAAAGTATGAGAGGAAAAATACAATATATGATATTCATCATTTCTCAAAAGCGGGCTACGTTAAAAGGAAGTACATCTTGGTAAGCCTTTTTATTAAATATAACATCCGACCGTCCTCCGCAATAACAGAATTGTATTCAAAGGATGTGGTGTTATTGAACATGATTTTGGAAAGGCGCATGTTCGATGTCGCATCTATCATGGACTTCGCGATATTTCAATGCATAGGTCAAGTCCATGAATGTATCCAATATTCGATAATGGTAAGGCCACATTTATTTCTGACATCTCCGATAATAAAAATTTGCATGAACATTGGAGTCCATCCATCATGTGATGACATATTTGAACCTCCCATGTAACCATTTCCGGATATAATCGTGCAAAGAAGCATGAGTGTTTGACACGTCCAGTAAGAATAATAGGTACAACAAGAGCAACAACATGCTGCTGCTCCACCGGACGGTCATGGAGAACAAAATTAGGAATGTGGACAGCAAAGGCAAGACCAAGGAGATGCAACAGTTATGGCAAGCCGACCAGAAGAAGTAATACTCCATGCACTAAATGAGTCGACGATCATGGTTGCAAGTCATCAAAGAATGGCAAGCCCAAAACGAGCGTCATCAACAATGTCATTATTGACTTCTCACCAAAGTATTCATATGAATAGCTGGTGAGAACACCCAGTTTCTCCCAATGAAGACGAAGGGACGAGCTAGAGAACCACAGGGTTCCATGGTATCAAACACACAAGTGAAAAAAAAGTTTTCATCAGAGGTGTTATTGATATCGACTAACAAAAGGGAGTGGGTTTTTTTTTGAAAACCGATAAAGCCAGGTGTATTCTAACCTTAAGCTCTTATATTATTTCTTAGTGTATTACATTCATAGTTATATTCTTGATACTCTGAGAACATTGCATAATTTAAGTTGGGGATATGATAGATACAGTATAATTTACGATATCAAAACTAACTTAGTTAAAAAAATTACAATTTTTTTTTCATTTCTTTGAAGTAAAAATTAAGATTAGAAGTACTTTACATTGCATATTCATGAGATTAATATCTTAATTTTGATGCTTATATGATAGTGGTTCTTATGTAGACTTAATTGAGATTTTGAATTCAACAATAAGATATGTAGATACTTAAGATTACAATCAAGTATGCACTTTGAATACTTACATGATGAGTCATGAAAATATGATGACAAAGAGAAAACTTAAAAGGAAGATTTATTATATATCAATGCAAAAAAATGAAAGAAAAGTGAGCCTGGTATTAAGGCAATATACTTCAAATATAAAAAAAAAAACATATATAGTAAATAATAAAAGAAAGTAAGTGTCAAGTAGTTGGGTCCGTGTGTCTCGGTAAGCATACATATTCACACAAACGATACTTATGGACTTTTATTATAGATAAGAGCTAAGTAACTAGGCATTTGTACCTCGATAAGTATGAATATTTACATGAAAGACAAGTGTCTATGAAAAACAAAATATATATATATATATATATATATATATATATATATATATATATATATATATATATATATATATATATATATATATATGAAACTTGACAAAGTTTATATACACGCCCACAAGAGTGCATAGAAGAAGATAATTGAAAGTAAAAGTATATCTACGATATATTTTAAATGATTAAGATAGATACATAAAAGTATTAGATTATAAGTGAATCTAAGTATGTATCTCTAATATTAGTTAATAAATAATACGAATATTTTTTATTTTACAATTATCCTTAATTTTCTTTTTGTTTATTTCCTGATCTCAAATATTTCTTGTTGTTTGTGGGTAACATCAATGGAAACTCTCACGAGACAATACTCATCCACTAGGGTAATGTACGGGTTTAATAGTTTATTGCATGTGCTAAGTACAATCGTGATTCCTACGAAAGTGAGTTAGGATTTATTTTTCTTTTTAGTTTGGTCTTTAGTTTATTTTCTTAGTTTATAGATTTGCTAGGGACTAGCAAAATTTAAGTTGGAAGGTGAGGTTACACTTGAAAAGTGTAATTATTTTAGTTTATTTTGTATAAGCGTAATCCAATTTTGGTAATTAATACAAAAAATTAATAAAAAAATTATTTTTATTAATCAAATTCTCTACTATGATAATTTTTTAGTATTTTCTGGTGTTTTTGTAGGTTTTTATCTAAAACGAAATCGAAGTATCGAAGCGTATCTTAAATATCAACTAAGAACTATAAATTTACAGGATTGGATATCGACAACTAGCAAATAGTTATCAAAAACAGTCAACTATATAAGGAATTTGAGAGTTGTTGTTGAAGGACCTATCAAAAGGAGCAGCCACAATTTGATTTTTGAGAATTTTTAAGAGAATTTAGAGTTTTTTTTTAAATAGAATTCCTATTAGCATTTTGTAAGGCTATATATAGCCAATGTAACTCAAATCTGGTAGCACTTATGAACATTTTTTAATTTTTAGTGTGTTTTAGATTCAAGCTTTAGTTTTTATGCTCGTTTATAAAAATCAATAGAAAATTCTTTTCCTCTTTATTCATTGCTATAATGAGTATGAGTGGCTAAATTTTTGAGTTGATTCAGATGGAGTAACAAAGTTTAGGTGATTTACTGGTATGCATTTTTTTTATCCTTATTGATTTTAATTGATTTATGTGAAATTGAAATATTTGGTCTCCATTATCTTTAAAGGGATTTAGGTATGATTTTATGTCTTTGATATTTTATTGTTTGACGATATATTTATTACTTAGTTTTTGATATACCGTAGACTCTTTAGGCACGGTGTATACTTAGACTTTGAGCGTTTATTTTTATTATTCATATTGGATGCTTAGATAAACTCAAAATTCATATAAAATTAACTGGGAGAAGTTATTCAAAGTATCAAATTTATTACTTTATATATTTGTGCTTCATTGATTTTTTTTCGATTGTAGAAAGACTACGTGATCTATGCAACTAAGAGACAAAATCATAAATACATCTAGCAAATTATCCTGTGGGAAAATCTATCTGACCAACAATTTTAATTAATGAAATTTATATCCTTGTTAATTTAGTTTTAGTTTTTAGATAATTAAAAACCGATCTTTATTTTTCTTCTAGTTCCATAATTTATTCTTAGTGTCACACAATAATAAAATGATTATCGAGAAAATGATCTTGGGTTATTACTCTTATACTACATGTCGATCTCTTACACTTGGGAGTGTACGATTTAGATCATAATCATAAGGATATGAAAAAGTATTTCTTGTGATTAGACATGAAGTAGGTAATTGCTAGATATGTATCAACTTGCTCCACTTGTCAGCAAGTAAAAGTTGAATATCAGAGGACATCAAGATTACTTTAGCCACTTGTAATACCAGAGTGGAAGAGGAAACAAATTCCAATTAACTTCATGATAGGATTACCAAGGAGCTCTAGGAGTAATAATTCAATTTGGATGATTGTAGATCAATTGGCTAGATCAGCTCATTTCATTCCATTTAGAGTGGGCCAGTCGAGAGAAGGGTTAGTGAAAAGGTTTATGCAAGAAGTGGTGAGGTTACATAGAGTTTTACACAAAATTGTGTAAGATAGGGATACAAGATTCAAACTATACTATTGGGAGAGTCTCATGGATAGTCTGGGAATATATTTGGATCTATCTTCCTCTTACCACTTACATGTAGACGACCAGTCAGAATAAACTATCCAAATACTTGAATATATGCTTGGAGCATATGCGCTGGATTTCGGTGGATCATGGGTGATTATTTGTACATGAGAGAGTTTTCTTATAACGACAGTTATCAGGAGAGTTAACCATTCGAAGCTTTTGGAAGTGCAGATCTCATTATGTTGGGATGAAGTTGAAGAACATAGTGTTTTGGGATCAGAGTTAATTACCTAAGTAACAAAACAAGTGAAGATTACAAAGAGCATACGAAGGCAGTTCAAGACAGACATAAGAAATGGGTAGACCAATGGCACAAACTTTGAAGTCGGAAGGAGGGTATTCATCAAGATATCTCCAATGAAAAGAGTGGTCAGGTTTGGTAAGAAAGGAAAGTGCAGTTCAAGATACATCGGGCAATTTGAGATAAAAAAGAATTGGAGATTTTGCATATAGTTTATCATTAACACCAGAGGTGGAAACTATTCATGATGTTTTCATGTATCATGATTTCAATCTAAATCATATACTCTCAAGTTCAAGACAAATAGTATAAGATGGTAAACCCAAGATTATTCTCTCGATAATCGTTAATAAGTATTAGACATTTATAAAAGAAATATACAATGTACTAAACTAATGATTGATTGATTATTAATTATATAGAGAAAATTATTGGTCAAATAAGTTAACATCCCGTAGAATAATTTACTGGATATGCTTATGATTAGTTATCTTAGTTGCATTGATCATGTGGTCTTCCTATAATCAGAAAATATATTTTTAAAGCATAAAAATATATAAAGTTGCAAATTTGATAATTTGGCTTTTTTCCTTGATTATTCCTATATGTGTTTTTAGTTGATCTAAGTATATGTGAAAAATAAAAATAAACATTCCAAGTCTAAGCATAAAATCTAAAACGTCTATGATATATTAAAATCTAAGCAACGAATATATCATCAAGCACAAAAATGCATTAAAGTCTTAACAAGATAATAGGTGACTAAAAATATCAACTTTACGTAAAATAGTTAAGTATGATAAGCAAATAATTATATACTAGTAAATTTTCTAGGGTTTGTTATCTCATCTGAGCCAACACAAAGATTTAGATGTTCAAACTCATTATAGATATCAATATATGGACAAAAGAAATTATTTTATTAATAACTATGAAAGAGTATAAAACTATTCTCAAATCACTCTTTTAAAATTAAAAACAAAATACTATTATCTCTATATCTATATCTCTAAAATATTTAATTACATCATTTATTTATAGCCTATCAAAATCCTTATAAGAATTCTATTTAAAATGAAACTATGTTTACATCAAAAAAATCAACAAATATTGTTTCAGCCATCGTGGTTGTCCAAAGCCATATCAAAGCCCCATCAATAGCTACTCTCGGGTAGGTTCAGGCTTTTTGATGCAGCGACTAGATGTCAACAGCCAGCAGATGACTATTGGTGAACTTCATATATTGTATATTTATATCACTCATCTTATCTATTTTTATATATAAAAACTACTACTTGGTTATTTTAATTATTTTTTAGAATAGGTACTATTGCAGCAAGAACTATATGAAATTGATTGAAGACCTACTTAAACCGAGTTCAGAAGGAGCCTAAAAGAAAAAAAATCATGGAGTCAAAGCCACAAAGTCCAAACTAGTCATTAAAATATGAAGATCAACTCTCAATGCAAATTGACGGTCGCCATACCAGACCCCAACAACCCTCAACCTTTGTTATTTGCTGAAATATTGCAAGTATTTTTATTTACTTTTTTCGATAATTTTATTTAATTTCTAGAGTAGGATTTTAATTGTTTTCTAGGAATTCAGGATTTTTCTATATATTGCATAAATAAAAATATTATTTTATAACTAGAAATATCATAACTAAATTTCATAGTCTTAGGAGGTAGATGAAATTAGTCTAATAGTTATAACATGGATTTTTCTCATCTTCTTTCTAAAAAGAAACAAAATTATGATTTTTTATAAACAAAATAAAGATAGGACTTGATAAATCATAATTTTTTGATAGATTATGTTTAATTTATATTTTAATAATCTATACTTAGAGAAGAGAAGATTTGGATTTCGTATTCTTTGCTTTTATTTATATAATTGTTAATTTGATATAATTTATTTTTAAGAAAGATGCCATCTTTGATAATCTATACTTGAACGCCACTTAATAGATTATACTTCGGGCCTCTTAATTAAAACCGAATTAAAAAGATCAAATTTTAAATATGTTACCAGATCGTGCATATTAAAAAGTTAGGGAAAAAGAGATAATTCATTGTTAGGGTATTATTCTAATGGATTCAAAATTTTAGGCTAACTTTAAAAAAGAAAAACTCATTTTTTTTAAAACTAGAACATAATAGTTAATTTTCTATGATAAGATAATTAGCAAGATAACAAAACACCCAAGATCGCTGTGCAAATGTCCTGTTTGTACTACTACTACATTGTGTGCTTGCAGTTGATAATTCACATCAGGTTTTGGCGCTACTGCAGCTGATCGATGATGTCTTCTTACTTTTTTTTATTGAATTTTACGAGTAACAGTGTGTGCTAAATGTGTAGGGATCTTGAAATATAGGTATATGGAGCTTAAAATGATCAGAGGAGCAACAGGGAACTGCTGCAAAAACTATGGAGCTATTGCAAAAATTATGGAGCCAAGCCCCCTAGTTTTACTGCCAATTAGCGGCCAAAACTGCCAAATAGGGGCAGGTTCATTTCTTTTTGCACCAAAATTTTTTCTTGTTTTGTGTTTTGGGTTCCTGGTCTTTTCTAAAATATTAACTATAGGTGTATTATATTTTCTTTGACCACTTTTCTTCTATTTTCTATCTACCATACAATGTCTGACACTTCTTGTATTAGTTTTAGGTCACTCACACTTCATCCATCTATGTTGATTTATGACACATTAGATCCGTGATCAATTTGGTCGACTCGTGAGATCAAATTTCATTATGGGTGAAAAATAGACCAACTGATTCTGAACCTTCAGGATCGTTGTTGCCCGCTGCGGACATTACTACCATCATGTATCAAACTTCCACAAGCTGTGAGTAATATATGAGCTGAAATTAGCATACTTCCTAATTTCACTGGATCTGACTCTTAGGACACATATCTATTTATTAGTGAATTTTTAGAAGTATGCGTGATAATTAAATTGTAACACTTATTGGAGGATGCAATTGAGCTCCACTTCATCCCATTCGCCCTTTAAAAAATGCCAAGAAGTGGTTATATAGTATGTCAATTGATTCTATCACTTCTTGGGATGAGTTTGTGATAGTATTTCTTAAGAAATTCTATCTCACGCATAAGACGACATAAATAAGAAATGTCATCAATCAGTTATGTCAAGTGTAACTTTTCTGCAAATATCTAGAACAATTCAAGAATCTATTAGTGTAATGCCCCCACCATGTGATATAAAAGTGACAGTCGTGTCAAATCATGGAGCCAAGCGTAGTATCAAGCCCTAACTCCAACATACAACCTCTATCCAATTGTCCCTTCTTAAGATTTAATGCAGGTGTCTACTAGTACCTAAATACCGTAAGAACTTGTAACAAACAAGCTAGACCACCTTTAACCAATTCTTCCTATCCACCATGGGGGTCTAACAATGATCACAATAGATGACTAATGTCACTTGAGAGGAATGTTGAGAATCTTCTCAGAACAATATACAACTTAGGCACACATTTGCAAAATCTAATGTAAGTGTTTACTGACTTTATGCAATGGACCAATCAACAACTTCTTACAAATTCTCAGTTGATCAAGAGTATAGAGCAGAAGGTTGCACAGTTAGCATAAAACTGAATGAGCGGAAGCTGGGTACTTTTCCGAGCCAACCAATAATGAGTCCTAACTCCAACTCATCTCAAACTATTCCATCTCATGTTCACCAATGCAATAACATTCACACGCTTAGATTTGGCAAGCAAGTGGACAATAATGTAGCTATGCCCCCTGATCCACCCCTATTATTCCACAAGCTACTCCATCTATTGCCTCTTTTTCTCCACATATATTTCTGTCACCTCCATTGTCATCACAACATCACTCTGATGAATCTATTCCTACGCCAAAAGCACCATACCCCAATATGCTTAGAAAGCCTTCATTGTAAGTAGATAAGATTCATGAAACATTTAAGCAAGTGAATGTTAACATTCCACTCCTTGATATTATACGATAGGTTCCCACTTATATCAAATTTCTCAAGGGTTTGTGAACTAAAAACGAGCTAGAAATATTCTTGAGAAAGTTTTTCTTACTGCTAACATATCTCAAATCCTCTCTAACACTTTTTCTGTTGAGTACAGAGATCCAAGTTCCCCAATAATCTTATGCACCATTGGGAATATTATATTTGATAAGGTATTGCTTGATTTAGGAATAAGTGTCAATTTGTTTTCTTACACTGCTTTTCAGCAACTGGAGTTAGAAACGTTTCAACCTACCAAGGTCATATTATTGCTAGCTGATCCTTTGAAAGATAAAATAATAGTATAGGAGCTGGAGAATTGTATAGGAGCTGGAGAATTATTCATTAGTAGGTATTGAAAGATAGGATTTAAATTTTTAATTAAAATAATAAGTGTATTTGACATGAAGATTGATTTGAAAAATCATAGTCTAAATGCGTTCTTGACTTTTTAGATTAGTACGTAATTGTATAGGAGCTAGAGAATTATTCATTAGTGAGTATTGAAAGATATGATTTAAAATTTTGATTAACATAATAAGTGCATTTGACATGAAGCTTGATTTGAAAAATCGATGTCTAAATGCGTCCTTGAGTTTTTAGATTAGTAAGATTAACTATAGAAAATATCAAAAATATTTTTCTTTCTTTTTGTATATAAAATTTTGTTTTTCTTGAATTTTTGGTTATTCTTATTTTCTTTTCTTTATTTCTTAAAATCTCTTGTTCACGATATTTATGAATAACATCATTGGAAACCCTCACGAGATACATCTTATCTACTTAGGAGTTTGAGGGTTTGTTGTATATGTTAAATGCAATCACGATTCCTGTGCAAAAATGAGTTTAGATTTTCTTTTTCCTTTTTGGATTAGATTTTGCTTGAGGACTAGCAAAAATAGGTGTGGGATTGTGATTAGTGTCATATATTGCATATTATATCTCTCATCTTATTTTTTTATATAAATAATACTACTCGGGTATTTTTAGTTACTTTTTAAGAATAGTTATATTGGAACATGAATTACATGAAATTGGTTGAGTAGTCTCAATAACTAAATTCTGAAGGAGCTTAAAAGACAAAATCTATGAAATCAAGAAGTTTAGAGCCACAAAGTTCAAATCCAGTCACAAAAAATAGGAAGATCAGAGCATGAAGAGCAAGTGCCAGAAAGATGAAATCCAGAAGAGTGACACTTGCCACCATTTGGTGGCAAAATATTGATATTTCTATGTCAATTTTTTTCAAGTAGATTCATATGCAAAATAGGACTCTTTTGAGAAAAATTGACCACCATATCAAAATCTGGTCAACACCGCTATTTAATGGCGAGAGTAATGAGTCTGTACCTGATATCTTTTAGAGGGGTTTAGTATAATTTTGTAATTTTATTTATATGTCAGGATTAAGGTTTTGAAAAACTAAGATCTATACACTTGCAGTAGTCCTTGTATAAATAAGATTTTGAATATTTTATTAATTAATAAAATTAGGGTTTGAGATCTATATATGGATGACCTCCATACCAGATGTCAATAGCCCTCAATCTCTATTCTTTGCTGAAATATTGTAGATGAACTTTATTTTCTTTATTAGATAATTTTTTTTTGCTTTCTAGGATAGAATTTTAATTGCTTTCTAGGTATTTAGGATTTTTCTATGTATTGTATAAACAAAAAATATTTTTTTATAAGTAGAAGTATGCATAACTAAATTTCATAATCTAGAATGTAGATGAAATTAATTTAATTGTTTTAACATTGATTTTTCTCATCTTCTTCCTAAAAAGAAATAAAATCATAATTTTCTATAAATAAAATAAAGATAGGACTTCATAAATAATAATTCTTTGATAGATCATGCTCAATTTATATTTTAATAATATATACTCAGATAAGGTTTGGATTTCGTATTCTTTGATTTTATTTATATAATTAACTCTATATAATTTATTTTTAAGAATGATGCCATCTTTGATAATTTATATTTGAATGCAACTTGATAGATTATACTTGGGGTCTATTAGTTAAAACCGAATTAAAAAGATCAAATTTTTAATGTGTTATTTGATCGTGCATGTTAAAAAGGTAAGAAGAAAGAGATAATTCATTGTTAGGATATTATTCTAATAGATTTGAAATCTTAGGCTAACTTTAGGAAAGAAAAACTCATCTTTTAAAACTAGAGTATTATAGTTAACTTATTAGAATAAGATAATTAGTAAGATAACAAAATACCCTAGATTGTTGTGGAAATAGCTTGTTTGTACTACAACTGCACTGTGTACTTACAGTAGATAATTCACATCTACTGACGATAACCAAGTCTGTCAATTGGCCAATCTGGGTAAATATTTGTGATACGCTTCGGTTTTGCATTTTCCTTCACATAGACCCTTGTAAAAAAACTATACAACACTAGAAAAATATTAAAGTGAAAATTTTGATTAATAAATTATTAATTTCTTGTACCAATCACCAAAATTGGATCATGAGTGCACAACATAAACTGAAACTATTATACTTTTCACTCGTAATCACATCCCCCATCTTGAGTTTTGCTAGTTACTTAGAAAAATTATCAAATTAAGAAAACAGCATATCCTTAAGTAAAAGGAAAATGAGGAAATCTTAACTCACTTTTGTAGGAATCACGATTACATTTAGCATGTGTAACAAGTCATTAAACCCTTAGGTTAATTTAGTGGACAAGTATTGTCTCGTAAGTGTTTCCAGTGATATTACTTATAGACATCAAGAAATGGTGATTTAATAAAAGAAATAAAGTGAAAAATAAAAATAAGTGTAAAATAAAGAAAAAAAAATATTGTTATGTTTTTTATTTCTTTTCTGTATCAAACTCAGTTAGAGATATGAACATGAATATTCACGAAACTATCAATCTTAAAAATAACTTATAATCTAATATCCTTATGTATTTATCATGATCATTTAAATCATATTGTAGATACACTTTTGCTTTCAATTATCCTCTCATATGCACTTTTGTGATCGTGTATATGAGCTAGTCAAGTTTCAAACTCCAAACACACTTATAGGAACCCTTTTCATTTTTTAAATTTTTTACAAATACTTGCCATTCATGTGAACACTTATGCTTCTCGAGACACAGATGCTCATTAACTTAACTCTTGTTTATAATTAAAGTCCATAAGTATCGTTCGTATGAATATGCATGCTTATCGAGGTGTATGAACCCAAATATTTAACACTTATTTTCTCTTATATATATATATATATATATATATATATATATATATATATATATATATTGTGTAGGAGATCTTTGCCTTAATCCCTAGTTCACTTCCAATTTTTTTAATGATAGGTTTTCTTTTTAAGATTTCTCTTTGTTATCAACTTTTTATGACTCACTGTGCAAGTGCTCAGAGTGCATATTTGATTCAAATTTTAAGTATTCATATATCTTATTGTCAGATTTCAACTCATAATCAAAATTACATATGAACTACTATCATGTAAAATATTAATCATGTATCATGTAAAATACTTCTAATTTTTATTTTTACTTCAAAGAAATGAGTTCTTTTTTTAATTTTTTTAATTTTTATGATTTTCATGGTTTGATAGTTATTGTTTTATAGTTAGCTATGATACATATGATATAATACAGTAAAGTATAGTGTATCTACCGACTCACCGAGTTAAATTATACAATATCCTTAGTGTATCAATAATATTCTATGTAAATAATACACTAAGAAATAATATTTGGAGTTAAGGTTAGAAAACACTTGGCCTTGCCAGTTTTATGTAAATTACACTCCCATAAATAGTCGATGTCAACAATTTTGCTGCTTTTCTCCATTGTACTTGCATTTTTGGCACTGGCAGGACCCTTTGTTTCCCTAGTGCATCTGTTCATCCTTTTCAGGTGAGATAGTTGCATCCTCGCTAGCTATATGTTGGTACATCTAGGTTAGGAGTCAGAGGTTGTGTACTTGACATCGCTCAAAATGGATTTGCTGAGTCTCTATGAGTTGTAGCCTTTTACTGCAAGTATTGGTCATGTTTGTTATTGACTTTTGTAAGCTTGGGAGTGTGATTTTGGATGGTTAGGCCTCTTGAGCTATTGAATCTCCTTGATCACGATCTTGTTATTCGTCGGTGGGGCAGCTTCTCTGGCTTGTTCTTGTCGTCCCTACTACTCTTGTCGGTCTTGTAAAGCACTAATGCTCCTCTTAATAGTAGTATCCATGAATGACATCATTTGATGGGCGATTGTGTTAGTTGGTGATAAATCATTCCCATTATTAAAGTAAATCTTCGTGATGGGAGATGATAGAACTAGAACTGGCTTTGCTGCTCTAGGTTGCTGAATATTTTCATAGGTTTGTGCCATGCATTGGATTACTGCGGAGTGCATGATGGAGGCGACATCGAATAGGCACAACTCATGAATCATGTTTAGTAGCACCACATCGCTATAATTTAACTATGTTATTGTATGATTGCACTTGAAAAGTGTAACTATTTAGTTTATTTTATGCAATCGTAATCCAATTTTATTAATTAATATAAGAAATTAATGAAAAATAATTTTAATTAATCAAATTCTCCACTAGATATTTTTCTAGTGTTTTCTAGTGTTTTTACAAGATTTTATATGCAAGGAAAACGAAGAATCAAAACTTATCTCAAATATCAGCTCAAAACTTTAATTTTACAGGTCTGATTATTGATAGCTATCTGTTGGTTGTCTATAGCTATCTACTATAATTCGAACTTGAGAATGGCTGTTGCTTGGGCTGTTGAAGGCTACGTCTATAGTTTGATTTTTTGGAGATTTTTGAGGGAAAAATAGAATTTCCTTATAAATAGAATTCTTGCTAGGGTCTGTAAAAGGGTATAAATACCCAATATATTTGAGAGATCACAAAAAAAAATAGAGAGAAGAGAGATAGAGTGGAGACTCAATATTTTAGTTTTTGTACTCCTTCATAGAAATAAATTAAAGAATTTCTTTTTCTTTATTCATGGCTATGATGAGTATGAGTGGCTAAATTCTTGCGTTGGTTTAGATGGGATAACAAATTCTAGGTAATTTATTGGTATGTGATTGTTATGCCTTTTGTTTTTAATTAAATTATGTAAAGTTTATATCTTTGATTCCCTACTATTTTGGAAAAGATTAAGATATGATTTTGAGTTTTTGATGTTTTATTATTTGATGATATATTCATTACTTAGTTTTTGATATACCGTAAATTCTTTATGCACGGTGTATACTTAGACTTTGAGTGTTTATTTTTATTATGCATATTGCATTCTCAGATAAACTTAAAATTTGTTTAGGTTTAATTGGAGGAAGTTATTCAAAGTATCAAGTTTGCAACTTTGTTAGAATTTTTTTGCTTTATTGATATATTTTTTGGTTGTAGGAGGAGCACGTGATCAATGCAACTGAGATATAAAAAAGTATAAACACATCCAGTAAACTATTTTACGAGGGAGTTAATCCATCTGACCAACAACTTTATTTCAAATAAATTTAAATCCTCTTTAGTTCTAGTTTTAGCTAATAAAAATCCAATATTTATTTTTCTTAGTTCCATAATTTATTCTTTTTAATGTCAACATGATAAACAAAATGATCCTCATAGAATGATCTTGGATTACTACTCCTATACTACTTGTCGATCTCTTATACTTGGGAGTGTACGATTTAGATCGCAGTGATTGTGGAGCACAAGATGATGTTATATTTAATAAAAAGATTCATCAATATGAGTGCCTTCCTGAGGTACCCAACTTTCAATTAGCTTCCATTGAATCCATAATCACTGATGTTGGTGCAGAGCTCTCTGAATCTTTGGGAACCATTTGATATTTTGTTGACCCTATTGGTAAATGAGAGTTCTTCTTCAGGCATGTCAGGGATGGGGATGGCTCTTAAGATTTCAGTTCTTATAAATGGTACCTCTCTGCTCTTGACTATTGAAAATACAGGTTGGTCACTTATGTCCGATTGAAGATGTATATAGAACTCTCTCTAGATATCATTGCAAGGCGGCGATTGCTTGATAAGGTATACTCTTCCAACCCTGCATCTTGCATATAAACCCTGAATGATAAATTTTTATTTATTTTTTGGTATTCAATTGCCTGTTTGGGTCATAGCCAAAAATTTTCCTTTAGCTTTTTATTTATTGGCTCCATTTTTCTCTGCCTTTGAGGAGGAGATGAATCTGAAGGTTATGCTCATGGCCTCTTTGAAACGATTTCTTTTCTCGGTTCCATCCTGAAAATGGTATTAAAATATAACTCTTAGGAAATAATAATATTAAATTTATAATCTTTATTATTATTTCTCAATATTATTTTAATTGTATTTCTAAGATAATTTACAATTTACCCCAATATACCAAGCATTATTTTGATCTTATTTTTAATGCATGAATTTGATATATGTTGTGTGTTCTAGCACCATAAATTGTTATGCCAAAAAGTTGTGACTCTTATCTAATTTTACCCTTAAATTAGCATATTTCATCAAATAATTAGAGAAATTCATCAAAAACTCATGAAAATTTGCCAAACTATGCCCAATCTACTAAGAAGTCAATTTTCATTTTCGATCAATTCTAATTACTTCACATAAGTTGTAGATCTAGGTTTATAAGATAAAAATATATTTTTTATGAAAATAATCCATGAAAAAATTAGAGAGGAGAAGACTTATTTGTATTGAAATTTGTAAGATTTTAAAAAAAATTACACTAGATTGAGCTCCGCTGTCGAAAGGAGATGAAATTTTCTTGGGTTGCTGTGAAAACTAGGAGGTTAGGATTTGGTATTGAGAAAAGAACTCATAGGACTATTTTTAATTGAGAGTGACTATTGACTATTGTTGATAACTGCATCAACAGTGGTTTCGACAGCTGCTCGTGGGTAGGAAAGCTTCTGACCTGTAGTTGAAGGTTGTTGACAGTCACTTTGATTGTGGTTTCAATAGCCATTCACCATTGAAAGAGCTGCCAAGCTAATTTTTTTATTTTTATTTTTTATTTTTTTTAGTTTTCAGTTTTGTTAATTCATAAACTAATGTTACTCCTAAAAATTGGTTGTTAGTTTCTAATTCTAAAATTAGCAACCAAAACAATGGGAAGATTTTTTTCTTTTAAAACAATTTTGAAAGATTTTGAGAAAAACTATAAAGAAATAGAATTTTTTTAAAAATTTGAAAATTCTCAAAACTTTGAAAATATCGCGGGTATTAAAACTAATTTTAATTTCATAACATCCCCCAAACTGGAAATACACATTATCCTCAATGAATTGATATTTCAATTAAATCCATTAACAACAAGTAATAATTAAGAGAGAGTGCTTAGATATTATCTCGGTTCGCTACTCACTGTGTATCAACTACAAAATAAAAATCGTTAGTACATAATATAGAATAATATACAATTTGTCATCATTAAGCTCATAACAGTGAGAAGTCGGAGCCTGCACTAAATCAAGAGATTCCTCTATGTGCTAAGAGAATTCCAAGTAATGTTGCAAACGTTATCCGTTCACATTAATTATGTGACCATTCTTAGGATTTTCAGTTGCTCCATAGGATACATGGTTTTAACGATAAATGGTCCAGTCAAATATGTATAGAAATAAATGAAGCCTTGAATCATACAATAGCCTTTGTTGGATGGGTGAAAAATATGGCGTATCATATCATTTTTTTATCTTTTCCTTAGAAATGCATGAATTGTCATATGCATCACATCTTAACTCTTCTAGTTCATTTATTTACAATTTTGTAATAGGCCTGCAGAATTGAGGTCTAAATTAATCGTTTTAATTGCCTAATACGTCTTATACTCAATCTCTATAGGTAAATGATAAGCTTTCCTATAATCTATTCTATGCAAACATGCCTAAGGGTGTCTTATATGTTGTACGGTAAGCCCAAAGCATTGATGAGTCTAACTAACCAGTCTTTGTGAGATGAATTAACTATTTTTTTCTATAATTTGTTTAATTTCTCCTTTGGCTAATTCAACTTGTTCATTTGACTATACATGATATGGTGTGAAAAATTTATGTGTGATATGGTACTTTTTCATCAAATTCTCCAAAGCGTTATTACTGAAATGCGAACCTCCATTACTTATTATAGTTCTAAGAACTCCAAATCTAGATGATATGTGTTCTTTGAGAAATTTGACCACCGTTTGTTGATTATTATTTCTACATATAGTGGCTTCCACCCACTTGGAGACATAATTAATGGCTACAAGAATATAGGTATATCCGTTAGAAATGGGGAATATCTTATGAAGTCAATCATCCAATAATCGAATATTCAATTGTAAGAATATGTGTCAGAGGCATATCATTCTTTCAGGGTAATGCTCCTAATTTTTTATATGACTTGCAACATTTACAATATTCATGCTTGTTTCTAAACATCGTGGGCCAGTGAATTCCATATTGGAGAATCTTAGTCATCATCTTTTTAGATGAAAAATACCCCCCACAAGATTTTATGTGACAAAAAGCAATGATAATTTGGATCTCATCATTGGCTACACAACGCCTAATAATTTGATCTAAGTAATACTTAAATAAGTAGGAGTCATCATAAAAAGAATAACGTACCGTATGTAGGAATCATCGCTTATCTTGTATGCTCCAATGATTTGACATTTCACCTACAACAAGACAATTAGTGAGATCAACATACCATGGCACTGTCATAATGGGAAATAACTATTGATCAGGGGACAAGTCCCTAGTTGGTAGTTTATCGTTGTCTGATGAGAAAGGTGGACGACAACCACATTCTCCACTCCCTTTTTATCTTGAATTTCGAGATGAAACTCTTGGAGCAGTAGTATCTATCAGAGTAAATGCGGCTTTGTATTCTTCTATTATAAGAGATAAATGAGTGCCGAATGATCTGTAAAAACAACCAAGTGTGAGTCCAAAGTATAAGAACAAAATTTATTAAGAGCAAAGACAACAGCAAGAAACTTCTTCTTCGTTGTCATAGAATTTGTTTGTGCATCATTGAGAGTCCTGCTAACATAGAAACCACGTAAGTCTTCTTGTCTCTTCATTGCTTAGAGCAGCACAAATTGCGTAATTGCTTGCATCGCACATAATTTCAAATGGTAGCAACAAATTTGGATGTTGTATTAATGGTGCTATGATGAGCATCTCCCTGAGTATAACGAAAGTTATTTCGCATGCCTACGTCCATTCAACCTGCACATCCCATGCAAGAAGATGAGAAAGAAGTTAGCAACATTAATAAAATCCTTAATAGACCTTCTATAAATGCCTACATATCCTAAGAATAAACGTATATTCTTTACAGTTTTAGGTATCGTTATTTTAGAAATAGATTTGACTATTGCCTTATCTACTTCTATCCCGTTAGATAAAACAATATGCCTAATACAATACTCTTTATAAACATAAAGTGGTATTTTTTCAATTTAGGAGCAAATTCTTCTGTTGGCAATGTCTAAGTACAGCTCTTAGATTAGTCAAACTTGATTCGAAATTATTTCTCAATATAGAGAAATCATCCATAAATAGCTCTAGATAGTCTTCAACCATATCACTAAAAATACTAATCATACATCTTAGGAACATTGCATGTGCATTACACAATCCAAATGACATTCTTCTAAATGCAAATGTGCCAAAGGAATAGGTAAAAATGGTTTTTTTCCCAATCATCAAAAGCAATTTCAATGTGATAATAAGCAGAATAGCCATCAAGAAAGCAATATAATTCATGCCCCACAATTCTCTCAAGTACTTGGTCAAGAAAGAGTAATAAAAAGTAATCTCTTCTTGTTACTTGGTTTAATTTTTTATAATCAATATTCAAACGCTACCTCATAACTGTACAAGTGGGTATCATCTTTCCATCCTAGTTTTTAACAACTATTACTCCACTTTTATTTGGAACAACTAGGGTTAGAGTTACCCACTTACTATTAGCTATTGGATAGTGATGCCAACATCAAGAAGTTACAATACTTCGGTTTTAACCACTTCTTTCATGGCAGGGTTAAGCCTTTATTGTATTTGCTTTATTGGCTTGGCTCCATTTTCCAAGGTGAGACGATGTTTGCAAATAATGGAGTCCATACTTTTGATTTCCTCCATATTCCTTCCTAGAGCTCCCTTATGCTTTCATGATGTCAAAAATAGTCACTTTTATTGATTCTCATCAAGATGCGCTGAGATGATCACCAAAATATTTTCTTAAGTCACAAAAATACTTACTTGAGATGCTCGGGTAGCGATTTTAGCTCAAGTATTGGGGCTTGGATTTGGATGGTATTAATTAATTTGTGCTTGGAGGAAACTCTTCATATCTTTTGTTTGAGGAATCCATCCTGTGACATGTGAATAATGAGCATCAGTTAAACATTTCAGGATATTAGTGTTTTTTTTCGGAATTGAGCTATTCAAAGAAACCATCATCCATTGTCAACGCATGCTTCAATGGATCAAAGATGAATAATGATATGATGTCTTCTTTTTCACAGTTTTTTTAAATATAATTAATGTCCGCCAATTCATTAGTATCGATAATTGGCTGTTTGCAAACATTAAAAACATTAAGCTCAAGGGTCATACAACCAAACGATAATCTCACCACACTATTCCTACAATTGATAACAGCGTTAGAAGTGGCTGAAAATTGACGTTCAAGAATAACAAAAATGTGAAGATGTGAATTCTTTATAAGTGCAATGTTGATAATTATAAAGTCTATAGAAAAGTAGAAATTTTCATTCCGCACTAATACATCTTCAACAATGTGTTTATGATACTGTTTTGACCTATCAGCCAAGTGTTGTGTGACATGTATAGGTTTGAGTTCTCCTAGACCCAGTTACTTGTACACCGAGTATGATTACAATTTTATACTAGCTCCTAAATCTACTAGAGCCTTCTCAATATTATGTTGACCTATCATACATGAAATAGTTGGATATCTAGGATCCTTATATTTGAGAGGCATCTTGGAGTGGAATAATGTACTTGCTCTGTGAGAAATGCCTTCTTTTGTACATTGTGGAGTGTTTTAATTGTGCATAAGTCCTTCAAAATTTTTGCATGTGAGGGCAAGTGCTTGATTGCTTCCAACAGAGGGATATTGATGTGTACTTAATTAAAAATTTCTAAAATATTAGCATAAGATGCAATTTTTATTTTTCAAACATTAGGAAAATAGTAAAGGTGACTTGCAAGTTGAGGAAGTGGATTCTTTAGGATTGTTGTGCTGAATTATCATCCTGCTTCTCTTCTGTAATTCTTTTGAAACCAGCTCATCAAGTAATTTTCCACTTTGCAAACTAATTGCAGCAGATATCTCATATATATTGTTATCAGTTGAATAAGTATTAGTATTTATACATTTAACTTAATATGAAAAACTGCCTCCGGTGGAGATGACAACTTATCTTTTTTCTTGAGTTCGTAGAGCGGAACTAAGGTGACTTATTTAAGATCTTATATCACTGAAGACCCTCGCATTATGACTATTGATCATTTTTTATGACTAAATAAATTACTGCAGTGCTTGGATCATTTGATCCATTCTCTGTTATATATGTATAATATTATTCTCAAAATTTCACTTCGGTGGTGGTTGGTACACCTAAGGTTGATTAGAAGGTTGGATATACTGTCATGGTGTTGGATCTGTGGGTGATTTATTTTGTTGGTTTAACTATTATTGAGGATTCTGCTTCCACTGAAGATTCATATGATTCCTCTAACTAGGGTTATAAGTTTATAAATAAAGGTTATTTGCTAGTTAAGAAACAGTATTAAAGTAATTAGCTTTATTTTCTAGTTGAGGAACAATGTTATAAGTGTTAGCTTTATTTTCTAGTTGAGGAACAATGTTAAAGGCGTTAGCTTGTTCATTAAGCACATCTTTAAAGCGGGAAGGGTTAGACAATTGCGAGTTATATATCCTTGTAATTTACAAATATCACAAATTTCTAGAATTTCATCTGTCATCTTAACTATTTCCATTTTCTTCATAAGTAAATCTTCAATAATTTTTTTGTGATCATGGTTAATCGTGCAACTATATCTTCGGTCTCCCCTGATTTAGTCCACCTTTGTTATAAGGTTTTTCTACTAATTGGTTTCTTTCCTAAATATCTTTCATCTCCCAGGCTTGTGAGTTCTTGGTAAGTGAATCAAGGTATTCACATGCTTCATTAGCATCATTGCTCAAGAATTCACCTTTACACATAGTTTTTATAAATTGTATAGTTTCAGTGTTAATCCCTTGATAGAAAGTACTGTCCTTAATATCTTGAAGCCATGATGTGGGCATGAAAATATCAAATCTTTGAATCTATCCCAATATTCGAACAAAGTTTCATCTTCATTTTGGCGAAAGTCAAGAATTTGCATTCGCTTATATTTGGTTTGATGTGAACAAAATAATTTCTTTAAGAATTCATTTTGCATCTCATCCCATGTTCCTATTGAATTGGAACGTAATGTGTGTAACCATGTCTTTTCTTTATCCTTCATTGAGAACAGAAAGAGTTTAAGGTTTAGTTGCTCTGTAGTAATGTTTTGAAAATTAATTAGTAGTGAAAACCTTTTCAAATTCTCGAAGGTACAAATACGAGATATCTGCATCCGTCCCATGGAATTTAGGCATGAGTTGTACTACTTCAAATTTAATTTTGAAATGTCCCTTATTCAAAATTAGACATGAAAGTTGGGTCATCTGATCAGGTTGTAGATAATCGCATAAGAACCTCCAATTGTTTCCATGTTGGTTGTTATTGTCATGTGTATTGTTACCCTCAAATCCAGTATGATTACCATTATTCATGTTGTTGCTATTAGTGCTCATGTTGTTAATTAAGTGATTGTGATTGTATTTTGTAGATCTAAGCATGATCGAACGAGCCTACCTTCAGAAGTTCTACTCCAACTAGTCATGCAAATCAAAATCAGATAAATTAATTATGTAGAAACTGTAATATATACTAAAGTGTAACACAATAGTATGACTTTGCTGCCAAAAAAACTTGACTGTGATCTAAATTCGTAACTTCCAAGTACAAGAGACTGACAAGTAGTATAAGAATGGTAAATCTAAGATCGCTCTCTTTAGGATCATTATTTATTATATTAGACACTAATAAAAGAAATAGATTACAGAATAAAAAGGTTAGATTTTTAATTTATTAAACTTGTGATTGATTGGTTATTAATTATCTAGAGAAAATTTTTGGCCAGATAAGTTAATTCCCCATCCAATAATTTATTGGATATACTTATACTTAGTTATCTTAGTTGCATAGATCACCTATACTTCCTACAACAAGAAAATATATCTTTAAAGTACAAAAACAAATAAAGTTGCAAACTTGATAATTTGGGTTTTTTCTTAATTAATCCTATATATGTTTTGAGCTAATATAGGCATAAAAGCATGAATAATTAAAATAAACGTTCAAAATCTAAGTATTAACCATGCCTAAAGGTACGATATATCAAAAACTAGCCAACAAATATATCATCAAACTATATATCATTAAAGATCCAAAAACATATTTAAATCAAATAGATAATAGAGAACAAAAAATATCTTATGTAAAACAATTAAGTATGATAAGTAAATAAACACATAAAAATAAAATTTGTAGGATTTGTTATCTCATCTGAACCAACAGAAAGATTTAACTACTCATACTCATGATAACCATCAATATATAAATAAAGAAGATTATTTTTATTAATAACTATAAAATAGTATGACACTATTCTCAAATCTCTCTTTTAAAACCAAGAAAACAAAATACTATTATCTTTATATCTATATCTCTATAAAACATTGAATTGCATCAGGTATTTATAGCCTCTTAAAAACCCTTACAAGAATTCTATTTAAAAGAAAAGTTTCTTTACTTCAGAAAGTTTTCAAATATTACTTCAGTCCTCATAGTGGTCCAAAGCTATATCAATAGCTGCTCTTGGGTAGGTTCAAGCTTTTGATTCGGTAGTCTGCTATTGAAAGCCAGTAACAACCAAACTATCAATTGGCCAATCTGAGCTGATATTTGAGATATATTTCAATTTTCCAATTTCCTTACATATAGAATCTTGTAAAAAGTCTATAAAATACTAAAAAATATTAAAGTGCATAGTTTGATCAATAAAAATAATATATCATTAATTTTCTATATTATTTACCAAAATTGGATTACGAGTACACAAAATTCATTAAAGCTATTACATTTTTCATCACAGTTGAGGAAGTGCTTGGATGAAAATACAGAGCAGTGGATCTATCAAAAGTGGATATGAGATCGGATATAAAGTATGAGAAATAATTTGTAGTGGTTGTCAGTTGGGAAAAAACTCATAGGATATAGTGATACCATTGGTTTATGTTTCGTTAAATCCACAGTCTTCATAGTGTCTACTTGGAAACGTGAGGACAATATTAGAAGGAAGTATTCATATTTTTCATTCGATTTCGTATCTATGCATACCTGTATTTATTGTCATGTCCTTTAATTTATAATTTCGAGTAAAAATTCAATTTTAGATAGTTGGATATATTGAACCAAAATTCTTGATATTCGTGTCTGTTTTTTTGGGTACAATTGTCCCAATTAGGCCCACAGCGAGTCAAGTTGGACACCGAAATGACTTTCAAAGAGTGTAACTTAAAATCCATAACTCTAAATAATGTTCAGTTTTTGAGGTAATGGTTTTTCTAATACCTTATTATTTTTATAAATTTTCTTGGAAACCCCAAAAAAATCCCTAAATTTTGCTAATTACAAAAAAAATAAATTATTTCTATAATTACTTAGGTTTTTTTTCTGACGTTCTGGACATCAAACAAATCTATGTAATTTTTTTAATACTTTTTTCGTTGACCTGTATATATTTATTAAGTTGGTAATGTTCGAACTGGTCGGAACCCTCAATAATACAATACTAATAAAATAGAAATTAATTAAACAATTATATTGCGCACACATACTCCCCTGAACTAAATTTCTGCAAGCACACCTGCGGTAAGTCGGTTATGAGGCATTTATTAATAGGCTAGTGTGGCAAAGGTAGTTGTTAGGTGACACATTTAGATTTAACTTCTAATTAGATAACTCATCTTAATTACCTTATTGCCACTAGACTATAGAAATTTCTTTTTTTAATAATTCACTTCTTCCTCACTCTCCTCTCCAAACTCTTTGTACGTGCTATGGAGCCATAGGAAAAAGAAGAAAGCTTATCTATTAGATTTTTTCCAAGCAAAATAATTAAGCTAAAAAGAGTAGGTAACACTTTACTTTATGTTGTTTTGAAGTTGTCTAGAAAAACTATTCTTTTTAATTTCATTTGATCTTTCTATTATTTGAGATTTTAGAAAAATTTTAATTCACAAATAATTACTTGACAGAAAGAATTTTATTTTATTTTTTAATTTCTAGATACCCTTGTTCAATCTAATGTTTTGTTAGAAGGATAAGAACAAACTATTTTGTAGTTAACATGATACTATCACGACCTAAAAAAAATCTATTACATATTATATCCACAAGTATCTATTTTGGGTGGATACTATTTTGTGATTAATATACTCAATAAGTATATTAATCATAAGAATATCTATTATAAAATTTTCATAATTTAATTTGGAAATTAAATTTTAAATTAGCAGAATTTACTTTTAATCATATCATATTTGTGAATAGAGTGCTTTATTAATCACGCCAGGATCATGTCACTATGTTATATACTAATAAACCTGTTACATACTATATAACAGAATGTATGGATTACTGAAATAGAATGTATGGATGGAGTTACAAACCATATCATAATAAAAATCACAAATATTAATGTTTACAAATTAGGATGATTGGATCAATTTTGTTAATTGACTGACATTTTGGTTATTTTCAATACTTAATCGTGACTCGTTAATTAACTTGTCCTCTCATATCAATTTTATGCATTTCTTTAACAATTACTTGCTGCAATTGTGCCTCTTCTCTTTCTTTGAAGTCGATCCCAAGAACTTTTCCTACGTACTGTCAAAAGTTTTCAGAAATATATTTTACAATGACGGTCTTTTGGTCATCTTACCTATCCAGAACGAAATGGTGTACGGCAGTAACATGTTACTCGTGCATATATGATAGCTATATTTCTTAAATGATTTGATACCTAACACTTGATATATGAGATATCCAATGCATGATAGTAACATAATAGACATGACACTTGACTTGATACATGATATGAATAAATAAACACTGGAATACTAGAGACACGATGATTATAATCGTTCATAGAAATAAGATGACAAAGTTCATATATTTTAATTACATAGAAATAGAGTATCCTCAAAGTACATGTGTATATGATCATAAATTAAATTGATTTTTGAACTCCAATTTCTAGTAATAATAGATATGTACACAGGTTGACTTGACAAGCCATAATATTTCTATTGATTTATGTATATAATATATTATTGTCATGGGAACTGGGAGAATCTATATGATGGATGAGTACTGTATTGTATAAGGATGTAGTTAGCCATTTCTAATTAGGTGCTGAGAACTTATATGACAGCAACACCTGTTTGCAGCGGAAATTTGCTTTCCTTCCATTGAATACAACTTAGATTACAACGAAAGTGAACAAGAAAAAGAACAAACGAGAGAATTTATAATTATCGCTCTCTTTTACAATAAAACGTGGGATCTCGTAGCAATTGGATCTATCAAGTAGTTCCTTTGGACGATCTGACGTCGATGATATTCTTTCTTGATGAAGATGACGGCCGACTTGATCTTGATCTTTTCTGGTCTTCACGAATTCAAGGCTCTCACGCATAACTCGAATTCTCCAAAATGCCAAAAAGATGATCGAAAAAGATCCCTAGGGCTCCTCTACGGGGTATTTATAGCCTTAGGTCAAATATGAGAGTTTCTATTTAAATAGAATTTGTATTCATCAAGTATTCCAATCAAATATCTTAGTTTTGATTTAAATCTCTTGATTTAGAGTTCTGATCGGACTTAATTTGGGTATTTCGATAAGCCTAAATCTTAATCTCAATCAATTTATGATTTTGGTTATCTGCTCACGCGGAGCTAATTGCATTAAAATGCAGAACTAAGAAACCAGGATGCGGAGCTATTGATTAGCTCCGCATTTTACTCATACGCGGGGCTAGAATAGCTAAACGCGGAGCTACAAAGTTAGCTCCGCATTCTGTTGTGGAAAATCTCTCTTCTTTTTTTTTACTTAGAAATTTTCACTGCCAACAGAACCCCCTCCAAAGTTTTCAAAATGGCTTAGAACTTAGCAAATTTTGAAATATTTTGGATCTTCAAACTGAAACGCGGAGTTAAAACACCAAGTTATCTTTGCGTTTTGTGTGCTTGCGCGGAGCTAATAGCTTCACGTTTCAATGGGTAACTGCTCAGTAATTGCTCCGATTCTCGCGCCGAATACCAAGGGGGTTTTCTCATTTAAATAGAGTCTTTAACTCTTCTTCTTCCTCACTTCATTCGAAGAATTTTTCAGAGATCAGGGCTCAGGCGATCAGAGTTCAGGCAACCCGACCGATTTTCGACAAAATTTCCTTCGATTTTCCGTAGATTTTCTCCATTAGAATGGCACCCAAGAAGATCGCGACTTCCTCTCGCGCCACTTCTCCATCTGCGGCCGGCGCTAATAGCGGCAGCAGCGGGCACAACGGCGATCCAGTTCATGCCGTGCCCATTGGAGGTAAAAATCTCAACTTTTGGACTCTTTAGAAGAATTTTGAGGTGATTTGGCTCGGTTTTGACTGACCAATCGCTCCTTTTACCGGCGAGATCGCCGTTTTCCGGTCGTACGGCTTGGAGAAGAAAGGCCTCTGGTCTTCTTCTATGCGAAGCTATCGCATTATCCTCGCGTTTGAAAATGCGGGACTATTTTGACTAGCTGTCGCGTTTCAATGCAAGGCTATGAATTTCTGCTTTGCGTTTGTAAACGCAAGGCTATTCTTCTTAGCTTCGCACGGAGTTATTTTTAGCTTCGCGCGGGCTAATTTTTTGCTTCGCGTTTTAGTTAAATGCGAGGGTATCTCCTCAGCTCCGCATTTTTATACTTAGAAGATTTTCTGAGTTTTGTAAAACTTTTTCTAACTCTTAATTCTTCTTTTGCAGTGGGTATTCGGTGGACGCTCTCCCCCATAGGCACTACTTCGGATTTGCTGGGGGTGCGGATCTGACGGCCCAATTCCATTTCACCACTGTTTTAGCTGCATACAAGCCGGGCTTGAGGAAGCAGGGAGAAATTAATCAGGTACCACCCTGCTACTGCACGGGAGATCATCACCAATGCAGCTTTCGAGGCCACCAACCGAGAAGTGTTGGAGAAGCCGGCATTTCTCTTTGGAGATGCAATGGGGCATTCAGACTAGATCCTCTTTGAAGAGGAGTGCATGTGGCTTTACCAGTCTGGCGACCTGCTGATGATTCTACCCAGCATGGAGTGTAGCTATCCCCTGGTCTATCTTCAAAGGCTAGCCATGCTCCAATCTTCATCAGCAAAAGTAACTCTAAGGAAGCCAGAAGCATATGCTTTGCATCATAGTTGCAAGTTTCGAGCTCTGGATCCAAAAGGTAAACTTTTGAAGGAGCCACAAGAACTCTGCGGCAGCTCCTTAAGTTTTCTTGAGGACCATTTCTGTTAGATGACAATCTCTGTCGCTTTCCAAAGGGATAGAAATGAAGTATAAGGGCTTGTAGCATGTCAAATTCAACTTGTCTATCTTCATTAGGATTCTTGTAGCAGTATCTTCAGATGATCTACTAAGAACTTTAAACAGATCATAGTTGACATTTGCGGAGGAGATCTTTTGCATGTGAACCAGGGAATTGAGCTGGAAAAGCACCTCATATGGCACAGTACAATCAACAGGATAGTTTAAAATAGGAGGGCATAACAAGGAGCCGTGCTTTTGAAGAATCTCATCAGCGGTTGATTCAGCAATTCGCATTAAATGGCGATGACTTGTGCCGGCAAGCTCAACACTCCGTAGAGGAGACTCGTCGTCGAGTTATTGATGAGTCGACGAATAGGTTGAAGCTTTTGGGAGAGCTACAACTTCCTCTAATTTTGTAACTTTTTGCTTTATGAATAAAGACATTTCTTTTTCTTTTTATCTGTTGGCTACAAAATTTGCTTGCACAACAAATAACTTGTCATCAAAATAGTTCGTCGTTTTCTTTGGTAAAACAATCTAAGGCTCATCTGCATAACTTAGATCGTTAATACCGACCGGGTTGCAATTATTAACCTCGATAAAGCCCTTTGAACAGAGCTAAATGATAGTTTGGTGAAAGTGTTTAACTACTTACACCAGGATGATCGGATCAGGATCATTAACTTAGACAGAGGCGCTTAATTGCACATGCCTTAGTTTTGATAAAGAAGTTCAAGTGCTCATATGCGTAACTTGAATCGTTGATAGTACTGTGCCTCCTATTCTAAGTTAAGGATCCACTAGAGTATGCCGTCTTCACGATGAACGGTTCTTTCCACTTGGGTTCAAATTTACCTTTAGTCTTGTGGGTTAGAATCATTGGCCTTTTAATGGCCATAATCAAGTCTTCTTGTTTAAAGGTCCTTGGTTTAATGTTCTTATTGAACGCTTCCGAGATTCGGGCTTGATACAACTCAATTTGTTGTTGAGCCCGGAGACGTTTTTCATTCAACGCTTCTAGTTCTCGCAATCTTTATTGATGGCGTTCTTCTGTCGTTATCTTTGTGGCTAGAGCCACTCTTAATGATGGTATCTGGACTTCAAGAGGCAAGACGACCTCACTTCCATAAACTAAGGAGAACGGGGTAGCTTTTGTTGGGGTGCGGACAGTAGTGCGATAAACCCACAAACACTCTCCCAGCTTTTCATCACAGTCTCTTTTGTTGGAGGAGACGAACTTCCGAAGGAGTGTAATATTAGTCTTATTAAAGGCTTCGGCCAATCCATTTGCCGCAGGGTTATATGGCGTTGAAGCAACGTCTTTGATCCTGAACTTATCACAGAATCTTGAGAACCCCTGGCTGATGAACTGCGGTCCATTATCATGAATGATTCTTCGGGGGATGCCAAAATGGTAAATGACATGATGCTTGATGAACTTAATCACATCCGTCATTTTTACCTCTCTTATGGGCACGGCTTCGGCCCATCTTGAAAAATAATCGGTTATTGCAAGAATAAACTAATGTCCTCTGGATGACGGGGGAGTTATTGGCCCTACAATATCCATTCCCCATGCTTCAAATGGCCAACTAGCAACGGTACTGTGCAAGTATTCTGGGGGTTGATGAAGGAAATTAGCATGTACTTGACATTCATGGCATCGTTTAGCGTACGCCATTGCTTCTGTAATCATCTTCGGTCAGTAGTATCCTAGCCTTCTTATGTGGTCCCCAAGTTTTGGACCGGGCTGGTGAGCTCCACATACTCCATCATGTGTTTCTCTTAGCACTTCATCTGCTTCTGCCTTTGATACACAGCGTAGCAGGAGACCATTACTTGACTTTTTGTATTAAGTTTGAAGCATATGATCATAATAAAATCTTTGCGCCTTCCTCTTTATCGAGGCGGCTTCCTTTGGATCCTCTGGCAACATCCCATATAAGGCATAATCTACAAACAGAAATTGCCAATCACGGGGTTCCAGAGTTAAGCCTGTCTAGCACAACTCTTTGGTTTGGAACACCGTATCCGGATGGAGGAGTTCTTTGCTACCAATAGTGATGCTTTTAGCTTCACCCGACGAGATCGCCAATGTTGCAGCTAGTGCGGCAAGAGCATCTGCATAGACGTTCTCGTTCCGAGATATATGATAGATATAAAACTGTTCAAAATATCCTGCTAGCTCAATGGCTATCTGATGATAGGGGATGAGGGCTTCATGTCTGACTTTATATCACCTGTCATCTGATTGACAATGAGCTTAGAATCTTCTTATGCCTCTAGATGGTTCACCCCCAGTTGCAGAGCCATTTTTAAACTAATAATGAGCGCGTTGTATTCTGCCACATTGTTCATACACGGCTCTGTGAATGAGTAACCATTAGTCAGTATGTGTTTATGTGGGGATATCTGCCACATTGTTCATACACGGCTCTGTTAATGAGTAACCATTAGTCAGTATGTGTTTATGTGGGGATATCAGCACAGCCCCCACTCCAGCAATAGATCGTCTGGCAGCACCATCAAAGAACATTTACCACGGCTATTCTTTGCTAGTTGTGTTAACCTCTGACGTTTGTTTAGAGTTGGACCAAATTGGATGGTCTACTAGGAAATTGGCGATCGCTTGTCCCTTCATGGCTTTTTGAGGAACGAAGTGTATATCATATGGCGATAGCAATAACGCCCATTTCGCTAATCGACCGTTTAAGGACCCCGGTTTTGTCATTAGGATTTTCAAGAGATTAACCCGTGATATGACATGAATTGTTTGCCCTGAAAGATAGTGTCGCATTTTCTGAACAGCGAACACTACGGCTAAACATTCTTTTTCAATCCGGGTATACCGATGCTAGGCCCCGATCATTGTCCGGCTTGAGCAATAAAGGGCATGTTCATGGTCGTGCTCAATATACTGAGCAAGTAATGCTCCTAACGCATTATCCATGGCCCTTACATATATAAGGAATGGTTGCCCTGGGACAGGCGCTATAAGGACGGGAGGCTTGGTAAGGTATTCTTTGAGATCGTCAAATGCCTGTTGACATGTCTCATCCCATACGAAGGAAACCCCCTTTTTCATGAGTCTGGAAAATGGCTGGCATCGTCCTGATAGGTTAGAGATAAAGCGCCGGATATAGACTAGTATTCCTTATAACCCCCTTAATTCTTTAAGATTGCGGGGAGGCGGCATCTCATTGATCGCTTTTACTTTTTTAGGATTAAGGAAAATTTCTTCTGAGATAACTATGAACCCGAGGAATTTTCCGCTGGACACCCCCATGAAAGACTTGGCAGGGTTCATCTTCAAGTGATATTTTCGCATAAGATCGAAGACTGTTCTTAGATCCTGAAGATGGTTGTCTTTGTTTTTGCTTTTGACAGCTAAGTCATCCACATAACACTCTACCGTTTTGCGTAGATGTTCTTTAAATATAATGCTCATTGCACGTTGGTAAGTGGGACCAATGTTCTTTAGTCCGAAAAGCATTACTGTAAATAGTACACCCCCAGTGGCGTTCTGAAAGCTGTGTGCTTTTCATTGTCTGGGTGCATTTTGATTTGATTATAGCCTGAGAAGCCATCCATAAAGGACATCCTCTCGTAACCGCAGGTGTTATCAATCATTACGTCGGTAATCGGGAGTGGAAATTCATCATTGGGGCATCCAACGTTTAGATCTAGAAAATCGATGCATATTCGGATCTTGCCGTTCTTCTTACGAACTGGCACTATATTAGCCACCCAATCAGGATGTTTCTCTTCACGGATAAATCCCGATTTTATGAGCTTATTAACCTTAGCGACTATCGCCTCCATCAATTCCGGCCGAAAATGCCTCTGTTGTTGCTTAACTGGCTTGGCAACTTCTTTGATATTTGCCGGTGTGTGGCAATCTGAGGATCAAGACCGGGCATGTCTTCATAGCTCCATGCGAATACATCTATATACTCCTTGATAAGGGATATAAGTTCCTCCTTTTCTAGGGGAGTCAGTGTGTTGCTTATGAAAATGGATTTCGGGTTCTCTTCCGTTCCCATATTAACTTGTACTAGTTTATCCTCTGTGGGCGGGTCACGCTGTTCAAAGTGGACATCCCAAAGGGTATCCATTTGCTTAGTCCAGGAATCATCTTGAACATCAATTGGTTCCTCGTCTCTTTCTGGTGCGGCTGAAACCATATTTGCTGTTAAAGATTGAAACTAGGCGCCAGTACTTAGATCCGAATCATGATCAAGCGGATGTAAGCCCTCATTGGCTGAAGAGCTTTCTTCGTATTTGTGTGGTGATGAGGGAGGAGTAGATACATAGCCTAACCCCCCTTCTAGTTCTCTGATAATAGTCTGGGCTCTTCTCTCTTGATCTAAACGAGGGTATGAGATTTCGTCCCCCTTTCCCAAAGTTCAATCCCAGTTTTTGGGTAAAATTATAACCTATCTTTTCCATCATTTGTCGGTATTTCTATTCATATGAGTGAAATTGAGGAGACATTTGTTCATCACTTTCACTACTTTGTCTTTGGTTAGGCGACGTGATCACTTTGCCGAATACAATTGGTTTATGCGATACATGTCGCGGAGGTACTTCAAAGAAGTGATCTCGTTCTTTTATTATTTTAGACCGTGAGATGAGAGACGACCTTATTGACAAGTGATATGCCGCCAAAACTTCAAGTTCGGATAGGTCATCTGCCTCGGTGGATGTACAAGAGGGCCCAGATTCTGTAGCTACAGCAGGCTCGTAGACTAATTTTATATTTTCATTAATAATCCACTCATCCTCTGCTACATTGGCTACATTATTATCAAAATTCATTTTAAGACTTATTCGGGGGTTAATTTCATAATCACCCCTGTTATCCTCTTCCGGGGATTCGTACTCATTATCGGCCTCGTTGCAGCTATCTTCGGGTTCTTGAGGCCTCTTATATTTATTGTTGGAGACTTCGTGGCCTGGTTTATAGAACATAGCATCCGTGAAGTAGTTCTCTAATCCTTTGAATGACTGCCTATCTGCAACTAAAGTCTGGATTTCTCCTTGATCATCGCAATATTTCATGCACTGGTGGAGAGTCGACGGGACTATCATATAGGCGCGTATCCAAGGTCGCCCTAGTAAAATGTTATAAGACGTATCTGCGTCTATAACATAGCATGTAATCTCTGTCCTCAAATCTCCGATTTGACATCGAAGTCGGATTTTGCCGAGAAGACAGCTATCATTAGTATTAAACCCATATATTGTAGTATTTGTCGGTGTCAGACGATGGGGAGAAATCCCCAATAGCTGCATCAGTATTCTGGGAATAACGCTTAATGCGGACCCCAGATCGATTTGAATACGGTCCACCTTCGTGGATCCGACATATCTGGTGAAATATAAATATCTATTATGCTTTATATTTCTTACCTGCATATCCTCTGGAGAGAAAGTAATCTGCAGGACTTACCTTCTCACTTGATGATAGCGGGTCAAGAGTCCTGTTCTTGGTCAGCTGGCTCGACAATCTGAGCTAGGAATGACTCAGAGTCTGCCAAGGCCTCTCTTAACGCCTCGCGAGTTGATTTCGACAATCGTAATAACTCATAAAGCGTGACTCGAGCTGGAATATTTGCCAGTTGAGTTATTATATCAAACTTAAATGCATCCTCCTTGGCTTCTTCATCTCTTGCAGGATTTTTCTCGAAACAAAAACTCTTTTGTTTTGCAAGCTTTGCGAGTTCTCCGTATATATTCTTCGGGTCTATTTTGGTATAGTTCTTGAGATGTGGTTTACCAGATCGAGTGCCGGAAGGGCCTGCCCTATCTTGATGAGTGGCCATAGTTTCGGGCCCTTCTTCAGAGTCTGTAAATGCCCCTGCAATTATGTATTCGTCTTTTATTTTCACGAAGTTAGTATTGCTAGTCCCCTTTTTTTTTTGACCCCCTGCGGCAGTCCACTGTTCATCCTGTAGTAGATCAGGGTGGACCCACATGACTTCCCCTCTTAGAGTTGTTACGGGGACAAGTCCTTTCTTGGCCTTTTTATGTGGGTCATGATTTTTCATGACCAGTTTTTCCTCTGGTATTGGGGTCACCCCCGCGGGGAACTTATGGGTTCCGACCGCTAGGGTTGCCAAATTGGCAGTGACCTTCTTTTGCTCCTCTTTTAGCGTCAAGACTCCTGTCTCTATCAATGCTTGGATCCTGTTCTTTAGAGGATAACAATCTCTGGTAGGGTGTCCAACATTCTGGTGATAGAGACAATAGTTGGGGTCGTTGGTTTTACCAGCGTCCTCCAGTTTCCTATTTTTCGGAAGTTTCAACATTTCCTTCCTAAGGAGCAGATAGAAGAGTGTAGGCGTCTGTTCCGCTTTAAAGGTGTATGTCCTCTCTTACTGGGGCCTATTCTGTCTTATGCCTTTTTGATTTTGAGGTTTCAGGCTCGGAGGATTTGTCTTCTACGGAGCAGCTTCTGACGCCATTACCGCTTTCCTCTTGTTTTTATTATTGTTTTGCGCATACGGCTTATTATTTCTAGTATTTCTTGATCCACGAGACTCTTCAACTCTACGGATCAAGTCTTCAGCTTGCTCTCCTTGTTTGAGAAAATCCTTCCAAGTCCTAGACTCTACGGCCCCCATTTTTAAGAGCACGTTGGTCTTGAGATTATGCCGACACGTCTCCACCAGAGTTTCCTGGACCATTCCGTGTTTGCAATGCACAGATTTCTCCCGGAACTTTTCTATAAAATCTTTTACCATTTCTTATTCTCCTTGTTTATTTGCAAGGAGGGAATGAACCGAAATTTCGGTATCATCCTCAAAGAAACGTACGAGAAATTTCTTCTCAATATCAAACCAGGTATTAATAGTATCTAGGGGCAACTGCATAAACCAAGTGAAGGCAGGCCCTCGCAAGGTACTTACAAATACCTTGGTCATTACTGGGTCATTGCCTATTAAATGCCCTGCTTGAGATAAAAAGTAATAAATATGTTGACTGGGAGATCGTTTCCCGTCATATGGCTCCAATTTGAGCGGTTTGTATTTCTCAGGGTACTATACCAAATCCCATTCAGACTGGTATGGTCTTGAGACCCCTGATTCTTTCAACTTTTTTTTGTGCATTAGTGCTTCGAGTTGGCTTTGTAACTTCTCGATTTTCTCTTCATGAGGGTCATGAAAAGAATATTTATCCTCGTCCTCATGTGTCGAGTGGTCTTTATCTTCTTTATCTTCCTCGTTCATTTTGTTGAACGGAGTTTCTTTTCCCTTCTTGGCGTTATCCTCGATAATTTTTTGAGTATTTTCGACCACTTTTGAGAGCATCATTTTAAAATCCTCGATTGTCTTTTGTTGCTCCCGAATCATTTGTTCTTGGGTCTCAAATATTTGGTCGATATTGTCAGATCTATCCATCATATGTGGCTGAATTCTGCAATTTAGACGATGCCAAAGAACGAGAAGAGACTATGGCCGAGTTATCACTATCGTCGTCATAGGAACCTTCCACAAGTTTCTTATAGTTTCGGGCCGGGATAGCGCCTGACTTAAGTCGGGTAAAATGATAAAGTTCTTCATCGCTTAATTCTGAATTGCCATTCTTTTCTATGATTTTCTTACCCTTTCTGACCATATTAGAAGTTACAATTATCCACTCTTTTCTTCGGGGAGTAATCTTCGTCTTCTTGGCAGGGTTTTCGTCTGACTCAGTCAACCGATCGAACACTGATATCCTGTTATTACTGCAGCAACAACTGTCTACTATAGTGGATACTACTGTCATAAGCTGTTGGCAATGACAAGTATATTCAGACTGAACTTTATTTATACTCCTTTTCTTGATTAAGTATTCTCTAAATTCAGTGGCCTTAGATATGGAGTCATGGGGCCCACTCATCCATTGAGAGGGTCTAGGGGCCCACTGGAGGTTCTTGGGGCTATTGGAGTCAAGTTCTGGTCCAACAGTGCAATGATCAATCCTAATTTTGTATTCAGGTTGATTTACGCGGAGCTGAGTAGTAGCTCGCATTTTGACATGCGGAGCTGAGAAGTAGCTTCGCGTTTTGATACGCGGAGCTGAGAAATAGCCTCGCGTTTGGATACGCTAGTCTCGCATTTTACGCTGGCTTGACATCTTCACAGAAATTTATCTTCTGGAATATTAGCCCTGCGTGGAAGGAAATTCTTGCACGCTGGCTTATTCTTGCGATTAACGCAAGTCATAACATCGCATTTAGAGTGATTTTTGCGATTAACGCAAATTTGCCAATCATCTTCGTGATTTACGCGGAGCTGAGGAGTTTTGCGATTAATGCAAGTATTAATGGCTTCGCGTTTATTGCTAAGCTCAGTATTAGCCTCGCGTGGAGAATCACACACTGGCTCTAAGCAAACTTTATCCTCGCGATTAACGCTAGTGTCAGAAATCTTGCGTTTATCGCAAGTTTTACTGGCTTCGCGTTTATCGCTAAACTCAGTAGTAGCCTCGCGTGGAGAATCACATGCTAGCTCTAACGAAATTTTATCCTCGCGATTAACGTGAGTGTCAGAATCTTGCATTTATCGCAAGTTTTACTAGCTTCGCGTTTATTGCTAAGCTCAGTAGTAGCCTCGCGTGGAGAATCACACACTGGTTCTGAGGAAATTTTATCCTCGCGATTAACGCGAGTGACAAAAATCTTGCGTTTATTGCAAGTTGTACTGGCTTGGCGTTTATTACTAAGCTCAGTAGTAGTCTCGCGTGGAGAATCACACGCTGACTCTAAGAAAATTTTATCCTCGCGATTAACGCGAGTGTTAGAAATCTTGCGTTTATCACAAGTCTTAGCTTCGCGTTTATCGCGATCTTGGCTGGTCTTGCGATTAACGTGAGCCGGTTTGCAAGGGACTATAGCCTCGCGTTTTGTGAAGTTAGCCTCACGTTCAATGCGGACTTTGAGAGCCTTTCGCCTGACTCTCTGATTTCTATTTCGGAGTTGGGTTCTGGTCAATCCAGTTCCCGAGCTTTCTTCGGCAGTAAAGAGGCCATCCTCTGCTAGAGTTTCCCGCCCAAACGACAGCTCTATGGCCGCGGTCTCTAAGGATCCCCATTTATCGGTGGATTCCCGATTACCCGATTCTTGGATATTGGAGCGCACGCGACGATAGCGTTGGTCAGGTTACCTGACTCAGAGGAGAGATACTCCTTGTACTTCTGCTGGTCGATCTCTACGACTAGCATGTTCACGTCCGATCCGATCCTCTCGACGTCAGATTGCACCACGATCTCTTCTTTGGTGAAAGAGATGTCTCCCACTTTGGTCGCCAGTTTGTTCGCAGCGGAAATTTACTTTCCTTCCATTGAATACAACTTAGATTACAACGAAAGTGAACAAGAAAAGAACAAACGAGAGGATTTATAATTATCGCTCTCTTTTACAATAAAACGTGGGATCTCGTAGCGATGGGATCTATCAAGTAGTTCGTTTGGACGATCTGACGTCGATGATCTTCTTTCTTGATGAAGATGACGGCCGACTTGATCTTAATCTTCTCTGGTCTTCACGAATTCAAGGCTCTCAAGCGTAACTCGAATTCTCCAAGATGCCAAAAAGATGATCGAAAAAGATCCCTAGGGCTTCCTCTAAGGGGTATTTATAGCCTTAGGTCAAATATGAGAGTTTCTATTTTAATAGAATTTGTATTCATCAAGGATTTTAATCAAATATCCTAGCTTTGATTTAAATCTCTTGATTTAGAGTTCTGATCGGACTTAATTTGGGTATTTGGATAAGCCCAAATATTAATCTCAATCAATTTATGATTCTGGTTATCTACTCACGCGGAGCTAATTGCATTAAAATGCGGAGCTAAGAAACCAGGACGCGGAGCTATTAATTAGCTCCGCGTTTTACTCATACACAGGGCTAGAATAGCCAAAAGCGGAGCTACAAAGTTAGCTCCGCGTTCTGTTGTGGAATTTTTTTTTTCTTAAAAATTTTTACTGCCAACAGCACCGTATAGTACTGAGTCACAATTTGATAATTAAGTTTTCATAATAGGTTATACCTCTTACTATTTCATAGAATGGAATTTGTCTAGCAGCACCTAATAATGCATTATGATTCAATGTCATGAGCTTTGACTGGGTCCCGGGTATGTTCAGACACATATACGATAATGGAAAATAATTGCATCTTATCCATCCGTGGTAGTATATATTATCTAACTAATTAATGATTTGCCTAGTTTTTGATATTTGACTTGAGACTAAACTAGATCCGTTGCCTATCATTGATCTACACATCTCTAAATACCTGATTAAATTATGACTCTAAATTTATTTAGATTATTTTTTATTTATGTGATAACAACTGACACTAAAATAGCATGTTCACGATCACTTATTCTAAGTACTATGTTAGTACAATGTAATATTCTAAAATTCAGGCTACTTGTATCCTTTTTTGAGTCTGATCGGGCCAAATAAGGTTATCAAAGTCAATTTTTGATACTGAAATAACTTTTGATGGACGTAAATTTAAATCCATAACTCCAAATGATATTCAGTATTCACAGTTATTAGTTTTCTAAGATTTATGATTTTTAGAAATTTTTCTTGTAAACAGAAAACGTTTCCCTAAATTTGATAATTTAATAATATTAAATTATTCTTCTAATTATTTTGGAATTTTAGTTCTTTTATTTTGGATATCAAATTGACTAATGGACAATTTTCTAGAGTTACTCTCATTGAGCACTATGCCTGTATTAATTTGATAACATTTGGACAATATTAAATGGCACCAAAACCGGATAAATAATTTATTATATAAAAAATTTAATTATTTAACATCCATCGCCAACGAAGGCGATGGCCTCTTTGCGAGCCAACCATAGGGAATGCTTAAAGGTAAAGACATTGTGGGAGATATATTTTTCTTTCCTTTCTTTCTCATTCTTTCTTTCACTCCTCTCACACCAATTATCAGGAAGCATAAAGAAGGAATTTGAGAAAAAAAAAAAGAAGAGAAAGAAAAAAAGAAAGAAAAGAAAAGAAAAGAAAAGAGAAAAAAAAAATTCAAGAAATGAGATGGAATCCGATATAAGTAACACTTTTATTTTTTGTTTCTTTCTTAGAAAAATTTATTTAATTTATGTTGTGTGCACATAATTTAATTTATGAATATACTAAGTTTATATTTTGGACTATTAATTGACACTAAGAATTGAACTAGATTAATGCATAATTTGATAAATCAATATATTTGAATTATTTTTTTTTATGTAGGTTTCTAATTTGGACATGCTTATTTAGATATTAGCATTTCTATTGTTCTATAAACATTAATTTTCATAGGTAAATTTTGCTACAAATGATAATCTTGGTGTGCTGTTGTTATTTATGAATGGAGATAATGGTGATGGAGCAAGTAGAAGCACTAATGGTTGAGGGGGCACTATTAGGAGATATTCCTAGCAAAAGTGAGTTATTCTTTTCTTTTGATAATATGGAGCCCATTTGATAAACTGGTGGAGAGCCACAAACAACAAACTTATCCAATATATAAAAATCTTGTATAGTTGAATGAAAGGTGACAACAAGATACATGATAGCATGATTTTTATGGGAACATGATGACAAATTTCATATATCTTGATTACATGGAAATATAATATCCTCATGATACATGTATACATAATCCTGAATTAAATTCATTCTTAGATTTCAGTTTCTAGGTAAAGGACATATACACAATCTGGATTGGCAAGTCATGTGTAACGCCCCCATTTTTCAGCTGCTTCCCAAAACGGAGGACGGTACTTATTACTTGCACTAGACAACCAAACAGTCACAGGATCTTGGAATAACCATAACTACTGCCACAATCAGATGAATAAATAACATGTCTGAAACTGAAAAGATTTCATTTAAACAAAAAGTTCATTACATAAAATGGCACACTGTTTTAAATATGAACACAAAAAAGTAAAGGAGAAAAGCAGTGTCCAGACCAAGAAAATATGAACAATATATACAAGATTCTACGGAAAGTACTTCACTACTTAATATTGCTCAGTCTGATCGATGAAGTACGGATCCTTAGTCGGGGCTGGTTCTCCTTCTTGGTCCTCTAAACCTAGGTTCGAAACCCAGGGGATTAAACCCAGCAAGTAACACAAGGAAAATATATGTGTACTATTACAGTACTACAGATAAAAGTATGCAAATGAATAAAATGCTTTCATTGGAAGTATCGCTTAATAAGCAGATAAAATGCAATTAAATCGTAATAGTGTTGAATAGTCACGTGAATAATGAAAAATATAACAACAAGATTATATATGTCATTTGCAAATAACATGTAAATATCATGTAAAGATGAATATCTTGTAAAGATGTCAAGTTTAAGTCAAATCTTTGTTAGCATTTGAAACTAAATAATGGATATGATAGCGCGCAATTTCTGTATTGTACAAGTGCCCGTACATATCCGGGATCCGGTCTCAAACCCATGGCGCTAAACCATGATACACACTAGGTGTTCAAGTCAAACCCCGTACTGTGAAACAGTAATTGACATCACCCTTATAGTGACTCATGTATCAGACGGTGGCCCAGTACCACTCAGTGCTGCTGTAGTAAAAATCCTCAGCACCTCAATCAAGAAGTTGACCAACAAAATCCTTGTACAATAAAGTTCTTATCCATCATGTAGTTTCTCCTATCCCCATGTTCATAATGAATTATGCACATGAAAATTTTATTTTACATTTATTTGTTTACTTTTTCTTTTCCCTCTTTAATTGTTTTTCAATTCATGATAACATGCTTGCATTTTTTTTCATGACTGTACATAACATATAGTATCATAACACATGATTTGTAATATCAAAGCACATAACTTGTAATATTAAAGCACATGGCTTGTAGTATGATAAATTAACACATGATATATTAGTGTACAATTATATTACAATGCATATCATTAAAATTATTTTAATAATCTGGTTTCATTCTCAATGTCAATCAATGATCCAATTTGGGAACCAAGTACATAATGTAATAATAATTTCTACCTATCAATTATTCCCAATTAATCCAAACTAAGCCCAAGTCCAATCCCTCAATCATTTAATCCATCAAGTACAAACCCACTAAATTCCCACATTTATTCATATTATTATTTTAATTTTATTTTTCTTTTCTTTTCTGTCCAGCCCAGGTCCAAGCCCAAGCCCACTGTTATTATTATTTTTTTGTCTTTTTCTTTCCTGGCCCAAGCCCATTTCTTACCTCTATTTTATTTTTTTCTTTTACAAGACTGGGCCGGGCCTATCCCATCAAGTAATTTGTATTTATTTTTATATATTTTTTCTTTTCGGAAAGAAAAAAAATATAAAAATAAATACAAATTATATGAACAAAGTATTTTCATAGAATAAATTATGTGTATAAATATAAATTAAATAACAAACGAATGAAAATAAATATATATTAAATAAGAAAACGAAAGAAAATAGTTGTGTTACTTGCCTCTACTTGATCTCGAATATTCGGTTTGAATTCTCGATTCGGTTTGATTTTTTTCCCTTTCTTTCTTTTTTGTTTCTCTGCTGCTGGGTTTGGCCGAGAGGAGAAGAGGAGGTGAGAGTCAAGTGGTGAAAGAGAGAGAGTGTTTTCTATTTCTTTCCTCCCTCTCCCCTTAACACCTCACCACCAAATATTCCCCCCATGTGAACCTCAAGAAATCCTATGCCACCCCCTTCTTAATCACGACAACACATTTATTCACCGTCTCATTTATTTTAATTAATTAATTAATTTATTTATTTATTAATAATTTAATAATTTCGTGTTCTTGTAACGTTCTCCAAATACTACCAAATTTATGTAGGACGTAGTACTAGACGAGAGAAACTCTACAAAATTATCCGTTTGTCATTTCGATATCCAGAATAAATGAACCAAAATTCTGAAGTAATTAGAAGTATAATTTTAATATTAATAAATTAGGAATTTTGGAAGTATTTTTCAGCCTCGTAAGAAAAATCTCCAAAAATCCTAAATATTACAAAACTAATAAGCAAAGACCGAATGTCATTTGGGTTTGTGGATTTAAAGTTATGTTAACCAAAAGTTATTTCGGTGTCCAAAATTGACTTCGGTGGACTTATTCAGCACGACTGGTCTCAAGAGAGCAATACAGGTAGCTCGAATTTCGGGGTATTACATCATGATATTTTTATTGGTTCATTTGTATCATGTCTCATTGACATAAAAATTGAAAAAACTGCCTGATGGATAAGAACCGTATCATATGAGCATCTAGTTGGCCATTTTCTAGTTAGGTGCTGATGACTTATACTGTAACAGTACCATATGGTATTCAACCAAAGTTTGATACCTGAGTCTTTCATAGTATGAGATTTGTCTAGTAGTATCTAGTGGTGTGTCATGTTTCAGTGCTGTGGGTTTGGGTCGGGTCCTAGATATATACGGGCACTTATATGATACAGAGAACAATGCGCAACTTATCCATTAGTAGTAGTTTCAATTATCAGACTAATTATTAATCTGTTAGGTCATGATATCTGACATAAGGTCTTAATAAGATCGGTTAACTATCATTGAGCTGCACATCCGTGAATGTTTGATTTATTTGTGATATGAAATTTATTTATATTATTCTTGATTTATACACTCATGATCAACAATAACATAATATATTCACAATCATACATTCTGAGTACTGTGATAGTACAATTTTTATTTTTTCTTTGTGTTACTTGCTGGGTTTAATCCACTGGATTTGGAACCAAGATTTGGAAGGCGAAGAAGGGAACCAGTTCCAACTGAAGTCCCGTATTTTATTGAACAGACTAAGCAATAGTTCATGACTCTTAAGGAGTTTTGGAATACTTTGGATATAATATTCTGTATTAGAATCTCCATTGTATTTGCAGAAGTCTGTGACTCTGTATTAGCGTCACTACTGCTTCTTTCTTTTGAAGGGAAATGTGACTCTGTGTTGGGACCTCATTTATTGACAATTTCTGGATCATACGACTCCGTGTTAGGATCGTTGATTTGTATTGCGAAGAAGATGACTCTGTGTTAGGGTCGCAAACTTTTGTTTTGGAAGGAACGCGTCTCTGTATTAGGGGCACGACTCTCCATCTTTGAAAAGAAAACGACTCTGTATTAGGGTCGCGAACTGTTTTCGGAAGGAACACGTCTTTGTATTAGGGGCACGAGCCTTCATTTTTGAGTAGAAAACGACTCTGTATTAGGGTCGTGAACTGTCTTCGGAAGGAACACGTCTCTGTATTAGGGGCGCGACTCTTCATCTTTGGGTAGAAAGCGACTCTGTATTAGGGTCGCGAACTGTTGTTTTAGAAGGAACACGTCTCTGTATTAGGGGCGCGAGCCTTCCTCTTTTGAGTAGAAGATGACTCTGTATTAGGGTCGCGAACTCTTGCTTCGGAAGGGGCGCGACTCTGTATTAGGGTCGCGAGCCTTCATCTTTATCTTTTTGAGAAGAAAGCCGCTCTGTATTAGGGTCGCAAACTTCACTTTTTGAGGAGAAACCGATTCTGTATTAGGGTCGCGAGCTTTTTGCGGGAAGGCTGGCAGGCGGTTGCTTTTCTACGGCATCAGAATTGAGACGTTTCTCTGAGCTGCATTAAATGAAAGGTATCCACGCGATTCGAGCCGGATATCACGTCTGTCCAGATCAGCCATCAAATCATCGGCTATATAACCTCCACTTTACGAGAGAGGTTGCCCTTATCTCAAGAAATTTGAAATCTGAGTTCTTCGTTTGGACTTCTCAGACTTCTCGTCTTCAAGCTCCAGTAACTTCTGATTCTCTGTGCGAAGGATTTTCTCCCTCTGTAAAAGATGCCAAAGAAATCTTCTTCCTCTGATGCTGCCGCCAGTAGTCGTCAAGATCCTCGAGCAACTTCCAGTTCAATAATGGTTCGGCAGGAACCCTTGATTGGAGGTAATAGAGAAAACTTTCGAAAGGCAGTCCCTTTCTTATCATTTTTTTTTACTTTGAATCTGAATGTCTTTTGCAGTCAACTATGCCTTGAATCCTTGGCCTAAAGACCATTATTTCGGATACTCTGATGGCTATGACGGGGAGAAAGAGTTCAGATTTGGTCGTGTCTTCCCACCTTGTACAACATCAGACAGCCAAGAGAGAGAAGATAAGATTCTCCACCCTTCTCGCTCAACATTGCGAGAGTTGATGACCAATGTATCTTTTGAAGGAGACAATCGGTCTCCATTGCCCAAACCTGTCTTTTTATTTGGGGACCATATTTCAATGCCCGACAGTGGTTTGGAAGATGGTGATTACAAGTGGCTTCGCCAAGTTGAAGGTCGCCATTTGTTTCTCCCCAATATGGAGAGATCTTATCCATTCTTATTCTTTTAGTCCCTTTCTGTGCCCAGGCAGATGGATTGGCACATAAACAGGCCACAAGACGGTATCTTGCTGAGGGGCTTCAATGCTCAAGGTGCTTTTCCTCGTGGTAGTAGGAACAGCTTTCGTGGATTGCTGCCGGGATTGCTTAAACACGATCTCCCCAAAGGCGTGGTTCCTATAATTGCGCAGACTTTCCTGCACCGATTTACCAATGCGCAAGGAGAGTTTCCTGTTCAGGATTTTCGTCCCCCTGGATGGGTTCACTGCTCTTCAAAAGGAGAGTGGACAGTCTTGACTGACTTCTTCTTGAAAACCTTTAGAGATCAGCTTCATTACGCAGAGCTATATCGTGCTATCAGGGCTCTTCAGCACAGTATTCCTGCTAGTAGATTTCATTTTTTTGCTTTACTGGAATTGTACAATCCTGATACTTGTATAGTTTTTAGCCCTCGTGGCGAGTTGGGTTTTGCCCTTCATGAAATGTATGAAATTTCGAGCTTACCCATGGGCGACATCCCGTACGAAGAGTATATCCCTACCGGGGAAGAACTCCATCTGTTGAAGACCCGGGACCCTTTGATTTATAATACTTACTGGGAATTGCTCTGTCATTGCCATATTTGCACTCACACCTCTGGCACTCGTAATTTGAAGCCCAAGAAGTGGCTACAGTATCTTCTGCCCAATTTTTCTAAGGGTAGTCTCAACTTTACTCGCCTTCCTCCAGTTTCTAAAAAGGAAGTTGAGAGAAGAATAGCCAATTTCTGGACAGATACTTATGTCGCTGAATCTGACGATGACGTCTTCAAGGCTGGAACGTCCTTTGAAAGTTTTCATTATCAGGCTCTCCAGCCTTTGTTTGATCCTGCCTTCTTGGCGGGCTTTTTAATGGTATAGCTGAAGAAGTGTGTTATTCCTTCACAGGAAAACATACCCATTAGAGCCGTATATCCAGCCGTCCTACTAGAATTTGGTAGGTGGCTCAGTTTGTTGCCTGCGATGGTTTGCAGCATCTAGAGCGGACTGAGGAAATTATCTGACAAATTTTGCCAGGTGAAGAAGGAGCAAAGGAAGAAAAGAGATCCGGTCATTAAGACTCCAAATCTGCGTGTAGAACTTCCTTATACTTATTTGATGGCTTGGCTGGTTCTACATTGCCCTACTTTGATGAGTCCTGCAGACTCGCAGATTGACTTAAGTGCTCCCAAAGTGCAGCACTATGAGAGGTCGCAGTGGAAGGGAGGCTACATGGCCGCGATCCGCAAAACCCTTCGTTATTTCTCAACTTTTGAGTTGTTTAAATGTTTCCCATTCTTCCCGAATGCTGGATACGGGGAAGAATTTGCGGACGCTGCTGGCGTTGATAGATTTACCACCCTATCCTCTGGATGTTTCTGGTGGTTAATAAACATCCGCCTAGGATATTTGGTTCTTCGTTTGGAGAACCTTTGCTATATAGAACCTTACTACCCAAGTCGTTTTGCTCGACAGTTTAGGTATGATCAGCTTTACGTTGGCAATCCCAATAGAGAATTAAGCTTTGTTGGGAATGTTCTTGAGGGGGCTCGAGCTTGGTTTCACTTTGTCGCAGGTGGAACTCAAACCAAATTTGATCTTCCGCTCAAAACTCCGAATTTGAGTACGAGCTTTTGCTTTTGTAAATGGTTTGCGGATGCTAACTCCGCTCCTCAGAATTTCAACGTACACCATACCAGTCTGCGGGAGATCAGATTCTGGTATACCCAGAAAAAGAAGGCTAGCAGCACAAAAGTAGCTGGGATGGAGGACTTCAAGGGGGACAGTGCGTCTGATGAATCAGAACGAAACGAAGAGGACACTGGTGCACCGGTTCGGGCTGCTGTTCTTGATACTTCTCCTGATCCGACGTCGAGGAAGACTTCTCCTCCATTGCCGTCTTCTCCCGAGAAATCTTCGCATAAGCCGAAGAGATTAAGGCGTCTTAGCGACTTGCCTACCATTTCGCGGAGAACTGATTCGCAGAGCACCTTGTCTGGGACAGGAACTGCAACACTCACTCTGGTTTCTGAGTCCCTCATTGAGGAATCCGAGGAGGAGGAAGATGACTCATCTTTAATTCTCCGTTCCCTTAAGAGGCGTCAGAGTCAAGGACCTGTTCTCTACAGTGATCCTACTCCTGTTACTCGAGAGGGTTCCATTCCTCCTATTGTCCAGGCCGACGTTGAAGTTGGTGCTCCTTCGGCTTTACAAGAGGACTCTGTGATTCCTGTTGCTCAGGACATTGCTGATGAAGTGCAAATCATAGGGGAGACCCACGCACCAGACTCTCCAAAGGCAGCACCCCCTTTGGAAGATAAAGATGAATGGGGCGACGATGATGACGCCAGTAGTGACAGTTTTCACTCTTCTACTCCTCCTTCAGATCATGGTAAATATGTCTTTTTGAGCGAGGAGGTTCGAGCCGAAGTATATGGGCCCGGAATATTTGGTCCTGAAGTGTATGGACTTGGAGAATCTAGCGTCCAACCTTTAAGTCTTCATATTCTTTCTTCAGCAATTATGCTTTCTTATCAAATGATACTGTAATACTTAACTGTCAATTTTTTCTTTTCTTCCCTTTTTTTTTTTGCTAGCTCCAGTTTTGACTCCGGACCTGGAGGGCGCGAAGGAGGCTTCACCAGACAATATCATCGCGGGAGCTGACACTGGTGGAGCGACCGAAGTTACTACTGTCGTGGTTGACCCTTCAGAAGCAGTGATTCCCTCGGCTGCCATGTCTACGGTTTCGGCTACAACTGCTCCAACTGAGGCTGCAGTTCAGGAGACTATGATTGGTAGTTCCGTGGAAATCTCCAGAGGTGTCATTCCTCCTGTTGCGGATCAACCCGCTTCTGCCTCATCCAGTATTACTCCTTCTCATGCAGAGGTTGACATGCTTGAGAGTGATTTGCTGAAGGACACGGTGGAGACTTTTCTTCAGTTTCTAGACCGATGTATCGATAAAGTGCTAAAGAGGGTTCCTTTTGCTTCGATCGCCAATGTTCTCAACATTTATCTAACTGGTATTGTTAGCATTGGTGGAGAGAATAGAGCTGCTCTTTTTAGGCTTATGATAACTCAGCTTCAAAGGCACGCTGAAACTCTGTCGAAAGCGAGAAGTGCTGATAAGTCTGAGACAGTGGAAATCATCTTCCAGAAGCTGATAGAGGAACAACTTAAGTTCCAGAAGGAGACTCGAGAGAGGGTATATGTTTGCAAGGCCTCTTTAGAAAAGGGTCAATCAGACCGCGAGTCTCTGGTTCTTCAAGTGGAAGCTGCTGCTTCAGTTGTCAAGGGCCATGATCAAGCCATTGCCAAAGCTCAAGCTTTCCTAGCCAAGATCACCAAGGAACGTGATGAGTCAATGAGGAATCTCGCCGATTTATCGCATCGGAGGGACAATATATCCAGGGATCTCCAGGCGATGCGAACTAAATTGGATTTGCTAGAGGCTGCTGCAGCGCAGAATATTATTGCTAGTGACGAGGAACTGCGTCGCCAAGCTACTGTTCAAGCTTATGAGATCCTTCAGCAAGACATCGATGACGCAGAGGAGAAAATAAAGGCCCTTTTGAACCATTAAATTATAAAACTCTTGTGTATACTGCTTTAGGTTCCTCCCCTCTTTTGTTTTTGTAATAGTTCCTTTGTCATTTATGGAGAACCTCATTTTGACCTTCCGAGGTGTGATTTTGCAATTGTTCTTCAAAAATTTATAACGAACTTGCCATCTTTTGTCTGAAGTTTGCGAATCATTGTAAAATTCTCGTATCTGTATATCTGTTACGCGACTTTTTTAAGTCACGTGAATTTTAGGGGTTCGCGGATTTATACTATCCATATCTGACCCGCGACCCGGGTTCCGGAATTCTGGTTCGCAATGCTTCGTCTGGAAGTTCGCGGAATAGACCGTAGATTTTTTAGAATTTGTAGAGATTTCCGTAAGCCATGGGATGCAGCCGTTTGGTCGTGGAATTCCAAGTGTTGCATGCCTCTATTAATGACGAGATCTCTGGGTTGCAATATCTAAGCGTCCCATGCAAAAGCAATAAATTCTGTTGAGATCTGAACTGAAAATCTTGACCGAAGATCTCGGTCTTATCTCTTCTAAACTGGAGGTCACAGTTAGCAGCTCGCCTATATAAGGCGCATGCTTTCTTCAATGAAGGATCATTCAGCCGTGAGAAAATTTCTTCTTGATTCTCTTCTCTCTCTCTTTTGTAGTCGATCCACCAGCGCAGCATGCTTTTTTCTTCTTCAACCGGAGTGATGGATAAGGGTTAGCATGTCATAAGACCTCCAAACTGCATCAAGCCAGCGGGTGTCTCACCGGCAAGGTCCTTCTGACCGTAGTCATTTTCCTTAATTAAGGTATACCTCTTCTTCTGATTTATGCCCTCCTCTTCCTTCTTTTTCTTTCTTTTTAACAAAGATTTGTTTCGGCTGCAGGAGATAACCGTAGTCATTCTCCTTAACAATGGCCCAGACCCAATAAACTCGTAATTGCTTCCAATGCCTCAAGGGGCTTGGAAGGTCTCATGTATCTTTCATGAGAGAAAAGATTTCGAGTCTGGGGCATTGTTTTTCTTCTTTCCTAGTATCCCACAGGTTGGGGTACTAATGGCCAGGACCTTGAATTTGCGCAACCCGTCAGCTATATAGCTGGGGTTTTCATTCGGTATAACCAGTTTTGAACTAATCAATTCACTGGCATCATCCCTGGGAGAGCCAACCAGGAGGTCCTTGATTGTGGTCGGAAAGAAGAAACAAGATTATGCCTTTTAAGCCATCCTTAAAAAAAAAAGGAGGCTACAAGAGCAAATTGGAAGTGGAGGCCAGGGAGCAAACTTTTCGATCTGAACCATGCTGAAAGAGGCGGTTACAGAAGCAAGTCTGTCATTCCAGAAGAAGGGGCCTGCAAAAGCAAACTTTTGATCTGAACCATGCTGAAAGAGACGGTTACAGAAGCAAGTTTCCACATTTTTTAGTGATTTGTATTTACTCTTATTGGCTATATAGCACTTAGAGAATTCTCTGTAATTTTGTTCTGATGATGAATAAAGAAGTTCTTTTCTTTCTACGTAACTGAGAGTATTTGAAAGATGATTCTGATGTTGACTACCAGAGGTAACTGTTAACTTGATAATTTTGAAACTGATCAGAATTTTCTAAGTACCCAAAACTACTATGAATGAATGAACTTCTTTGTTGATAAACTTGATTCGCCAAATGTGTTATTGACTTGGTAAATCTTGGTGGATAGGGAAATCTGATTCGCCAGAGATAATTTTTAACTTGGCAATTTTTTTTTGAAAAAGAAAAATTTGGTTCGCCAGAGGTAATATTTAACTTGGCAAAAAAAATAAAAAAGTCTGATTCGCCAGAGGTAATTTTTAACTTGGCAAATTTTGATAGAAAAAAAATCTGGTTCGCCAGAGGTAATTTTTTAACTTGGAAAATTTGATAGAACAAAAATATCTGGTTTGCCAGAGATAATTTTTAACTTGGCGAATTTGATAGAAGAAAAATATCTGGTTCGCCAGAGGTAATTTTTTAACTTGGCAAATTTGATAGAAGAAAAATATCTGATTCGTTAGAGGTAATTTTTAACTTGGCAAATTTGATAGAAGAAAAATATCTGGTTTGCCAGAGGTAATTTTTAACTTGGCAAATTTGATAGAAGAAAAATATCTGGTTTGCCAGAGGTAATTTTTAACTTAGCAAATTTGATAGAAGAAAAATATCTGGTTCGCCAGAGGTAATTTTTAACTTGGCAAATTTGATAGAAGAAAAATATCTGGTTCGTGAACTAAAGGCTTTTTAGTCCGAAACCGAGAACTTTCATTGACGAAGTTCTGATTACAGAGAAACTATTCGTTCGTGACTAGTATAGAACTGCCCAGGCCATATTGTAACTGGTGTTCTACAATTTCGCTAAGGATAAAATTTCTTCAAGAACTTGCCGTTGATTGGCATTAGGATCTTGTCACCATTAGGCTTTGTCACCAGATACGCCCCATTGGAGTAGACCGTATCAATGACGAAGGGTGTCTCTCACTTTGGCTGGAATTTTCCTCTAGGTTTCTGGCTTGTTATGATAGGTCTTCTAACTGACAGGACCAGATCACCTTTCTTAAAAGCCCTTTGTTTAGCCTTTTTGTTAAAGTTCTGGAGATCCCCACCTGGTATAGCTCGATACTCTGTTGAGTTTCTAAGCGTTTATCATCCAAGGCTTCTAACTCTTGGAGTCTTTGCTGATACTTTTCTTCTTCTGTCATCCTTGTTGTTAACGCGACTCGTAATGAAGGGATTTGGATCTCCAAAGGCAAGACCGCTTCTGATCCATATACCAAGGAGAACGGAGTGGCAATGGTGGGAGTTCGGACTGTGGCTCGGTATGCCCACAGACACTCTCCGAGCTTTTCGTCCCAATCCCGTTGATTGGATGACACAAACTTCTTAAGAAGTTTTATGATGGTCTTATTGAAAGCTTCTGCTAGACTATTGGCTGCAGGGTAGTATGGCGATGAAGCCATATCTTCGATCCTGTATTTGTTACAGAATCTGGAATACACTTGGCTTACAAACTAAGGTCCGTTGTCGTGATTTATTCTTCTAGGCACCTCGAATCGATAAAGCACATGGTGCTCGATGAACTTGATAACATCTGAAGATTTTACTTCGGTCAGGGAGATGGCCTCAGTCCACTTTGAAAAGTAATCAGTTATGGCCAAAATGAACCGATGTCCTCTAGTTGATGGAGGAGATATTGGCCCTATGATATCCATACCCCATTGCTCAAAAGGCCATGATGTAGCCGTTGGGTGGAGATATTCCGGAGCTTGATGTATAAAGTCTGCATGTATTTGGCAGGCCCTACACTTCTTGGCGTAGTTGACTGCTTCTATCATCATCTTAGGCCAATAATAACCAATCCTTCGGATTCTATTCCAGAGTTTCGGTCCTGGCTGATGTGCCCGCAGATGCCAGCGTGAGCTTCTTTGAGTACCTTTTGAGCTTCGCGGTTGGAAAGGCAGCGAAGTAAAACTCCGTCGTAGGATTTTCTGTACAATGTCTGGAGTTCCGCATTGTAGTAAAACCGGATGGCCCTTCTTTGAATGGCTTTGGCTTCTTTTGAACTTTTGAGTGATATCCCGTAAAGGACATAGTCTATATAAAGAAAACTCCAATCTCTTGGCTCTAGGCTAGATGCACAGGCGTCAGCTTCGTTTTCTTGTGGCTTCTTCACTTCCTCTTTGAGCTCACCCTTTGAGCAGAATAACTCCTTGCTGCTTACCATAATTTGCCTTTTAGCATGCTTGGGCAAGGCTAATGTAGCAGCCAAGGAAGCTAGCGAGTCTGCATAACTATTGAGGTGGCGCTTTATGTGGTTGATATAGAAACCAGTGAAACCGTTAGCGACCTTGATCACCTCATGATAATACGGCAGGAGGTCTTCATGTTTGACTTCGTACTCCCCTTTTATTTGGTTTTCAACGAGTTGAGAGTCCCCATACGCGTCCAAATATTTGACCCCCAGTTGTTTGGCTATTCTTAAGCCGATTAGGAGGGCGTTGTATTCTGCGACGTTGTTGGAGCACGAGCTTGTCAATGAATAAGCTTGAGGAATAATGTGGTTGCGTGGAGAGACGAGGACAACTCCCACCCCCACTGTCGTCTTTGCTTTGGACCCCATTCGGGAGGCACCATCAAAGAAAAGTTGCCATATACTTTTCAAAACTGTATTCGATTTGGAAGACCTTCTCGAACCATCCTTTTCTGGAATTAAATCTCGTTCCTCCAACTCTCCTGGGATTTGTTCATATAACCTTGAGGACGCCGGAACTGGATGTTCGGCCAAGAAGTCGGCCACGGCCTGTCCTTTGACAGACTTCTGTGGGACAAAGTGCATATCATATTGTGATAGCAAAATAGCCCAATTGGATAGTCTTAAATTTAATGACCCGGGTTTAGTTATTAATATTCTCAAAGGGTTAACTCTCGATACAACGTGGATAGTTTGTCCAACTAAGTAGTGTCGCATTTTCTGTATTGCGAACACAACCGCTAGACATTCTTTTTCCACGGGATTATACCGGTGTTCCGCTCCAATCATCATTCTGCTGAGGTAGTAGATGGCTTGCTCGTGGCCTGACTCATTCTTCTGCGCTAGCAAAGCGCCTAGTGAATGGTCCATAGCCCTTACATATAACTGGAAGGGCCTTCCCGAAATTGGGGACATGAGCACTGGTGGTTTCGTGAGGTATTGTTTGATCTCTTCAAAAGCCTTCTAGCATGCGTCATCCCAGATGAACGACACTCCTTTCCTCATCAGTCTGGTGAAAGGTTGACATTTACTAGATAAATTTGATATAAATCTGCGAATGTACGCCAACCTGCCTTGTAACCCTCTTAACTCTTTGAGGTTACGGAGAGGTGGCATGTCTTGGATAGCTTTGACTTTGTCTGGATCAAGATGTATTCCTTTCGAAGTTACGACAAAGCCGAGGAAAATGCCACTAGAGACCCCTAGGAAAGACTTAGCTGGATTCATCTTGACCTGGTGCTTCCTCATGAGGTCGAACACCGTCTTCAAATCTTTTAAATGATCTTCTTTATTTCTGCTTTTAATTGCTAGGTCATCTACGTAGCACTCCACTATTTTTCGGAGGTGCTCTTGGAAAATTGCATGCATGGCACGTTGATACGTAGCACCTGCGTTCTTTAGGCCAAAGGGCATGACTGTATAGCAGTATACTCCGAGTGGTGTCCTGAACGACGTATGCTTCTCATCCTCGGGATACATCTTTATTTGATTATATCCCGAGAATCTATCCATGAACGTCATGCGTTCATACCCACAAGTATTATCTATCATGATATCAGTGATGGGTAATGGGAATTCGTCTTTGGGGAAAACCTCATTCAAATCCCTAAAGTCTATACAGACTCGGATTTTTCCATTTTTCTTAGTCACGGGAACTATATTTGCGACCCAATCAGGGTGTTGTTCCTCGCGAATAAAGCTTGACGCGATCAACTTCTTGATTTCGGCTTCTATAGCTTCCATGATCTCTGGACGAAATCTTCGTTGTTGCTGCTTTACTGGCTTAGCTTCTGGTCGGATCTTCAATTTGTGAACCGCCACACTTGGATCCAACCCTGGCATTTCCTCATAACTCCAGGAGAAAATATCGATGTATTCGCGAACGAGGGATATCAATTCCTTCCTTTCTTCCGAGGATAGGTTCTCACTTACAAATATGGGTTTAGGATTCTTTTCATCTCTCATATTGATTTGGACCACTTTATCTTCAGTTGGGGGCTCCCATTGTTCAAACTGAATCTCCCACTCCCTATTAAGATGCTTGTTCCAAGGATCGTCTTTTGCTGGTGAGGTTTCTTCCAAATCTTCGTCTTCTTGGGTCGCGGAAGCCATGTTCGCGGAGACCTCGTGGAAAATCACACCTGTGCTGACATCTGAATCCCAGCATGATGATTCTGACAAATGATCATACTGTCTTTCCTCAGCTTTGTCGCTTGAGGAGGCCTCGGAAGTGGTGACACATCCCAACCCCCTGCCGGTTTTCTGGTAATAGTCTGACGTCTTCCCTTCGGGGACAAAAGGTTGAAGGATTGTCTTCCTTCCTTTCTCGAAATTCAACCCCCTGCCTTCGGCCAGATTGTATCCCATTTTCTTCATTATTTCACGGGAATTTTCATCGTAATGGAAGAACTCGGGTTTTCACCGTTCTTCCTCTGAATCTAAACATTTCTCTTTGTTCCTATGACTTGCTCTTCCAAATACTATGGCCTTTTTGGTTCCGCTTTTGGGAGGGACCTCAAAAATAGCTTGGTCAGCCTTTTCAACGTCATCACTTAATTCATATAAGGATGATCGGATAGGTGCTTGGAAGGAAGTCAGAGAATATATCTCATTTACACAGTCGCTAAATGCATCTGTGCTAGTGCTTGAGAGCTCAGAATCAACACCAGAAGAATAAGCAAATTCCAGATTTTCATTTATCACCCATTCACCATCAGAGTGAATGGCGTTATTTACATCAAGGCCTTCGAGGCTTATCACAATGGGCTCACCATCCCAGATTACATCCTCGGATTCCGAATCTTCGGATCCTGATTCTGTATCAGCCTCTTCGCCACTATCAGAATCATCTTGAACGGGCCGATCTGCGACGCCAAACACATCTTGATACAGCAACGCGTCAGTAAAGTAGTTTTCAACTCCTTTGAAGGGTTGTTTCTTCGCAATGAGTGTCTTCACGTTCACGTCTTCGTCGACGTACTTCATGCATTGGTGTAACGTGGAGGGCACGATTAGATTGTTATGGATCCAGGGTCTCCCCAACAACAGATTGTATGACGTGTCCGCATCTATCACGTAATACGTGACTTCCGTTTTCAGGTCGCTGATTTGACACTTGAGCTTTATTTTACCCAGGGGTCTACTACCGTTAGCATTGAACCTGAAGATGGTAGTGTTGGTTGCGGCTAACCTATTCATCGGCACTCCAAGATATCATAGCATCCTTCACGGCATGATGCTCAAAGCCGAGCCTGGATCAACTTGAATACGATCAATCTCCGTAGACCCTATGTATCCTTTGTAATACAAAGGGCGATGATGCTTATTACTTCTAACTTGCATATCTTCTGGAGAGAAGGTGACGCAAGGGATGTTTTTACAAGAGATTTGGTGACATGTCGCGCAAAGAGCCTCTCCTTCTTCGATCGTCTCTGGTATTTGCACCAAGAACACTTCCAAATCTTGCAGAGCCTCTCTTAAAGCTTCCCTAGTAGATTTGGAGAGTTTCAGGAGCTCGTACAAGGTTATCCTCGCAGGGATATTGGCTAACTGTGTTAGGATGTCGAACTGGAATGATTTTTGCGAGTCTTCCACAAGTTCTTTTCCCTTCCTCCTTAGAGCTCTGTCAAACTTCAGCTCCTTTTGCTTGACTTTCTCTGGAGATGGTTGAGCATCTGTTGTTTGGCCGTAATTCTTTAAGTAATCTTTTCCCAAATGGGTCCCCGCGGAGGGAGGGTCTGCATCGGCAACCAAGGAATTTCCGGATCTGCATCGGCGACCAAGGAATTTTTGATTTCTTTTTCCGAATCGGTCAGAGCAGGAGTGATCTCATCGTCTTCGGGAATTACAGAAACGACATTAGAGGTGAAGACCCTCTCTCTTCGCTTCTTCCTAGATGAACTGGAACTCCATTGTTCATCATTTAGGAGATCAGGATGTACCCATAGTATCTCACCCCTATCAGTTTCAAAGGAAAATAGTCCTTTCATTTGCTGTTGGTGTGGATCAAAATTTACGACTTGCATCGTGCCTTTATGGATGGGCTGCACCCCATCTTGAACTATTGACTCTATCCAGTCGGGCGCTTTGCCGAACTTGACAGTCACCATGTCGCAGTCACCTTCTTCTGGTGCTCTTGAAGCTTGACGACATTAGCGTTCACTAAGCCTTGAATTTTGTCTTTAAGGATGTAGCAGTTTTGGGTGGGGTGGTTAATGATCCTATGGTAGATACAGTAGTTAGGATCATTAACTTTCCCAGCTTCCTCTGGACGTTTAGACTCTGGCAATTTCAGCATCTTCTTACTCATGAGGAGATTGAAGATAGTTTTCGTGTGCTCTTCCTTAAAGGAGTATTGCTTTTGTAGCACTCGCGCCTGAGGATGAAGTTTCGAGGGAGTTTTTGTGGGTTGTGGCGCATCAGTGACTATTGTTTCCTTTCCCTTATACCCTCGGGGTCGGGACTTATAGCTGTTGTCACCACCTCGCTTTGGTTTCTCCTCGCCTCCTTCTTCTTCAAGCCTTTGCGCGATTTCCTCAGCTTCTTCAGCTTGTAGGGCGAGATCCTTCCAAGTTGAGGACTTCACCGCCCCCATTCTGGCTAGAACCTTGGTCGATAAATTATGTCGACAGATTTCTACCATAGTCTTTTCTGGCATCCATGCGGACATCTGAGAGAATCGTTCCGGAACCTTTTGATGAAGTCCCGGGCTGACTCTCCTTTCTTTTGTTTAGCGGCTAGGAGCGTCGGCATTGATACCTCCATATCGTCTTTATAGAATCGAGTGAGAAAGGCTTTCTCCATGTCGCTCCAGGAATTGATGGTTCCCGGTTCTAATCTCCGGAACCATTCCAAAGCTAGCCCGGTTAAGGTACTAACAAATACTCTTGTAATAATAGGGTCGTTTCCGAATAAATGCCCTATTTGCGACTTAAAATAGTAGAGGTGTTGGTTTGGCGATCCCCTACCATCAAAAGATTTGAGCTTCAACGGTTTGTAGCTTTCTGGGAACGGCACCGTTTCCCACTCCATGGGATATGGCCTTACCACACCCAGTTCTTGTAGGTCGCCTTTATGCATGAGGGCGTTCAGTTGGTTCTGGAAGCTCTCCATCCAGATAGCATTTGCGTTTCCCTCCTGATGCATGGAGCGATTGTCATCCTCTTTATGATGTTCTTCCTCTTCTCGATTGTTATGAGGACCGTGACCTTCTTCTTCGGTCTTCTTTCCGGTATTATTCAGTTTAGCTCTTTCTAACTCCATCAGAACGTGTAGCATATCTTTAAGTTCGCTGATGGCGTTCTGCTGTTGCTAGATATGCCTATCTTGCTCCTCCATTCTCCGCATGAACTCTTCTGGGATAGTGTTCTGCGTCATATATGCAGAGGCGGAGTTTTCTAAGAATGAATCAGACGTCTGTGATTCAGCCATAACAAATTTGGCTACATCTTCTTCATCAGATGAGATCCCCACCATCTGTCTATAATTCATAGGGATCGCCACCCCACTTTTGAGTCGAGTGTGCCAAAAAACTCCTCGCTCTTCGTTGGATGAATCTTTCGAACTCGAAGAGAGCTCTGGGTCAGAAGCTTCTTCTTCGGAGATTTTCTTCGCCTTCTTTTTCTTCTTCTTTTCTCCAATGCTTATCATGTTGGAGGTCATCGCGGGATATTCCGGCTCAGAAAACTCGAGTCTGCGTCGTCTCCTTTTTGATGATGTTGACAGAGGCGACAATCGACAAAACACTGAGGATCGGGCATGAGTTGAACAATGACAGTGAGACAGTACTGCATTGATCAGTCGTTCACAGCGGCATTGAGATACATGGGATTCTTCTCTTTTTCTGTTTAGAAGTTCCCTAAGATCTCTTGCACTGGAGTCCCTTGTGATGGGCTCATTTGTGAGAGATAACTTCAGGGACGACGGAGTTTCAGCCTCGCGGATAGGCATGCGCCACTTGTGAATTTGAGGCTCGCGGTCTTCTTCCGATTTTCCCTTTGGGACGCGAATGCATGCTCTGCATTGATCATAGACCACTTTGACGGGTTCACTCCGCTTCCTGTAGGAAACGTGAGTGAATCTTTCTTCATCTCGACCAACCTCGCCCTTAGGCTTCCATATTTGGATCGTAGGTTTCTGCCGAGATGAGTTGGCAGTTTCCTTTTGTTGCGCGTTCCCGTGAAGGGCACGAGCTTTGCTTCTCCTCAGGTTTCTCCTCACTGTACGAGTGAGAGGAACCTCTTTCTCCGCGTGACAGCTTTGCGGAGCGGGTGGTGGTCGCTTCCCCTTGTTGAAGCGGGGACCTTGGTCCACTTTGCTTGAGAGATCAAGAGTCTTTGACGGGACTGGCAGGGAGCCCGTTGTTAGAGAAGGGGATTTCAGACTATCTTGGTCTGTTGATTCCCTTAACTGGGCTATTGCCTTCTCCTTGGGAATTGACCCCTTGGAGATTTTATGGTATCCCCTTAGGGAAGTAGGGCTCTTGGAGCCTAAAGAAAGAAATTCTTCATACCTTTGCTGGTCGACAGAAATGGTGAGCGAGTCGACCATACTGCCAACTGAAATGTTGTCGGATTGAGCCACCACCAAGTCACCGGAGGTGATGGTAGTCCCTAGAGGAGTTGCCAATCTTCTGTTCGCCATGAAAATTAAATTTCTCTTTACTGACAATCTTTCAATAAAAGATTACAATCTAACAGTTTCCCATTTACAGAGGATGAGGAAGATGGACTTCCTCTTTGTTTAAAGCTGGGTTTCTAGGTAGCTATGGAGGACGATCCTGCTCTCCATTGACACACTGTACAATTTCTCTCAGTTGGCTAAAGGAAAAGAAAAAAAGAAAGACTCTTTGCTCTTGATCATAAGAGGTAATTTCTAGGAGAAGACTTCTCTGTCTCTGTCTCTCTGTATACCTCTTTGTATCTCCTTGTTTCTCTTTCTTTTTATTTATATCCATATATCTTTCGCTCCCCACCTTTTATAGGGAGTTTGGAGTAACGTCCCGTCATATTTGCACGTCCGTTAGCTCCCACTACTCAAGAAGTGCCGCCATATTCGTTAAGCGGTTGCTCCCACGACCGAAGTGACGCCGCTGTATTCGTTTGGCAGTTAGTCCCACGATCCGAGATGGCAATTCTTCTGTTCGGGTTGGGTGACTTTGTATTAAACCCCCACCCGAAAGTTATAGGTAGTGTCACGAATCTCAGCTTTAGATTCGCTGACCTGTTCTGTCGTCTGGATCGCGGACCTCAATTTCTTAGACTCGCGGACCTCAGTATTTTTAGACTCGCGGACCTCAATTTTTTAGACTCGTGGATCAGATGAGTTGCGGGCTTCCGTCTCTGAATTCGTAGATCTGCTTTGCTTTTCTAAAATTTTTCGCCAACAAAATTGAATTTTGTCGCCTCAGTTTTTTTAGAATGCTTTGCTTTTTCCAGGTTCTAACCAGAGATTCTGGGTTCGATCCCCAGCGGAGTTGCCAATCTTCTGTTCGCCATGAAAATTGAATTTCTCTTTACTGACAATTTTTCAATAAAGGATTACATTCTAACGGTTTCCCGTTTACAGAAGATGAGGAAGATAGACTTCTTCTTTGTTTAAAGCTGGGTTTCTAGGTAGCTATGGAGGACGATCCTGCTCTCCGTTGACACTCCGTACAATTTCTCTCAGTTGGCTAAAGGAAAAGAAAAAAAGAAAGACTCTTTGCTCTTGATCACAAGGGGTAATTTCTGGGAGAACACGTCTGTCTCTGTCTCTCTGTATACCTCTTTGTATCTCCTTGTTTCTCTTTCTTTTTTTATATCCGTATATCTTTCGCTCCCCTCCTTTTATAGGGGGTTTGGAGTAACGTCCCGCCATATTTGCTCGTCCGTTAGCTCCCACTACTCGAGAATTGCCGCCATATTCGTTAGGCGGTTGCTCCCACGACCGAAGTGATACCGCTGCATTCGTTTGGCAGTTAGTCCCACGATCCGAGGTGGCAATTCTTCTGTTCGGTTCGGGTGACTTTGTATTAAACCCCCACCCGAAAGTTATAGGTAGTGTCGTGAATCTCAGTTTTAGATTCGCGGACTTGTTCTGTCGTCTGGATCGCGGACCTCAATTTCTTAGACTCGCGGATCTCAATTTTTTTAGACTCGCGGACCTCAGTTTTTTAGACTCGCGGATCAGATGAGTTGCAGGCTTCCGTCTCTAAATTCGTGGATCTGTTTTGCTTTTCTAGAATTTTTCGCCGACAATAGTAAGTAGTGAAATACCTTCTGGAGAACCCTTCTATATTTTGTTTATGTTTCCTTTGCTTGTGCACTAGTTTTCTTTTTTAATTTTTTTGTATTTAAATTCAGAACAGTTGTCATCATTTATAAGTAACTTTTTGTATAAATAATTTTTTTTTAGTTTCAGATATGTTATTTATCCATTTGATTATGATAGTAGCTACAGTTATTAAAAAATTATGTGACTGTTGGATTGTCTAGTATAAAAATTTAAGTTGCATCCTTAGTTTTGGGAAGCAGCTGAGAAACAGGGGAGTTACATGGTTGTATCTGAGCCTAGGTTTAGATGGAAGACCATCTGACTATTACCATACAAGAACATATCTGTGACTCATTCTTGATAATTGTTCCTTATTCTCTGATATCTATCAGATCTAGTATTGCACATATCTTAATATTTGCTATTTATTTGAAATATCTATCTTGGATTTCCTTTTATTGTTTCCTATATAGGTTTGTTGCAGAATAATTTCAATCCAATCTTCTGCGAGTGCGAGTGCAAGTTCGATAGATGAGACCTCTGAGCTAAGGAATCTAGTGCAAAAGTAGCACTGACACAATAGACCACGACAATATTGTTAGAGAGAATGTTGTAGTTTAAAAAGCTGAAAAGGACCAGAATGGTATTGGATTTTTAGAGGATATAGCCGTAAGTGTTTTCTGGGATGGAATGACCATTAAAGGCTTAACAAAAAATTGTAGATATGGAAAATCTTCCGTAGATGGAAAGAATTCCAAAGGAGAATCGGGTAGAGGTGGTGTGTATTCAGTTGACCAATGTGGCCAGAACATGGTGGCTTGCTAAACAAGTAAGGCACAAGGAACCTCTAACCTGAGAAAAGTTAATGGAGGTATTTCTTGCCAGGTTTTTACATGCATCGACAAAACAAGAAATGAGGAAGAAATTTTTGGAGCTACAATAAAGAGATCAGACTGTGCATGCATATCCTATTGAGTTTGTAAGGCTCAGTCATTTTGTCCTGACCCTGTAGCCAGTGTTCTAAATATCGAATACCGGTCTCGTACCGGTCAGCCAAATTACATACCGGATACCAGACGGGATATCGCAATATGACCCTAAATACCGGAGTGTAATATCGGTGTCATACCAGTTAAAGAATAATCATATTATTGACTATATAAACACATAAATAAGTTTATAGTACTTACATTGGTTTATTTACTTTCAACTTACGAATATGCAGATACCGTTTAGAACGTTCGCATATGCACAGAGCGACATACAATCATAAAATTAAGAAAAATAAGTTTTCAAGATAAAAGAAAAGCGTTTCTACAATACATAAGTGATATAATTTATAAAATTACAATATTATCCTTTAAATGAGTTTATTTGAAACATGCTAGAAACTTTAAATATCAGTCTTTACAACATATTTTCTAACTAGATTCAGAGTCGACTGGTTCATTTGATGGCATGCCTTCCTCATCATCTGATGACGAACCTGATGATGATGTGTCAACTTCTTCCTCATCGTCATCATCTGATGCGTGCTGATGTGTTATATTTACTGCAAGCGCACAGTGTGATTGTATCGCTGTATAGGTCGTCTCATAGGGATCTAAGTTGTTTATGTGTTCCTTACTCTTTCCTTAGTCTAACGGACTAACCAAAGGTTCTTGGTTGAAGTCGGATTAATCTAAATAGCCTAGGATCTAGAATCCACTAATTTCCAACCATATTCTTACTTCTATTATTTTCTTCTATCATAAAAATTTGATCTTTTTAGTTTAATTTTTACTTAAAGTGCCCTAAGTATGAGCTATCAAGTGTTGTGCAAGTATAACTCATCAAAGATGCTACTTCTTATAAAAACAAACTAAATCTTTTAGATAATTCAAAGAAAAAGATAAAACCAGCAACCCCAAACCCTAACTAAGCATAGATTATCAAGAAACCTAATTCAAGTATAACCTATTAAAATCCTAATCTTCGAGTCCTTGTATTTTAATCATTTTATTGAAAAATCATGTCTTTATTAATTTTATTTAAAAGAAAAATATTAGAAAATAATTACATGGTGGATCTTAGCTTCATCTACATCCTAGAGCTAATCTAATTAACTACTCATATTTTTACTATGGAAGATCAAATTTTTATTCATCAAATGATAAACCCTAATCTCGAAAGCAACAAAACCTAAACTAGAAAGCGAGAAACTTTATCTAGAAAGCAAGAAAAAATCTCAAGAACAATGGTTTACCTCTGGACACGGTGTTGTGGCCGTCAACCTTCAGCAAAAATCCTAACTTTATTAATCAGAAAAAGAGTACAAAAATTCCAGAATCCCGTCAAAATACAAGGATCGGCCAATATATAGGCTTCAGAAATCAAACCCTAATTTTATCAGAACTGGAAAACTAAAAAATTACAACGCACGAAATCTCAACGTGTGGACCCACTTTAGGGCTGCTATTTTGCTGTCCAAGCCGCCAATTAGCTGCACTTTTTTGGGTAAATTGATTGAAATTTCTTCCATGTGAGTCTTGTGTCTTATAAATTTGATTTTACAGACTGTATTTGACTTTGAGTCTCTGCAGCATTGTAATCTCGTAGTTTTGCTCACTTTAAAAACTTTTCGAACTCTGATTTCCTAATCCAACTTTGAATTCATGCCATCTTCTTGTACGAATTGGATTATCTGAAAAAGACACTAAAAATACCCGAGTAGCATTATTTATATACAAAAATAGATAAAGTATGAGAGGAAAAAATACAATAAATAATTCTTATCACACCCATATACTTATATTTTGCTAGTCCTCGAGCAAAACCTAAATCTAAAAAGAAAAATAAAAATCCTAACTCACTTTCGCAGGAGTCGCGATTGCACTTAGCACGTGCAATAAGCCTTTAAACCCCTAAGTTACCCTAGTGGACGAGTTGTGTCTCGTGAGGGTTTGCAGTGAATATACCCATAAAATTCAAGAAGAAATAGATTAAGGAATAAAAAAAAAAATAAGGATAATCGAAAATCAAGAAAAATAAAAATTTTATACAAAGAAAAGAAAAAAATCTTTTTTTCATGATATTTTCATCAATTAATCTCACTAATATACAAACTCAAGAATGCATTTAGATTATCAATTTTCAAATTGAGAGTCATATCAAATACACTTATCATTTTAATCAAAAATTTAAATCCTATCTTTCAATACCCACTAACAGATAATCTATTGGCTTCTATACATCTACGTACACGTGTGATAGTCTACTTTGGTTTTGGACTCCAACTCTAACTCATGATTCATCTCCTCTCTCATAACAAATTTTTTCTTCTTTTTTTTAATTTTTTTTTAAATTTTTTTTTAAAGAATATTTCACCTTTCACGTGAATATTCACGCTTGCTTAGGCGCAACATACCCGATTACTAGGTTCATACTCTTTTCGTTTTCTTTTCTTTTTTTTAGAATATTTCACCTTTCATGCGAATATTCACGCTTACTTAGGTGCAAAGTACTCGATTACTCAGATCATACTCTTTTTTTTCACTCTTGAGGCTATTGCCTTAATACCAGACGCACCCCATTATTTTATCACTCTCGAGGCTATTGCCTTAGGCTCACCCCATTATTTTATTTTCACATTTTTTTTTAGAGAGGGAAGACTTACTCAATCGTTATCATCTTTGTCTTTAACCTAATAAACTATTGTGAAGTGAAAAAATAGATGTATACTTGCCTCAAAACTACTATTAGTGGTATTTATTTTTTGGATTTTAATTTTTTTCATAAAATTCAAAGTGTATCGTCCAATCTACTCTCCTATCCAATTTCAAATCTAAATTTGTTCTTTTATCTGTAATTAGTTTGATCTATTGATGAAAATATATAAATTTTTTTTTTTAGTTTTTTTTTTAGTTAGTTACCCTAAAAACTACCCAAAGTGTAAAATAAAGAAACCCAAAAATAAAATAAAATCCTAAAAAATAAAAATAAAATCCTAAAAATCCTTAAAAAAAATAAAAATCTGCTAATCCACTTCCCCACACCTAAACTTGTGTATGCCCTCATGCACAAACAAAGGGTGGTAAAATAAATAAGAAAACTATTACACAAATACAAATAATGAGAGTCGTAAAAAGTTACGATCTCAATATCCTCACCCTATTAACGCATGTAAAGTGGTTACGACCTCTCGATTGCTATTATGTGTGTGTTTTAAACGTGAAGTTGGTGCATTATTATATCTCATCATCCTCCTACTACAAGTCACGAGATTACATGTCTGTTTCTTATGCCATCCTCACTTTTTCTTTGTCCACATATAAGTATTAACAATTAGGTTAAAGAATTCTTTATTATAAACCTACCAATCATCGTTAGTAACAAGCATACATGTAGAGATATCATGAGATAAGAAGAGTGTAATATGATCAAGTGAACGTGGTGGTGGCTCTTCTAACTCATGACCTAATGCGAGCTCCTCTGCAAATAAATCCTCAAAAGTTTGCTCATAATTCAATAGCACACTTGCACAAGTATCATCATATATAAAATCAGTATGTGTCAATTCTTCTAATAGTATGAGCTCGTCTTTGAATATTTGCTCAAATGAGGGTTCATTATCAGTGCAAGAGGTTGAATGAGAGTGCAAACCGTGAATCATGTTGACCTCAATGAGGGAGCTCGTTGCGTGCTCATCCATATTAAATATGTTCAATGCCACAGTCATATTCCCAAATGATAACTTCATGAGGCCACTCCTGCAATCAATTAATGCATTTGATGTTGCAAGGAATGGTCTACCCAAGATAATGGGAATTTGATTCCGTGGATTGGAGATTGGCTCAGTTTCTAAGACAATGAAGTCTACAGGAAAGATAAACTCGCCAACCTTAATGAGCACATTTTCAACCATACCAAGTGGTCTCTTAATTGAACGATCAGCTAGTTGTAATGTGACCTTGGTAGATTGAAGTTTTCCTAACCCCAGTTGCTGATAAATAGTGTAAGGAAGCAAGTTGACACTTGCCCCTAAATCAAGCAACGCCCTATCAAATATAATGTTCCCAATGGTGCATGAGATTGTAGGGGAACCTGGATCTTTGTACTTGATAGGTAAGGAGTTAGAAAGGATATGTGATATATTTACAGCAAGAAAAACTTTCTCAGGAACGTTTCTTGCTCGTTTCTTAGTACACAAATCCTTGAGGAACTTAGCATAAGTAGGAACCTGTTGTATAATGTCAAGGAGTGGAATATTAACCTTCACCTGCTGAAATGTTTCAAGAATCTTTTCTACTTGCGGTGAAAACTTCCTAAGCCGATTTGGATATTGTGCTTTCGGCTCAGGAACAGGTTCTTCCAAATGAGTACGTGACAGTGATGGAGGTAATGGAGATGGTTGTGGAGAAAGGGGTGGAAGAAGTGATGTAGCCTGCGAGATAGTAGGAGTGGGATCAGGGGGCATGGCTACACTATTGTCCACTTGCTTGCCAGATCTAAGCGTGTGAATGGCATTGCATTGGTGGACATGCGACTGATTGGAGTTTGAGGAACTGGCATTAGGGTTCGTTATGGGTTGACTTGGAAAGGTACCCTGGCCACGTTCACTCATCTGACTCGCTAATTGTTCAATTTGCTGCTCTACATTCTTTATAGATTGAGAGTTCACGAGCAGTTGCTGACCTGTACTTTGAATAAAATCAGCTGACACTTTCATAAGATTTTGCATGTGTGTGTCAAGATTGGACATATGCGTATCAAACTTGGAATGAGACTTGAGAAGATTTTCAACGTTCTTCTCAAGTGACTGCAGTCGCTTTTCTTGATCAATATTAGACCCCTATTGTGGATGAGAGTGATTTTGTGCAGGTGGTCTATTCTGATTGTTCCCATAATTTGAAGCATTTGGGTGTTGGTAGGCACCCACATTTGATCTTGGGAACTGACCAGTGGCTGGAGACTGCATGTTAGGGTTAGGGGCCCCCTGATATTGCCCTTGACCCCATGATAGATTTGGATGGTTCCTCCAGCCAGGATTGCATGTAGGAGCATAAGGATTGTTCATGGGTTGTTGATATAAGGCGTTAGCCTGCTCAAGTGTGCGACCCATGGAATTCATTAATAATGGACACTCCTCCATAACATGATTCGGAGTTCCGCAATTAAAGCATGTGGGAACTTGAATTTGATTTAACTGACCCACCGGTGGAGCACTAGGAGTCTCCAATGCCTTAATTCTCCTCATAAGGGCTGCGATCTTAGCTTCGGCAGCTATAGAGCTGTCTACGCTATGGATCCCACCCTTATGTGCAGAAGTTGATGCACTGGGCTTCTCAGTGGGACTCTCCCACTGCATAGTCTTCCACGATAGGTCTTCAAGAAAGTCCCATGCTTCATCCTCGTTTTTCCTCATGAATTCCCCCTGACACATGGATTCAAGAAGTGTTTTAGATGTGTAATCGAGTCCTTCGTTCACGATTTGACACAACCGCCACTTTTCTATCGCATGGTGGGGGCACTGAGCTAAAAGATCTTTGAACCGTTCTAAGTATTTCCAGAAGCGTTCTCCCGACACTTGACGGAATTGATTGATTTGATTTCTAATCCTTATCGTCTTATGCGTGGGATAATACTTCTTGAGAAATACTGCAATGAATTCATCCCAAGTAGTGATTGAATCAGTAGGCATACTGTACAACCACTTCTTGGCATTATCCTTGAGTGCAAAGGGGATGAAGTGGAGATTAATTGCGTCCTCCGATAAGTGTTGCAGTTTTATCATCACGCATACTTCCTGAAATTCACTGATAAAGAGATATGCGTCCTCTGAATCAGAACCAGGGAATTTAGGAAGCATACTGATGTACTGCGGCTTCAATTAATAGTGATTACCCGCTGCGTGTGGAAGTTTTATGCATGATGGAAGTAATGTGCGCAACGGGTAACATCGATCCTAAAGGATCGGGATTGGTTGGTCCATCTTGGCTCCCATAAATAAATCTGATCTCACAAGTCGACCAAATTGATTATGGGTCCAATGTGGCATGAACCAGCGACTGTGAGTGTATGCGTGAGTTTCCTAAACTAATGCAAGAAGTGGGGTGTAGTGGAGAGATAAAACGGTAGAATAGATATGATCAAATAAAAATGTGAGTCCTACTGTTTAATTTTTTTTATTATTTTTTTTGAATTTTTTTACAGAACCAGAGACAATAAATACAGATAAAAGGAAAATTTTGTGGAGTTTCGTTACAAAATTACCGCCAAATGGAGGTTTTAACCGCTCATTAGCGGCTCAAACAGGGAACTAGGTTCTCAGATTTTTTTCAGTACATTTTAAATTCTTATCTAGTCCCGTTTATTTTCCTGTATCTGGACTTTAATATCTCTGAACACTCAACACACACTGTTAATCCCGTAAAATATTAGAAAAAGCAAGAAAAACACCGTCGATCCCCGGCAACGACTCCAAAAACTTGATGTGTTATATTTACTGTGAGCGCACAGTATCGTTGTAGCGCTGTACAGGTCGTCTCACAGGGATCTAAGATGTTTCTGCGTTCCTTACTCTTTTCTTAGTCTAATGGACTAACCAAAGGTTCTAGGTTAAAGTCGGATTAATCTAAATAGCCTAGGATCTAGAATCCACTAATTTCCAACCATATTCTTACTTCTATTATTTTCTTCTATCATAAAAATTCGATCTTTTTAGTTTAATTTTTACTTAAAGTGCCCTAAGTATGAGCTATTAAGTGTTGTGTAAGTATAACTCATCAAAAATCCTACTTCTTATAAAAACAAACTAAATCTTTTAGATAATTCAAAGAAAAAGATAAAACTAGCAACCCCAAACCCTAACTAAGCATAGATTATCAAGAAACCTAATTCAAGTACAACCTATCAAAGTCCTAATCTTCGAGTCCTTGTATTTTAATCTTTTTATTAAAAAATCATGTCTTTATTAATTTTATTTAAGAAGAAAAATATTAGAAAATAATTACATGGTGGATCTTAGCTTCATCTACATCCTAGAGCTAATCTAATTAGCTACTCATATTTTTACTAAGGAAGATCAAATTTTTATTCATGAAATGATAAAGCCTAATCTCGAAAGCAGCAAAACCTAAACTAGAAAGCGATAAACTTTATCTAGAAAGCAAGTAAAAATCTCAAGAACAATGGTTTACCTCTGGACACGGTGTTGTGACCGTCAACCTTCAGCAAAAACCCTAACTTTATTAATCAGAAAACGAGTACAAAAATTCCAGAATCCCGTCAAAATACAAGGATCGGCCAATATATAGGCTTCGGAAATAAAACCCTAATTTTATCAGAACTGGAAAATTAAAAAATTACAACGAAGCCACTGACGAAATCTCAACATGTGGACCCACTTTAGGACCGCTATTTGGCTGTCAAACCGCCAATTAGCTGCACTTTTTTGGGTAAATTGATTGAAATTTCTTCCACGTGAGTCTTGTGTCTTATGAATTTGATTTTACAGACTGTATTTGACTTTGAGTCTCTACAGCATCGTAATCTCGTAGTTTTGCACACTTTAGAAACTTTTCGGACTCTGATTTCCTAATCCAACTTTGAATTTATACCATCTTCTTATACGAATCGGATTACCTGAAAAAGACACTAAAAATACCCTAGTAGCATTATTTATATACAAAAATAGATAAAGTATGAGAGGAAAAAATATAATATATGATACTTATCACGTGCCGCTGCTTAGACTTTGAAGATGATGATACTTTTCCCTTTGAAATTCTACTACTCTTCGACTTAGATGCCTTAAATCTTTCACTCTTTCTCTTCTTCAGATTAGCACCCATAGCAATTGACAGCTGTCTAAAAGTTAATTGTTCTCCAGGAAAGACTTCATCATCACTAGTCTAATAAGGATCGCCATTCTTTTTCTTAGGCATGAACCACTCGGTGACCTTTTCCTCTTCATTGTATGCTACTAGTGGATCTCTATTTGGGATTGAAAATTTGCTTTTGAGCCTTGCATTGAATTTGACAAAGACTAAGTCATGCAATTTCTTGAAACTTAACCTATTTCTTTTCTTCGTATACACCTAAATAAAAAATAATCACATGAAGTTTGTTTAGAACATATCTATTTGGGAGAAAGAAATATTTAATTAGAAAAGTTAAAATTGTAATACCATCTCAAATGTGTTCAAGTTCCGTTCACAACCCGAAGAACTAGTTGTTAGGCTCAAGATCCTCATTGCCATAATCCTCAATTCGGGAGCATCTGTCCCGTAGAATTGCCACCATTGAGCTAGCAATGAATATTTAGAAATAGTTATTATTTATTTAATAGTTTCTTTAATTAAAAATAGATTGAATTTTGCATTTCTTAAATTGAAATGCATAACTGAATTAATGATTCTCTTTACTACTGCCCTTGCAAAAGATATTCTAAATGATCCATTTTGATTTTGATACATTGGGAGCTACTGCGCAATCTTATCAATTCTATCATGATCATTTGGATAGAATCTATGCATCACGTCAACGAAGCCCGACATGAACGACCTATCAGCATCAATCTCAGGCTGCTTCGCATAGTAATACAGAGGGTTCAAGAAATATCCAGCTCTATGTAGAGGACCCTTAAGTTTTTCCTATCATCTCCTATCAATAATCTTCCATATTGGAAGATATTTCTTCTCTTCACCCTCTAGAGCATCTCTTATCTCCTTTTTAGTAGTCTCTAGGTCACCATACAGAAAGCCCGTTGAAGGGACCTTATCCCCATCAACTCTACGCAAAACTTTCACTAGTGGAGTGAATACTTTTAGAGCAATATTTGTGTTGTCCCAAAATTTATTGCTAACAATTATTTCTGCAACCTAAACATTCATAAATATATGTATTAAAAAATATGAATAACGTATAATTTAAAATTATAAAATAAAAATATCTATTAATTTAAATAAATACCTTCTTGCCTGCATCTGTTCTGGACAGAGTGCAATCCATCCCGTCATCAGAAATAAACATATGCTGTAGCTCCTTCTTCTTCTCTCTGATTGATGATAAAGAGAGAAATGTCGTGGCAAACCTAGTTGTACCCGGCCTTATTAGCTCTCCACCAATCGCTTTCCTCATTATATCTAAAGATTTGGTGTGACTGTATATGTACACGGAGACTGATCTCCCCATCATAATTGCACTTCGGATATGTTTAATCTTTCCAATATCCGCAAGTATCAGATTAACTGTATGTGCTGCACAAGGTATCCAAAATATATTTGGATGCATCAAAGCCAATGTGTTTGCTGTAGCCATATTGTTCGAGGCATTATCTGTTACAATCTATACAATATTTTCCATGCCAACCTCGTTCATTCTCTTCTCCAAAAATTTGTAGATATAACTGTCATCGTGTCTCTTAGAATATGCATCTTGAGACAATAAGAAGGCTGTACCGGCCGGACAATGACAACGATATTCATTAAACTTCTCCCTTTTCGATCCGACCACGCATCAGTCATTAAAGTGCAGCCATTTGTTTGGAAACTCCGTTTGAATGATTCAAGAGTTACATTTGTCTCCTCGACCTCTCTGTGGAGGCAAGTCTCACTTAGCTCGTATGGGCTAGGAGTCTGTAAGTTTGGTCCATACATGCCAATGGCTTGGACCATCTGCATAAAAGCTGGCTGCATAGCAATATTGAATGCAAGCCCTACTTCATAAAAACCTGGTAATATATCGATTTGCATCGTCTCTGGCCTTTTTTCTGGAGGCTGATGGCACGGTAGACTGTCTTTGAGCTGTTTCTACTACTTCCTCGACCGATTGAATAGCAAATTGATCCATCGGTCCTGTTGTTTTGTGGAAAGATTGACCTGTTGTTTTGTGAGAAGATGACTCCTCTCGAGTTGTCTCCTCATCTTCTTTTTCCCCAACTCGAATTTCTTTTAACAAATTTTGAAGTTCTGTTGCTTTTCTTTCCTTTACTTCTCTAGTTTTACTGAGCATTATCAGAGCTTTCTGCTTCACGTCATCTGGGACCAGGGGACAGCCTCTGACATTCCCGCTGACATGACCTAAACGTTCCTTCAAGCGAGTAATGCCTCCCCCATATTCATTCTTACAGAAATTACACTCCACTTTATTGGGCTTATTGGGTACTTTTTTTCCCATTCCCAAGCAGGATCTTTACCTCCTCGCTTCTCTTGGACATTGGAAGCACCAGAAGATGATATCCTTCAAGCTATTTCTGACCTCAAAAATTAATAAATAAAGACATAAAACTAATTGATTAAATAGCTAAATAATTGTTGCACTTAATTTATATTAACTTAATCTATTTAAGAATTCAAGCTTTTACTAATATAAATAAAGTTAATAAATATAATCTAAGTTAAAAAAATAATCATATAAATATAGTTAATAACATAAATAAAGTTACTAATTTATATTAACTTAATCTAATTAAAAATTCAAGCTTTTACTCATATAAATAAAGTTAATAAACATAATCTAAGTTAAAAAAATAATCATATAAATAAAGTTAATAACATAAATAAAGTTACTAATTTATATTAACTTAATCTAATTAAAAAATCAAGCTTTAATGTAACTTGTAATTCTTGTAATTGCACATGCTATAATATAACTTGTAAGCATATGAAACTCATACACACAAAATCATTGAATACACACAAAAATAGTCATATTAATACAAATTTACACACAAACTCATACACAAAAAATCAGTGAATACACATAAATAGTAAATACTAATATAAATTTACAAATTACAAGTTACATTATAAGTTAAAACACTGGTATTCACAGGTATGAAACTCATACCACACAAAATCAGTTAAAACACTGGTATGAAACTCATACACACAAATTATACTCATGTTAATACAAATTTACAGTTTTACACACAAACTCATACACACAAAATCAGTGAATACACATAAATAGTAAATACTAATACAAATTTATAAATTTTATCTACCATGAAACTCATACACACAAAATCAGTGAATTCGAACTATTGATTGACACTGAATCAGTGATTCGATTCACTGATTCAGTGTGAATCAGTGAACCGAATCACTGATTCAATGTGAAGTCACTGATTCACATTGAATCAGTGATTCGGTTCACTGATTCACACTGAATCAATGAATCAAATCACTAATTCAGTGTGAATCAGTGATTCTAATTCACTGTATAGTACAATTACAAACTCAGCCCTCCCAACTTAAGAATTCACCTCAAATTACACAAAAAAAAATTCTAACATAAATCGCAATCAATTAAACCTAAATAGCACAATTATAAAATAAATTGAAGAAATCTGTAACTCTAAATCAAATTAAAATGAAAAAAAAAAGTTCACTTACCTGGCCGGCGGCCACTGGCCCACTGGAGAACGGCAAGCACCCTTCAAAGACTCCCAGACTGGGAGAAGAGCAATCAAAGAGCGGAGAAGAAAGAGAGAGAGAAAACAAGAGAGATTTAAGGCTCAATTAGGAAATTAGGGTTAGAGTTCAGGCCGTTCGGTTCGATCGGCCGACGATTGCGGGGAGAGAACGAGAGAGAGAGTCAGAGAGTGGGAGAAGAAGAATTGGAGAGAGATTTAGAGTTGGTTTGGGAACCTAGGGTTAGGGTTTGGTCGCGGGAATGATCGATCGCTCGGATCGCGCCGGGGGAGAAAGAGAGAGAGAGAAAATGCGAAAACTTTACTCTTTCTCTCACCTCCCGACCCGTTTTATTTTTTAACGGGTCGGATTTTAACGGGTTAATGGGTTTAACCCGTAACCAAAATCCAAAACCCATTAACCGATATTAATTAATATTGGCCGGTATTTCTCATCTCGATACCGGCCAATATATCGACACGTGGCCGATATATCGGCCCATACCGGTTCAAAACGATAAACGGTAAAAAAAATCCCATATCGTCTCGTTTCTTCAATTTTACCAATATAACTGTTTATCGGCCGGTATTTAAAACACTGCCTGTAGCTGATGAGGAGGAGAGAGCACATTTGTTCGTGCAAGGACTGAGGCATCATCTAAGGGAGCATTTAGCAGGGCATAACTACAAGATTTACTCAGAACTATTCAAAGCAGCGTGTCGCTTAGAGTAAGTATTCAAGGAGGGGAGATCAATGACATTTAAAAGGTCATTTGGTCAAGGAACAAGTTCATCAGCTTGGAGGTTTGATGGTCCACTAGCAAAGAAGAAGATGATACCAAATCAAAGTTTGATAATCTATAAATTCTGCCGTATACTAGGACATACCTAGAAAGAGTGCATATGAGCCCAAGGGTTGTATCTGGCATGTGGATCCGCCAGTCACTGAATGAGTGATTATCCAAAATTTCAACAACCAGTAGTACCCAAGATCCCATTCCAGCCAACAGCCAAGCCATCAATAAGATCAGCCCAAATAGTTCCTTGACTAGACCAGAGAAGACCTTTGGACCAACAATAAGCCTATGCCAGAGTCTAGGGAGGAGCAGGTCAGAGGTAGGGGCAAGTTAGACTGATGAATATTGAGAAAATTCAAATTACTTGGAGAGTTGTAGCAGGTATGGTTTTAATTGACAATGCACTGACAACTATTTTATTCGATTTTGGAGGTTTATACTGTTTTATCTCTATCATATTTGTTTCCCTAAATTCTATTAATTTTTCAATCTTACCTACAGGGTGGGAAATTAAGACTGGGAATGATAGTATCATGATCAATAAGGAGTACAAACTATGTCCTTTAGTGATTAATGGTAGAGAATTTTATGCCAACTTACTAGTTATTAATGGAAAAGGATATTATGTTATTTTAGATATGGATTGTTTAAAGATATATACTTTTCACTGCCAGTGCTGTGCTTAAAGATTTTTTTTTCACTGCTTGTCCCAAACCAGGATAAAGAAGAAGGGTTGTGGTAGGCCGGTGACAGCCAGCGTAAAATATTATCACATATTATGATATGAGCCAAAATATGAATTTTGTTGGAGTATTCCCTACTGAGCGATATGCTACATCGGAGCCCGAGTGTAGTGAAAAATGTGTGAGAGTTGCTAGGTCGTCGCCCCAGAAGCGACGCGCCATGTCGACGCCCGGATGTGGTGTCAAATGTATAAGGGTTCCCACATCTTAATGAGCGGGTGAGGGTAAAGAAGTTAGCTCATAAACATAAATATAAATTTCGGTTGGCATCGTGGAATATAGGTTTCCTTATAGGTAAATTAGCAGAGTTAGTTGATGGTATGATTAGAAAGAGTATTAATATTTTGTGCATGCAGGAGACTAAGTGGGTAGGTGAGAAAGCAAAAGTCATAGAGGCTTAGGGTTATAAACTTTGGTATACGAGTAGAGATAGAAATCGTAATGGGGTAGGTGTGATCATATATAAACAATTACTTGGAGATGTAGTGGAGATTAGGAGGAAGGGTGATAGAATTTTATTAGTTAAAATTAATTTAGATAGAGAGATTTTTAATGTCATTAGTGCCTATGCACCACATTAGGACTTGATGAATCCAGTAAATATTAATTTTGGGAGGATCTAAATGAGATAGTATAAAGTATACTTGCTAGAGAAAAACTATTTATTGGTGCTAATCTCAATGGGCATGTAGGAACTAGTCGCAATGGGTTTGATAGTGTACATAAAAGATTTGGTTTTGGAGAAAGAAACGAAGCAGTTAATTCAATTCTAGATTTTGCTTTATCTTATGATTTGATTTTAGTGAATAGTTTGTTTAAAAAGAGAGTTTCTCACTTGATTACTTTTAAAAGTAGATCGAATGCGAGCCAAATAGATTTCTTTTTAATTAGGAGGGTAGATAAAGCTAGTTGTATCGATTGTAAGGTAGTGCCAGGTGAGAGTGTAGTTACCCAATATAGATTCTTAATTTTAAATATTCAGATTAGGAAGAGACTTAGAAAAATTAAGTATAATTTAGATCCAAAGATTAAGTAGTGGCGATTAGAAAATAATCAAAAAATGTTTGTAGATAGAGTAGTATAAGAAGCAGATTGGAGAGACCATGTGATCCTAATATAACATGGAACAAAATGGCTAGCTGCATTAAAATAATAGCTAAAAATATATTTAGTGAGTCGAGAGGCGGTGCTCTACTATGTAAGGATACATCATGGTGGAATGAAGAGGTAAAAAATGCTATTAAGATCAAGTAAGACTTTTATAGAGATTTGAAGAATAATAATGATAATGACGGAATAAGTTTTGAGAAGTATAAACTAGCGAAGAAGGAGGCCAAGAAAACTGTTCGGGATGCAAAAACTAAATTATATAAACAAGTGTACGAGAAGTTGGATTATAAAGAGGCAGAAAAGGATATATATATAGAATTGCTGAAATAAGAGAGAGAAAGTCTAGAGACTTATGTACTGTAAAGTGTATTAAAGATGAGAATCAGATAGCTCTATTCCGAGACGAACAGATTAAATAAAGATGGAAAGATTATTTTGATAGATTATATAATGGTAGTTTACTCAAGATTTGGGTGATCTTACTATTAAATGTGACAATATAAATCGTAGTTTTATGCACAGAATTAAAGAGTCTGAAGCAAAAGAAGTTTTAAAGAGGATGAAATTAAGAGAAGCTGTTGGTCCAGATGAGATTCTTATAGAGGTATGGAGATACTTAGGAGGGATTGGTGTGAGGTGGCTGACAAATCTTTTTAACAAAATTTGGCAAACCAAGAAAATGCCAAATGAATGGAGAAAGAGTACCATGGTACCTCTGCATAAGAATAAGGGTAATATTTAGAGTTGTTCTAACTATCGAGGAATAAAACTCATGTGTCACACTATGAAGTTTTGGGAAAAGGTAATTGAACATAGATTGCGAAACTGTTAAAATATCGAAGAAAAAGTTTGAGTTTATACCAGGACGATCGACGACAGAAACTATTCATTTACTTCGTCAATTTATAGAGTGATTTCAAGAGAGAAATAGAGATTTGCATATGGTATTTATTGACTTAGAGAAAGCCTATGATAAGGTAGCACGAGAGATACTTTGGTAGACGTTGATGAAGAAAAAAGTTTCCATTAAGTATATCGACATAATTAAGGACATATATGATAGAGTCGTGGCCAAAGTCAGAACATGTGGTGATTTAACAAGTGATTTTTCTATCACAATTGGATTGCATAAAGGATCTGCATTGAGCCCGTTCTTATTTGCTATAGTGATGGATGAGCTTACTAGAACTATTCAGGATGAGATATCTTAATGTATGCTATTTGCTGATGATATTGTCTTAGTTGATGAGACAAGAGCAGGGGTAATTGCCAAGCTAGAGTTATGGAGGTATACATTAGAATCTAGAGATTTTAAATTGAGTAGGTCTAAAACAGAGTATATGGAGTGTAAATTTAGTAAAAGACGGACCATAGACTATAATGCTGTAAAACTGGATGACAAGAGATACAAATGAGCAGTCAGTTTAGGTATTTAGGTTCTATTATTCAGAATGATGGAGAGATCGATAATGATATTAACTATATTATACAAAATGGCTAGTTGAAATGGAGGAGGGCAACGGGAGTTTTATGCGACCGTAATATTCCGTTAAAACTGAAGGAAAATTTTTATAGAACTGCTATTAGGCCAGCTTTATTATATGGCACGGATTGTTGGGCTATAAAGTAATATTATTCACAGAAGATAAGTGTAACAGAGATGTACATGCTCCGCTAGATATGCGGCAATACTAGAAGAGATAAAGTGAGAAATGAAGATCTTCGTGTTAAGATATGTGTAGCTTCCATCGATGAGAAGATGCAAGAAAACCGATTACGATGGTTTGGTCATGTGCAACGTAGGCCTACAAATGCACCAGTTCAACGAGGGGCGTTTATCAATGTAGGACAATTTAAAAGAACGAAGAGAGGACTGAACAAAACATGTATGGAGGTGATACAGAAAGATATGGATTTTAGAGGCTTAAATGAGGAGATATTAATTGATAGAAATGAATGGAGGACTATCAAAGTGATTGATCCGGCGTGATTCTTTTTTAATTCATGTAGCCTACCTCAAATACTTAGGATGAATGGCTTAGTTGTTGTATTGGTTAAGTACTTTCCATACATTGATAAATTGTAGGGGAAAAAGAGTAATATTTCAAATTTATCGTTGTTCAGAGTTAAAATTTGTTGGTGGAAGCCAATCCTAGGACCGACTGAATTTAAGATATCTCGATAAGGAGGAGTTTTGGAATCTATAAAAGTAGGATAAGGAATGATTCTAGTAATATTAGAATTCTTAGATATATTTTCTAAAGAGATACATGGACTACTACTAGTAAGGACAGTAGAATTTACTATTGATATTATTTTTGGAACTAAACAAGTTTTTAAGTCGTCTTATCAAATGGAAATTGTAGAATTAGAAGAAGTTAAAGGACAAGTAGATGAGTTATTAAAGTTGGACTTTGTGAGATCTAGTGTTTCACTTTGGAGAGCTCCAATATTATTAACATGAAAGAATGATGGGAGTCAAAAATTATGTATGGACTATAGGGATTTGAATATAGTAATAATTAAAAATAAATATCCATTATCGAGAATAACTGATTTGTTTGATCAACTGGGAGGAGGAAAAGTATTCTCATGGATAAATTTTCATTTGGGTTTCCATCAAGTAAGGGTCCGAATAGAAGATATTGTAAAAACTGTATTTAGAATCATACATAGTCATTATGAATATTTAGTAATACCATTTGGGATGACTAATACACCAACGGTATTTATGAATTTGATGAACCATATTTTTTCTCAGTATCTAGATAAATTTATATTGGTATTTATTGATGGTATATTGATCTACTGCATGAATAAAGGAGAGCATGTTGAGCATCTGAGGATGGTTTTGCATACTCTATAAGAGCAAACGTTATATAGAAAGCATAATAAATATGAATTTTGGTTGGATAAGATTGCTTTCTTGAGTTATATAGTTTTTGGAGATGGTATATCAGCCGATCCTATAAAGATAGAAGCTATAATAGATTGACCACTATAAAAATCAGTATTAGAGATTCGGAGTTTTCTGAGGATAGCTGGATATTATAGACGGTTTGTATAAGATTTTGCAAAAATCACTTTACCTCTGACTAAATTGACTAGGAAAGGAGTAGAATATGTCCAGACAGAGGAATGCAATAAGGCATTTGAAGAATCAAAATGGAGGCTAATAACAGTACTAGTGTTAGCAATTCCACACAAATTTGGAGAAATGAAAGTTTATAGTGATGCTTCAAGACAGGAATTGGGATATGTATTGACACATAATGGAAGAGTGATTGAGTTTGCATCAAGATAGTTGAGACCTCATAAGAGAAATTTTCAACTCATGACTTAGAGTTAACAGTGGTGATTCATTCTTTAAAGATTTAAAGACATTACTTACTAGGATGAAGGGTGTAAGTATACACTAATCATAACAGTTTGAAGTATATTTTCACTTAAAAATAACTAAATTAGACAGAGACGATGGTTGGAGTTAGTAGTCGATTATGATCTAGAAATTAAGTATCACCCATGGAGGATTAATATAGTGCTAGATGCACTGCAGTGGAGACATTAACTCAGCAAAAGGAGCTTTTAATGGAGATATAAAGGATGGAGCTGGAGGTAATTTTAATAGGAATGACAACACAACTTATAGAGATACAGTTACAATCACTATTAATAGAGCAAATTAAGAAAGTTCAAGTTGGAGATGAAAATTTTTGAAGGTTCAAAAATAAAATAGAAATAGGCAAGAGGCCAGAAAATGAAGATGTACTCAGACAGAGTTATTAGATTCAAGTAAAGATTATGAGTGTCTAAGGGGAGATAAGAGATGGGATTTTAGAAGAAACTCATAAATCAACATATTCCATTCATACCAGAAGCAATAAGATATATAATGATATGAAATAGTATTTTTGGTGGTGATGAGTGCCATATATTGCATATTTATAGCCTTCATATTATATATTTTTGTTTATAAATAATGCTACTCGAGTATTTTTAGTGTGTTTTTCAGGAATTTTATTTGTACAAGGAGATGATATGAAATCAAAACCGGATAAGGAAATCAAGACTAGAAAAGAGTTTAAAGAGAGCAAAACTACAAGATTAAAATACTTTCGAGAGTTAAAAGTCAAATACAGTCAAGAAAAACAAGATTACGAGACATGAGATGCATGCAGAAGAAATGTCAAGTCAATATCTCAAAAATGTGCAGCCAATTAGCGGTAATTAACGCCAAAGTGGGCCCTACAAACTGCTTTTTCTTCGGTGGTTTCGTTGTAATTTTGTAGTTATATAGTTCTGTTAGAATTAGAGTTTGATTTTCGAAGCCTATATATTGGCCGTATTCTTGTATTTTAAGAGAATCTAGTATGTTTTGTACTCATTTTAAATTAATAAAATTAGGCTTTTGCTGAAGGGAGGACGGCCACAATACCGTACTCAAGAGGTAAGCCATTGCTTTTTATTCTTTATTCGCTTTTTAGATAGAGTTAATTGTTTTCTAGTATAGATTTATTCGCTTTCTAGATTAGATTTTATTGTGTTCATGAATAAAAATAGACTTTTTCTTACTAGAATTATGAGTAGCTAATTTTCTTTAGCCCTAGGATGTAGATGAAGTTAGGTTAATAGATCTAATATGGATTTATCTCATCTTCTTTCTAAAAAGAAATAAAGTTATGATTTTTCTATAAATAAATAAAAGATAGAGTTCACAAATCATAATTCTTTGATAGATTATGCTTAATTAATATTTTGATAATCTATACTTAGATGAAGTTTGGAATTCTTATTCTTTGTTTATTTTTAGAATTATCAATAAAGATTTTCTTATAAATAAATTGACTTGAATAAACTTGTAAATCTGATTTCTTTGATAGGTTATACTTAAGTTCGGTCTTTCGACAGCCTATACTTAGATTAGGGTTTGAAGTTAGTTCTTTTCTCTTATTTATGAGATTTTCTACTTGATATGATTTGTTTTTGAGAAAGGTGTTATCTTTAATGGTCTATACTAGCACATCACTTGATAGGTCATACTTAGGGGCACTTGATTAAAATCAAATTAAAAGATCACCTTTTTAATATGTTACTTAACTGTGCATAATTAAAAAGGTAGGAAGAAAGAGACAATTCACCATTAGGTTATTATTTTAATAGATTCGAAATCCTAGGCTAATTTTTAGAACTTAGAACCAATCTTCCCTCAATTTAGAAACTCTTAGTTAATCCACTAGAACTAAAGAAATAGAAAGAATCGCAAAATACCTGAGATCTTTATAGGATAACCTGTATAGCGCTACAACTGACACTGTACGCTTGCAGTAATTTATCACATCAAGTTTGTGGCCAGACATGAAGAAAGAGATTGCCAGATATATATCTAAATATTTCACTTGCTAGCAAGTGAAGTAAAATATTAGAGAGCAGTTGGATTGCTCCAGCCACTAGCAATACTAGAGTGGAGTAGAAACAAATATCGATGGATTTTGTTACAGGCTTATCCAGGGGCACCATAGGCAATAATGTAATTTGGATAGTTGTGGACCGACTGACCAAGTCAGTTCATTTCATTCTATTTAGAGTTAGTCAGTAAACAAAAATATTAGCCAAAAAATTCATACAGGAGGTTGTGAGATTACATGGAATTCCAGCCAGAATTGTATCAAATAAAAATAAAAGATTCAGTTCAAACTATTAGGAGAAATTGATGGATAGTTTGAGAATACATTTGGATCTATGTTCAGCTTACCATCCATAAATGGATAGTCAATCATAATGGACTATCCAAGTACTTGAAGATATGCTTTGGACATGTGCGTTGGATTTTGGTGGATTTTGGAAGGACTATTTATATTGGTAGAATTTTCTTATAATAATAATTATCAGGAGAGTGTCAAAATGACACCATTCAAAGTTTTGTATGGTCAAAAGTACAGATCTCACTTATGTTGGGATGAGATTGGAGAACAAAATATTTTGGGACCGGAATTGATTACTCAAGTAACAGAACATGTGAAGGTTATAAGAGAACATATGAAAGTGGCCCAAGATAGACAAAAAAAATTGACAGATCAATACAGAAAACAATTGGAGTTTGAAGTAGGAGACAAGATATTTATTAAGATATCCCTAATGAAGAGTATGATCAGATTCAACAAGAAAGGAAAGCTCAATCAAAAATACATTGAGCCATTTGAGGTTACAGAAAGGATTGGAAATTTTGCCTCTAGATTATCATTAACACCAGAGATTAAAATTGTTCATAACGTATTTCATATATCATAGTTGAGGAAATGCTTGTGTGAAGAATACAAAGTAGTAAATCTATCCAAGATAGATTTAAGATCAGACCTTAAATACGAGAAGCAGCCTGCAGTAATTATCGGCCGATGGGAGAAAATCCTAAAGAACAAAGTGATACCATTGATCCTTATCGCGTGGGATGCACAGTCACCAGGAGATTTTACTTGGGAGCTTGAGAAGGATATCAGGATAAAGTACTCATATCTTTTCTTATGATCAAATACATCAGTTGAATTTATTTTTTTATATATCAGTACATACCTATATATACTATCATGTCTTTTAATTTAGAATTTTAAGGACAAAATTCTTTTATTAGGTGGGAAGGATGTAATATCCTAAACTTTGTGTACCTATATCCTTTTTTTTTTAATATGATCTGGCTAAATAAGACTATATAAGTAAATGTTGGACACCAAAATAACTTTTGGTAGACGTAACTTTAAATCCATAGCCCAAATGACATTCAGTCTTCATGATTATTAGTTTTCGAATATTTATGATTTTAAAAATTTTTCTTGCAAGCCCGAAAAATATTTCTAAATTTGTTAATTTAAAAATATTATATTATTCTTCTAATTATATTAAAATTTTATTTCATTATTCTGGACATCGAATTGACAAACAAAAAATTTTCTAGTGTTACTCTTATTGAGCACTATGTCTTGTTTTAATTTGGTAATATTTGACAATATTAAACGGAACCGAAATCGGATAAATAGTTTATTATATAAAAAAATATATTTAATTATTTAACATCCACTGCCAATGAAGGTGGTGGCCATTTTGAGAGCCAACCATAAGGGTTGCTTAAAGGTTAAGACATCATGGAAGATATATTTTTTCCTTCCTTTCTTTCTCATTCTTGCTACACTCCTCTCACGCCAAAGATCAGGAGTGCACAGAAGGAATTTGAGGAAAAAAACGAAGAAAAAGAAGAAGAGAAAGAAAAGAGATAAAGAAAGAGAAAATTTAAGAAATCAGAAGGAATCTGATGTAAGTAAAAGTTCTATTCTTTGTTTCTTTCTTAGAAAAAATTATTTAATTTGTGTTGTGTATACATAATTTAATTTATGAATATGCTCGGTTCATATTTTGGACTATTAATTGACACTAAGAATTGAACTAGATTAATGCATAATTTGATAAATTAGTATTTTTGAATTATTTTGTTTATACAGGTTTATAATTTGGAAATATTTATTTAAATATTAACATTGCTATTGTTCCATAAATATTAATTTTCAAAAGTAAATTTTGCTACAAATGATAATTTTGGTGTGCTGTTGTTGTTTATGAATGGAGATAAGGGTGAAGGAGCAAGTAGAGGTACTAATGGTTGAGGGGCACTATTAGGAGATATTCCTGGAAAAAATGAATTATTCTTTTCTTTGGCTACTATGGAGCCCATTTGATAAACTAGTGGAGAGCCACAAACAACAAACTTATCTAATATACAAAAATTTTGTACAGCTGAAAGAAAGGTGATAACTAGATACATAATAGTATGATTGTTCATGGGAATATAATAACAAAGTTCATATATCTTGATTATATGGAAATAGAGTATCCTCGTGATACGTGTGTACGTGATTCTGAACTAAATTGATTCTTGAATTTCAGTTTCTAATAAAAGACATGTACACAATCTGGATTGGCAAGTTATGATGTCTCTATTGGTTTATTTGTATCATGTATCATTAACATGGAAATTGAGAGAAACTACCTAATAAATAAGAACTGTATTGTCGAAGAATCTAGTTGGCCATTTTCTAATTAGGTGCTAAAACCTTATACTGCATCAGTACCGTATAGTACTGAGCCACAATTTGATACATAATTCTCCTCAACGGTGAAGTTCGATACTATTTCATAGTACGAGATTTGTCAAGCAGCATCTAACGAAGCATCATGTTTAGCACCATGGGTTTGGGCTGGGTCTCGGTTATGTACGGGTATTTATACGATACGGAAAAAATGCACATTTTATCTATTAGTAGTAGTTTCAAATATCTAATTAATTATTAATCTGTTTAGATCATGATATCTGACATAAGGTCTTAATTAGATCTGTTAACTATCATTAAGCTGCACACCTCTGAATATTTTGTTTAGTTGTGATCTCAAATTTATTTATATTATTCTTGATTTATTCTATCACGACAGACACTAAAATAATATGTTCACAATCACACATCCTTAGTGTTGTGATAATAGATTTCTATTTTTTCTTTGTATTACTTACTGGATTTAATCCCCTAACTTTTGAACCCAGGTTTGGAAGGCGAAGAAGGGGAACTAGTTCTAACTGATGACCCGTATTTCGTTGAACAGACCGAGCGACAGTAAGCAGTGAACTACCTTTTGAAGAACATTTGTATATTTTGTTTATGTTTCCTTTTACTTAGGCATTGCTTTTCTCTTTTGATTCTTTTGTGTTTATATTCAGAGTAGTTTGCTATCTTATGTAATTAACTCTTTTTATAAATGAAATTCTTTTAGTTTCAGATATGTTATTTATCCATCTGATTGTGACAGTAGTTACAGTTATTCAAATTCAAAGTTCCTGTGACTGTTGGGTTGTCTAGTATAAAAATTTAAGTAACATCATCCATTTTGGGAAGCAACCCAAAAACAAAGGTGTTACATACAACTTTCTCTTCTTCTTTGTGTTACTTGTTATGTTTAATCTTATAATTTCTGAACCCAGGTCTGGAAGACGAAGAAGGAGAACTAGGCCAAGTCAACAACCTATACTTCCTTAAGTAGGCCAAGTGGCAGTCAACAATAGAGTACTTTCAAGAGATCCCTTATATATATATATATATATATATATATATATATATATATATATATATATATATATATATATATATATATATATATATATATATATATTTGTTTTGTTTGGACACTGTATTACTTTTTTATTCTTTGATTCTTTTATGTTCATATATTTAGAGAGAGTGCTATCTTTAGTAATCAACTCTTTATAGAATAAAATCTTTTTAGTTTCAGATATGTTATTTATTCATGTGAATGTGGTATTAGCTATGATTATTTTAAGATCCTGTGCTTGATTGGTAAATTAGTATAATTTTAAATAGCATCCTCCATTTGTGAAGCACCTACAAAACGGAGCGTTACTACGTGCACGTGACAAGGAAATTGCATATATGCATGCACATGATTAGAATATGTGTCAATGCACAAGAGTAGAACATGTTATGTATATATAAATAAGTATATGATACATGTTAAGTATCTTGGTATTAATGTATTACATATTGTAGGGATCCATGTGTAAGTCTTAAGTGTGGATATGAAACAAGATGCACGATAATTATATAAAGCACAAGAGTTATAGATTTTGCTTTGTGCATGTGGTATCATTCCCAAGTAAGAATAATCAGTATAGCATTTTATGCTTGCACAGAAGTATATATGCGTGATTGGTATCTCAAGCTTGTATAGTTGTGCATATGTTATACTAGGCCTAAACAGTAATTAAATTTGTGCATGTGTGCATATCATATCATAAGGAACGTAGTGTATGCATGACATAATGTATAATACCTAAATATGGTTTAGTTAATATGTTAGTATTGAGGTTTAGTGGATTAAATGGGTGGCCATAATCATGGCTTGCGCTTGTAGTAAGTTCGAGACTACATAAACTCTAGTTAGAGTTTGAACTAGAAAATGTATGTAGGATAAATTTGCAGGTATATGAATTATCTTTCTAACGGATTCTAAATGAGTACAAATTCATATCAAATTAAGATGTTCCGGTATTTCTAAGCCTAGGTTGCTACTGAATCGGCAAACTTGGCACTTTATATTATCAACTTTCAGGTAATCATTGAATAGGATAAACACTGAACCATAATAGGATTTATATACAAAACATATACATAATATAATTACCCTTCCGATGAATCTAAAATGAGCAATCGGAGTTCTACAATAAAAGTTATGGATATTTTACTAAGCCCCTTTTGTTACTGATATGCTGGACCAGGTATAACAATATATAATATTTTCCAGATTATTTTTGATAGGAAAAATGATTGACTAGAATTTGATCTCTAAAAGGAACTTATAGTTTAATAAGTTATTTTTCCAATGGATTGTAGAAACTGTTCAAACGGATATCATATGAGAAGGATATGATTATCTTTATACAAAATACTATAATAGATTAAAACATGACAAGTATATACATGCTTGTAACATACACAATGTGATACATGTAATACTTTCATGATAAATGTAATCTAATATAATATGAATCATAAATATCCAACATTAAATATATCCATAAGCTTGACTTTTATCGTTAATTCCATATTAAAGAATCAAATATAATATGAGGAATGTGTAACTCCATACCTTTATAAGATATTTGTCAATATAGAACCAATATTAATCCAATTGGAGTTGAAATCGTCAAATATTGAACTTGGAGCTGCAAGAGAGTGCTGGAGAAGAGAGCTTGATTTGCAGAGAAATTTGAATTTGAATTGATGGAGGAATCTCAAAGAATATGACTCAATGGTTTTTATAATGAATTTTCTTGAATTTCTCTGATTTTTATGAATGTTTATAGAAAAATAGGGAAGGAATTTACGTTGGAATTTTAAAGAGAAAATGAATAGGAGGGTGTTAGGTTTATCTATGATTTTTTCATGTTTTTCTAAATTTTCTGAAGAGGTGAAATGAGTGGTAGAAGAACGGTAAACAAACAAGCTAAAATACCCTTGAACTTTTTTATATTTATATGATTATCATTGGGTCAAATTCTATGACAAAAGTATAAAGAATGTTGTTGGAATAGAGTAGAGGAAATATAAGATTTAAAAAGAAAATTTGTAATTATTTAATTATTTTAATTGGTATCGGCATAAAAATTGGCCAGTCCGAAATAATTTCAAAAAATACAAAAATATATTAAAATGAAACAAATAATTCCTACTCTGTGAGATTTTTGGCTGGAGTCTAGGATAAAAGTTAAAAATCAAATTACTCAGTATTCATCAATATTAGTATCTGGACTCCTGATTGATGCGAATGATACGAAATAAATTAATATAAAAATATAGGAGTTATGATTATTATAGTCTCCTCACCTAATAAAAAATTTTCGTCCTCGAAATTTGATACAGGGTGAAGGATTTTAGTGAAGAAATATCTCGTAGAGTCCAGCACATTATTCTGGGCATGCTGCAATAGTTACTAGCTAGGAATGAATCTCACCATTGCCCTGTCGGTGCAGCAAAACTTAGAATAATGGATCACCAAATAAATACAATTTCTACTGATCTCAAATTAATCAAGATCCTAATGGTTGAATGTAACTTTGGGCACCGAAGAACGAATCTCTACAATTACCTAGCCTATGCAATAGAACTCAAAACAATGAAAATATATGATCAAGGATAAAATCAATATGGAAAAAATGATATTACTAAGTCTACAACATTCACAACACAATTATGATAAAAATTCTATACCCGAAAGATAAACCATCTCTTACAAATAAACAAAAATGGAAATTAATAAGGCAATTAAGAGAAAGAATAATTTGATCAATTATAAGCACGAAATTTAAAAACATAACACTGAAGAGAGAAAGTAATAAAAGATGGATAGTCAACAAACTTGCACGTTGCATGTAGTATGCACAAGTGAATGTAATAGAATCCTAAAATAGGTTACATCCAGGATAGGATTAATCCCAAAAAATAGACTAATATGAGGAACTAGAGTTCTGATACCACTAAGTAACATTCTATTTCCTCACATGAATTTGGAAATGGAGTGTGTCACTATGGTAGGTACAAGGAAAATCAATATGTAGAGACCATAACGCACAAACGATACAGTCTAGATTTTAAAAAATGAATTAAAACTGAAACTAACTAATCTACTACACATGACTATTTAAAGAAAAGAGTGCATTTTCATTAAAATGACTAAAATATACATAACATGATTTTATGTATTACTTACCTGCAGTAATGATGGTATGCTATATACAATAGTTAAGGAGTATAAATAAATACAAAAGATGTTCAAGTCTACAATTGATAATATATAAAGTGAAGCATGCAGAAAATAGAGGAAGGTTGGACAGATAGAGTCCTACATCTACTATTTGGTCTCTGCTTGACAATAAATATTGATCGATCTTTAGGTAGAAGATAGATTTCTTTAAATCAACATTTTCTAAGAATGTGTGAGTACACTCAATGGTCAGAATCCAAGCAAGAAGAGTAAAAGGAAATAGGGACGTGCACCGTGAAATGAATAGATCTTCTACCACGAATATGAGATCCTACATGATGCACACACAAATATTCTCTAACAAGAACATATAAAGAAATGATAAGACCATGCAACTATGTGCAGTAAGAAATAAAAGAATGAAATGATATAAATGTGAGTATGCATGACACTAACAAAATAGAAATATAGAATTTAAAGTTAACAAGGATATCTTAATAGATTCAAGAGGTGGCCATGTGGGATTGGCAGCCTTGACTCATAGCATTATGGAGACACGTTAGTCCCACGTGACTCTAAATTATTTGTTTATTTCTTATATTATTTGGAACTGTATGGTGTGAGTATTCACATGTTATAAGAGTGTAAAGTGCATATTTGATAGCATGACTACAAGGATTGGTTTCCACACTAACTGGATAGTGTACCGTTAAGCACTCTGGATATACTGTGCATACCCAGGATCATGACACCACTGATTTCCACACAGACCAGACATATCGCTAAGTACTTAAAAACAATAGTGCAAGTGCGTATATCAATAGATGCATCATAATAATATAAGAAATTCCCATAATACATATTTAGTTATTTCATTTCTACCATAACCATGGTATAATTAGTCAAATTAACTGCTCATCAATGTCAAATAAGACATCACACAATGCTTTGTATAACGAAAACATGGTACAACAAGTAGGACATGGTAGAGATGTGATGAGTAGGTAATAACCAAATTTTGTGACGGATAATTTTTAATAGTAGCATAAAGCAAACAAAACATACATCACATATCATTGGTATCACAATATCAGGCAAATACAAGAAATGAGTATGGACAGTATTGAATGTACTATGCATGTACTTCATTGACGTGAACGAGAACTTACGGGTATGAAAGGGATCATATACACATGGATGCATGCGATACGACATCATAAACAAGGTAACACATGCAACTTTGTTCATGTCAATGAAGTACATGCACAATACACGTAACACTGAGGTTTAGTATTATGTATCCTGCCTAAATATAGTTTGGTTGATATACTAATATTGAGATTTACTGGATTAATATGACTGGATTTGGTCTTGGCTTGGCGCATTTTAACAATTTCGAGGCCACATAATTATAGTTGGAGCTTGAACTGGAAATTATATGTAGGAAAAATTTGTAGGTGTATGAATTATCTTTTCAACAATCCTAAATAAGCCTAAACTGAATTCCAATGAAGAAGTTAGGATGGTTTTTGTGAGCCTTAGTTGCTGCTAAATTGGCAGACTTAACACCATATACCATCAACATCCAGGCAAATTTCGAATAGGATAAACAATGAATCTTAAAAGGAATACTACATAAAAATTATAGATAATTTAACTACTATTCTGATAAATCTAAAAATTAGCTCAAACGGAGTTCTAGAACAAAAACTATGGTTATTTTACTAGGCATCTTTTGCTGTTGACATGGTGGACCTAGTATAATATAAAATCAGAGCTTCCAGTTTATTTTTGACAGGGAAAACGATAGAGCTAGGATTCGATTTCTAAAATAATAAAATTGTAGTTTAAGGAGTTGTTTTTCTAGTGGATCCCAGAATGGCTCAAAAGAATATTGTTTGTGAAAGATATGGTTGTTTTTATAGAGACTGCTGTAATGGACTGAAATATGACAGGTATACACATGCTTGTGGTATACACAAAGTGACACATACAATTATTTCATTATAGATATAATAAATATCAATAATCACATATATCTAATATTAAACATGTGCAAACTTATAAACATGATTTGTATGGTTATTTCCACCTGAAGGAATCAAATTAAAGCATGAGGAAGGAGTAATTCCTTATCTTTATAGAATATTAATAAGTATAGAACCGAAATTGATATATTTGGCATTGAAATAACCAATTATTGGACGTAAATTAATGAGAGAGTACTGGAGAAGGGTTCTTGAGCTGCTGGAGAAATTTGGTGTTGAATTGATTGAGGAATTTTAAGAAATATTGCTCAATATGCTTTATGGTGTTTCCTGACCTGGATTCAAAACTCTGAGAATTAAACCCAGCAAGTAACACAAAAGAAAAAATATGTGTATTGTCACAGTACTAAATATAATGAGTATATGAATAAATTGTGTTGATATTAAATATATCACATGAAAAATAAATAATAGAATAAGCAAAACTATGTATACCATTCGCAATTAGCAGGTAAGTATTACATAAAAATGATAAGTCTAGGTCATGTCCTTATTAGCATTTGAACTAAATGATGGATAAAATGGCACGCAGTTTTTTGTATAGTACAAGTGTCCGTACATATCCAGGACCTGGCCCAAACTCATAGTGTTGAATCATGACACATCGCTAAGTGCTGTTAGACAAAGCTCATACTGTAGAATAGTAACAGGCGTCACCCTTATGGATATTCATGTATCAAACTGTGGCTTACTACCACACGGTACTGTTGTAATATAAGTCTTCAGCACCTAACTATGAAAAGACTAACTAGATCCTCATACAATACGATTCTTACATATCATGTAGTTTTTTTCAATCCCCATGTCAATCATACACGATACACATGAACCAAAAAAAATATCATGACTTGCCAATCATGTAGTTTTTTCGAATCCCCATATCAATCAATGTTTTTGATCCATTGGATTTGAATCTAAAATGCGAATTCCAGCCTTTAGATCTGCATTTTAACTCTTTGCAGCTTGCGTGGCATGCCTAAACTCACGTTTAGGTGTCAACAAGGATAGGTTTTATCCTTTAAGATTCTGGGATGAAAACACGACCCTCTGGAGTTCGCATTTTAGTTATATTTAGTTCTAACCATGAGCTTAGAAGGTTAAATGCAGATCTCTCCATATTTGATGATCCGCTTTTGAATTCACAAATACATCTCTTACGTAACTAGACCCGCATTTGTATTAAAACATGGGTTACTTTTAATTTTAATAGCCTTTAGGGCCTAATGCAACCCTATGTTCAAAACATAGGTTAGATCCACATTTTAATTAAAATGCAATAAGGGTCCACGCAGATCTCTTTGGACAAAGATTTGTGTTTGCCTTTTAGCAATCATTTTTCTTATTTAGACCTGCGTTTGAGTATAAAAAGAAGTAACCTTACATTTTAAAGGTTTGGACATAAAACGTGATCCTGAGAAGTTCTCTGCGGATCTCTCTCTGAATGAGGAGCTGCACTTTCATTCCTTAACCATTTTCAAGACTTTTGAGGTTCACATTTTTCTTTATTTAGAGAGATATTTGATCTCTTAGTATAATAAGATCAAAATGCAACCTTCAAAGCTCCACGTTTTATTCTTTTCGAAGAGATGATCCATCCCTTGATAATATTAAGGCCAAATACAGGCCAAATGCGACCTTCATAGGTCCGCATTTTATTGTATCCGAAGAGATGATCCATCTCTTGACACTTCTAAGACTAAACATGACCTTCATAGTTAAAATTTTGCAAAAACACTCTTCGATTATCAATATCAATTTATAGTCCAAAATACGAGACAAGCATATTCAAATCCTAATTGTTCAAAATGTGATTCAAAAATATTCATAAAATAAAATGAATTACGTACACAAGATAGGAATTAAATAATTTTTTCAAGAAAAGAGCAAAGAATAGAAACGTTACTTACCTCAAATTCTTTTAACTCTTTCAATTCCGTAAATCCCCTTTTCTCTCTTTTTCTTTTCCTTTTGTTTTTCCGTGAACAGAAGAACAAAGGTTGGAAGGGAAAGTGGTTTGTTTGGCTCCTGGTAGAATTTTCTTTGAGAAAATGAGATTATATATGTCCAAGAGCATTTTGGTAAATTGAAAATTCCTGCCTCATCATCATTTTTTTCTTCTCCAAGCATTCCATGCAAAGGCATGTGCCAGCCAATGTGACACACTAACTCATATTTTGACAACACATTACTGACTAATTATTTCGGTGTGCCCCTAGAAGATTAGTTAAATTAGAGCGAGAGTTGAAAAACATTTCCAATTTACTTGATATCTTATTATTTAGGAGTCCAGTAAATATTTTCCAAATACTTCAAAATTATATAAAACATAATACTCAACGAGATAAATACTAAAAATTATTCGTTTGTCATTTTAATATCTGAAATAAAAGAACTAAAATTTTGAAATAATTAGAAGAATAATTTAATATTATTAAATTTGTAAATTTGAAATATTTTTTGGGTTTACAAAGAAAATTTCTAAAAATCATAAATATTAGAAAACTAATAACTGCAAAGACTGAATATCGTTTGGAGTTGTGGATTTAAAGTTACATTTATCGAAAAATATTTTGGTATCCAAAATTGACTTCGATGACTTTATTCGGCACGATCGAAATAAAAAAAAAATGCGAGTAGTACGAATTTTGGGATATTACATCCTACCTACCTAACAAAAAAATTTCATTCTTGAAATTCTAAATTGAAAGACAGTATATATGGGTATGTACTATATATAAAAATAAATTCAATTGACATACGTGATCATGAGAACAAGTATAGGTACTTTATCCTGATGTCCTTCTTAATTGGTGATTATGCATCCCATGAAACAAAGACCCATGGTATTACTTTGTTCTTTAGAACTTTCTCCCATCGTTCGACAATCGCTACAGGTTATTTCTCATATTGAAGGTCTGATCTTAAATCTATCTCGGACATGTCTACTAGTTTGTGTTCTTCATCCAAACATTTTATCAATTGTAATACATGAAACATGCCATGAACGGTTTACATCTCGAGCAGTAATGATAATCTATAAGCAAGATTTTCAATTTTTTCTGTAATCTCCAATGGCCCAGTGTATCTTGGACTAAACTTTTCTTTCTTACTGAATCTGATCACATCCTTTATTGGGGATTTCTTAATAAATATCTTATCTGCTACTTTAAACTCCAATGATTTTCTGGATTGATCTGCCCATTTCTTTTGTCTGTGTTGAGCTACTTTCATATATTCAGTGATAACCTTCACTTGCTTTGTTTCTTGAGTAATCAACTCCTGTTTCAAAATACTTCATTCTCTAATCTCTTCCCAACATAATGAAGATCTACATTTTCGACCATACAAAGCTTCAAATGGTGCCAATTTGATGCTTTCCTAATAACTATTATAATAAAAAATTCTACCATATAATGATCTTCCTAATATCCACCAAAATCTAACTCACATGCCTTAAGTATACCTTCGAGTATTTGGATAGTCCATTCTAATGGACCATTTATTTGTGGATGGTAAGTTGAAAATAGATCCAAATGTGTTCCCAGACTATTCATCAATATCTCCTAGTAGTGTAATCTAAATCTCTATCTAATACAATTCTGACTAAAAGTCCATATAATCTCACCACCTTCTGCATAAATCTTCTGGCAAATATTTTATTGACTAACCAACTCTGAATGGAATAAAATGAGCTAACTTGGTTAGTTAGTCTATAACTATCCAAATGGCATTATTGCCTCTGGTGTCCCTGGGTAAGCCTGTAAAAAAATCCATCGATATTTATTCTCACTTCCACTTGCTAGTTGTTGGAGCAATCAAGCCATTCTATAATGTTCTGTCTTCACTTGCTAGCAAGTGGCATATCTAGATATATATCTGACAATCTCTTTCTTTATATCTGGCCATCAGAAATACTTTTTATAACCTTCTACATCTTATTGCTTCCGGATGAATGAAATATATTGATTTATGAGCTTCTTCTAAAATCATATTTCTTATCTCCCCCCTTAGACACGCATAATCTTTTCTTGAATTTAATAGCCCCATCTGAGAGATCTTCATTTTTGACCTTTTGCCTTCTTCTATTTTATTTTTTAACCTTTAAAAATTATCATCTCCAACTATTGCTTGCTTACTCTGCTCTATCAATGGTGACTGCAACTTTATCTTCATAAGTTGTGCTATCATTCCTAGTAAAATACTTTCAGTTTCATCCCTTGTTGAGTTAATCTCTCTATTGTAGACCTCATACTCAGAGCATCTGGTACTATATTAATTCTCCATACGTGATACTAATTTTCAAGTCATGATCTACTACTAACTCTAACTATCGTTTTTGTCTCATATTCAGTTCTTTTTTAGTGATAATATACTTCAAACTTTTATGATCAATATATATCTCTACCTTCTGTCTGAATACATAATGTCTCCAAATTTTCAAAGTATTAATCATCATTGCTAACACTAAGTCATGAGTCGGATAATTTTTTTTATGAGGTCTCAACTGTCATATTGCAAACTCAATTACTCTTCCATTCTATATCAATACACATCCTAATCCCTGTCTTGAAGCATCACTATAAACTTTCATTCCCTCTGAGTTGTCTGGAATTGCTAGCACTAGTTCTATTATTAGTCTCTGTTTTAATTTTTCAAATGTCTTATTACATTCCTCTATTCTGACATGTTCCAATCCTTTCCTAGTCAAACCGTCTTAAATATCTAGCCATCCCCAGAAAACTCCAAATCTCTGATGCTTATTTTGGTACAGGCCAATCTATCACAGCTTCTATCTTTTTAGGATTAGCTGATCTACCATCTTCAGAAACTATATAACCCAAGAAAACAGCCTTATCCAGCCAAAATTCACATTTACTCAGTTTTTCATATAATATTTGCTCTTTCAGAGTCTGCAAAACTATCATCAGATGCTCAATATGCACTTCTCTATTCTTGGAGTAGATTAATATATCAGCAATAAATACCATCACAAATTTATTTAGATACTAAACAATAATATGGTTCATCAAATTCATAAATACTGCTGAAACATTAGTCACTCCAAATAGCATCACCAATTATTCATAATGCCATGTCTAGTTCTAAATACAGTTTTTGGAATATCTTATACTCGGACTCTTACTTGATAGAATCCAAAACAAAGATCTATCCTCGAGAATATCTTTGCTCCATTAGTTGATCAAATAGATCCATTATTCTTGGTAATGGATATTTATTCTTGATTGTTACTGCATTCAAACCCTTATACTCTATACATAATCTTTGACTTCCATCCTTTTTCCTATTAATAATATTGGAGCTTCCTAAGGTGAAATACTAGGTCTCACTAAACCCAATTTCAATAGCTTGTTTACTTGTCTCTTCATTTCTTTTAGTTATGCAATTTTTATTCAATAAACTGGCTTATAAACTAGTTCAGCTCTAGAGATAATATCAATAGTAAATTCTACTACACTTACTGGTAGTAGTCTAGGTATCTCTTCAGAAAATATATTTAAAAATTTTGATATTACGAGGATCATTTCTTCTCTTACTTCCATAGCTTCCAAAACTCCTCCCTTAGGGGATATGGTAGATTCAGTCGGTTCTAGGGATTGGGATCCACTAACAAATTCAAATTCTGAATGACCCCAAGAATATGAAACATTACTCTTCTTCTACTATAATCTATCACCGTATAGAAGGTACTCAACCAATCCATGCATAAGATGACATCATATCCTCCTCCAGTGATAACTAGCAAGTTGACATAAAACTTTCTACCATTAGTTACTAAGAGACATAGTTTACACTTCTTATTAGTCATAAAACTATCGTTCCCAATCTTAATATTCCACACCGCAGATAATATTGTAAAATCAATGGAATTGCACCAAACAAACACATTAGAGATAAAGCAATGTAAAGCTCTAGAATAAACTAAAGTAGTTGTTGGTGCATTGCCAACCAGAATCATGTCTGCTATGACTCCCCCTGTAGTTTGAACTTTCTCAACATTCATCAGTCTAACTTGCCCCTGCCTCTGACCTGCTCCTCCTTGGGCTCTGGCATAGGCATATTGTTAGGTCTCCAAAGGTCTTCTCTAGTCCGGTTCTTGAACTCTCTAAGTTGATGTTGCTGCTAGCCTGGCTGTTGGCTGGAATGAGATCTTGGGTACTATCGGTTGTTGAACCTTTAGACAATCGTTCATTCGATGATTGGCATATTCACATAACAGACACAACCCTTGAGCCCTTCTACACTCTTTTTGGATATGTCTCGGTATATAGCTGTATTTACAGACTACCGAACTTTGATTTAGTAACGTCTACTTCTTTACTGGTGGATCATCAAATCTGTTGGCTGATGAACTTGCTCTTTGTCTAAACGACATTTTAAATGTCACCGATCTACCCTCCTTGAATATTTGCTACATGCTTCTTCGAATACTTCTGAGTAACTCTTGTAATTATGACCTGCTAAATTCTCTCTTAGATAATGCCTCAGTCCTTACTGGAACAAGTGTGCCCTTCCTCCTCATCAGCTACCAGAGTTGGGACAAAACGACTGAGTCTGACAAACTCAGCGGCATATACATTCATAGTCTGAATTCCTTGTTGTTGCTCTAGGAATTATTCCTCATCCAATTTCGCCGATGCATGGAAAATTTTGGCAAGAAATACCTCCACAAACTTTTCCCAGATTAGAGGCTGTTGGTACCTTACCTCTTTGGCAAGCCACCATGAACTAGCTACATCAGTCAACTGAATACACACTGCCTCTATCTAATTCTCCTTTGGAATTCTTGTTGCTTTCAAAAGATGTTCCATATGTACAATCCATTGTTTAGCCTTTAATGGCCCTTCCATCCCAAAAAACACTGACGGCTGCATCCTCTGAAATTTCGATTCCATTCCGGTCCTTTCCAGCTCCTTGGACTGCAATATTCTCTCTAACAATATTGTCATGGTCTATTGTGTCTGTGCTACTCTTTGCACAAAATTCTTAAGCTCAGAGGTCTCATCCATTGCACTCGCACTTGGAGAAGACTGGATTGACAATATTTTGCGATGGACTAGATAGGAATCAATAAAAGGAATTACATGATAGATATTTTAAACAAATAGGAAACAATAGGATAAGCACGATACTAGATCTGATAGATATCAAAGAATATTGAACAATTATTAAGGATAAGTCACAGACATATTCTTATGTGGTAGTAGTCATATGGTCTTTCACCTAAACCTAGGCTTTGATACTACCCTATAACGCCTCTGTTTTTCAGCTACTTTCCAAAATAGATGGTGCTATTTAAACAAACACTAAACAACACAATAGTCGCAGGATCTTGGAATAACTGTAACTGTTACCACATTTAGAACATGTCAGAAACTAGAAAGATTTATTTCATACAAAGTGTTGATTACGTAATATGGCAAACTACTACAAATATTAACACAAAATAATCAAAAGTACAAAAGATTAAAGCAGTGCCCAAGTAAAAAAAAATATAAACAAAATATACAAAGGTTCTCCCAAAGGTACTTCACTACTATCTATTGCTTGGTCTGTTCAATGAAGTACAGGTTTTCAGTTGGAATTAGTTCTCCTTTTTCGCCTTCCAAATTTGAATTTAAAACCTAGGTGATTAAACCAAATAAGTAATACAAAAGAAAAATAATATGTGTACTGTCACAGTACTAGAGATAAAGAGTATGTGAATAAATTATGTTGATATTCAACATGTCACATGAAAAATAAATAATAGAATAAGCATGACTATGTATGTTATTTGCTATTAGCAGGTAAGTATTTTGTAAAAATGATAAGTCTAGATTATGTCCTTATTACCATTTGAACTAAATGATGGATAAGATGGCATGTAGTTTTCTATATTGTACAAATTCCCATACATGTCTAAAACTGGAAAGATTTATTTCGTACAAAGCGTTGATTACATAATATGGCAAACTACTACAAATATTAAAACAAAATAATCAAAAGTACAAAAGATTAAAGCAGTGCCAAAGCAAAAAAAAATATAAACAAAATATACAAAGGTTCTTCCGAAGGTACTTCGGTCCTATCTATCGCTTGGTCTGTTCAATGAAGTACAGGTTTTCAGTTGGGGTTGGTTCTCCTTTTTAGCCTTCCAAATTTGGATTCAAAACCTAGAGGATTAAACCCAACAAGTAATACAAAAGAAAAACAATGTGTACTGTCACGTACTAGAGATAAAGAGTATGTGAATAAATTATGTTGATATTCCACATGTTACATGAAAAATGAATAATAGAATAAGCATGACTATGTATGTCATTCGCTATTAGCAGGAAAGTATTTTATAAAAATGACAAGTCTAGGTTACGTCCTTATTAGCATTTGAACTAAATGATGGATAAGATGGCATGCAGTTTTCTGTATGTACAAGTGCCCATACATACTCAGGACCCGACCCAAACCCATGGTGTTGAACCATGGTACATCACTAGGTGCTAGTAGACAAACCTCATATTGTAGAATCATAACGGACGCCTTATGGGGACTCATTATCAAACTGTGCTCAGTACCATATGGTGCTGCTGCAGTATAAGTCCACAACACATAACTAGGAAATAGCCAACTAGATTCTCATACAATGCGGTTTTTATTCATCATGTAATTTTCTCCAATTCCCATGACAGTGATATATGATATATGTGAACCAAAAGAAATATCATGACTTTCCAATCAATAGACTTTTTAATTTGAAGATTAATATCCTATTTTTGAACCCCCCCTTGTATTTGTAACTGAACTCTTAATTCCTCATGATTTGTAACTGAAACACGAATCTTAGTCTTTAGCTCTACGTTTTATCTCTTTGCAGTTTGCGTGGCATGCCTGGAGCCACATTTGGGTGTCAACAAGGATAGTTTTTATCCTCCAATATTCTGGGATGAAAACGCGACCCTCTAGGGTTCGTGTTTTATTTATATTTAGCTCTAACTATGAGCTTAGAAGGTTAAACATGGATCTTCCTATGTTTGATGATCTGCATTTGAATTCATAGAGACATCTCTTATATAACTAGATCCGCGTTTCAATTAAAACAGGAGGTAGTTTTAGTTTTAAAAGCCTTTAGGGTCCAACGCGACCCTACGTTCGAAACTTTGGTTAGATCTTTGTTTTAATTAAAATGCGACCTTAAGGGTCCGCACAGATCTCTCTGGACAAGGATCTGTAATTGTCTTTAGCAATTAATTTTGCTTATTTAGACCCACGTTTAAGGATAAGAAGAAGTAATCTTATATTTTCAAAGGTTTGGATAAAAAACGCGACCCTTAGAAGTTCCCTGCAGATCTCTCTCTGAATGAGGATCCGTGCTTTCACTCCTTAGTCAATTTCAAGGCTTTTAAAGTTTGCATTTTTCTTTATTTAGAGGGATATTTGATCTCTTAATATAATAAGATCAAAACACAAGCTTTAGAGGTCCGCGTTTTATTATTTCCGAAGAGATGATCCATCTCTTGACACTATTAAGGTCAAACGCGACCTTCATAGGTCTGCATTTTATTGTATCCGATGAGAAGATCCATCTCCTGACACTATTACCAAACACGACCTTCATAGGTTTGAATTTTGATTTTATGAATATATCCCCTTTAATCTCAAAATTTTGCCAACGTACTCTTCGATAATCAATATCAATTTATAGTCCAAAATACAAGCCAAGTTTATTCAAATCCTATTAGTTCAAAATATGATAAAAAAATATTAATAAAATAAAATAAATTACGTACACACGATACGAATTAAATAATTTTTTTAAGAAAAGAATAAAGAATAAAAGTGTTACTTACCTCGAATTCTTTTAAATCCTTCGATTTCGTGAATCCCCTTTTCTCTCTTTTTCTTTTCCTTTTGTTTTCCCATGAACAGAGGAACAAAGGTTGGAAGCGAAAGTGGTTTGTTTGGCCCTTGGTCGAATTTTCTTTGAGAGAATAAGATTATATATGCCCAAGGGTATTTTGGTTAATTCAGAATCCATGCATCATCATCATTTTTACTTCTCCAAGCATTCCATGCAAAGGCACGTGCCAACCAAAGTGACACACTAACTCTTCTTTTGACAACACATTACCCACTTATTATTGGAGTGTGCCCTTAAAAATTTAGTTAAATTTGAAGTTGTGTAGAGAGAAATTTCTAATTTACTTAATTTTTTATTATTTACGGCTCCGGTAAATATTTTTCAAATACTTCAAAATTATATAGGACGTAATACTCAATGAGAAGAACACTAGAAAATTATACGTTTGTCATTTTGATGTCCAGAATAAAATAATTAAAATTCTATAATAATTAAAAGAATAATTTAATATTATTAAATTAGCCATTTGAAAATATTTTTGGGGCTTTGATGTGATAATTTAACTGCAAGCGTACAGTATCGGTGTAGCGCTATACAGGTCGTCCCACAGAGATCTCAGTTATTTTACTATTCCTACTAATTCTACTATTCTGGCAGGTTAACTACGAGTTCTAAGTGGGATTTTGGTTATTCTAATTAGCCTAGGATATATAATCCACTAGTTTCCAACCATATATTTACTTCTATTATTTTCTTCTATCATAAAAATAATCTTTTAGTTTAATCTTTACTTCAAGTGCCCTAAGCATGAGTTATGAAGTGGTGTGCAAGCATAACGTATCAAAAATACAACTTTTCATAAAAATAAACTAAATCGTTAGATAAATCGATGAAGAAAATAAAAAATCAACAAGCTCAAACCCTAACTAAGTATAGGCTATCAAGAAACTTAACTCAAGTATAAACTATCAAATTTTTAATCTATGAGTTCATATATTTTAATCTTTTCATGGAAAATCATATCTTTATTATTTTATTTAAGAAGAAAATACTAGAGAGCAATTACATGGTGGATTCTAGATTCATCTACATCCTAGAGCTATGCTAAATTAGCTACTCATAGTTCTACTTAACAAAATCCTATTTTTATTCATGAAAGCAAATAAATCTAATCTAAAAAGTAAATAAATCTATATTAGAAAGCAATTAACTCTATCTAAAAAGCAAATAAAGACTTGAAAGTAATGGCGTACCTCTGGAGCACAGTATTGTGGCCATTACCCCTTCAGCAAAACCCTAATTTTGTTAATGAAAACAAGTACAAAAATTACCGCCCTTTTTTTAGAATACAAGGATACGGCCAATATATAGACTTCGGAAATCAAACTCTAATTTTAACAGAATTGAATAACTACAAAATTACAATTAAACCACCAAAGAAAAATCAGCCCGTGGGGCCCACTTTGTGCCGCTATTTGGCGGGAAATGCCTCCAATTAGTGGAAATAATATGTTCAATTGTTTTGATTTTTCTCTTGCACGAGTCTCTTGTCTTGTACACTTGATTCTCTTGATTGTATTTGACTTTGACTCTCTGCAGTATTTTAATCTTGTAGTTTTACTCTCTTTGAACTCTTTTCTGGACTTGATTTCCTAATCTGGCTCTGATTTCATGCCATCTCATTGTAAGAATCAGATTACCTGAAAAATACACTAAAAATACCCGAGTAGCATTTATTTATATACAAAAATATATAAAATATGGGAGGAAAAAATACAATAAATTATACTCATCACACCCCCACACATATCTTTTACTAGTTCTCGAGCAAAACCTAAACCTAAAAAAGAAAAAGAAAAATCCTAACTCACTTTCAAAGGAATCGTGATTAAACTTAGCACGTGCAACAAGCCTTTAAACCCCTATGTTACCTAGTGGACGAGTATTGTCTCATGAGGGTTTGCAGTGAATATGCCCTCAAAATTTATGAAGAAAATAGATTAAGGAATAAAGAAAAGAAAAATAAGGATAACTTAAAATTAAGAAAAATAAAAATTTTATACAAAAGAAAGAAAAATCTTTTTTTATAATATTTTCATCAATTAATCTCACTAATATACAAACTCAAGAAAGCATTTAAATTATCAATTTTCAAATCGAGTATCATATTAGATACACTTATCATTTTAATTAAAAATTTAAATCCTATCTTTTAATACCCACTAACAGATAATCCATTGGCTCCTATACATCTACGTGCACGTGTGATAGTCTGTTTCGGTCTTGGACTCCGACTCTAACCCATGATTCATCTCCTCTCTCATAACAATTTTCTTTCTTTTATTTCTTTTTTTCTTTTTTAAGAATATTTCACCTTTCATGCGAATATTCACACTTGCTTAGGTGCAAAGTAGCCGATTACTCGATTCATATCCTTTTCTTTTTTTTTTTTTAGAATATTTCATCTTTCATGCAAATATTCATGCTTACTTAGACGCAAAGTACCCGATTAATTGGATCATACTCTTTTTTCACTCTTGAAACTATTGCCTTAATACCAGGCACACCCCATTATTTTATCACTCTTGAGGATATTGCCTTAATACCAGGTGCACCCTATTTTTTTATTCTCACTTTTTTTCTTTTTTTCTTTTTGTTTAGAGAGAGAAGACTTACTCAATCATTATCATCTTTGTCCTTAACCTAATAAACTATTTTGAAGTAAAAAGTAGATGTATACTTGTCTTAAAACTACTGTTAGCGGTATTTATTTTTCAAATTTTAATCTTTTTTATAAAATTTAAAGTGTATCGTCCAATCACTCTCCTATCCAATTTCAAATCTAAATTTGTTCCTTTATATGTAATTAAGTTGATCTATTGATGAAAATACATAAATTTGTTGTTAAATTTTTTTATTTTTTTCAGTTATTTTTTAGTTTTTTTAAATTTTTTTTAATTAGTCACCCTACAAACTACCCAAAATAAAGAAACCCAAAAATCAAAAATATAAAATAAAAATTCTAAAAAAAACTAAAAATCCTAGAAAACACTAAGAAAATATCCTAGCCCACTCCCCCATACCTAAACTCATGTATGCCCTCATACACAAACAAATGATGGTAAAATAAGAAAACTATTATATAAATATTATACAAATAATGAAAGTCGTAAAAAGTTACGATCTCAATATCGTCACCCTATTAATGCATGAAAAGCAGTTACGACCTCTCAATTGCTTTCCACTTTTATAGTGTGTTGTTTAAAACATGAAGTGGGTGCATTATTATATCTTATCAACCTTCTACAATTCACGAAATTACCTATCTATAGCTTATGCCACCTTCGCTTTTTCTTTGTCTACATGTAAGCATTGATAATTTGGTTAAATAATTCTTCATGATAAACCTGCCAATTATCGTTAGTAACAAGCATACATGTTGAAATATCGTGAGGTGAGAAGAGTGCTATATGATCAAGTGAACGTGTGGTGGCTCTTTTAACTCACGAAATAATGATAGCTCTAATGCAAACAAATCCTCAAAAGTTTACTCATAAATTAATGGCACACTTGCACAAGTATCATCATACATAAAATCAGTATGTGCCAATTCTTCTAATAATATGAGCTCATCTTTGAACATTTGCTCAAATGAGGGTTCAAAAAAATCGAATTAGAGTACAAACTATGAATCATGTTGATCTCAATGAGGGAGCTCATTAAGTGCTTATCCATATTAAATATGTTCAATGCCATAGTCATATTCCCAAACAATAACTTCATGAGGCCACTCCTACAATCAATTAATGCATTTGATACTGCAAGGAATGGTCTACCCAAGATAATGGGAATTTGATTCCGTAGATTGGAAATCAGCTCAGTTTGTAAGACAATAAAATCTACAAGAAAGATAAATTCACCAACCTTAATGAGCACATCTTCAACCATACCAAGTGGTCTCTTGATAGAATGATCAGCTAACTGTAATGTGACTTTGGTAGGTTGAAGTTTTCCTAACCCCAATTGCTGATAAATAGTTTAAGTAAGTTGACACTTGCCTCTAGATCAAGCAATGCCCTATCAAATGTAGTGTTCCCAATGGTGCATGAGATTGTAGGAGAACCTGGATCTTTTTACTTGATAGGCAAGGAGTTAGAGAGGATTTGCGATCTATTTGCAGCAAGAAAAACTTTTTCAGGAACGTTCTTACTCATTTTTTAGTACACAAATCTTTGAGGAACTTGGCAAAAATAGAAACCTGTTGTATAATATCAATGAGTGGAATATTAACCTTCACTTGCTAAAATGTTTCCAGAATTTTTCTACTTGCGGTGAAGGCTTTTTAAGCCGATTGAGATATGGTACTTTTGGCTTAGGAACAGGTTCTTCTGATTGAGTATGTGATGGTGATGGAGGTGATGAATATGATATGATGGTGGTGAAAGAGGTGGAAAAGATGGTGTAGCCTGTGAAATAGTAGGAGTAGGATCAGGGGGCATGGCTACAATATTGTCCACTTGCTTGCCGGATCTGAGTGTGTAAATGACATTGCATTGGTGGACATGCGACTGATTTGAGAAACTGGCATTAGAGTTTGTTATGGGTTGGCTTGGAAAAGTACCCTGGCCATGTTCACTCATTTGACTCGCTAATTGTCCAACCTGCTGCTCTATATTCCTAATAGATTGAGTTCACGAGCAGTTATTGGCTTGTACTTTGAATAAAATTAGTTGACACTTTCATAAGATCTTGCATGTGTATGTCAAGATTGGACATATGCGTGTCAAAGTTGGAATGAGACTTGAGAAAATTTTCAACGTTCTTCTCAAGTGACTGAAGCCGCTTTTCTTGATCATTATTACACTCCTGTTGTAGATGTGAGTGGTTTTGTGCAGGTGGTCTATTCTGGTTGTTTCCATGATTTGAAGCGTTTGGGTGTTGATAAGCACTCATATTTGATCTTGGGAACTAACCATTGGCTGAAGGCATTATGTTAGGGTTAGGGGCCCCGTGATATTGCTCCTGACCCCATGAAAGATTTGGATGCTTCCTCCTGCCAGGATTGTATGTCGGAGTGTATGGATTATTCATAAGTCCTTGATACAAGGCGTTAGCCTGCTCAAGTGTGGGACCCATGGGATTTATTAATAATGGATACTCCTCCATAACATGATTCGGAGTTCCACAATTAAAACATGTGGGAACTTGTATTTGATTTACCTGACTTACCTGTGAAGCACGAGTAGTCTCCAATCCCTCAATTCTCCTCATAAGGGCTGCAATCTTAGCTTCGGAAGCTATAGAGTTGCCGACGCTATGGATCCCACCCTTATGCACAGAAGTTGATGCACTGGGCTTCTTAGTGAGACTCTCTCACTGCATAGTCTTCCACGATAGGTCCTCATAAAAGTCCCATGCTTCATCCTCATTCTTTCTCATGAACTCCCCCTTACACATGGACTCAAGAAAAGTTTTGGATGTATAATCGAGTCCTTCGTACACGATTTAACACAACCGCCACTTTTCTATTGCATGGTGGGGGCACTGAGCTAATAAGTTCTTGAACCATTCGAAGTATTTCCAGGAGGGTTTTCCCGGCACTTGACGGAATTGATTGATTTAATTTCGAATCCTTACCGTCTTATACATGGAATAATATTTCTTGAGAGATACTGCAATGAATTCATCCCAAGTAGTGATTGAATCAGTAGGCATACTGTACAACTACTTCTTTGTATTATCCTTGAGTGCAAAGGGGATGAAGCAGAGCTTAATTGCGTCCTCCGATAAGTGTTGCAGTTTTATCATCATACATACTTTCTGAAATTCACTGATAAAAAAATATGCATCCTCTGAATCAGAACTAATGAATTTAGGAAGCATACTGATGTACTATGCCTTTAACTCATTGTGATTACCTGCTTGTGGAAGTTTGATGCATGAAGGAAGTGATGTGCGCAACAGGTAATATCGATCCTGAAGGATCAACATCGGTTGGTCCATCTTGTCCCCCATGAACAAATCTGATCTCACTAGTCGACCAAATTAATCACGGGTCCAATGTGGCATGAACCAACAACCGTGAGTTTATGCGTGAATTTTCTAAACTAATGTAAGAAGTGGGGTGTGGTGGAAAGAAAAACGGTGGAATAGATATGATCAAAAAGAAACTATGATTACTGCAGTGCCTAATATTTTTTTTTTTTTACAGAACCAGGGAACCAAAATACAGAATTGGAGAAAACTTGGACTCAGTGTGTACCTGATAGGCCGCCAATTGGTTGGTTTAGCCACCAAATAGCGGCTGAACCAGAGAGCTTGACTTGGTTTTTACTGCTTAGTCCAGAGACTCTTCTAATCCTTTTTATCTTCATGTATCTGCAATTTCTATTCTCTGCACACTTAACACACACTTTTAATCTTGTAAAACATTAGAACAAGCAAGAAAAGCACCATCGATCCCCGGCAACGGTGCCAAAAACTTGATGTGATAATTTAACTACAAGTGTACAGTATCGGTGTAGCACTATACAGGTCGTCCCACAGAAATCTTAGGTGTTTTACTATTCCTACTAATTCTACTATTCTAACGGGTTAACTATGAGTTCTAAATGGGATTTTGGTTATTCTAATTAGCCTAGGATATATAATCCACTAGTTTCCAATCATATATTTACTTCTATTATTTTCTTCTATCATAAAAAAGTGATCTTTTAGTTTAATATTTACTTCAAGTGTCATAAGCATGAGTTATCAAGTGGTGTGCAAGTATAATGCATCAAAGATACAACTTTTTATAAATCGTTAGATAATTCGATAAAAAAGATAAAAATTAACAACCCCAAATCCTAACTAAGCATAGGCTATCAAGAAACTTAACTCAAGTATAACCTATCAAAGTATTAATCTATGAGTTCTTGTATTTTAATCTTTTCATGGAAAAATCACATCTTTATTATTTTATTTAAGAAGAAAATACTAGAGAAAAATTGCATGGTGGATTCTAGTTTCATCTACATCCTAGAGCTATGCTAAATTAGTTATTCATAGTTCTAGTTAACAAAATCCTATTTTTTATGAAAGCAAATAAATCTAATTTAGAAAGCAAATAAATCTATACTAGAAAGCAATTAACTCTATCTAAAAAGTAAATAAAGACTTGAAAGCAATGGCGTATCTCTAGAGCACAGTATTGTGACCGCCACCCCTTCAGCAAAATTCTAATTTTATTAATGAAAAATGAGTATACCGCCCTTTGTTTAGAATACAAGGATACGGTAAATATAGGCTTCGGAAATCAAACCCTAATTCTAACAGAATTGAAAAACTACAAAATTACAAAGAAACCACAAAAAAAAATTAGCCCATGGGGCCCACTTTGTGCCGCTATTTGGCGGCAAATGCCGCCAATTAGCGGAAATAATATGTCCAATTGTTCTGATTTTTCTCCTGTAAGAGTTTCTTGTCTTGTACACTTGATTCTCCTAACTTTATTTGATTTTGACTTTCTTCAGTATTTTAATCTTGTAGCTTTACTCTCTTTGAACTCTTTTCTAGAATTGATTTCCTAATCCGACTCTGATTTCATGCCATCTCATTGTAGGAATCGGATTACCTGAAAAAGACACTAAAAATACCGAGTAGCATTTATTTATTTACAAAAATAGATAAAATATGGGAGGAAAAAATACAATATATGATACTCATTAGGTTTGCAAGGAAATTTTTTTAAAAGCATAAATATTACAAAACTAATAACTGGGAAGACCGAATGTCATTTGGAATTACGAATTTAAATTTACATTCATCAAAAATTATTTTGGTTTCTAAAATTGACTTCGATGATCTTATTCGGCATGATAAAAATCAAAGGAAGAATGCGAGTGGTAAGAATTTTGGGATATTACACTTGGCATATTCCTCAGTTTAGGAAGTCCTTGACTCGGCTAGCCTCCTCAAGCTAAAAAAAAGGTATTTAGCGGGGAAGGCTGGGAAGAGGTAGTTCTCTACATTAATTCTGGGAGGAGGTATTCTATTTCCCCGATTTAGAAAATCTGATCTACTCGGAACGACCCTCATCAGCCAGTTCGAAGCGACGATATCAATTCTCCTGACACTAAACCAACTTGGAATGACTTATAGAGGAATAAGGAATCTCACCGTCAACATTGATGAAGAGGAGATTCTCAACATCAAATGAGTCGAATAGTCCCCCGGGACCCCAGATGGGAGAACAGAACACTAACTTCCTTCGGTTGCCTCCCCTGACTCAGAGGCCCCTTATGGAAGGGTACCTTATCTCAACTCGCCTAAAAACAAAGCACCTAAAGGCAGACATGACGGAAGCCTCCATAGAGGCTCTACCGATGAAAGGAAGGAAAGAAAGAGGTACGTCACAACAATGAAAGTAGGTCAGAAAGAGAGGTGTTATCCGTCTATCTGTCTGTCTGACGTTGATATTACTCTAGTCAGAACTGGCGAAGCGGCTTATGAAAAGCTAAAGCTGGAAGAAAAGACAACGATCTTTATAACCAGAAATTCCGTCATACACGACAACTGTTTCATTCCTGCCCTGACGACTTTTGCAAGCTTCTGTAAAGGAAAGCCCAGCGTTTCATTCGCCTTCTCCAATTCCAAGCGACATGCGGAGTAGACGATGGTTACATTAAAAAGTAAACAAGGAAAGGCGACTAGTAGGGAAAAGACGAAAGTCATAAAGCCATCGGTGTTCTCCTGTCGTCAATCATCCTTGTCATTGTCTCCACAGGATTCTGCTCTATGGGCCAACTTCGTGCTAACTATCCCTCACTGGCTTCGACGAACCACTAGACCGGGGAGAAACGAAGGGATCAACCAGAATAACTCCATTTGTGATCCCACGAGAAAAGCACTGCAATCGATCAACGGTTCATCTTTGACGAAAATAACCAGTCTGGAGGGCAACAAGAGATGGAAAACTGCTGATGGCTATACATTTCAGCAGTAGAAGAATTGATTGGAGCTGCTCTTACTCAGATCAATGAGGATGGTAAAGAGCAAGCTGTGTATTACCATCAATAGTGTGTTACGACGGCCCAGAAGTACAGTACACAGTGATCAAGAAAATGTGCCTTTACTTATTTTTTGCAGCAACAAAACTCAGTCCTCCCTTGCTGTCAACGGCAAACATTTGTCATAGCAAAAGATTTTCTCGACGTACGTGATTGGCAAAATGGACAATTAAAATTTTCAAAAAGACTGATTCTTCTACTTGAAATTCTAAAAACCATTGTCGGATGTCTGCCAATTTCTTCTATCAGTTTCAATCTACTTTCAAATGTTATATTAAATTAACCTTATTGATCGTCTCTAATCATTTTTGGCACGCTTAGCTTCCTTTCTCCTATGTCATTCCAATAAAATGGTGATCTGCATTTCTTCTATATAGAGTCTCGAACAGTGCTATCTTAATGCTTGCTTGGTAACTGTTATTAACAAATTCCACTAAATGTATTAATCCTCCAATGATCTTTCGAAATCAAGCATATAAACTCTCAACATATCTTCCATTGTCTAAATTAACCTTTCTCACAGGATATATGTTTATGGATAACATGTTGTGCTAAACTTTAATTTCAATCCCAAGCAATCTTGAAACTTTTTCCAAAATTGAGATTTAAATTAGGTATCTTAGTCCGATCAATACTGTCCGGGACACCATGCAATCTCAATCTCTCAAGTATGTACTTCTATGCTAAAGCTTAGGTAGACCGTCTCACATGAAATGATATGAAATATGTTATTTTACTGAGATAGTCCACAAGTACCAGATGGCATTGTTATCATTAGGATTACGTGGCAATGCAGTCACAAAATCTATGGTAGTTCTCTCCTATTTCCACTCGGTTATGGGTAAAGATTGAAGAAGTCTTGCTACTCTTTGATACTCGGCCTTAACTTGATGGTTAGCCAAATACTTGGACAAGAATTTGGCAATATGAAGCTTCATCTCATGCCACCAAGTCTTGGTATATATTCATTCTTCAAGGATGGATGGAATATATTCATTCTTCAAGGATGGATGGAATAGACTGAACCATGAGCCTCTAAAAGTACTTCCTACTGAAACTCCCGATAGGCACATAGAACATGTTTCCTAATTGAAGAGACCTGTCTGTATGGATATTTGATCCCATTCTCTGTCCAGTCTCTACTTGTCTTCTGAACCTATGGAACTTAATGTCATTTTTCTAGGCTTCTTTAATCTTCTCATCAACAGTGATCAAAGTTGCAAAGAATTCATCTGCATCCCAATACGAGGTAAATAACATCCAATTTCTAATTATCGGATCTCTTCAAGTAACTCCCCCTGCTCAATTAGAAACATTGTCACAGGCTTCTTGTGCAAAGTGTTTTGAACCATGATGATCTTACTAGGATGGTACTGTAAATCGATATCGTAATCCATTATATTTAAGCTACCTTCTATATCTCATATTTAGTTCCTTCTAAGGGAAGGCATACTTAAGGCTCTTATAGTCTGTATAGATCTCCACTCTACTACCTAGTAAATAATGTCTCTAAACTTTAATGCAAAACATAGCTGCAAGCTCTAAATCATGAGTGGAGTAGTTTTTCTTATACCGTCTTAACTGCCGAGAAACATAAGCTATCGTTCGACCACTCTATATCAACACACAACATAGTTCTCTACCAAATGCATCATTATATACAACCATCCCTTCAGTCATACTTGGTACAACCAACACTGATGTTGTAGTGAGCTTTTGTTTTAACTCTTCATAAGCTTAATTATGTTCGCTATTAGTCATACTTATCTCCTTTCCTCATAAACTTAGTCAAAGGTCATGCAATTTTAGAAAAGTCTTGCACGAATTTTCAATAATAACTAGCTAATATGATAAAATTCCTATCTTTTAATACATTCTTTAGGAGGGACCAATCATTTACTGCTAAGATATTGCTAGGACCTACTAAGATTCTATCTCCTATAATAATGTGATCCAAAAATGAAATGCTCTTCAGCCAAAACTCACGCTTGTTTAGCTTTCCATATAGTTTCTCATTCTTAAGTGTATCCACAACTATCCTTAGATGTTTAGCGTGATCTTCATTAGTCATGAAATACACCAATATATCATTTATGAACACCACAACAATCCTACCCAAATATGGAGCAAAAACCCAATTCATCATGTCATGAAATAGAAAGTGTACTTATCGCTCCAAATAGCAAAAATTCATAATGTTCTTACCAAGTTGGGAAAGCCTTCTTAGGAACATTTGACTCTTTCACCTTCACTGATGATATGCCAATATAAGATCCAACTTGGAAAGCTCTCTAGTCCTACCAAGCTTATCGAACAAGTCATCAATCTTCGGGTAGTGGGTACTTATTCTTGACAGCAACCCTGCTCAATCTGTTATAATTAACACATAATATCTTGCCTACATCCTTCAGCCCAGTCAACAGTACTGACGCTCCCAAAGGCAAGGCGAAGTACTAGTTCTGATGAATCCTCGAAATTCCAACTCATCTAATAGGTCCTTCACTTCGTCTAGCTCTGCTAGACCCATTCAATACGTGGCTGAGAAATTAGCACAATACTAAGAATAAGGTAATATCATACTTCTTTATCCTATTTGGTGATAATTCCGAGAAATCCTCAAAGAGATCCATGAACTGTGGCACTACTGCATTCTTGGTTGTGTTGGCACCAAATAAGCTAATAACCTCTCTAAAGGACGAGCTCTAAACTCTACTTACTCTACGAGACTGTTATCTTCAACAAACTTAGAATCTAGGTAATTCGGTATCTTAAAAATAATGCTCCTCTTCCAAAAATCAATAACTGTAAGGAAGGTATAGGCCAGTCCATTTCCAATATCACATTAAATCCATGATGTTAATAACTAGGAGATTGGCGAAGAATTTCCATTTACAAATTACTACCCAACACAATTTTGACATTTGACTAACAATGACCCCCATTGCCTATGCTTATTTTCTATTTAATGTTTAAGTTCTCATATAGTATGTTATACCATGTCATAAATGCATATAAATAAAGTAATGTGACGCTCTTGAGTCAAACAAAACTAATGTAGTTATTGATGGACTAGAATCGTACCTAATATCATGTCATCTAACTTTTCTGCTTGCTCTGTTGTTAGATTATATGTTTGTACATGATTACGGTCGATTTCCTTATTCTTCTTAGCATGTCATATATTTTACTCTGAGGTGAAAGTGGTTGCATATTTTGGTTACTATTCTGAATCTTCTGTGGTTGATGTTACGATTGAGATACTCTAGGGCGAGGTTCCAATCTTATATTCCTCCTTTGTAGATAATCTCCAATCCTGTATTCACTTAATCCATATACTAGACATAAGTTGTTAATATGCTTATACTCCTTAATAGTATGCTTTGGTTTCTGATAATATCAACAAATGACCTTCTACTGCAAAGAAGTGACTGGGCACTTCTTAGAATTTCTAGATGAAGTTCTTCCTAACACTTGTCTAGTTTCCCTCTTAGCTGTAGACAACTAAATCATCTTTTCCTTGTTCACTATTTACTATATATCCTAAACTGCATAAATAACCTCAGCATAGGTATCCAGTTGGACAGTTGACCAATCTTTTTGATGTCCAACCTCGATCCTTGTTAGAAACAATGCTAACAATCTGCCTCATCTGCTATCTGTAGAGTGTAGATCTGCTTGGATGAATGGACTCCGACACATACTCATCTATTGTCTTTCTGGCCTGCCTCAAGTTGATGAATTGTTATTCCATCTCTCTTCTAGCCATTCTTAGAAAAATCTTTAAAGGAAGCTCGTTTAGAAAGCATCCCACAAGATCATTTGGGTTAGTCTATTCACCTCTAATTACCACTAAGTCCTAGCCATGTCTGTCAATTGAATCTTGATGACATCTACCTTTTCAACATTCAGAACTTGCACTTTTCTCAGTAAGTTCTCCATCTCCGCGAGCAGCTCTTCATCCTCTAACACTCCTGTAGTCCTAGAGAAATTAGATGGATGAAGACATCTGAAGTCAGAAATCCCTCCAGGATGATACTCCCTCAGTGCTGCAACACGATTTAAGGCTGCCAGATACCATCTCATAAAGCTTCTTCCTGTTGATATATATATATATATATATATATATACAAATTACACCTCAACCTTACATATTTATATAGCTATGTTTAATCTGAAATGGTCTAATGAAGTAAAATGATTCTAAGACTGTACTTATATCCAAATTTGCTCAAATCACTTGATCTGGCTTAAAGAATGGTCTCTGATACCAACTATAATTCCTCACTATCTGGAATATTGCTCACTAGAATGTGTTGCGATGAATGATAACTTGACTAGTCTTAATAAACAATACAGTCAAATTACATACCAATTATCGCAAATCAAAGTACTAATATGATTTTGCATAAAAACAAGACCAATGAAGTGTAACTACATAAATATCTGTAAACCATAAAAATACTATCTCAATAAAACTAATATCTCCAATCAACTAATAGCACGTGCAATTAGCACTTATTACACCTTCCAATAATCTATTAGAATTCAACTCATACGAAAAATAATAAAATAGATAATTCATTAGTTTTGTAATTCTGCTTGCCCCAGGAAATATGATGAGTCATGTTTCATCTCAAGTAGGCCAACCTCTAAATAGGTCATGTAAAAGGAGTTTCGTTAGTAAAGCAACCTAATAAAATATAGTAAAGTCATGTGAAAATAATATCCAAATAATATGTAAGACCATATGTAAATAAACAACGGAAAATCTAATGCATTTAACAATTTTGGATAATATGAACTTGGCTCTTTTTTATGCATCCCAATCATTCTTCAAAAAAATGGTACAGTAATTTGATTATAAACCATCCTAATCCTCCTGAATGAGAAATAGTGACAGTTTTGATCAAACCTATCCCGATCCTCCAAAAAAGAGAAATAGTGGCATAAGTACGTTCAACCTTTAAATCACATATATTCCAAATTTTTTCTAAACCCAACATATAAATTCATACAGGATCAGTTATTTAGTAAATTAAGTTCAACGAGTAAATATTCAGTAATAGTAATAGTAAGAATCATTATAATAGTGCAGTAATTTAATGATGTATTACTAATCACTTGATATAATAGTTGTAACATTCAATCAATGTCTAATCATATATCAATTAGTATTTTATTGTGTTGGATTGCATCACTTCTAATACTATGTTCAATTATTACTTTCAATATTTCTGTCATTAATTTGGTCACTTACATAAATTACAAATCAATTGTTAATGATAAAATAATCATAGTAACTTATCAGGCAATGATTAGGGTTCACTATTAATAGGGCCATGCCCGCTATCGATAGTGACCCTTAGTAGCTGCTATCCTAGTCGTCTCATAGCCCTATTGTCATTGTTGTTGTCGAATTAGCCGCCAATAGCTCTCTTAGTAATCATTGTCCAAGTGCACGCTATCGAAGTGGTGGTTGACAGAGCTCTGGTCAAATAGCACAACGAGGGTGGTTTCTCACTGTTTTTGAAGGCTATTTGATACCAAGAGATGACTAGGATCATATACTTTGCGTACATTCATGACTGATCAATGTAAACAAGATTTTAGGTATTTGAATCAATAAAAAATCTCACACTTGCATGTGTATCTATCATACCGCCTCTTGCTTATCTTTTTTGATTAAAATCTAACTCGACTTATGAAATAATAATAAATAATATAGATCGATACATAAAAATATGTAAGAACATTCTTTTTTTTATATGCATTCATCAATTAAAACTCCTTTTACAATAAAAATTTTCTCTTACTATAAGAATTGCATAAAAATTTATTTGTATGCGTTACTTAGCAAAACTCATCTATGAACACCATTGCAATTATTCTATCTATAAATGAAAATTAATAAAGTCTAAATAACATACTTAGCATTTTCACAGGTGATAACTCACCTTGGCTTTAGTTCAAGATTAAATCTTATGGTTTGGTATAGAAAAGGTATTGAAAGTCTCCAAGAACACTCCAACATCTCCTAAGCTGATCTCCCTTATTGTTCCTCCTCCCTTTTTCTCTATTTTGTCTATGTTGTCTCTTATTTTTGTTGCATTAAGAGAAGGGGAGGTCTAGTTAGGGTTATCTTTTTATTAGGGTTCAGTTTCTATTTAAATTTTTTTTTTATCTTAGCTAAGAATAGGATCCTATGTGATATATAAACCAAATCAATTGTCATCTAAATAATTAGATTAGATTCAAATCTAATTTAATTGATCCAATTTTTTTTTATTTTTATTTTTATCATAACTAGATAGCTAGATTAGTAGATTTGGCTATGGGCTAAGAGCTATACGGTCATGGGTTCCTATTTAATTCTGTTAATAAACCTCCTCTCCTCTTTTATTTAACTAATTTTTTAAAGTTTATTTTTTTAACATAAAATGAGTTTTACATTACTGCCATGTACTTTTTCTATGTAATTTTTGTTGATTTTTGAGTTTATTTAAAATAATATTTTTTTTATTTTAAAAAGTAAATTTTAAAGGAACAAGAGTAAAATAAAAGAGGAGAGTAGTTTAATTAATTTAATTAAATAGGTTTGTTTCGGCAAAAATTTGAGTTCTCTTCATTCACATTCCTATTAAATTACAAAGATCTCCAAAATTACAATGTAAAGGAAATTACAATAAAAATAAAAAACAAGAAGAGAGATTTATATATTTCTCTCTCTTTTTACAAAAGTGGTGGGATCTTTACACGGGTCTGAGGTTGCTTTGACCCTCATTAACTGTCCAACAAAGGTGGGAGAGAAGAACAGCATGGTGATGGCCAGCTTGCTATCTTGAATGCCTTGGCACATAAATTTGGTCAGATAATCGGTACGCACTCGAGAGCATGTTGAATAGTTGATCTTGGGTTTTACCAAAGATGTCTTCTACAATACCTTATGATGCCTATTTATAGACATGAGGTGGTTAGATCACCTGCCTTGTAGATGAAAATAGAATTATACCATAATCCAATCAAATATTTGATTTTATCTAATCAAACATTTAGTTTCTTATTTTAATCTGATTTGGTTTATTATATCTGATCTTGATTTGAACAAAAGATTTAGTTAATGGAATATTTGAAAGGATCTCCTCCTGATTTCCAGTTTGATTAGAATAGTTTTAATTTGAATTTGATTAGATCTGAAATCCCCATCCACTTTGAGATTTTGTTAGGATTCTTTGAGATATTGACAGATGTGGGCTCCCTCATCAATTTTTCTCCCATCAATAGGACCCCCTCCAAAATTTTTGAAATCTTGTTGTCAATTTGTAACAAGTTTCGAAATATTTTGTACTCCTTTAATGTGATTTTGTCATGGGTTTGAACCATTTATTGACCAATGAGCTTAAGGGTATCCTTTAATCGATCTTCTTAATAGATTTTCTTGGTAGTATTGGATTCTTTCTTTAAAAAATATCCACATGAGATTATTTGCCTTTATTACTCAATGTTATTAGTTTCATTCTTCAATTGCACCATGAAGAGTTAAACCATTAGCAAGCTCAGAACAGGAGATAACTATGAGAAATAAGACTCTGAAAGACTCTTGACCACAAGCTACTCAGTGAATGACCGTCAATAAAGTAGAGCCGCATCATCGTGATTGTTACTAAAGAAGTTCGCTAATAGAATTTGAAGGTAATGCAGGAGAGACTGAAAGCTCTTGGTAGAGCTAAAACCCCGTGTATCTTTTTCTTTATTTTGGTCTTTTTATCTCTCTTTCTATTTTACAATGATGATAAATTTTGCACCTTGTTCCTTTTTTTGCCCTTAGCAAGTTGAGTATTTTGATTGTGATAGATATAATGACCAAGTCATAGGCAAAGGCGCAATGTTGCACATTCTAAGGAGATCTGGTCAAGATTGTGAGTTGACTCGCCTGGGTAACAGATAGAGCCGGTTGGCAGAGGCGCATGTCACACATGCAGAGATTATATGGTTAGGATCATAGGGTGGCTTGTCTAGATGACAGGTACAGTCGGTTGGCAGAGGTGCATAGTACACATGCTGAGATTATCGGGTTAGGATCATGGGGTGGCCCATCTTGATGGCAGATAGAGCCAATTGGCAGATGCACAGTTCACACATGCCGAGATTATTGGGTTAGGATCATAGTCACACATATCAAGATGATTTGGTTAGGATCATAGGGTTCCGCCTGGATGACAGACAGAGTCGGTTGGCAGAGGTGCATAGTCACACATACCAAGATGATCAAGTTAGGATCATGGGATGCCTGCTTGGATGACAGACAGAGTTAGTGGCAGAGGTGCATAATCACCCATGCTGAGATTATCAGAATAGGATCATGGGGTGCTCGCCTAGATAACAGACAGAGCTGGTTGGTAGATGCACATAGTCACACATTCCAATATGATCGGGTTAGGATTATAGAGTGACTCGCCTTGATGACAGACGGAGTCGGTTGGTAGTGGTGCATAGTCACACATGCCGAGATGATCGAGCTAGTCATGGGGTACTAGCTTGGATGACAGATAGAGTCGGTTGGCAGAGGCGCATAGTCATACATGCCAAGATGATCAGATTGGGATCATGGGATGCTCACTTGTATGACAGATAGAGCCGGTTGGTATAGGCGCATAGTCACACATTCCATGATGATCGGGTTAGGATCATGGGGCACTCGCTTGGATGATATACAGAGCCAGTTGGCAGAAGCGCATAGTCAAACATGCCAAGATGATTTGGTTAGGATCATGGAGTGATGATGTGATAATATTACTGCAAGCGCAGGATATAAATTGTTGCGCTAACAGGTCGTTCCCACAGAGATCAAGAGTGTTTTGCAATCTTACTAATCCTATTATTCTAACGAGTTAATTATGAGTCTAGATTGATGATTTGCAATTCTAATTAGCCTAGAATATGGAATCTACTAGTTCACAACCAAATATTATCTTTTTTATCTTCTTTCTTCCATAAAAATATGATCTTTTAGTTTAGTTTCTACTTAAAATATCCTAAGTATAGACTATCAAGTGGTGTGCAAGTATAATCCATCAAAGAAATTACTTTTTATATAGATAACCAAAATCATTAGATAAATTCAACAAAATGAATAAAATCCAACAACTCCAAACCCTAATTAAGAATAGGCTATCAAAATATTTAAATTAAGTATAACCTATCAAAGTGTTGATCTACGAGTTCTTGAATTTTTATTATTTTATATAAAAATCCTATCTTTTTTATTTTTATTTTAGAAAGACAGACATAGATTATTATGAGGTTGATCTCTAATTTCATCCACATCGTAGGTGATGAATAACATATATTGTACTTTTCCTCTCATACTTTATCTATTTTTGTATATAAATAAATGCTACTCAGGTATTTTTAGTGTCTTTTGCAGGTAATCTGAATTATACAAGGAGAAGGTATGAAATAAGAGTCGGAGTCGGAAATCAGAGTTCGAAAAGTTACTAAAGTGGGTAAGACTATGAGAAAATGATTCTGTAGAGACTAAAAGTCGAATACAGTCAGGAATATTAAAGCTAGAAGACAAGATTTACATGTGTACAAAATTTCATGAATTTATCTCAAATTTGAGCCGCTATTTAGCGGTTTTTACCGCTATTTGCGGCCCACTTTGGGCCCCATGCGCCGATATTTTTCCTATGGCTTCGTTGTAATTTTTTTCACTTTTAGGTTCGGATATAAATAGGGTTTGGTTTCCGATGCCTATTTATTGGCTAACCCTTGTATTTTGACCGATATTCTGGACACTGAAATTATTTTTGTATTGCGATTTTGCTGCTCAATAAAGTTGGGATTTTTACTGAAGGTCGACGGCCACAACACCGTGTCCAGAGGTAACCCATTATTTTGAGATTCTTATTTTCTTTCTGCATAGATTTGATTGCATTCTATTTAGGGTTTATTGCTTTCTAGATTAGGGTTTATCGCTTTCTAGATTAGGGTTTATCATTGTATGAATTAAAATTTGATCTTCCTTAGCAAAAATCATGAGTAGCTAATTAGATCAGCTCTAGGATGTAGATGAAGCTAAGATCCACCATGCAATTATTTTCTAATATTTTTCTTCTTAAATAAAATTAATAAAGCCATGATTTTTCAAATGAAAGATTAAAATATAAGGACCCGAAGTTTAGAACTTTGATAGGTTATACTTGAATTAGGATTCTTGATAATCTATGCTTAGTTAGGGATTGGGGTTGCTGGTTTTGTCTTTTTATTTGAATTATCTAAAATATTTAGTTTATTTTTATATGAAGTAGTATCTTTTGATGAGCTATACTTGCACAACACTTGATAGCTCATACTTAGGGCACTTTAAGTAAAAACTAAACTAAAAAGATTAAATTTTTATGATAGAAGAAAATAGTAGAAGTAAGAACATGGTTGGAAATTAGTGGATTCTATATCCTAGGCTACTTAGATTAATCCGACCTCAACCTAGAACCTTTGGTTAGTCCGGTGAACGATAGAGAAAGTAAGAACGCAGAAACACCCTAGATCCCTGTGAGACGACCTGTACAGCGCTACAACAATACTGTACGCTTGCAGTAAATATAACACATCAAGTTTTTGGCGCCGTTGCCGGGGATCGACGGTGTTTTTCTTGCTTTTTCTAGCATTTTACGGGTTAACAGTGTGTGTGAGTGTGCAGGAAATAGAAATTGCAGAGACAGGAAAATTTAAAGGATTTGAAGAGCCTCTTAACCAAGCAAAAAAAAGCTCGAAGTCAAATTCAACATTCTAGCCGCTATTCAGCGGCTAGAACCGCTATTTAGCGGTGAAACAGGTACTTTCTGAACCTATTTTTTCTCTGTTTCTGTAGTTTTTCTTCCTGATTCTGTAGAAAAAGTTTTAAAAAAAATACAAAAATTAGGAACAGTATAATTAACATTTTTATTTGATCATATCTATTCACCCGTTTTATCTCTCCACCATACCCCACTTCTTGCATTAGTTTAGAAAGTTCACGCATACACTCACGGTCGCTGGTTCATGCCACATTGGACTCGTGATCAATTTGGTCGACTTGTAAGATCAGATTTGTTCATGGAAGACAAGATGGACCAGCCGATCCCGATCCTTCAGGATCGATGTTACCCGTTGCGTACATCATTACCATCATGCATCAAACTTCCACACGTAGCGGGTAATCACTATGAATTAAAACCGCAGTACATTAGTATGCTTCCCAAATTCACTGGTTCTGATTCAGAAGATGCATATCTCTTTATCAGTGAATTTCAAAAAGTATGCGTAATGATAAAACTGCAAAACTTATCGGAGGACGCAGTTAAGCTCCGCTTCATCCCTTTTGCACTTAAGGATAATGCCAAGAAGTGGTTGTACAGTATGCCTTCTGATTCAATCACTACTTGGGATGAATTCGTTACAGTGTTTCTCAAGAAATATTATCCCACGCACAAGACGGCAAGAATCAGAAATCAAATTAATAATTCCGTCAAGTGTCGGGAGAACCTTTCTGGAAATACTTAGAACGGTTCAAGGATTTATTAGCTCAGTGCCCCCACCATGCGATAGAATAGTGGCGGTTGTGTCAAATCATATACGAAGGACTTGATTACACATCCAAAACTCTTCTGGAATCTATGTGTCAAGGGGAGTTTATGAAGAAAAACGAGGATGAAGCATGGGACTTTCTTGAGGACTTATCATGGAAGACTATGCAATGGGAGAGTTCCATGAGAAGCCCAGTATATCAACTTCTGCTCATAAGAGTGGGATCCATAGCGTCGACAGCTCTATAGCTGCTGAAGCAAAGATCGCAGCCCTTATGAGAAGAATTGAGGCACTGGAGACTCCTAGTGCTCAGTCTCCACCAGTGGGTCAAGTGAATCAACTCCAAAGTCCCACATGCTTTAATTGCGGAACTCCCAATCACGTTATGGAGGAGTGTCCATTGTTAATGAATTCCATGGGTCGCACACTTGAGCAGGCTAACGCCTTATATCAACAACAACCCATGAACAATCCTTACGCTCCTACATACAATCCTGGCTGGAGAAATCATCCAAATCTATCATGGGGTCAAGGGCAATATCAGGGGGGCCCTAACCCTAACATGCAACCTCCAGCCACTGGTCAGTTTCCAAGACCAAATATGGGTACTTATCAACACCCAAATATTTCAAACTATGGGAACAACCAGAATAGACCACCTGTACCAAACCACTCATATCCACAACAGGGGTTTAATAATGAACAAGAAAAGCGACTTCAGTCACTTGAGAAGCACGTTGAAAATCTTCTCAAGTCTCAGTCCAACCTTGACACATACATGCAGAATCTTATGAAAGTATCAACTGATTTTATTCAAAGAACAGATCAGCACCTGCTCGTGAACTCTCAATCTATTAAGAATGTAGAGCAGCAGGTTGGACAACTAGCTAATCAAATGAGTGAACGTGGCAAGGGCACTTTTCCAAGTCAACCCATAACAAATCCTAACGCCAGTTCCTCAAACTCCAATCAGTCGCACGTCCACCAATGCAATGCCATTCACACGCTTAGATCTGGCAAGCAAGTGGATAATAGTGTAGCCGTGCCCCCTGATCCCACTCCTACTATCTCGCAGGCTACATCATCTCTTCCACCCATTTCTCCACAATCATCTCCATCACCTCCATTACCGTCACGTACTCATTTGGAAGAACCTGTTCCTGAGCCGAAAGCACCATATCCAAATCGGCTTAGGAAGCCTTCACCGCAAGTAGAAAAGATTCTTGAAACATTTCAGCAAGTGAAGGTTAATATTCAACTCCTTGACATGATACAACAGGTTCCTACTTATGCTAAGTTCCTCAAGGATTTGTGCAGTAAGAAACGAGCAAGAAACGTTCCTGAGAAAGTTTTTCTTGCTGCAAATATATCACATATCCTCTCTAACTCCTTGCCTATCAAGTACAAAGATCCAAGTTCCCCTACAATCTCATGCACCATTGGGAACACTACATTTGATAGGGCGTTGCTTGATTTAGGGGCAAGTGTCAATTTGCTTCCTTACACTGTTTATCAGCAACTGGGGTTAGGAAAACTTCAACCTACCAAGGTCACATTACAGCTAGCTGATCGTTCAATTAAGAGACCTCTTGGTATGGTTGAAGATGTGCTCATTAAGATTGGCGAGTTTATTTTTCCTGTAGACTTTATTGTTTTAGAAACTGAGCCAATCTCCAATCCACGGAATCAAATTCCCATTATCTTGGGTAGACCATTCCTTGCAACATCAAATGCATTGATTGATTGTAGGAGTGGTCTCATGAAGTTATCGTTTGGAAATATGACTGTGGCATTGAACATATTTAATATGGATGAGCACGCAACGAGCTCTCTCATTGAGGTCAATATGATTCATAGTTTGCACTCTCATTCGACCTCTTCCACTGATGATGAACCTTTATTTGAGCAAATGTTCAAAGATGAGCTCATACTATTAGAAGAATTGACACATACTGATTTTATATATGATGATACTTGTGCAAATGTGCCATTGAATTATGAGCAAACTTTTAAGGATTTGTTTGCAGAGGAGCTCGCATTACTTCATGAGTTAGAAGAGCCACCACCACATTCATTTAATCATATTAGACTCTTCTCACCTCATGATATTTCTACATGTATGCTTGTTGCTAACGATGATTGGCAGGTTTATAATAAAGAATTCTTTAACCCAATTGTTAATGCTTACATGTGGACAAAGAAAAAGCGAGGACGACATAAGAAGCGGACAGGTAATCTCGTGACTTGTAAGAGGTTGATGAAATATAATAATGCACCCACTTCACGTTTAAAACGCACACACTATGAAAGTGGGAAGCGATCGAGAGGTCGTAACCGCTTTTCATGCGTTAATAGGGTGATGATATTGAGATCGTAACTTTTACGACTCTCATTATTTGTATAGTATTTGTATAATAGTTTTCACATTTTGTTTTACCACACTTGGTTTGTGTATGAGGGCATACACAAGTTTAGGTGTGGGGGAGTAGTTTTTAGGAGATTTTTATTTTTAGGACTTTATTTTTTTTTTTTTTTTTTTTTTTTTTTAGTATTTTAGGTTTCTTTATTTTACACTTTGGGTAGTTTTAGGGTAACTAATTTAAAAAATTTAAAAAAAAATGAAAAAATTTTTTAAAAAGAAAAATTATATTTTTCATCAATAGACCAAACTAATTACAGATAAATAGATAAATTTAGATTTGAAATTGGATATGAGAGTAGATTGGATGATACACTTTGAAATTTATGAAAAAGATCAAAATCTGAAAAATAAATATTGCTAACTGTAGTTTTGAGGCAAGTATACATCTATTTTTCACTTCACAATAGTTTATTAGGTTAAGGACAAAGATGATAACGATTGAGTAAGTTTTCTCTCTCTAAAAAAAATAAAAAAAATAAAAAAAATGAAAAAAAAAGGTGAGAATAAAATAATGGGGTGAGCCTGGTATTAAGGCAATAGCCTCGAGAGTGATAAAATAATGGGGTGCGCCTGGTATTAAGGCAATAGCCTCAAGAGTGAAAAAAGAGTATGATCCAAGTAATCGGGTACTTTGCGCCTAAGTAAGCATGAATATTCGCATGAAAGGTGAAATATTCTTAAAAATAAAAAAGGAAAAAAAAATGTTATGAGAGAGGAGATGAATCATGAGTTAGAGTTCGAGTCCAAAACCGAATTAGACTATCACACGTGTACGTAGATGTATAGGAGCCAATGGATTATATGTTAGTGAGTATTGAAAGATAGGATTTAAATTTTTGATTAAAATAATAAGTGTATCTGATATGATGCTCAATTTGAAAATTAATAATTTAGATGCGTTCTTGAGTTTGTATATTAGTGAGATTAATTGATGAAAACATGATTAAAAAAAAGATTCTTCTTTCTTTTGTATAAAATTTTTATTTTTCTTGATTTTTGGTTATCCTTATTTTTCATTTCTTTATTCCTTAATCTATCTGCTTCATGAATTTTGTGGGTATATTCACTGCAAACCCTCACGAGACAACACTCGTCCACTAGGGTAACCTAGGGGTTTAAAGGCTTGTTGCACGTGCTAAGTGTAATCGCGATTCCTGCGAAAGTGAGTTAGGACTTTTGTTTTTGTTTTCTTTTTTTTTTCTTTTTAGATTTAGGTTTTGCTCGAGGACTAGCAAAAGATAGGTGTGGGAGTGTGATGAATAACATATATTGTATTTTTCCTCTCATACTTTATCTATTTTTGTATATAAATAAATGATACTCGGGTATTTTTAGTGTCTTTTGCAGGTAATCTGAATTATACAAGGAGAAGGCATGAAATAAGAGTCGGAGTCGGAAATCAGAGTCCAAAAAGTTACTAAAGTGGGCAAGACTACGAGAATATGATTCTGTAGAGACTAAAAGTCGAATACAGTCAGGAATATTAAAGCTAGAAGACAAGATTTACATGTGTACAAAATTTCATGAATTTATCTCAAATTTGAGCCGCTATTTAGCGGTTTTTACCGCTATTTGCGGCCCACTTTGGGCCCCATGCGCCGATATTTTTCCTATGGCTTCGTTGTAATTTTTTTCACTTTTATGTTCGGATATAAATAGGGTTTGATTTCCGATGCCTATTTATTGGCTAACCCTTGTATTTTGACGGATATTCTGGACACTGGAATTATTTTTGTATTGCGATTTTGCTGTTCAATAAAGTTGGGATTTTTACTGAAGGTCGACGGCCACAACACCGTGTCCAGAGGTAACCCATTGTTTTGAGATTCTTATTTTCTTTCTGCATAGATTTGATTGCATTCTATTTAGGGTTTATTGCTTTCTAGATTAGGGTTTATCGCTTTCTAGATTAGGGTTTATCATTGTATGAATTAAAATTTGATCTTCCTTAGCAAAAATCATGAGTAGCTAATTAGATCAGCTCTAGGATGTAGATGAAGTTAAGATCCACCATGCAATTATTTTCTAATATTTTTCTTCTTAAATAAAATTAATAAAGCCATGATTTTTCAAATGAAAGATTAAAATATAAGGACCCGAAGTTTAGAACTTTGATAGGTTATACTTGAATTAGGATTCTTGATAATCTATGCTTAGTTAGGGATTGGGGTTGCTGGTTTTGTCTTTTTATTTGAATTATCTAAAATATTTAGTTTATTTTTATATGAAGTAGTATCTTTTGATGAGCTATACTTGCACAACACTTGATAGCTCATACTTAGGGCACTTTAAGTAAAAACTAAACTAAAAAGATTAAATTTTTATGATAGAAGAAAATAGTAGAAGTAAGAACATGGTTGGAAATTAGTGGATTCTATATCCTAGGCTACTTAGATTAATCCGACCTCAACCTAGAACCTTTGGTTAGTCCGGTGAACGATAGAGAAAGTAAGAACGCAGAAACACCCTAGATCCCTGTGAGACGACTTGTACAGCGCTACAACGATACTGTGCGCTTGCAGTAAATATAACACATCAGTAAGACTAAACTAATTACCTACTCATACACCTAATTGGCAAGATCTTACTTTTATTTAGGAAAATAATTAAAAATCATATTTTTCCTAAAAAGCACTTAAAGATTTACACTAGAAAGCAAGATAAATCTATCTAAAAAGCAAATAAAATAATTAACTTACAAGAACAAACTTCTGAATAATAGCGCACCTATGGAGCACGGTATTGCAGACGCCACCCCTCTGGCAAATCCTAATTGTATTAAATAATTTTTGAGAACAAAATAGAATGATAAAAAAATCCTAGTTACAAGTACACGGCCAATATATAGGGTTCGGAGAACCAAACCTTAATCTGAGTATAAGTGAGTAACTATAAAATTATATTAAAAATCCTATAGAAAATTCATCCAATGTAGGCCCTAGGGAGCCGCCAAATGGTGGCAAATGCCACCAAATAGCATCACAACTATGATATCTTGGCCCCAATTTTCTTCTGCTTGAGTGTCTTCTCTTGTTCCTTTGATTTTGATGACTGTAATCAACTTTAACTCTTTACAGCATCATGGTCTTATAGTTTTGCTTACTTTTAACTCCTCTCTGGGTTTGGTTTCCTAATCCAGCTCTGAGTTTATGCCAACTCCTTGTAGAAATAGGTTTACCTGAAAACATACTAAAAATACCCGAGTCGTACTATTTAAATACAAAAATAGATAATATGGAGACTATAACTATGCAATATATGACACTCATCATACCCTCACACCTATCATTTGCTAGTTCTCGAGCAAAACCTAGATCTAAAGAGAAAAAAAAATCCTAACTCACTTTCGCAGGAATCGTGATTGCACTTGGCACATGCAATAAGCCGTTAAACCCCTAGGTTACCCTATAGGACGAGTTATGTCTCGTGAGGGTTTGCAGTGAATATACCTACAAAATTCATGAAGAAGTTAGATTAAGGAAATAAGAAAAGAAAAATAAGGATAACAAAAAATCAAGAAAAATAAAAGAAATTTATACAAAGGAAAGAATTTTTTTTTTTTTGATATTTTCTTCAATTAATCTCACTAATATACAAACTCAAGAATGAATTTAGATTATAAGTTTTTAAATCAACTATCATATCAAATACACCTATCATTTTAATCAAAAATTCAAATTCTATCTTTAAATATCCACTAATAGTTAATTCATTGGCTCCTATACATCTATGTGCATGTGTGATAGTCTACTTCGGTTTTAAACTCTAACTCTAACTCATGATTCATCTCTTCCCTCTAAGCAAATTTTTTTCTTTTTTTCCTCCTTTTTTTGCAAATATTTCACCTTTCATCTATTGGCTCCTATTCTTTTATTTGTAATTAGGTTGATTTATTGAAGAAAATATACAATAATTTTTGTACTTTTGTTTTTTTTCAGTTTTTTCTATTAGTTATCCTAAAAACTACCCGAAGTGTAAAATAATAAAACCCAAAAATCTAAAAATAAAATAAAAATCCTAGAATAAAAACTTAAAATCTTAGGAAAAAAATCTTTTAATCCACTCCACACCTAAATTTGTGTATGCTCTCATACACAAATCATTGGTGTCGTTCTCTTTACCTCCTACTCAATTCTCCAGGTGCACGACGTACACGTGTATTAGAAGTCCCTCCACAGTCAACTTATTTCAATCGACACTAATTTTTCCAAGATCATGCCAAACAATATTGATTTGCTTAGTGGGATCCGCTGTCAAGTCTTGGTCAAAAAAGACATCATTTTTCTCTTCTTGTGTTAACTTAGTGGCATATATATTTTCATCAACCGTATTTCTGTTTTAATCATCTGGAACAACATCATGATATGTCACTGATATGTGTTCTACAGCTATGGAAACACATGAGGGTGCATATGCATCAAACTCAGCACCAGACATAAATCCATGATACAATTATGTAATCAGACAGGGTAGAGGCAAACTAGTCATCGGCCGTATCTTAGCATCTATAATGGTGTCGACTAATTGTGTGCACATATAAAAATGAGTGTCCTGACACATGATGCAATCAATAATGTGTAATGTGGGTGTGTAAAATGATGGCATTTGTGTAATCCTCATTACATTAATGTTGATCCAGTGGTAAGTCGCGTGTACATTACGATAAAGTGTCTTACTGCTGATCCCTCTATTGTCACTCTGCAATTATGATCCATCTGTGTAAGATATTTCTCAATTGTGTATGGGGTTTGATTCCCACGGTGAAGGAGGATACCGGTGGATGCAGAGATGGCCGCTGCGTGCACTTGGTGAATTTCTCCACACAAGTAAAGTTTAATGGTTTTGCGATTCTCCGAAATATCAGATTCGCAAAACTAGCATAAATCTCCTTTATTAACTCTGGAATGTAAAATGAATTAGGCATGTATCTAAGTAATTCCATCCCAAAGTTCCTATGGTGGATGATGTGATAATTTACTACAAGCGTATAGTATCAATTGTAGCGCTTAATAGGTCGTCCCACAGAGATCTCAGGTGTTTTGCGATTCTTACTATTTCTTTAGTTCTAGTGGATTAACTAAGAGTTTCTAGATTGAGATAAGATTGGTTCCAAGTTCTAGAGATTAGCCTAGAATTTCGAATCCATTAGAATAGTAGCCTAACAATAAATTATATCTTTCTTCCTATCTTTTTAATTATACACGGTTAAGTAACATATTAAAAAGGTGATCTTTTTAATTTGATTTTAATCAAGTACCCTAAGTATGACCTATCAAGTGATGTGCAAATATAAACCATAAAAGATAACACCTTTCTTAAAAAAAATCATATCAAGTAGAAAATCTCATAAATAAAAGAAAAGAAATAAATTTCAAACCCTAACCTAAGCATAGGCTATCAAAAGACCGAACTTAATTATAACCTATCAAAGAAATTAGATTTACAAGTTTATCCAATTCAATTTATTTATAGGAAAATCTTTATTGATAATTCTAAAAGTAAATAAAGAATAAGAATTCCAAACTTCATCAAGCATAGATTATCAAAATATTAATTAAGCATAATCTATCAAACAATTATGATTTGTGAACTCTATCTTTTATTTATTTATTGAATAATCATAACTTTATTTTTTTTTTAGGAAGAAGATGAGATAAATCCATATTAGATCTATTAAACTAACTTCATCTATATCGTAGGGCTAAAGAAAATTAGTCACACATAATTCTAGTAAGTAAAATCAAGTTTTTATTCATAAATATGGTTAACCCTAATCTAGAAAGCAATAAAACCTAAACTTGAAAGCAATTAACTCTATCTAGAAAGCAAGTAAAGATCTAAAAATAATGGTTTACCTCTAAAGTACGGTATTGTGGCCGTCACTTTTCAGCAAAACCCTAATTTTATTAATTTAAAACGAGTACAAAACTTATAGAATTCTCTCTAGAATACAAGGATACGGCCAATATATAGGCTTCGGAAAACCAAACCCAATTCTAATACAATTGTGAAACTACAAAATTACAACGAAGCCACGGGAGAAAAATCGAATAGTGGGGTCCACTTTGGGCCGCTATTTGGCAGTAAATGCTGCCAATTGGCGGCTCAAGTATGTCCAATTCCTCTAGTTTTTCTCCGACACGAGTCTCTTGTCTTGTACACTTGATTTTCCTGACTGTATTTGATTTTGAGTCCCTGCAGTATTTTAATCTTGTAGCTTTACTCTCTTTGAACTCTTTTCTGGACTTGATTTTCTAATCCGGCTCTGATTTCATGCCATCTGCTTGTATGAATTGGATTAACTGAAAAAGACACTAAAAATACCCGAGTAGCATTTATTTATTTACAAAAATAGATAAAATATGAGAGGAAAAATATAATATATGATACTCATCACACCCCCACACCTATCTTTTGCTAGTCCTCGAGCAAAACCTAAATCTAAAAAGAAAAAGAAAAATCCTAACTCACTTTCCCAGGAATCACTATTGCACTTAGCAAGTGCAATAAGTTTTTAAACCTCTAGGTTACCCTAGTGGATGAGTGTTGTCTCGTGAGGGTTTGCAGTGAATATACCCACAAAATTCATGAAGAAATCAGATTAAGGAATAAAGAAAAGAAAAATAAGGATAACCAAAAATTAAGAAAAATAAAAAATTTATACAAAAGAAAGAAAATTCTTTGTTTATAATATTTTCATCAATTAATCTCACAAATATACAAACTCAAGAACGAATTTAGATTATCAATTTTCAAATCGAGCGTCATATCAGATACACTTATTATTTTAATTAAAAATTTAAATCCTTTCTTTCAATACCCACTAACAGATAATCCATTGGCTTCTATACATCTACGTGCACGTGTGATAGTCTACTTCGGTTTTGAACTCCAACTCTAACTCATGATTCATCTCCTCTCTTATAATATTTTTTTTCTTTTTTTTTCTTTTCTTTTTTTTAAGAATATTTCACCTTTCATGCAAAATTCACGCTTGCTTAGGCACAACGTACCCGATTACTCGGTTCATACTCTTTTCTTCTTTTTTTTAAAATATTTCACCTTTCATGCGAATATTCACGCTTATTTAGGGGTAAAGTACCTGATTACTTAGATTATACTCATTTTTCACTCTTGAGGCTACCTTAATACCAGGCTCACCCCATTATTTTATCACTCTCGAGGCTATTGCCTTAATGCTACGCTCACCCCATTATTTTATTCTCACCTTTTTTTCTCTTTAGAGGGAGAAGACTTACTCAGTCGTTATCATCTTTATCTTTAACCTAATAAACTATTGTGAAGTGAAAAATAGATGTATACTTACCTCAAAACTACTGTTAGCGGTATTTATTTTTCGGATTTTGATTTTTTTTATAAAATTCAAAGTGTATCATCCAATCTACTCTCCTATCCAATTTCAAATCTAAATTTGTTCCTTTATGTGTAATTAGATTGATCTATTGATAAAAATACATAAATTTGTTGTTAAAGATTTTATTTATTTTTCAATTTTTTTTCAGTTTTTTATAATTTTTTTCAGTTAGTTATCCTAAAAACTACCCAAAGTGTAAAATAAAGAAACCCAAAAATTAAATAAAAACTCTAAAAAAAACTATAATCTTAGAAAAATACAAAAAAAATATCCTAACCCACTCCCCCACACCTAAACTCGTGTATGCCCTCATACACAAACCAAGTGTGGTAAAATAAATATGAAAACTATTATACAAATACTAAATAATGAGAGTCGTAAAAGTTACGATCTCAATATCATCACCCTTTAATGCATGGAAAGCGGTTATGACCTCTCGATCGCTTCCCACTTTCATAGTGTATGCGTTTTAAACGTGAAGTGGGTGCGTCATTATATCTCATCAACCTCCTACAAGTCATGAAATTACCTATCTGCTTCTTATGTCGTCCACGCTTTTCCTTTGTCCACATGTAAGCATTAATAATTTGGTTAAAAAATTCTTTACTATAAACTTACCAATCATCGTTAGTAACAAGCATACATGTAGAAATATCGTGAGGTGAGAAGAGTGCAATATGATCAAGTGAATGTGGTGGTGGCTCTTCTAACTCACGAAGTAATGTGAGCTCCTTTGAAAACAAATCTTCAAAAGTTTGCTGATAAATCAATGGCACACTTGCACAAGTATCATCATACATAAAATTAGTATGTGCTAATTCTTCCAATAATATGAGCTCATCTTTGAACATTTGTTCAAATGACGGTTCATTATCAGTGCAAGAGGTCGAATGAGGGTGCAAACTATGAATCATGTTGACCTCAATAAGGGAGCTCGTTGCGTGCTCATCCATATTAAATATGTTCAATGCCACAGTCATATTACCAAACAATAACTTCATGAGGCCACTCCTACAATCAATTAATGCATTTGATATTGCAAGCAATAGTCTACCCAAGATAACAGGAATTTGATTCCATAGATTGGAGATCGGCTCAGTTTCTAAGATAATAAAATTTACAAGAAAGATAAACTCGTCGACCTTAATGAGCACATTTTCAACCATACCAAGTGGTCTCTTGATCGAACGATCAGCTAGCTGTAATGTGACCTTGGTAGGTTGAAGTTTTTTTAACTCCAGTTGCTGATAAACAGTGTAAGGAAGTAAGTTAACACTTGTCCCTAAATTAAACAACGCCCTATCAAATGTAGTGTTCCCAATGGTGCATGAGATTGTAGAGGAACCTGAATCTTTGTACTTGATAGGCAAGGAGTTAGAGAGGATATGTGATATATTTGCAGTAAGAAAAACTTTCTCATGAATGTTTCTTGCTCGTTTCTTAATACACAAATCCTTGAGGAATTTAACATAAGTAGGAACCTGTTGTATTATGTCAAGGAGTAGAATATTAACCTTTACTTGCTGAAATGTTTCAAGAATTTTCTCTACTTGCGGTGAAGGCTTCCTAAACCAATTTGGATATGATACTTTCCGCTCAGGAACAGGTTCTTCTGAATAAGTATGTGATGATGATGGAGATGATGGAGATGGTTGGAGAAAGGGGTGGAAGAGATGATATAGCCTGCAAGATAGTAGGAGTGGAATCCGGGGGCATGGCTACATTATTGTCCACTTGCTTGCCAGATCTAAGCATGTGAATGGCATTGTATTGGTGGACATGCGACTAATTGAAGTTTGAGGAACTGGCATTAGGGTTCGTTATGGGTTGACTTGGAAAGGTACCCTGGGCACGTTCACTCATCTGACTCCTTAATTGTTCAACCTACTGCTCTACATTCTTAATAGATTAAGAGTTTACTAGCAGTTGTTGATATGTACTTTGAATAAAATCAGTTGACACTTTCATAAGATTTTGCATGTGTGTGTCAAGGTTGGACATATGCGTGTCAAACTTGGAATGAGACTTGAGAAGATTTTCAACGTGCTACTCAAGTGACTGTAGTCACTTTTCTTGTTCATTATTAAACTCATGTTGTATGTGAGTAGTTTTGTGCAGGTGGTCTATTCTGGTTGTTCCCATAATATGATGCATTTAGGTATTGATAAGCACCCACATTTAGTCTTGGAAACTGACCATTGGCTAGAGGTTGCATGTTAGGGTTAGGGGGCCCCTGATATTACCCTTGACCACATGATAATATTGGATGGTTCCTCCAGTTAAGATTGTATGCAGGAGCGTAAGGATTATTCATGGGTTATTGACACAAGGCGTTAGCCTATTCAAGTGTGAGACCCATAAGATTCGTTAATAATGGACACTCCTCCATAACATGATTCGGAATTCCGCAATTAAAACATGTGGGAACTTGTATTTGATTTATCTGACCTACCTGTGAAGCACGAGTAGTCTCCAATGCCTCAATTCTCCTTATAAGGGCTGCAATCTTAGCTTCGGCAGCTATAGAGCTGTCGATGCTATGGATCCCATCCTTATGCGCAGAAGTTGATGCACTGGGCTTCTCAGTGGGACTCTCCCACTGCATAGTCTTCCACGATAGGTTTTCAAAAAAGTCCCATACTTCATCCTCATTCTTTTCGTAAACTCTCCCTGACACATGAACTCAAGAAGAGTTTTGGATGTGTAATCGAGTCTTTCGTACACGATTTGACACAACCGCCACTTTTCTATTGCATGGTGGGGGCACTAAGCTAAAAGATCCTTGAACCGTTCCAAGTATTTCCAGAAGGGTTCTCCCAGCACTTGGCAGAATTTATTGATTTGATTTCTAATCCTTACCATCTTATGTGTGGATAATACTTCTTGAGAAATACTGCAATGAATTCATCCCAAGTAGTGATTGAATCAGTAGGCATATTGTACAATCACTTCTTGGCATTATCCTTGAGTGCAAAGGGGATGGGCGGAGCTTAATTGCGTCCTCCGATAAGTGTTGCAGTTTTATCATCACGCATACTTCCTGAAATTCACTAATAAAGAGATATGCATCCTATGAATCAGAACCAGTAAATTTAGGAAGCATACTGATGTACTGCTGCTTAAACTCATAGTGATTACCCGCTGCGTGTGGAAGTTTTATGCATGATGGAAATGATGTGCGCAACGGGTAATATCGATCCTAAAGGATCGGGATCGGCTGGCCCATCTTGTCTCCCATGAACAAATCTGATCTCACAAGTCAACCAAATTGATCACGGGTCCAATGTGGCATGAACCATTGACCGTGAGTGTATGCGTGAATTTTCTAAACTAATACAAGAAGTGGGGTGTGGTGGAGATAAAGACGATAGAATAGATATGATCAAATAAAAATGTGATTCCTACTATTCCTAAATTTTTTTTACAGAACCAGGGAATCAAACTACAGAACTGGAGAAACTTTGGACTCAGAGGGTACCTGTTAGGCTGCCAATTGGCTGGTTTAGCCGCCAATTAGCGGCTAAACCAGAGAGCTTGACTCTCTGGTTTTTGCTGCTAAGTCTGGAGATTCTTCTGATCCCTTTTGTCTTCATATATCTGCAATTTCTATTCCCTGCACACTCAACACACACTGTTAACCTAGTAAAATGCTAGAAAAAGCAGAAAAAACACCTTCGATCCCCGGCAACGGCGCCAAAAACTTGATGTGATAATTTACTGCAAGTATACAGTGTCAGTTGTAGCGCTTAACAGGTCGTCCCACAGAGATCTCAGGTGTTTTGTGATTCTTACTATTTCTTTAGTTCTAGTGGATTAACAAAGAGTTTCTAAATTGAGAGAAGATTGGTTCTGATTAGCCAGGATTTCGAATCCATTAGAATAATAGCCTAACAATAAATTATATCTTTTTTCCTATCTTTTTAATTTTGCACAGTTAAGTCACATATTAAAAGGTGATCTTTTTAATTTAATTTTAATCAAGTGCCCTAACTATGACCTATCAAGTGATGTGCAAATATAGACCATCAAAGATAACACCTTTCTTAAAAACAAATCATATCAAGTAGAAAATTTCATAAACAAAAGAAAAGAAATAAACTTCAAACCCTAATCTAAGCATAGGCTATCAAACGACCGAACTTAAGTATAACTTATCAAAGAAATTAGATTTACAAGTTTATCCAATTCAATTTATTTATAGGAAAATCTTTATTGATAATTCTAAAAATAAACAAAGAATAATAATTCCAAATTTCATCTAAGTATAGATTATCAAAATATTAATTAAGCATAATCTATCAAAGAATTATAATTTGTGAACTCTATCTTTTATTTATTTATAGAATAATCATAACTTTATTTCTTTTTAGGAAGAAAATGAGATAAATCCATATTAGATATATTAAACTAAATTTATCTATTTCCTAGGGCTAAAGAAAATTAGTTACACATAACTCTAGTAAGCAAAATCAAATTTTTATTCATAAATGTGGTTAACCCTAATCTAGAAATAAATAAAACCTAAACTAGAAAGCAATTAACTCTATCTAGAAAGTAAGTAAAGATCTAAAAATAATTATTTATCTCTGGAGTACGGTATTGTGGCCGTCACTTTTTAGCAAAACCCTAATTTTATTAATTTAAAACGAGTACAAAACTTACAGAATTCTCTCTAGAATACAAGTATACGGCCAATATATAGGCTTCGGAAAACCAAACCCAATTCTAATACAATTGTGAAACTATAAAATTTTAACGAAGTCACGGGAGAGAAATCGAATAGTGGGGCCCACTATGGGCTGCTATTTGGCAGTAAATGCTGCCAATTGGCGGCTCAAGTATGTCCAGTTCCTCTGGTTTTTCTCCGACACGAGTCTCTTGTCTTGTACACTTGATTTTCCTGACTGTATTTGACTTTGAGTCTCTGTAGTATTTTAATCTTGTAGCTTTACTCTCTTTGAACTCTTTTCTGGACTTGATTTTCTAATCCGACTCTGATTTCATGCCATCTTCTTGTATGAATTGGATTACCTGTAAAAGACACTAAAAATTACTCGAGTAGCATTTATTTATCTACAAAAATAGATAAAGTATGGGAGGAAAAATACAATATATGATACTCATCAGTGGATAAAAAATATACCGAAAATGCAGCAAAAATTTCACTAAAATATTTTTCACACACAAACCGTGTCATTGGACTACACCAGAGATTTCTGAAAAATATTCTAATTTAACAATAAATAGAAGATCTAGGAATCTCACCTCTCCTGAAGTTTCACAGGAAAATACCCAAAAAATGTTGTTGTTTGGTGGCAAAAAGAGAGCGTCTACGGCACGGCTTCGTGGAGGAGGAAGATGCGGAGGAAATCTAGCTGTTGGTGACCTCTGGATTGAGCTCAAAGTGAAGAATCTCGGCTGTTCTGCAATGAAGAAACAAATAGCGTAAAGGGGGGCTTTGGGTAGGATGAGGGCTTCTAGGGTTAGGATGGGGCTGGTATGGGAAATTTATAGTGATGGCAAATTTTGATTAGCCACTCATTTTTCTGCAGTGTTACTTTGCAACCCTCACTTCTATTGTACCCCGTATCATGTTAGTAATACACAATAAACAAAATATACATTCTAATATACAAATGAATACATGCCCCTATGCATAGATTGGGTCGTGAAGTATCACGACCTCTGCATTATTGCTCGCTCGAGTCTCTAAAAATGGTTTTAATCTCTAACTATTCACTTTAAATAAATCACCGTTTTTAGGGTTCTCAATATTGATTGCACCATGATGGTGCACTGCCCGTACTATGTACAGTCTATTCCATCTTGATCTCAATTTTTTAGAGAATAAATGTAGCCTCAAATTATATAAGAAAACTTTTTGCTCTGATGTAAATGACTTGTGAATAATCGCATTGTCATGAAACACTTTAGTCTTCTCTTTATAAATCTTAGCATTCTCATATGCATCCCTTCTAATCTCATCAACATCATTAAGTTGTAGCCTTCGCTGCTCGTCGGCTTTTTCAAGTTCGAAGTTAAGGAACTTAATGGCCCATAAAGCCTTATGCTCAAGCTCTACTAGTAAATGACATGTTTTTCCAAATATCAACCGATAGGGAGATATGCCTAGATTGGTCTTGTAAGCCGTACGGTAAGCCCATAATACATCCGCTAGTTTACATGACCAATCTTTACTATTGTGTTGCACTGTCTTCTTCAAAATTAGTTTTATTTGGCGATTGGAAACTTCCACTTGCCCACTAGTTTGTAGATGATACAGTGTATCTAATTTATGGGTAATAGAATATTTTTGCATGAGTGCCTCAAATGACTGGTTAGTAAAATGGACACCGTTATCACTAATGATAGCTCGAGGAATGCTAAATCGAGAAAAAATATTCTCTTTTAAGAACTTGACAACAACTTTATTGTTATTCGATTTTGCGGCAATTGCGTCTATCCATTTAGAAATATAATCGACAGCGACCAATATGTATTGGTTTCCAAATGAGTTGGGTAACGGTCCCATAAAATCTATAACCCATACATCGAATATTTTGACCTCAAGGATGAGTTGCAGAGGCATCATATTGCGCTGTGAAATTTTGCCAACGAATTGACATTGTGTGCATGTTTTGCAATATTCCACAGTATATTTAAAAATAGTTGGTCAATAAAAGTCACTCTGCAACACCTTTTCAGCCGTTTTCCTTGGACCAAAATGTCCTCCACAAGTAAGATCATGACAAAAGGAGAGGACATATTGTATCTCATTCTCAGGTATGTATCGATGTATTATCCGGTCTGGACAACATTTGAATAGATATGGTTCATCCCAATAAAAGAATTTTACTTGGGACATGAATCTATATCGGTCTTTCTTGGACTAATGGGATGAAATCTCCTTGGTCATAAGATAGTTCACAATGTCAGCAAATCATGATTCACGCATTAATGCAAGAAATTGCTCATCAGGAAATGATTCATTTATGGGGCAAGAATTGATTGGAGCATTGGGCAGGCGAGACAAGTGATCAGTTGCTAAATTATCAGCACCTTTCTTGTCTAATATCTCAAGATCAAATTCTTGTAATAAGAGGATCCATCAAACGATCCTTACTTTTGCATCTTTCTTAGTCAACAGATATTTCAAAACAGTATGATCAGTATACACTATAGTCCATGATCCAATCAAGTAGGAAAGAAACTTTTCAAGTGCAAAGACGACTACCAGAAACTCTCTCTCCGTGGTGTAATAGTTCAACTAGGTATTATTGAGTGTCCTACTTGCATAGTAAATCACATGTGGCTGCTTATTAATACGTTGTCCAAGGACAGCACCGATAGTATGATCAGATGCGTTACATATAAGCTCAAAGGACAGACTCCAGTCTGGTGCATGAATGATAGGAGTGATGGTGAGCGCCTTCTTGAGCTGCTCAAAGGCTCTAAGACAATTAGGTGTGAAATTAAATGGCACGTCCTTGGCCAGTAAATATGTCAAAAGCCTAGCAATTTTGCTAAAATTTTTGATAAATCTTCAATAGAACCCAGTATAACAAAGGAAGGAGCATATATCTTTCACTAATTGCAGAGATAGAAGATTCACGATGAGATCCACATTGGCTTTGTCAACCTCGATACCATCCTTCAAGATGATATGCCCTAGCACTATGCCATTTTTGACTATGAAATGGCATTTTTTCCAATTGAGTATGAAATGTTTCCCATGACAACATGTGAGAACTAATTCTAAATGATGCAGACACTCTTGGAATGAATCTCCGAAGATAGAGAAATTATCCATGAAGATTTTAAGAAATCGTTCAACCATGTCGGAGAAAATACTCACCATGCACCTTTGGAATGTGGCACGTGTATTACATAACCCAAAAAACATGCATCTGTATGCAAAGGTGCCAAATAGACATATGAACGTGGTCTTTTCCTGATCCTCCGGGCGATGAAAATTTGGTTGTAACCAGAGTATTGATGTGATATTTTACTGCAAGCGCACAGTATCGATGTAGCACTGTACAGGTCGTCCCACAGGGATCTAAGGTGTTTTTGTGTTCCTTACTTTTTCTTTAGTCTAACAGATTATTTATTAGTTTCTAGATTGAGAGAAGATGTGTCCTCCGATAAGTGTTGCAGTTTAATCATTACGCATACTTCCTGAAATTTACTGATAAAGAGATATGCATCTTCTGAATCAGAACCAGTGAATTTAGGAAGCATAATAATGTACTGTGGCTTCAACTCATAGTGATTACCCGCTGCGTGTGGAAGCTTAATTCATGATGGAAGTGATGTGCGCAATGGGTAACATCGATCCTGAAGGATCGGGATCGGCTGGTCCATCTTGGCTCCCATGAACAAATCTGATCTCACAAGTCGACCAAATTGATCACATGTCCAATGTGGCATGAACCAGCGACCGTGAGTGTGTGCTTGAAATTTCTAAACTAATGCAAGAAGTGGGGTGTAGTGGAGAGATAAAACGGTAAAATAGATATGATCAAATAAAAATGTGATTCCTGCTATTCCAAAAATTTTTTTTTTTAGATTTTTTTTACAAAACCAGGGAACCAAAATACAGAACTGGAGAAAATTAGAGACTCGAATTTACCTTTATGACTGCTAAATAGCGGTTTTCGCCTCTAAATAGCGGCCAAAACAGAGAGTCTGACTCTCTGGTTTCTGCTACGCAGATCTGAGGCTTTTTCGATCCTTTTTATCTTCCTGTGTCTGCAATTTTATGTTCCCTGAACACTCAACACACACTGTTAACCCATAAAACGTCAGAAAAGGAAAGAAAAACACCGTCGATCCCCGGCAACGGCGCCAAAAACTTGATATGATATTTTACTGCAAGCGTACAGTGTCGATGTAGCGCTGTACAGGTCGTCCCATACGGATCTAAGGTGTTTTTGCGTTCCTTACTTTTCTTTAGTCTAACAGATTAACTATAAGTTTCCAGATCGAGAGAAGATTAGTTTTAAGTCTTAAAGATTAGCCTAGGATTTCGATTCCATTAGAATAATAGCTTAACAGTGAATTATCTCTTTCTTCCTATCTTTTTAATTATGCACGGTTAAGTAACATATTAAAAAGGTGATCTTTTTTAATTTGATTTTAATCAAGTGCCTCTAACTATGACTTATCAAGTGATGTGCAAGCATAGACCATCAAAGATAACACTTTTCTTAAAAAAATAAATCATATCAAGTAGAAAATCTCATAAACAAAAGAAAAGAAATAAACTTCAAACTCTAATCTAAGCATAGCCTATCAAGAAACCTAATTCAAGTATAACCTATCAAAGAAATCAGATTTGCAAGTTTATTCAAGTCAATTTATTTATAGGAAAATCTCTATTGATAATTCTAAAAATAAACAAAGAGTAAGAATTCCAAACTTCATCTAAGTATAGATTATGAAAATATTAATTAAGCATAATCTGTCAAAGAATTATGATTTGTGAACTCCATCTTTTATTTATTTATAGAAAAATCATAATTTTATTTCTTTCTAGGAAGAAGATGAGATAAATCCATGATAGGTCTATTAAACTAACTTCATCTACATCCTAGGGCTAAAGAAAATTAGCCTAGTAAGCAATTAAATCTATTTTTATTTATGATAGCAAATAAATCTAATCTAGAAAGCAATAAAACCTATACTAGAAAGCAATTAACTCTATCTAAAAAGCAAATAAATATTAGAAAGCAATGGCTTCTCTGGAGCACGGTATTGTGGCCGCCACCCTTAAGCAAAATCCTAATTTAATTAATAAAAAGTATATCTAAAATTACACCTAAAAATCTCTCCCCTAATTTACAAGGATTCATGGGGTATTTATAACTCAAATACAATCCTACTCATACTCAAACTCAATACAAAAGATATGATCATAATCCAACACAAACTAATCTCAAAATATATATAATCTTAATCCAATCCATAGTATATAATCTTAATCCAATCCATAGGTATTAGAAACCAATGGTTGAAATTAGATGGCATAAAATACTAATTTTTGGGTCCAAAATCTGAAATTAAGTTCAGTGCACTCGTAACCCGCTGGATTGGATTTTCCACTCTGTAGTAATTCGGTAAAATGGCCATAACATTTGCATCCGAAGTCGGATTGATCTGTTCTTAGGCTCGTTTCGAAGATAATTTCGATCTCTACAAATGTTTCCTACATGAAATTTTCCAGTTTAAACTTTATCTTGGCCGAATATGCTCTTGAAGCTACTGCTGCTGCACTTGAGTTTCTGTCTTCACCATGATTGACTCTTTTTGCTCGTATTCTTAACAAATTTGCTTTATCTTCTTCTCTTCCATACAAATCCTTTGTTACCTATAAAAACACATTAAATATACCCGAGTAGCAATTATTTATACACAAAAATGGATAAAATATGGGAGGAAAAATACAATATATGATTCTCATCAAGTATCTATCTAAGAAATAATAGAATTCATGTCCGGTCAACCGTTCTAGCATCTGATTAATAAACGGTAAGGGAAAGTGGTCCTTCCTAATTGCAACATTCAGCTTTCTATAGTCAACACAGATCTACCATCCCGTCTGCAAACGCATCGGGATAATCTCATATGCATCGTTCTTGACTATAGTAATTCTAGACTTCTTAAGCACAACTTGAACTGGGCTCACCCATGCACTATTAGAGATAGGATAGATGATCCCATTATCAAGGCACTTAAGAATATCCTTCCTCATAGATTCTTTCATTACCAACCTACACTGAGAATCTCTTGTAAGTCATGCATTATCTAGTAAACAAATTCTATGCTTCACTATAGATAAACTTATCCCCTTTATATCGGTCATACTCCAGCCTATGGCTTCCCTATGTGCTTTCAACACTGATATAAGTCCTTCCTCCTAAGGTTCAGTCAAATCTGTAGAGAAAATGACTGGTAGTGTGTCGTGTTCACCCAAGAAAGTGTACTTGAGATGACTCAAAAGGGTCTTCATCTCAAACTTAGGTGGACACTCAAAAGATGGTCGTAACTGAACTCGTGGTTCAGTCATCAATGGCTCAGGTGAAAGTTCCTATCGAGTGGAAGATACATAATTAGAAGACTCATCTAGCGTATCCAAGAATAAACTCTCATCAACTACACCATTCAGCTCGTCAAAGAATTCCTTCTCTTGGTGCTCACTAGACAACTCTTGAATCATATTCACTTCTAGGGGCTCATCATGTGGATCACTTGGTTAGCGCCTTAGATTGAATATATTCAAGTCAAGTGTCATGTTTCCAAAGAAAAGTCTCATCGATCCACTCCAGCAATTAATAACAGCATTAGAAGTGACCAGAAATGGATGTTCCAAAATAATTGGGATACAATACTGTGGATCTACCACAGGTTGAGTCTCGAGAACTATGAAATCGACTGGGAAAATAAACTGTCCAATTTTAATCAAGACATCCTCAATCTCTTCCATAGGCTTCTTTACAAATTTATCAGCTAGCTGTAACGTAATCCTTGTAGTCTTAACTCTTCCAGTCCTAACTGCTGGTACACTGAATAAAAAAGCAAGTTAATACTCGCTCCTAAATCTAGTAGAGCCCTTTCAATCACTGTAGTTTCCATGATGTAGGAGACAGTAGGACTTTCAGGGTCTTTTTACTTCACAGGTACTAACTAAGAGAATAGGCTAGATATGTTAGCAGCTAGGAAGACTTTTTTTTGGAACATTTATTATTCTCTTCTTTGTGCATAAATCCTTTAAAAATTTTGCATAAGCAGGTACTTGTTGGATTGCATCAAGAAGAGAAATATTGACCTTAACTTTCTTGAATAACTCAAGGATGTGCTCAACCTGAGAAGAATTTTTCTTCAATCAATTTGGATAGGGAGCCTTCAGTTGATACGTATGGTCGATAGAAGGATCAATTTTAGAGGGGTTAGACTCCTCTGTCGTGCTAGTGGGTGGATCCTGAGATGATGATGATGATGATGAATCATGAGATGATGATGGAATCATGGAATCAGGGAGTGTAGCCTACCGTGCATTAGGAGTAAAATCAGATGGCATGGCTACATGATTGTCAACCAGCTTGCCAGAGCGAAGCGTGTGAATGGCATTAACTTGGTTGACATGTGACTGATTGGAGTTAGAGGAACTGGCACTAGGGTTAGTTAATGGTTGATTTGGGAAAATACCCCTACCACGTTCACTCATTTGACTCGCTAAATGTCCAACATATTGCTCTAAGTTCTTAATAGTTTGACAGTTCATGAGCAGATACTGATCTATTCTTTGAATAAGATCAGTTGACTCCTTAATGAGATTTTCCATATGTGTGTCAAGATTGGACGAGGACTTGAGGAGATTTTCAACACTCTTCTCAAGTGACTGGAGTCGCTTTTCTTAATCAATGTTAGAGCCCTATTGTGGATATGATTGGTTGTGTGCAAGTGGTCTGTTTTGGTTGTTCCTATGATTTGAAGCGTTTGGGTGCTGATAAGCACCCACATTTGGTCTTGAAAACTGACCATTGGCTAGAAGTTCCATGTTAGGGTTGGGGGCTCTCTGATATTGCCCTTGACTCCAAGAGAGATTTGGATGATTTCTCCAAGCAGGATTGTATGTAGAAGCATATGGATTATTCATAGGTCTTGGATATAAGGCGTTTTCCTGCTCAAGTGTCGGACCCATAGAATTCATTAATAATGGATACTCCTCCATAACGTGATTTGGAGTTCCGCAATTAAAACATGTGGGACCGTGTCTTTGATTTACTTGACACACTGGTGGAGCACTAGGAGCCTCCAATGCCTTAATTCTCCGCATAAGGGCTGCAATTTTAGCTTCGGCAGCTATCAAACTGCTGACGCTATGGATCCCACCCTTATTTGTAGACGTTGATGTATTGGGTTTCTCAGTAGGACTCTCCCACTACATAGTTTTTCATGATAGGTCCTCAAGGAAATCCCACGCTTCATCCTCATTCTTTCTCATGAACTCCCCCTGACACATGGACTCAAGAAGAGTTTTGGATGTGTAATCGAGTTCTTCGTACACGATTTGACACAACTGCCACTTTTCTATCACATGGTGGGGGTACTAAGCTAACAAATCTTTGAACCATTCCAGGTATTTTCAGAAGGGTTCTCCCGACACTTGACTGAATTGATTAATTTGATTTCAAATTTTTACCATCTTGTGCGTGAGATAATACTTCTTAAGACACACTGCAACAAATTCATCTCAAGTAGTGATTGAATTAGTAAGCATACTATACAATATTTTCTTGGCATTATCTTTGAGAGCGAATGGGATGAAGCGGAATTTAATTGCTTCCTCTGATAAGTTTGGTAGTTTAATCATCATGCATACTTCCGGAAATTCACTGATAAAAAGATATGCATCCTCAGAATCAGAACCAGTGAATTTAGAAATCATGCTGATATACTGCAACATCAATTCATAGTGATTACCCATTGCATATGGAAGTTTGATACATGACGATAGTGATGTGTGCAACTGGTAATATCGATCCTGAAAGATCGGGATCGGTTGGTCCATTTTGTCTCCCATTAACAAATCTAATCTCACTAATCGACCGAATTGATCACGGGTCCAATGTGGCATGAACCAGCGACTGTGAGTGGATGTGTGAATTTCCTAAACTAATGTAAGAAGTGGGGTGTGGTGAAGATAAAATGGTGGAAGAAATATGAGCAAAGAAAAATATGATGTCCTACTGTTTCTACTTTTTTTTAAAATTTTTTTACAAAACCAGAGAACCAAAACACAGAACCAGAGAGAAAATGGGGTCAGGATTAACCTGAGCTATCGTTATTTGACTGTTTTTGCCGCCAATTAGTGGCAGAACCTGAGAGATTGCCTCTTTGGTTTCTGCTACGCAGCTCTGAAGCTCCTTTGATCCCTTTTATATTTCTGTATCTGCACTTTCTGGTCCCTGCACACTCAACACACACTGTTAACCCATAAAACATTAGAAAAAGTAAGAAAACACCGTCGATCCCCGGTAACGGCTCCAAAATTTTGATATGATAATTCTACTGCAAGCACACAGTGTCAGTTGTAATGCTAACAGATCGTTCCCATAGGGATCTAAAGTGTTTTGTAATATTACTAATCCTATTATTCTAAGAGTTAACTATGAGTCTAGATTGATAATTTGCAATTCTATTTAGCCTAGGATATGGAATCCACTAGTTCACAACCAAATATTATCTTTTTTATCTTCTAACTTCCATAAAAAAATGATCTTTTAGTTTAGTTTCTACTTAAACTATCCTAAGTATAGACTATCAAGTAGTATGCAAGTATAATCCATCAAAAAAATTACTTTTTATAGAGATAAACTAAATCATTAGATAAATTCAACAAAATGAATAAAATCCAACAACTCCAAATCTTAATTAAGTATAGACTATCAAAATATTTAAATTAAGTATAACCTATCAAAGTGATGATCTACGAGTTCTTGTATTTTTATTATTTTATACAAAAATCCTATCTTTTTTTATTTTTATTTTAGAAAGAATACAAAATAGATTAATATGAGGTTGATCCCTAATTTTATCTATATCCTAAGACTAAGTTAATTAGCTACTCATACTCCTAATCGGCAAGATCTTACTTTTATTAAGGAAAGCAATTAAAAATCATATTTTTCCTAAAAAGCAATTAAAGATTTATACTAGAAATCAAGATAAATCTATCTAAAAAGAAAATAAATAATTAAACTTACAAGAACAAACTTCTGAACAATGGCGCATCTCTAGAGCACGGTATTGCGGTCGTCACCCCTTCGGCAAACATTAATTTTATTAAACAATTTTCAAGTACAAAATAACACGATAAAAAATCCTAGTTACAAGTACACGGCCAATATATAGGTTTCAGAGAACCAAATCCTAATCTGAGTATAAGTGAGTAACTATAAAATTACATCAAAAATCCTGTTGAAAATTCATTCAATGTGGGCCCTAGGGACCTGCCAAATGGCGTCAAATGCAGCCAAATAGTGGCAAAACTATGATATCTTGGCCCTAATTTTCTTCTACTTGAGTGTCTTCTCTTGTTCCTTTGATTTGATAACTGTAATCAACTTTGACTCTCTACAGCATCATGGTCTAGTAGTTTTGCTCACTTATAACTCTCTTTGAGTTTTGTTTCCTAAACCGGCTCTAAGTTTATGCTAACTCTTTGTAGGAATAGGTTTACCTAAAAACACACTAAAAATACCCGAGTAGCATTATTTAAATATAAAAATAGATAATATGGAGGCTATAAATATGCAATATATGGCACTTATCAGGTGACTTGCCGGGATGATAAACATAGTCGGTGGTCGAGTCAGGATCACAAAAAGATAGTTTGTTGTAGTGTGTGAGATGATTCAGATTTCACTATCAGAGATAAGAGCTTAATATGATATGTTTGATCGTACGAAGTAATATGGTGAGATGGTTCAAATCATGCTATCAGATGTAAGAGCTAAAATTGGCAGGTCCATGGAATTTTTAATAAACTCCAATTATCAATGGATTTGGTTTGTCTTTACTAATCATCATTTGCATTGGACTAGCCATGTTATTTCTCTTAGCCTGATGAGTTTATTGAGGGTTTTGGTTGGGCTTAAATACCAAAAGTTCCCTCTTCTCTTCACTTTTTTGGCATCAGGTTGTTAATGTTTATGTTTCTATAGGATTGGTCAAGAATTTTAGTCTCCTCTTGTCCCTTGCCTTAAAAGTGTTAGGCTGTTCACCATTGTTCTCTATCATAATAGGTCAACAAGGATTTTGTTTGGGCCTACATGCCAAACATTTCCTCTTTCCTTTGCTTCTAGAGCTTTGGATTGTTGATTTCATATTCTTATTCCCAGTATGATAGTGTTGGTGAGGATTTTGATTTCCTCTTCTCTTTGGTTTGTCAGCATCGAGCCATTCATGCTTTTTACATTAGTATGATGAGTTGCCGATGATTTGATTTTCTCTCCCTTTGCCTTTGTAGCTATGGGTTGTTCATCTTTTTCCCTTAGCATGATGGGTTGGCAAAAAATCCGATCTCTTCCTGTTGCTTTAGCAGCGGTAGACAGTTTATGCTTTTTACCTCAGTATGATAAATTGTCGAGAATTTGGTTTCCTCTTCCCTTCGTTTTTGCAGCATGGGTCGTAATGTATCCCTATAATTAAATGAGGATGTTACGATAGACTTATCATAGGATTTTTAGCAAACTCCCAGCTATCAACGGATTTGATGTGCCTTTACCAATCATTTTTTGCGTTGGGCTAGCATGCTATTTCCCTCAGTATGATGAATTATCGAAGATTTAGCTTGGGCTTATAGGCCAAATATTTCCTCCTCCCATTGCCTCCGGGTTTTGGGTCGTTTATGTTTATACTCTTATCCCAGTATGATAGGGTTGACAATGATTTCAGTTTCCTCTTTCCTTTGTCATTGTGGCCTTCGGGTGAAGCCATACTACTATATGTAGTATTTCTTCAAGAATTTGTCATTAATAGGCGGTATCATTCTGTCACAGTCTTGATTGGTTAGAATTTACCCTTGGTTCTTTCCACGAAAGGCTCTTTCCATTTGGTTCAAATTTACCCTTGGTCTTGTAGGCCATGATCATTGGTCTTTTAATAACTAAGATCAAATCTTCTTCTTTAAAAGTTCTCTGTCTGACTTTCTTTTCGAATGCCCTTGAGATTTGTGCTTGATATAATTTGATCTATTGTTGCGACTTCAAGTGATTGCCTGATACTTCTAACTCTTGAAGTCATTGTCAATACTTTTCTTTAGTTGTCATTCCTATAGCTAGTGCAACTTGCAGAGATGAGATTTGGATCTCGAGTGGTAAAATGGCTTTGCAGCCATAAACCAAGGAAAATGGTATAGTTTTTTGCTGGAGTTTGCACTGTGGTTCAGTAAGCCTACTAGCACTCGCTAACCTTTCATCCTAGTCATGTTGGTTTGAAGAGAAAAATTTTTGGAGGAGCTTCGCTATGGTTTTATTGAAGGCTTTGATCAGACCATTAGCTGCCAGTTTATAGAGTGTTGAGGCAACATCGTGGATCCTAAACTTGTTGCAGAAATGCATGAAGGCTTGACTGGCAAATTGGGGCCCATTGTCATGGATAATCCATCAGGGTATACCGAAGCGGTAAATCCCATGCTGCTTGACAAAGTTAACTACATTTGCCATTTTGGCTTCTCTCATCAGAACGGCTTCAACCTATTTGAAGAAGTAATCAGTTATTATCAATATTAACTGATGTCTTTTAGACAAAGGCAAAAAATCAACCCAATAATATCCATTCCCAAGTATCAAATGGCTGGTTTGTAGCAAAAGTATGTAGATCATTTGGTAGCTGATGAACTTGGCGTGCACCTGGAAAGCATGGCGACCCTTTACATACACCACCGCATTTGCGATTATTTTTGGCAGAAGTAGCCAAGTCTTCTTATGTAAGTCCCGCTATGGATCTTCTGCAAGTTCCAAGGCTCAATATTCAATCCAACCTGGTGTATTTTGTCGGCCTCCAATGCTATTTTGGGGCAAAGAGAATCGTGGTTTCCGATAGTGACACACATACTCGACTCAGGTAGCAGTGCCAAGGTCATAGCAAGTGGCACAAGAGCATCTGTATATATATTCTTGTGCCATACCATATGGTTGATATAGATTTTTCCAAATTTGTTGGCCAATTTGATTGTCACTTGATGATAAGGCACAAGGGCTTCATGTTTAACGTCGTGCTCTTTAGTCATCTGATTGACGATTAGGTTTGAGTCGCCGTACACCTCTAGATATTTTACCCCCAGTTATTGATTTATTTGTAGGTCTATTATGAGTGCGTTATACTCTTTTATATTAATTGTACATGGCTTGGTGAATGAATAATCTAGGATGGATCACATGTCTATGGGGAGATATCAATACTACCCCCACCACTGCCGTAGCTCTTCTTGTTGCACAATCAAGAACAATTTCTAAGCTTGTTCCTTAGAAACTATATAAACTTCAGCAAGCTTTGTCTCTGAAGAAGCAGGAGTTATAATGTATCTCAACCCCTATGAGAAGTAGTAGTTGTAATATATCCAAACTCCCTGTGAGAAGTAGGAGTTATAATATGTTCCAATCTTCTATGAGAAATAGGATTTGTAATATATCCAACCCCCTGCGAGTCCTTGGATATCGGTTGCTAACGATATCTTTTGTAATTTTTCATAATTTAGGATAAGCTGCAGCCAGATATATGAAATTGATGCAGATTTGGATCTTCTCACTTTCTTCGTATGTTGGGAAGATGTTAATTGCCCTCACGGAACTTGTCATTCTTAAATCATGTTAAACGGGATAACATCTTTAATGGTGCTATGCGAGGCTATATCTTAGTCATGCATTCTACGCAATATTTGCTTTGTGTTCAAATTACAAGCATAGCCTCGCGATTTGGATGCAGACTTAGCCTTGCATCCATATAACTTTATGCGGGCTTAGCCTCGCGTTATATGCAGGTATAGTCTGGCATCTGGATAACTTTACGCTGGTTTAGCCTTCTGTTGATTGTGGGCATAGCCTTGCAACTAAATGACTTAACGTTGGCTTGGCCTTGCATTTTTTGCAGGCACAATCTCGCATTTGGATGATTTTACATTGGCTTAGCCTCGTATTTGGATAACTTTATGCTAGCTTGGCCTTGCATAGCCTCGCGTCTATATACTGGCTTAGTCTCGTGTTGCAAGCGAGGTTCTTTGGATGTGGTTCCCACCCTTTGTGTGGGTCATATTTGGTTGTTCATGGAGTCCATCATAGGGGAACTGATCACTTCCATTTTCATATTAGACTACATGGGACTAGCAGTTAGTCTGTTATTTCAAAGTTACTCTTGCATTTTATGTGTTTCAAGCAAGCTAGGTTTTGGCCTCGCATTTTGATACTCCTATGCATAGCTGAGTCTTAGCTTTGTATTCTGGCACTTTTACGCTAGGCTGAAACTTAGGTTTGCATTCTAGTTCTTCTGCACAAAACTAACACTTAGCCTCACGTTCTAGTACTTTTGCACACGTTGATACTTAGCCTTGCATTTTGGCAATTCTATGCAAAGCTAACATTTAGTCTCGCACTCTGGTTCATTTGTCCATGGCTGACACTAAGCCTCGCATTTTAGGTGCAGGCATACCCTTGCGTTTTGAATAACTTTATGTGAGCTTAGCCTTGCATTTGGATTGCTTTATGCTGGTTTAGCCTCGCATTGTATGCTAGCTTGGTCTCAAGTTAGCCTCGCGTTCTAAATAAATTGCGCTGGCTACGGGGCCCATAGAAAATCAACGGTCCACATACTTGTTTGGGAATAAATACACAAGGTTACTGGTTAGCCTGAATCTAGTATTTTTGACTCTAGCCATAGTCATCCATTTCAAGTGTTTTTCTCGGGCTACATGTTAGCCTCACGTTTTGAGACTTCTTTGGTGGCTAAGCGTTGGCCTTGCATTCTGTTGTATCTTCGCACTTTTGGTTAGCCTTGTGCTTTGGATTTGCCTTCTGCATTGTGTTAGACATGTGCGCGGGCTTAGCCTCATACTCTAAGAGTTTTATGCCAGACTGCAAGTTAGCCATGTGTTCTGCATCTCTTCCAGCAACGAAAACCACACGGGTTCGTGTTTTGATATTCTTACGCAAATGTTATCCTCGCGTTTCAACTGTTTTATGCGGGGCTGCAAATTAGCCTTGTGTTTTGGAGCTTCTATGTGGGCTGAGACATAGCCTCATATTTCTATTCACTTTTGTACTTTGAATGAGTGTTGTGTGCTGGCTTAGTCTCGCACACTGAAATATCCATGCATACTGACTTAGCCCCGCACACTAAGTTAGCTTTGCATTCTTGTTGCGTTTTATGTGGGCCTACCCTTGTATCTAGACTCTTTTATTTGGGCTTAACATTGAGGATGACTTCACACTTAGCGTGGCCTCGCATTGTACACAGGCACAGCCTCGCATTTGAATGACTTTACACTGTCTTGACCTCATATTGTACACGGGCCCAGCCTCATGTTTTGAATGCGGGCTTAGCCTCGCACTATATGCAAGATTCTCTAAATGTGGATCCGACCCCTTGTGTGGCCTCATTTGACTACTTATGTAGTACATCATGTTATCATGTGGTTGTAGTGCTCCTGTTTTTCAATTGTTTGCTAAAACGGAGGACACTACTTAATAGTTATACTAGACAACCCAACAATTATAGGATCCTATAATAACCGTAACTACTTCCACAATAAGATTAATAGATAACAAGTCTAAAACTAAAAGATTTTATTTATACAAAGAGTTAGTTAATTAAGATGGCACATTACTCTGAATATAAAAACAAAAAAGAAAAGCAGTGCCCTGGGCAAAAAGAAATATAAACAAATATATATACAAAGGGTCTCTAGAAGGTACTTCAGTTGCCTACTATCGGTCTGACCAATGTAGTACGGGTTTTCAGTTAGGGCTGGTTCTCCTTCTTCGCCTTCTAAATCCGGGTTCAAAATCCAGGGGATTAAACCCAGTAAGTAACACAAAGAAAAAGATATGTGTACTATCACAGTACTAGAGATATAAAGTCTGCGAATAAATTGTGCTAGTGTTAAACATGTCATGTGAATAATAGAAAATAAAATAAGCAAGGTTGTGTACGTCATTTGCAAATAGAAGATAAATATCTTGTAAACATGTCAAGTCTAGGCCAAGTTCTTATTAGTATTTGAAACTAAATGATGGATAAGAATGTGCGTAGTTTTCCGTATTGTACAAGTGTCCGTGCATACCCGGGAGCCAGCCTCAATATTCATGGCGTTGAACCATGACATGCCGCTAGGCATAACAATTCAATTCTCATACTGTATTACAATAACGGACATACCACTCTGGGTATCAATTATCAATTGGTGATCCAGTAATCATCTAAGCCGCAGCATTAAAAGAATCTCGGCCTCAATCAAGAAGTTGGCCAACAATACCCTTATACAATACGGTTCTTATCTATCATATAGTTTTTCCAATCTCTATGTTAGTGATACACGATATACATAAATTAATAGAAACACGTGGCTTATCAAGTCAGATTGTGTACGTGTCCTTTTTTTTGAGAAACGAGAATTTAGGAATCAAGATTCAGAATCATGTACATTCGTATCACGTGGATACTCTATTTCTATGTAATCAAGATAAATGAATTTTGACATCATATCCCCATGAATAATATCTCATTCACTTTGGTCAGCACATCTATGTTGCAGCCTTGTATCAATATTGAACCTCTACACTGATCATGGGCAGATCAAGATACTCATTTTATGTGACGTCAATGCCTTAAATCATAACCATATATCATGTATTGATATGCAATTTATTCTTTTGTTTTTGTTAAAAGTGAACTTTAAGTCCGTAAGGGCAGAGGAATGTAATAGGCAATGACAAACTATTCAATGTGTTGTCATTTGATATTATCATCTAATACCCAAACAGCATGATATTTATCAATGGTAATTTGTTCCATGATATTCAATGGCATATTATCATGATACGTTATCAATGACAACTACCATGGTATATTACCAATATTCAGGGACATATTGTTAGTTTGTCATTGATAATGTGTAATCAAATTTTTGACAGTAATTAATACAATCATAATTTAAAATTTTGGTCAATATCAATATATTAATCCTCGGTGAATGAACCCTATACCACACGCACTTGTCACCAATTTGAATTTTTGTCAATATCAATTTTGTTTTGTGTAAATAATCCGATTCGGTTCTCAATATCAACCAATAATCCAAAATATAAGCTGAGCATATTCATAAAAATAGTAGTCCAAAATGTGAATCAAGAACAATTCTCAAATAAAGTAATTTAATTATATACAATATAAATTAAATAATTCTCGAGAAAGAACAACGGAGAAAATATAAGTGTTACTTACCTCTTCTTTATATCGATTCCTCGATTCGATTTATTTTTCTCCCTTTTTTAATTTTTTTTTTTTTCTTATTTTTCTCTCTCTGTTCTGTTCTGTGTGAGAAAACTGAGAAGAGAGGGGAGTGAAGTTGTGATGGTTTCTCTCCTTTCTCCTTTTTTTATCTTTCTCTTTTTTTTTTTCCTTCTTCCTTCCTTTTCTTTCTTTTTTTTCCTTCTTCTTCTTCCTTTTTTTTCCTCTCTCGGGATTTCTTTTCTTCCACTCGTTCTGGCGTGAGAGAGAGTGAGATCAAGTGAATGATTTTTCTCTCTCTTCCTTTTTTTTCCCAATGTGGTGCTCTGTGTGAGAGAGTGAAAGAAAGCGAGATGGATAAGTAGCGAAACCCCTTTATAACATTTCACCCACCGCCTCAATCAGTCCACCGCCTCCAATTTAATTTAATTATTTTAATTGTTTATTTAATAATTTAGTAATTTTGATTATATATAAATTCTCCAAATTCTACCAATTTAATGCAGAGCGTAGTAGTCAATGAGAGAACTACTAGAAAATTATCCGTTTATTGTTTCAATGTCTGAGATAAAAGAACTAAAATTCTGAAATAATTAGAAAAATAATTTAATATTGTTAAATTAAAAAATTTAGAAATTTTTTCGGGCTCACAAGAAAAATTTCTAAAAAACATAAATATTATAAAGCTAATAACTGTAAAGACTGGATGTCATTTGGAGTTGCGGATTAAAAGTTATATCCACCGAAAATTATTTCGGTGTCTAAAAATTGACTTTGGTAGCCATAATCGGCACGATCGGACTCAAAAGAGGATTACAGGAAGCATGAAATTTGGGATATTATAGTGGTAACAGATCACTTTCATTTTGTGGTGGACTATGTAAGGTTCACTATTAGCTTGGCATTTCAAATCTCCAATGCAAGACATAATCTTGTGTTTAATGTATTTTACGTGAAGCTGAAGGTTAGCCTTGCGTTTTGATCTCATACGCAGAACTGAGTTAGCCTCGCATTCTGGCAATTCTGCACGAGGTTGACATTCAATATCGCATTCTGGTTTTTCTGTGCATGGCTGACGCAGCCTCATATTTTGCAACTTGTACATGAGCATTATCCTTGTGTTCACCATGAAATTGATACTTTTATTGAAATCTCAACAAAATATTACAATTAGAATGGTTTTCCATTCACAGAAGATGAGGAAAATGACACCTCTTTGTTTTTAGTTGGGTTCTATTGTAGTGATGGAGGACAATCCTGCTTTCCGTTAACGCTCTGAACAAGTTTTGCAGTTGGCAATTTTCGTTAAGCTCTTGGATGCAAGGGCTCTATATTTTAGCACAACTACTCAAATGGAGATGATTAACCAATTGGTTCAAAGTTGCAGTGTGTGTAACCCCTGTTCTAGGCCAATCTTAGGCTATTTATAGAGTTCTGGTGACTTTTAAATTGGTGTAACTGTCCAATTAATAGCCTCCATAATTTGAGGATTAATTCTTTGTCTTTTAATCAATGAATTTGTGTTAAATCTCCAAGATTTGTAACTAATATCTTTAATTTTCTGAATTTGTAATTGAAACGCAGATCTCAATTTTTAGATCCATGTTTTAACTTCTGGTAGCTCACGTGGTATGCTCAGACCCGCGTTGAAATATCAATGAAAATGATTTTCACCTTTTGCGGCTCTGAAATGAAAACGCAACCCTCTGAGGCCCACATTTTAGCTATACTTAGCTCCAAATAAGTTTAGAAGTAAGGTCAAATGCAGATTTATTTATGGTAGATAATCCGCATATTAACTTTTCAACTAGACCTGCAATTTGGTATAAATAAGGATAGTCTTTACCCTTAGGAACTTTAAAGTACAAATGCTACACTCTGGGGTTCGCATTTTAATTATATTTAGATCTAATCTTGAGCTTACAAAATAGCTAAAAATGTGGATCTCTCCTTAATTAATGATCCACATATTAGTTTTTCAGCTAGGCACAAATTTGTGCAAAAACAGGGTTATCTTTAATTTTTATAAAGCCTATGTGGGCCATAACGCAACCTTAAGGGTTTGCACGGATCTCTCTGGAGGAGAATCTGCGTTTGAATATAAAAGGAAATAGCCTTATATTTTTAAAATTTTGAAGACAACATGCGACCTTGTGGGGTCTACATTTGTCAGTATTTACTTAGCCCAATAAGCGAGTTACTGTGGATGAGAATCCACATTTTGGCTATAGTGAATAAGTAAAGTATTTTTGTGAGGGTCGTGTTTTAGTTTTTCTTGACTCTTTATCGTGGATCTCCCTGTGGTAGATGATCCACGTATTAGTCATTTAGGCTTGAATTATAAATCTCTCTTTTTCTTTCTCAAACAAAATCCCCTCCAAAGTTTTCAAAATTTTGAGTTTTAAAGGTGTTTTGAAATACTTTAAATATATGAAATAATTTTTATTCAATATCCAAAATAGTTTTGAACACAACTTTTGCATTAAATTTGCAGATTTATTTTCAAAAATGACCCTGCGTTCAATTCGCAGGTTCATGTGTGAACGCGACTCTGCGTCTGAAATTTCAAATTCGCATTTTGGGCGGTTAAGACGAAGCGTCACCACTGTTTTATTGTCTTTCTAACACAGAGATCTAAACAACTCATGCACTTATTAATGATAAAATCTTTAACGAGATTCAAGCCAAAGATCTCGACCAAAGATCTCGCCCATCAAATTTCTAGCCGAAGATCTCGGCCATTAACTTTTCTATACAAGACACCCTAGTCTTTTTCAAATCTCATTCTGAAAAGATTTTGAGCCCTTGAGTTTTCTTCACCTCTAGGCTTCTTCAAGATCTTCGTTTCCATGTTTCTTCAAGCTCTTTTTCTCTTAGCCTTCGGGATTTTCTGACTTAAGTTCATTTAGAACTATAATAAAGAAGATGATGAGGAAAGCTTCATTCTTTATTCAATATGCTAGTGGCTCTCAAGATCCTCAGACCTCTTCTGGCTTTTCTTTGGTCGTGACTCGGGAAGAAACCATGACTTGCGGTAAGCTAACAAATTTCGTCTTGTTTAACCTCGGTGATTCATCACCATGGACTATTATCGGATTAAAAAGAACTAACATTTTGGAAATATGGGTTCATGATCCATTTTGTTTTTATCAGTAACATAGAGCTTCATGGGCTTTAATTTTAAAACACGAATCTGTACTTCACGTTTTAGATCTAAAAGATAAAACTTGAAAAAGCTATTTTTTCTGATTTGAAACATGGGTCTCCAAGGATTTGTGATCCACGTTTTAAATTTTTGAGATAACTTGGAAAAGTTAGTCTCTTTTTGATTTAAAATGTGGATCTCCACGCACATATGATCTGCGTTTTAGATTTGAATAGTATGAATCTCTTTCCTTATTCTTTTCCCTTATTGGCGTAGTGAGCTGGGGTTGGCATTTAACAAGACCTCCAGATGATATATCTCTTGGAGATGTTGGGGCAACTTTAGTATTTTCCAAAATTATTGGCAAACCTATGACTGGTCTACTGCTAGGTTCGTTAAAGAAGGAATATCCTTTTAGAAAGATCCCTATAACTACAATTACCCTCCTGAATTACAGTAAGTTTCCTTGTCAAAATTTCATCAGTCTCCATGGATATATTTCATTCCACTTATGTCTTTTGACAAGATTTTGAATTTGATACAGGATACCATTCTTTAGAATTTCTAAACCACTGCTTGCACCCATCTGATTTTCAACTTTTTCCCCTTTTTTTGGGGACCTAGAAAGCTTAGAGTGCTTTTTTTCATTAAATAAAAAATTTTGGGCATGTGGCATTGTTATCTTCTCGCTTTTCATCCTCTTTCATAGATAAGGTAAAGATGATAAATGTTTGTAGTCAGTTTTGTAACCCCCAAGTGCTCTTCACTGTTCTCCAATATTTGTGGATCTTTATGTTGTGCATTGGGAACATGCATTTGGTACATCCAGTTTTGAACTAATCAAGTCACAGGCATGATTGATATTGATATGGCTGAGCAAGCAGAATTGTAAGTTTTTAACCACCAGCAAGAAAGAGTTGCGAAAGCAAACTATTGTCCAAGTTTATGAAACAATCCAATTATAAATAAGTGATACTGAAGAAAAGATTAAAGTTCTCTTGACTTGCTAGTTTGTAATGATTTTTATTTATTGTATGATGTCAAGGAACTCTTGTAATGTTGAATTGATATGAATGAAAGTTTTGAGAATGAATTTTTTTTTTTGTTGCCATTTATTCAGAGGTAGTTGTTAACTTGATGAATTAATTTGATGTTGATAATCAGAGGTATCAATTAACTTGATACATCATTGACTCTTTTGTATATTGTACAAAGGTAATTATTAACTTGACAATATAGAGTCAGTATTCAAACACCTAAAATAGATTTTGCAACAAATGAATAACTTTCTTGAACAGGATAGAAGTAATCATTAACTTTCCTGAATGAGGTGTGATTTTAACTATTCAGTGACTTATAGTATAACAACTTTTTGAATTGTCAGAGTTAATTTTTAACTTGACAAATTTTTGGTAGAAATAGATTTTAATTTTGTTAGAGGTAATTTTTAACTTGAACAGTTTTTTGTGGAAATAAAATTTTATTTTGTTAGAGATAATTTTTAACTTGACAAGTTTTTTGAGGAAATAAACTTTTTTTTTATCAGAGTTAATTTTTAATTTGATAAATTTTTGGTGAAAATGGATTTCGGATTTGTCAGAGCTAAGAGCTTAACATAATAGGTTCACGGAACTTTATCAAACCTCCAACTATAGACGGATTTAATTAGCCTTCACTAATCAGCATTTGTATTGGACTAGTCATGCTATTTTCCTCAGCATGATAAGGTTGGCGAGCATTTTGTTTGAGCTTATATGCCAAACTTTTACTCTTCCCTTAGCCTTAGCAGCTTAGGGAAATTCATACTTTTATTCTCAGTACGATGGGTTGGCAAGAAACTTGTTCTCTTCCCATTACCTTGACAGCGTTGGGCAACTCATGCTTTTACCTCCAGCATGATTGGTTGGTGAGAACTTTATTTAGGCTTTTCATGCCAAATTTTTCCTCTATACTTAGTCATAGAGGATTCATTTTCATTTGATGCTCCTAGTTGGTGTGTGGATATGCACATTAGCGACAAGCTATCATATCTCCATTTTCTGTACTCCGTTGGAAAAATTGATGAAGTAATAGGCCACAAGATATTAACTGCACTGTTGTAATTTTGAGTCTCCCGGAAGGAAATTTGTCTTATAAAGTTTTGGTGGAGTTGGTTAGAAAGGGCTTCTACCTTGTAAATAAGCTCTATTTGATTGGTGGATAAATTAGTTCTATTATGGAGATAATAGTGTCAAGAATTAGACATATTTATTAATCTTTTTAAGTTCTTTGTATGCTCCGACGTTTGAGCAGACAATGATTAAGTCGTAGTGTTGAGTTGTTCTTTTATTGAGAGATAAATTCAAGTATGTGTATTAAATGATTTAATACAATGACACTCTTTTCCGAGATGTCGGTCAAGGATACACTGAATAGCTTGTACAAAGAAGCTGGATCATTCTTTGCTGCGTTCTTCGGAAGGAGAACTATAAGAAGATTCTCTATAAAATCTTCTTATTACCGTTTCTACAGGTAGCGGTCGAGGATTTGCTGATTCAGTTGAAGACACCACTAAGGGTTATTGAAGAAGATATGCATCTCAAACCGCTCAACATTTGATTTAATTGCTTCTTACTATTACATAAGTTGTTTGTCTATAATTTATTTAGCCTTTGAATGGTTCGGGATTCTTTTTGATACCCATCGAAATCTTTTTTGACATTCAATGGTGATCGGATAACTGGCTTGGCCTTCTGTGATGGATTCCTTGAATATTACATTAGGAGTAACATTTTTTTAGAAATTTCCTATTAATCGGCATCATTATTTTGTCGTCGTTTGGTTTTGCCAATATTTATGTGTCATTTGAATAGACTACGTCAATGACAAAAGGTCCTTCCGATTTTGGCTGGAACTTTCCTTTAGATTTTTGATTAGTTATGATCGGTCTTCTTACTAGAAGGACCAAATTACGTTTCCTGAAAGTTTTCTGCTTGACTTTTTTATTAAGGGTTTGGAGATTCGTGCTTGATAAAACTCAATGCTCTATTGAGCTTCCAGACGCTTGTATCGAAGACTTCAAATTCTAAAAGTCTTTACGGATACTTCTCTTCTTATGTCATTTTGGTTGCTAATGCAACTCGTAATAACAAAATTTGGATCTCCAAAGAAAGTAATGCTTCGGATCCATACACCAAAGAAAAAGGTGCAGCATCTGTAAATGTCTTAATAGTAGTTCGGTATGCCCAAAGACATTCTCCAAGCTTTTCGATGAAATCATTTCATCACATTGATTAGATGAAATGAACTTTTTGAGGAGTTTCACAATGGTTTGTTGAAAGGTTCTGCTAAACCATTGGCTGCAGGATAATATGGAGGTGAAACTATACTTTCGATTCGGTATTTGTTGCAAAATCTAAAAAATGACTGACTTACGAGTTGAAGTCCGTTGTCATGAATAATTCTCCTATGCACCCCGAAGTTGTATATGATATGATGTTTGATGAACTTGATCATATCTAATGTCTTGACATCAATTAGGGGAGCTGTTTCAATCTACTTTAAGAAGTAATTTGTTATGGCTAATATGAACCAATGCATTGATAGTGGTGAAATTGAGCCGATAATGTCCATCCCCACATTTCAAATGGCCACACGTAGCTGTCTTCTGGTGCCTGATGTATGAAGTCTGTATATATTTGACAGTCCATGCATTTTTTGGCATAAACAATTGCATCTATCATCATCTTGTGCTAATAATATCCCATTTTTTGGAGCAATCCCAAAGTTTTGGTCTTACTTACTGTGCCCCACAAATACTGCTATAAGCTTCTTCAAGCGCTTCTTGGGCTTCTCTATTAGAAAGGCAACAAAGTAGGATTCCATTATAAGATTTTCTATATAATGTCCGACTTCGTCATTATAATAGAATCGAACGGCTTTTCTTCGAATTGTTGCTGCTTCTTTGGGATCTTCTGGCATTATCCCATAAAAAACATAGTCTATATAAGGAAATCGCCAATCTCTTGGTTCGAGATCAGACTCAAGAGCATATACTTCATGTGTTTCTTGTTTCTTGTCTGAACTTAACTACACTTTGAGCTCATTAATCGAGTAGAATAATTCTTTACTTCCTACTATTATGCATTTGTTGGAATCCTTGGGCAACGCTAGAGTGGCGGCCAATGAAGCTAGTGAGTCTACATAACTATTCTGATGGCGAGGCATATGACTGATGTAGAAGTCGCTAAATCTGTTGGCCATTTTCGTGAATATTTGGTAATATGGCAAGAGATTTTCGTTATTGACTTCATATTCTCCTTTGACTTGGTTGATAATGAGTTGAGAATCTCAATATACTTGTAAATATTTCACCACGGCTGTTTGGCTATTTTTAGACCAAACATCAAAGCATTATATTTAGCAACATTGTTGGAGCATGGCTCCGTCAATGAATATCTCGAGAGATGATGTGGTTGTGAGGAGAGACAAAGACAACCCCCACTCCTGCTACCACATTTCCTTTAAGTCCCATTCTGGAGGCACCATCAAACAAAAATTATCAAACTTCATCTAAAATCATATTCGCTTCAACAATGTCATGTGGAGTACCTTCTTCTAGATTCACGCTTCCTTTAGCTATTTCATCATGGATATCTTCGTACAGTTTTCAAAATGACGAAATTAGGTGCTCAGCTAGGAAATCAGGTATAGTTTGTCCTTTAATCAATTTTTGTGGAATAAAATGCATATCATATTGTGATAGCAAAATAGTCCAATTGGATAATCTTGAATTTAATGACCTTGGTTTGGTTATTAATATTCTTAATGAATTAACTCTCGATATAGCATAAACTGTTTGTCCTACCAGATAGTGTCGCATTTTCTATGTTGCAAACACCAAAACTAAGCATTCTTTTTTCACTATGTTATATCGATGTTGAGCTCCAACCATCATTCTATTTAAATAGTAAATAGTTTTTTCATGTCCAAATTCATTCTTTTGGGCTAATAAACTCCCAAAGAATAATCCATGGCCCTCACATATAACAGGAAAGGCATTCCTATTAATGGAGCTACAAGGATGTGTGGTTTCGTGAGATATTTCCTAAACTCTTTGAAAGTTTTCTGACAAGTATCATCCCAGACGAACGATACTCTTTTCTTCATCAATCGTGTGAATGGTTGACATCTTCCAAACAAGTTTAATATGAACTTGTAGATGTATGCCAGTCTTCCTTGTACTCTTCTCAACTCTTTCAGATTTCTAGGTGGCGGCATATTTTGAATTGCTTTAATCTTGTCTGGATCAAAATGAATTCCCTCGGAAGTGACTACGAATTCAAGGAACTTTTTACTGGAAACTCCAAGAAAAGACTTAGTTAGATTCATTTTAAGCTGGTGTTTCCACATGAGATCGAACACTGTTTTCAAATTATAAAAATGATTTTCTTTGCTTTTGCTTTTGATAGCTAAATCATCTATATAACATTCCACTATATTCCGGAGATGTTCTTGAAATATAGCGCTCATAGCGCGTTGATATGTAGCGCCAGCATTCTTTAAGCCGAAGAGCATGACTGTATAATAGTACACTACTAGTGGTGTTCGGGAAGACGTATGCTTCTCATCATCAGGATATATCTTAATTTGGTTGTACCTAAAAATCTATCCATGAATGACATCCGTTCATAGCTGCAAGTATTGTCGATCATGGCATCTGTAATTGGCAATGGAAATTCATCTTTTGGACATGCTTCGTTCAGGTCTCTGAAGTTAATGTAGACCCTGATTTTGCCATTTTTCTTAGTTACGAGGACTATATTGGCGACCCAATAAGGATGTTATTTTTCGTGAATGAAGTCTGATTCGATTAGATTTTTGATTTCAGCTTCGATGACTTTCATTATTTCAGGACGAAACCTTAAATAGTTTTGCATCTGGCCGGATGTTCAACATGTGCATTGCCACTTTTGGGTCTAATCCTGACATGTATTCATAATTCCAAGTGAAAATATTGATGTATTCTCAGATGAGAGAGATCATTTCTCCTTTTTATTCCGAAGATAAATTTTCACTTATAAATATAGGTTTAGAATTAGTTTCGTCACCCATATTTATTTGAATCACTTTATCTTCAGTAAGAGGTTCACGCTATTCAAACTGAATTTTCCACTTCATGTTGAGTTGTTTTACCTGGGAATCATCCTTGATTGGTGGCAATTCTTCATCTTCTTCTTTTAGGTCTGCAGAGGCCATATGTACGGAGACTTCTTGAAAAATGACTCTAAAACTTACATCTGAATTCCAGCTTAACAATTCAGATGAATGAGTATGTTTAAACTCTTCATAATTTGTTTCTGAAAGGTTTTTAAGAGTGGTAACATATTCCAACCCCCTACCAGTTTTATTATAATAATCTGACATTTTTCTTTTTGGGACAAAAGTTTGAAGAATAATTCTTCTTCTTTTTCCAAAATTCAACCCCCTGCCTTCAACTAGGTTATATCCCATATTTTTCATCATTTTATAGGAATTCTCATCGTAATGGAAGCACTCGGGATTTTCCTATTCTTCCTCAGAATCTAAAAAATTTTCTTTATCACTATTGTTTGCTTTTCTATATAATATAGGTCTTTGACCTTTATATTAGGAAGGAACTTCAAAGATCGCTTCACTTGCATCCCCATCATCATTTTGTATCTTAAAGGATGAACGAATGGGCACTTGGATTGATACGACGAAGTATATTTTTATCTAATTGATCACTGACCGCGTCAGTACTAGTAATTAAGGGTTTAGAATCAACACCCAACGAATAAACAAACTCTACATTTTTCCACTCGTCATTAGAATTAGTGGTGTCATTTACATCCAGACCTTCAAGGCTTATTACAATAGGTTCCACACCCCAATTTTCATCATTGGATCTCGAATCTTTGGATCCTGATTTAGTATCGCTCTCATTGGTGCTATCTGATTTGTCTAGGGCAAGTTGTTCAACTGATGAAATATATCTTGATAAAGCAGCACATCGGTGAAATAGTTTTCAACCCCTATAAAGGGTTGTTTTTCTGCTACCAAAGTTTTTATATTTCCTTCCTTGTCTACATATTTCATACACTAATGAAGTGTAGATGGGATAATGAGGTTGAGGTGAATCCATTGCCTTCGAAGTAGGAGGTTGTAAGATATGTCAGTATCTATCATATAGCATGTGACTTTTGTTTTTAAATCACCAATCTAGCATTTCAATTTCTGCTTGCCCAAGGGCTTACAATCATTAACGTTGAACCCAAAAATGGTTGGATTTGTTGATACCAGTGTACTTATTGTGATCTCAAGATACCACAACATCCTCCTTGGCATTATGCTTAAAACGGATTCAAGGTCAACTTGAATTCGGTCAATCTCTGTTGACCTTATGTAGCTTTTGTAATACAAAGGCCAGTGATGCTTGTTATTCTTTACTTGCATATTTTCTGAGGAGAAAGTTATGCAACGTATTTTCTTAAAAGCTTGATGTCATGCTACAAAGACATCTTTTTCTTCCATTGTTTCTGGGATCTGGGCTAGAAATACTTCTGTCTTGCAGAGCTTCCGTTCAGGCTTCTTTGGTTTGCCTGGATAGCCTCAAGAGCTCATACAAAGTAATTCTTGCAGAAATGTTGGCCAATTGAACTAGTACATCTAACCGGTTTGGAACTTTCCATTGCTTCTTTTTCTTTATTTTTAAGAGCTTTGTTGAATTTAAACTCTTTCTGCTTGTTCTTCTCTGGAAACTGAGGTTCAACCATCTGATCATAATTTTTAAGTAGTCCTTTCCTAAACGAGTTTTAGAAGGTCATTGTTGTTGGTCTTTATTGACCGCCAATGATTTTTTGAGTTCTTCTCCTGAGTCTGAGAGAGGATGAACTCCTGTGTCATCTTCAGAGACTGCAGTGACAGTATTGAAAGTGTATGTTTTTCCTTTAGACTTCTTTTTAAATGAACTCGAAGTCCACTGTTCATCTTTGAGAAGATCCGGATGTACCCATATTATCCTCCCTTTGGATGTTTCAAAGGGAGATAATTCTTTCTTTTTTTACTGATGAGGATCATAATTTACAACCCTCATTGTGTATATGGAAATTGGTTAAATTCTGTCTTGAATGGTTGATTTTATCCAATCTGAAGCATTTCCAAATTTGAAAGATAGCATGTTTGCTATCACTTTCTTCTGCTTTTCTTGCAACTTGATGGCATTAGCATTCACTAGAGCTTAAATTTTGTCTTTTAGGACGTAAAAATTCTTGATATGATGGTTAATGATCCTATGACACACACAGTAATTGGGATCATTAACCTTTCTTACTACTTCAGGGCGCTTCGTCTCTGGCAATTTTAACATATTCTTTTAATGAAAAGGTTGAAAATAGTGATGGTGTGCTCATCTTTAAAAGAATATTGTTTCTGAGAAGCTCTTGATAGAGGAGGGGTCCTTGAAGGAGACTTAACAGGGCTTGAAGCATATATCGCTATCGTCTCTTTCCTTTTAGGTCAAAACAATTGAGGTGTTCCACGGTTATTTCTTCTTTTTCTTCCTCCTTTAGTCTTAAGTGTCTGTGCAATTTCTTCAGCTTATATTGAAATATCTTTCCAAGCTGAAGATTTTACAGTCCCCATCCTAGCGGGAACTTTAGTTGAGAGGTTATACCTGCAGGTTTCCACCAAGGTCTTTTCTAGCATCCCATGCAGACATCTCAAAGAATTATTTATGAATCTTTTAGAAGTCTCGAGCTAACTCCCCCTTCTTTTGCTTCATGGTAAGGAGTGTTGGTATTGAGATCTCCATGTTATTTTCGTAGAACCTTATCAAGAAAGCTTTTTTCATATCGTTCCACGAGTTGACAGTTTCCCGTTCTAGTCTTCGAAACCATTTAAATGCTAGACTTGTGAGGGTAGTAACAAAAACTCACATGATGATTAGGTCATTTCTGGTCAAATAGTCCGTTTATGATTTGAAATAGTAAAGGTGCTAATTTGGTGACTCTTTACCATCGAAGGATTTGAGCTTCAAAGGCTTGTAGTTTTTCGAAAATGCTATACTCTCCCACTCCATTGGATATAACCTTACGATCCCCAGCTCTTGCAATTTGCTCTTATGATCCAAAGTGTTGAGCTGATTCTGGAAGCTTTCCATCAAGGTAACATTTTGATTGCCTTCATATTCTGAATTCTCGGATTGACGGCAAAAATGTTCTGAACGGATATCTTCCTCTTCTTTTCGATCCTCACCACTAGTACTTCCAGGAGGAGTATGAGATTCATCTTCTTTTTTCTTCCCTTTATCCTTCCTCGGGTTGCGAAAATGTTTGGAAGAACATTCTCCCTTGTTCTTCATTTTCTCGTTAATCAGGTACAGGAGAATTCCCCTGATCTCATTAATGGTCTTCTGTTGTTTTTGGATGGTCTTCTCTTGCACATCCATCCTCTTCAAGAACTCTTTAGGATTTTCCTGCATCATATGCACAGCAACAGACTCTTCAAGGAATGAGTCTGAAGTCTGGAATTCTGCAACAACACAATTTCTTATCTCTTCTTCATTAGAGGAAATTCCGGACATTTTATGGTAGTCCAATGGTACTATCACCCCTTTCCGAAGTCGGGTGTTTCTAAAGACACCCCGAATTTTGCTGAACATGCTCTTCAAATCAGAAGAGTGTTCAGAGTTTGATGAGTCTGTTTGAGAAACACTACTCGTCTTCTTCTTCTTCTTTCCATAGTTATCATATGGTATGATACTTCGGGATACTCAAATTCAGAGAACTCTTATTTGATATTGCGTCATTTTCTTTTTGACGGTTGGATGGAAGACGACACAAATCCATTGAAGACAGATGGCCTGGCAGGAGTTGCAATGCAGCGGCAGTGAGATAGCACCGCGTTAATCAACTGTTCATAATGATAGTAAGGCACTTGGGATTTTTCTCTTTACTTATCAAGAAATTCCCTAAGGTGTCATGTATTAGAACTTTTGGGACTGCTGGTAGAGCTAACATCCCCTCCAAATAGTATTTTCGGGATAGGAGAATCTATTCCCTTAAAAATACTTGGAGCAAATTTAACTTAAGCCTTTTCGGCTAGAGATTGGGCTTCTGATGAAACTGGTATGACTAAGATTGACAGTCTATGAACCTTAGAGCCTAAATTTTCTTCATGAATACGAACCTGAAGGTCGCGTTTGGCTTCTGTTGAGACACGGATTTGAAATCCGCATCTGACTTCAAGAATGTGGTTCTATAGCCCACGTTTAACTTTTGAAACACGACCCTAAGGTCCGCATTTGGCTTCAAAAATGCACGTCTGAGACTCACATTTAACTTCAAAAATGCGACCTTGAGATCAACGTTTGGCTTATGAAATAAGGATGTAAGCTCTACGTTTGAAGTCATATATGTACTTGGTGGGCGAACGGCATTTCTTGTAGGAAATGCGGACAAACACATCCATGTCTTGATCCAACTACTTGTTGAGGACCACAATTTCATTTTTTGGTCGCCATATGTGAATTGGAGTTTCATGTGGTTGTAGTTCAATACTAGTTCTTTCTTTCATAGCTCCGCAGGAAGTGCGAGCCTTGCTTCTTCTTAGGTTCCTTCTCATAGTGCGGGTGAGAGTAACCTTGTTTTTAGAATCATCTCTTTGGAGAGAGAATGGTCATTTCCCTTTATTGTTGCAAGGATCCTGATCCATCCTCTTGGGATCAATGCAGGTTTTGGGTGGGACAGACCCGGAGCCTTTTGCTAATGAAGGAGAAATCTCTCCCTTGAGACCCAATTGGTCTAGAGAGTCCTTAGGCAGGAATGTGATCTTTGGAGGCTAAGTTATTTGAAACCTTGTAGATCTTGGGCTTTTTGAGCCATAGGAGAGGAATTCCTCATACTATTCTCAGTCGAACTTGATGACGAATGATTTGACCATGGTGCCAACTGGAACTTTATCGAATTGGGCTGTGGCGATATCATCGGAGATGATTGTAATCCCCAATGGAGTCGCCAATCTTCTATTGACCATGAAATAGATCTTTTATTAAAAATCTCAACAAAAGATTACAATTAGAACTGTTTTCCGTTTACAGAAAATGAGGAAAATGAGTCCTCTTTATTTTTAGCTGGGTTCTATCGTAGCCACAGAGGACAATCCTGCTCTCTGTTGACGCTCCAAACAAGTTCTGTAGTTGGCAATTTTTGTCAAGCTCTTGGATGTAAGGGCTCTATATTTTGGCATAAGTGCTCAAGCAGAAATGATCAACCAACTGGTTCTAAGTTATGGTGTGTAACCCCTTTTCCAGTCCAGTCTTAAGCTGTTTATAAAGGTCTGGAGACATTTGAATTGGTGTAACCTCCCAATTAATGGCCTCCATAATTTAAGAATTAATTCTTTATCTTTTAATCCGTTGAATTTGTATTAAATCTCGAGGATTTGTAACTGATATTTTTAATCCTCTGGATTTGTAATTGAAATGCAGATCTCAACCTTTAAATTCGCATTTCAGTTTCTAGAAGCTTGCATGGTATGCTCAGATCCGTGTTTGAGTATCAATGAAGATGATTTTTGCCTCTTGTAACTCTGGAACATAACCCTCTGAGGCACGTATTTTAGCTGTACTTAGCTCCAAATGAGCTTAAAAGACAGGTCAAACGCAGATCATTTTATAGTAGATAATCTACGTGTTAGCTTTTCAACTAGACCCACATTTTAGTATAAATAAGAATAGTCATTATCATTTGGGACTTTAAAATGAAAACGTGACCCTTTAGAGTTTGCATTTTAATTATATTTAGCTCTAATCTTGAGCTCACAAGATAGCTAAAAACACAGATCTCTCCTTAAGTGATTATTCACGTGTTAGCATTTCAGCTGAGCCCACGTTTGTAAAAAAATGGGGTTATCTTTAATTTTTATAAGCCTTTGTGAGACATAACGCGATCATAAGGGTCTGTGCGGATCTCTCTAGACAAGAAATTAAGTATAAAAGGAAATAACCTTATATTTTTAAGGTTTTGAAGACAACACGCAACTTTGAGAGGTCCACATTTGTCAGTATTTACTTAGTTCAATATGCGGATCACTCTAGATAAGGATCCGCATTTTGGCTATGATGAATAAGTAATGCGTTTTTGTGAGAGTCGCATTTTAGCCTTTTTTGGCTCTTTATTGCGAATCTCTCTCTCATAGATGATCCGCATATTAGTCATTTTGGTTTGAATTATAAATCCCTCTTTTTCTTTCTCAAAAATTTTGCCAACACCTTGCGTTCAAAATTTTCCATGCAGGGTTTAACGTTGCATTTTCAATTCTCCACGTAGGGATTATCCTCGCGTTTTGACTCAGCCTTGTGTTCATCACCGGCTTTGAGTGTTCATCCCTTACTACGGTGATTCTAAGTTTGCCTTTGAGCTACTTCAACTTTCTGTGTCTCTTTTACTTCATGTCCTCTTCTTCTACGAAATTGAGGATTTCTAGCTTGAGATGGGGATTGTTGTTCCGGAGAAACAGGCTTTAGTTTTTTGAACTATGGTGAATTCTTTGTTCAGTAACCTTATGTACTGCAGGCGAAGCCACAACACATGGCATATTGCCTCGCCAGCTGGAAGACACCAATGACTGAATTCGTAAGGCTAGCTCATCCTCGCAGAAGTCCTTCAACCTCTTGATATGAGATAAAATCCTCAGAAATATGTCGTATTTGTCCATTGTTTTTTTTTTATCTGTTCCAGTGGTGCACTTTGAGGAGGAGAGTAGAGAAAGCAAACAAATGAAGAACATCATCACATGGAACTCCAAAAATGGCAATGTTTTCCAACACCGTCAATACCGAAGTCAGAACAATGGAATGCCTAGGGATTTTGTGCCCACGATTCATCTTGCAGAAAGACTTGCTCGTCATTTTCCTCATTGATATGACTTGTTGAAGTCATGTTTGCTACAAGGGTTTCGAACACCGCGCTTGTGCTGACAACTGAGATCACTTCTTCAGATTTTATTATCCCCAGTGCTTCCATTCACCGCGCTTGTGCATTTGGAACTTCTAGCTTTTCTTTCCTCTAACCTTCACCTTCATGTGTATTTCTCCCTTCGACCAAGAACCCCAGCCACAGTTTGCAGAAGCTACTTAGTCCAGAAAGCTCTTGTAGAAGACCTTGGATAGCAACTTCATGGCACTCACAAGGGTGCCCTCCATGTTTTGGCATTCTTTCTTTTGACTGACTCTGGGCATTCTCCAACAGATCATCAAGAACGGTAAATATAACAATGTCAAAAGACTGCAGCCAAGAAGAGGGAGAGAGACAAATACCTTGTGCTCCCGTCAGGCATCTCTAGAACTGTTGCCCCTCCAGCTCAATTTCACATACATTTGCTTCACTCTCACTATACCAGGTAGTAAGCAGCTCCGGCTCCTTGACACTAATAAACAAGGAGGTCCACAAAACAATACTCCCATAGAAGGTGACATTCCAAACTTCTTGAACTTCTTCGGATGCTCAACTAGATATTGAACAATCTATTGCAGTTCCCTCTTGGCATTTTCAAGACCACCAATATCGTCTCAGCTGACATTACGGAGTTCAACAATTGTTTCGCAGAGTGCAGACGGGTTGCTTGTTCCAGAGGAACTTTTGGTATGCTGTCTTCTTTTTTTCTTTTGCCGGACAGTAATGTATTGGTACAAGCATTTGTTTGGTGAGCACGCGGAGATTGTGTTTTTCTTGTGCATCAAATTTTGGAACTCTCGTGGGCAGTGGAATTGCTAAACCCTTTTCCTTGCTGTATAGAATGGAAGTGCCTTAAAAAGCATGAACAAGGGGCTTGAGAGATTGCAGATTGTCCTAAGCAACATAGTTTTTACATGCAAACAACTCCATCACCTATAAAGCAGCAATTGGTCGCTGCAGGAGCTGACTGGAGAACGTTAGCTTTGCCAAATATATCAGCTTGAACAGCAGGGCCACTACCTTTCTGTTCTGAGAAGTCCGAGAAAATTTGTGAGGAGTCAACTCTCAGGACGGGAGGGAGTTTCCAACGGAGCACACCAGACTTCCTAGTGAGCCCAGATTTCCTAGTGAGCCCATCTACTCTTTACAAAAGGGGGATTTTCCTAGTGAGTACACTTAATATACCTAAAATACCCTCCTCTCCCATATTTATCTTCCTTCTCGCTTCTCTCTCATTTGCTCTTCCTTACCCTCACGTTCAAACCCAAAAACCCTAAAACAGATCTTTCTTCCCCTCCCACTTTTCCTAATCATCTCTTTCCCTTTCTCTATCTCCTCCTCCTTCCAAATCTTCCTCTCTCTCGTTGTTGCCGCCGCCATCGATCTCTTGCCGCCGTCGTCGATCTCTCGGCGCCGCCGATCTCCCGCCGCCGCCACCGTCCCGCCGTCACTTCTTGGGTCGAAGTGGGTGAGATCTCCTAATATAGTAATTTTTTTAATTTTAGTCATTTTTTTATCAAACAATGGGAGATATTTGAGTTTGGTGATTTTGTTGGGTTGGAGAGTAGGAAGAGGGAAGGAGACAGCAAATTTAGTGGTAGAAAATTTTATATTTTTTTTATATTTTGATTATAATTAATAAGAAAATAAAATATTGTAATGCGAGTTGTAAAATATGAGAAATTTAATTAATTTTCCAATCGTGGACGGTTATAGTAAATTTTATTAGTTAGTGTTCATACCTGTGATGGAGATTTACCTTAGTGTCGTACTTATGGTCCATACCTAATATTGAGATTCTAGACTTGAATGGAGTTTTGGCATGCTAATTGATATAAATTTTAGTGTCTATTCCTACTATTGAGATTCAGCTTAGTGTTTATTAAACTATCATTACTTGTTACTACAATTGGTATCATGGATGGGTTTTTGACATGGCAATTAAGATTTATTTTACTGTCCATGCCTAGTATTGAGTTTTTTTCCTCATTTTTAAGATCACTGTCCTTAATTGTTATTGAGCTTCATATCGTGAATGCTCATTTTGCATGTTAATGAGAATGGTTTTAATATCTTCGCCGTTGTGTAGTTAACATTTCAGTGTCTTGATTGTTATAATATTATTTTAACTGTCATGCTTAGATTAGTAAAACGCTAATTTCACTATCGTGTTTACATATGTATACTGTCAATTTATAATCCAGTTTGTCTAGCGCGATTATTATGTTAGTAGGTTAATTGTGGAGCATAATGTGTGTACTGATATGAATTTTATTTTGTATTGGCAAAATAAATGTCGGAGTGATTGAAATAATTTGATACCATCAACCACCGCGCAAACTTTGTGCCACTATATCTCTAAAGTTCAGAAGAGAGTAGTTATGCACAGACTAAGTATCTATCCTACCATATTCCATGCACCCAGAAGCATGCTAACTAATCCCAGTATAGCCAGAAGTATATCAATGCAACTATCAAGTTCGCATACACATGGAAGAAGTTAGAGCACAACTTCAGAACATAGAAAAAGCCATGGCCTATCTCTAGCAACCTAGCAAGCTCCAACAACCCATCTCCCTCAACTGACGGACTGTGGTGTTCTAACACTTCTATTGTGGACGGCAGAGGAATTTGACACTTTAACTTTATTTGATGATGATTTATTCTTAAACTTATTTGATGATGGTGTACTTAAACTTGCTATTATGGGTTGTCTATTTGTGATAAAAACCATTACTTGATCAGAGCATGCGGAATTTAACCATTGCTTGTCCATGATACAGTTCATGACATATCAATTTGTAATGAACACAATTTCATATATTGATTTAGAGATAATAATTGATATAGAGATGTAAATTGATTTTTTGTCTAGATATTTATATGAATGAATTGAGTGTCAATGTTATTTCACTATTTCTGTTTGTATATCATTAATATTGATGCACAGAAGATACCCATATTTTCAAAATATTTATATGGAATCAAAATTGAATCAGGTTAGTTTTATTTGTTTTACCTCTATCTGAAAACTAAAGTGAGTAAATTAAATTAATGTGCATGTGTAATTGAAAATAAGTAAATTAAATTCTTAATACATTTTAATTGTGAAAGGTTTATAACAAAAAGAGATATTTATATGATGAGTCTGTGTTTCTTCTAATTTTTGTGTTTTATGTTGTTCGAGTACTATATTTGCATAATATGTATCTAATAATTTCTCTAGTTTTAGACTAATATGAATTTTTTATTTATCTTTGAATTAAAATGAAATAGTGGCTAAGGAAAAAATTTGTTTGAGTCAGGAATTTAATTAGATTCGTAATAGTTGCACAAGAAAATGTATTTATTTGGGAAAATAAAATAAAAAATTTAATTAGATTTGTAATAATTGCATAAGAAAATGTATTTATTTGGAAAAATGAAATAAAGTAAAAAGGGATATGCTGTTGCCGAGAATCGAACCTAAGACGCTTGCATATAAGAAAATGTATTTATTTGGAAAAATGAAATAAAGTAAAAAGGGATATACTGTTGCCGAGAATCGAACCTAAGACGCTTGCATATGCAGTGGGAATACTCACCACTATACTACAACAATTTCATGAATAGTTAGACGAAAAAAACCTATTTATAAATGTCCGGACTGGAAGTCCGGACAGATGGCTTCTGTCCGGACTTCCAGTCCGAAGGAAAATATTTCGTCCAGACTGGAAGTCCGGACGGAGCCTTTCAGTCCGGACTTCCAGTCCGGACAAAGTTTTTTCTTCCGGACTGGAAGTCCGTACAAAATCCCACTGTCCGGACTTCTAGTCCGGACGGATATAGAACCGTCCGGACTGCGAGTCTGGACAGTGGAGAGCAATCCGAACTGTCAGTCCGAATTTTGAGTTTTTTAGGATTTATAATTTTTATCAATCTGCACTATTTTTAGAGTTTTTGAGTAAGTAAAAACCTAATAAAATCAATTTTTGAATTTAATTTGTGAGATAATTTAATATAGAAGAAGATTTGATGGAATATTTGTAGGTTTTGGGTTTTTTCTTTTAGGTTAAATGTTCTGTCATTTGAGAAAGAAGGAGAGAAGAGATTGAAGAAAGGGATATTTTAGTCAAAAAAATCGATGGCAAACTTGTAATATATATGAAGTTTTTAAGTGTGCTCGCTAGAAAAAATGGTGCCCCTCTAGAAACTCCCGGACTGGACTTATAAAGATACCAGAGATTCCTTGAGTTTGAATATGGCTTCCTGCCGTGCACTCCTCCGAACCTTTGGAGCCTTCACACTCTCTTCATTTTAGAGATCCACTCAGGAGAAGTAGACGTTGCTGTTGGTGCTAGAGAAACATTAGGATCCAGCCTCTTTCAATTGCTGTGCAGCCCACTGTGTGGATGTTTAAACCAAAATAACTTCATGTACAGGATCAAACGATGAGCTCCAAGGTTCTCGAGAACATGAGCAATCCAATCGAGAAATCGCAGAGAAACGACAAGAAGGAATTTGGGGGGATAAAGGAGGGTTTTTCGTTTTTCCCCCCTTCAATTCATCTAATTTTCCATTAAACAAAACATGTTAATATGCACCTCATCAACCACCATCAAGATAAAGACTCAGCAGCAGCCCCATTGTTATGATGATGGACAAGCACCTCTACGCAGAGATCAAGCTCGCCAGTAGTGGCACTAGCACTGACATTAACTCTTGAGAGCTCGAAGCATTGGAGCGCAGGTCTTGTAGAAAGGAGCCCATCGCTGAATCCTTGGAATTATGGACTAAGACCTCCGCCGCCGTGATTATCGCTCTGCTGTGCCCAAAACTGATGACTGTAGCCTGCTTCCTCCCCACGATCGTTAACAGGTAGGGGAGCAGTGGGGAGCTCTGCTTGCTTCATAATGGAGGGCTTGCCGACCTCTTCGAAGTACTGATTGCGGGAGGAGGAGATAACGAGCCATTTGTCGCATGCGGTGGTGGTGGCTGGACTCCATCGAGGGATTCATCTCTTCACCGAATTTGTCCAAGATGGTCTCGAGGGTTTATACAGGGTCCGAATTCTCAACCTCGTTCATGAGTTCTAAGAAAACACTCATCAAGTAATTAAGGAGTAATTGGATGAGTCTCTTTTAAATATTTGCAAGTTTCAATAAAAATTGCAACGCAAGGACCAAATTAACATGTACAAGCAGATCAGGATCCCTCATCCAGCAGCTTAATGTAATGCTCTCCGGAAATTATTTGGGTAGAGAAATATGCATACTGGCCGGCAACCCATGCTCGTCGAGATTGAGGCTGAGCGCCACCTGGAGGAAGACTGCGAGGCTGGAGAGATCCATCAATCAAAACCCTAATTTAGGGCTTCGAACACTTCGAAACTCTCTGGAGTTTTTATTGCAAAAGCTTGGATTTGCTAGAGTTGTGGTGGGGGAAGCCGGAGAGGGCGTTTCCTGTATTGACCAAGTTGAGTCTGTGGGGACCCCGTTGAACGGGGTGGGGACCCCCGTTGAACGGGGTGGGGACCCCCGTTGAACGGAAGTTTCCCTTTCTTTTGAGTTAATAATCTCTCGTAATTTTTTTTTTTTTCGCTATGTCTATTGGTGGGGAAGAAACAAGTTTTGGATACGATGGATGTGACATCGACGTGTCTGCGACAATTAGGAGGGTTGAGAGTCTAGAATCTCCCAACAAACAGGAGTTTTTTTTCCTCTGTAAAGTCCACAATCATTATCTGCGAGGCTGGAGAGATCCATCAATCAAAACCCTAATCTAGGCTTCAAACACTTCGAAACTCTCTGGAGTTTTTGTTGCAAAAGCTTGGATTTGCTGGAGTTGTAGTGGTGGGGGAAGCCGGAGAGGGCGTTTCATGTAATGACCAAGTTGAGTCTATGGGGACCCTATTGCTAATGAAGCCCATTACCGTAGCGGATTTCGGTTATCGAAACGGATCCAAAACCGGCCCAAATCCGTTATGATATAATATAAATGTGGGGTTGTGGTGCTAGGGTTTATAAGAGCCGAAATATTTAGCCGAAATATTGAGCCGAAGAAAAAAAGGGTTTGGGCAGCTGAAACAAGGTTGGCTCAAATTAATTTTGGCCAAGACAAATAATTGTGCTGCTTGATTTCGGCGAGGTTGTGGCTGCTCCTGCTGCTGTGTGGTGCGGCCTATAGCAATTTTTTTGCCAAAAGTGAAATAAGGTACTCTTGTTCGCTGCGTTTGTTGCGGCAAAGGAGGTGGCGAGGCTCTGCTGAATTTATTTCAGGTGAAAGGATTCTTCCTTTGGATTTTCGGTGGTAGAAGCAAAGAGGTAAATCACTGCAACAAGAGGTTAATTTGATTTCAAAATCTTGTGTGATTTTTTTGCCAATTCTCTTGTGGTTGAGAACTAGAAAGTTGTAATCATTTTTTTGATATAGTGGAAGTTTTTCGATCGTGTCCCCGTGGACGTAGGCATATTGCCGAACCACGTTAAATCTGCGTGTTCTCTGTCTCCGCTATTTTTCTCTTTGGTTAACTATTTGATTCCGCTGGTTGTTGCATTAGTATTATTTCGCTATCTTTTGCTAACAATTGGTATCAAAGCCCTGGTTCGGGTCAGATTTCACTCAGATCGGTGTTGATTTTGAGTGGGAGTTATGGCGGAAGATAGGAAGGGAAAGATTAAAAAATTTGATGTGACAGATTTCCAATTGTGGAAGTTACAGATGGAAAATTATTTATATCAAAAGAATTTACATCAACCACTGTTTGGAGAAAAGCCAGAAAAGATGACAGATGAGGAGTGGGAATTGTTGGATAGGAGGGTTTTGGCGCAGATTCAATTGTGCCTGACAAAACAGGTTGTGTTCAACGTCTCCAAGGAGAAAACCACTTCAGCTTTGATATCAGCGTTGGCTAAATTTTATGAGAAGCCGTCTGCTTCAAATAGACTGTTTCTAATGAAAAAGTTGTTCAACTTGAGAATGCCTTCTGATAGTTCAGTTGTTAATCATTTGAACGAATTTAACACATTATGGGCACAACTTGAATCCTTAGATTTTGTCTTTGCTGATAACATTAAAGCTTTGATGTTTATGTGTTCATTACCAGATAGTTTGAGTAATATTGTTATGGCCATCAGCAATTCTTCCAATACTGCTCTTAAATTCAATGATGTGAGTACAATCATGAATGATGAATTGATGAAAAAAGTATGGGTGAGAGCACAGTTTCTACAAGTACTGCTCTGTCGATTGATAATGATAGAAGAAAGGAAAGGGGTAAAATTTTAAGCAGGGAGTTAAAGCAAAGAGGAAAATCAAAGTCTAAGGGGAAGTTCAAGAAAAAGTTAGTGTATTGGAAATGTAAGACAGAGAGCCATATGAAGAAGGATTGTCCAAACAAAAACAAGGAAGGAGCGAATGTGGTGAATCCAAGTAAAGAGTATGATGACTTGTGCTTGTCTGCTCATACAGAATCAAGGTCAGATCCGTGGTTTGTCGATTCAGGGGCTTCTTTCCATTGCACTGCTCGCAGAAAATGGTTTGAGAATTATGTCCAAGGTGATTTTGGGTATGTGACTGTTGATAATGGGCAGGAATGCAAGATTATCGGTAAAGGGACAATTCGGTTAAAGTTGCACAATAGTGGAAAGTTGCTTTTACAAGAGGTCAGACACATACCTGATTTGAAGAAGAATTTGATATCTGTTAGCAAGCTGGATGGTGAAGCTTATCAAATCTCATTTGAGAAGAAACAGTGGAAAATCAATAAAGGAGCAATGGTAGTGGTCAAGGGTGAGAGAGTGGGAACTCTATATTTACTCTCAAGCTCGGTTGGTCACGTTGTTTCTTTGGCCACCGTGAAGAATGAGAAGGCTACCTTATGGCATTAGAGGCTCGGTCACTTGAGCGAAAGCGGCATGAGGGTATTGCAATCCAGAGGTATGTTGACAAATATGAAAGATACTAATTTTGATTTTTGTGAGAACTGTGTATTTGGAAAGTAGAAAAGAGTTAGTTTTAAGAAGGATGGCAAGGAGAAGAAAACCGAGAGATTGGAGTTGGTGCATACAGATGTATGGGGGCCTTCTTCGGCGAAGTCTCTTGGAGGTAATTCTTATTTTGTCACTTTCATAGATGATACAAGCAGGAAAACATGGGTGTTCGCACTTAAGCAGAATTCGATGTCTTCAAAATCTTCAAGGTATGGAAAGCTCTTGTTGAGAATGAAACAGGTTTGAAGGTGAAATGTTTGTTGTCAGACAATGGTGGGGAATTTTGCAATAGGGAATTCGATGACTATTGCTCTACCCACGGGATTAGGAGAGTAAAGACTGTACCGAGGACACCGCAGAAGAATGGCGTGGCTGAGAGGATGAATAGAACCATTTAGGAGTGAGCTCGGAGTATGAGACTACATGCAGGTTTGCCTTTGCAACTTTGGGGAGCCGTTGTAGATACGGCAGTTTATCTGATCAACAGGAGTCCAGCTAGTGTTTTAGATGGAGGAATTCCAGAGGAGGTGTGGTCTGGTAAGACTGTAAATTATTCATTCTTAAAGGTATTCGGTTGTATAGCATATGCACATGTGGATCATGAGATGAGAAAGAAGCTTGATTCTAAATCTCAGAAGTGTGCATTCATTGGATACGGTGGCGACGAATATGGTTATCGCTTATGGAATTATGAGCATAACAAGATAATTCGTAGCAGAGATGTAGTATTTAATGAGGGCTGTATGTATAAAGACTGAATGGAAAGTAAGAGTGACAATGCAGTGGAAAAAGAGTACTTGGAGCTGAATGAGCCACAGGATGGGATAGATCCCATGGATAAAAGAAATGAAGAAATACCTACATCTGAAGGAAAAGAAATGGCTACATATGAGAATACACAAGTTTCAGATGAAACCGAACAGGAGAGAGAGCCATTGACTGAAGTAGATGGTTCCAGTACTTCATCAGAGAGTGTTCCCACTTTGAGGAGGAGCACGAGGATAAGGAAGCCAACCCAAAAACTTTGTTTTTCATTATATCATATTTTGTATACTGATGCAGGTGAACCAGAGAGTTACCAAGAAGCTATGTAGGATAAACTTCATCTTAAGTGAGAGCAAGCCATGCGTGATGAGATGTCTTCTTTGGAGGAGAATCACACATGGGAATTGGTGAAGCGACCGGAAAAGATGAAAGTATTGCATAACAAGTAGGTATACAAAGTAAAACATGAGATAGGAGGGACACAAAGGTTCAAGGCTAGACTTGTGGTAAAGGGATACGGTCAGAGAAAAGGTATTGACTTCAATGAAATATTTGCACATGTTGTCAAGATGACTTCTATCAGAGCAATACTAAGTATTGTGGCTGTGAAAGGACTGTATTTAGAGCAGCTCGATGTGAAGACTGCTTTCCTTCATGGTGATTTGGAGGAGGAAATATACATGGAACAGCCGGAGGGATATGAAGTTAAAGAAAACGAGAATTGGGTATGTCGACTAAAAATGAGCTTGTATGGGTTAAAACAAGCGCCGAGGCAATGGTACTTGAAGTTCGACAAGTTTATGTTGGATTCAGGTTTTGCTAGAAGCAATTCAGATCATTGTGTATATCTACAAAAGTTTAAGGATGGTAACTTTATTATACTTACTTTGTATGTAGATGATATGCTTGTGGCTTGTACATGCATGAAGAAAATTAATGATCTGAAAAGAAAGTTGGCAGGAAGATTCTCTATGAAGGACATGGGTGAGACTAAACAACTTCTTGGAATGCAAATTACCCGAGATAAGAAAAGTAAGAAATTATGGTTATCTAAGGAGGGGTACATCAAGAACGTGTTGAAGAGATTTAAAATGGAGAATGCAAAACCGGTAACTACAGCTCTTGGTGGTCACTTTAAATTGTCAAAAGAGTAAGGTGCTAAGACAGATGAGGAGACGAGACACATGGAGAATGTGCCTTATTCATCGACCGTTGGGAGTCTCATGTATGCATGGTGAGTACAAGACCAGATATTGCACATGTAGTGGGAGTAGTGAGTAGATTCATGAAGAACCCTGAGAAGGAACATTAGCAAGCGGTGAAGTGGATTTTCAGGTATTTGAAAGGTACTTCAAAGTATTGTTTATGTTTTGGGGGTGATAACATTGATGTGCAAGGTTTTGTGGATTCGGACCATGCGGGTGATAGAGACAATGGCAGGAGCACTACTGGTTACGTCTTTACTGTAGGAGGGACAACGGTAAGCTGGGTTTCAAGATTACAATTAATTGTTACTTTATTTTCGACAGAAGCTGAGTATGTTGCAGCTACAGAAGTAAGTAAGGAGTTTATTTGGTTGCAGCGATTGATGGGTGAGTTGGGTTTCAATGGAGTGGATTGGAGGTTATTTAGTGACAGTCAAAATGCAATTCATCTTGCTAAGAACTCGGCATATCATTCACGGACTAAACATATTCACTTGAGATATCACTTTATTAGATTCTTGTTAAAGGATGCCAATTGAAGTTGGAGAAGATTGAGGGCAGTAAGAATCCTACAGACATGTTGACAAAGCCGGTTGATGGGAAAATGTTGAGCTATTGCTCAACTTTGGTGCATTTGTGTTGAATGCTGAAATCAGGACTTTAAACGATCGAGGTAAAAACTTTGGACACTGGGATTATCATGTATAGAGATTACATTTTTAGCAATGGTCTCCAAGTGGGAGATTGTTGCTAATGGAGCCCATTGCCGTAGCGGGTTTCGGTTTACTGAAACGGATCCAAAACTGGCCCAAATCCGTTATGATATAATATAAATATGGGGTTGTGGTACTAGGGTTTATAAGAGCCGAAATATTTAGCCGAAATATTGAGCCGAAGAAAAAAAGGGTTTAGGCGGCTGAAACAAGGTTGGCTCAAATTAATTTTGGCCAAGACAAATAATTGTGCTGCTTGATTTCGGCGAGGTTGTGGCTGCTCCTGCTGCTATGTGGTGCGGCCTGTAGCAATTTTTTTGCCAAAAGTGAAATAAGGTGCTCTTGTTCGCTGCGTTTGTTGCGGCAAAGGAGGTGGCGAGGCTCTGCTGAATTTATTTGTAAGGATTCTTCCTTTGGATTTTCGGCGGTCGAAGCAAAGAGGTAAATCACTGCAACAAGAGGTTAGGATTTGATTTCAAAATCTTGTGTGATTTCTTTGCCAATTCTCTTGTGGTTGAGAACTAGAAAGTTGCAATCCTTTTTTTGATATAGTGGAAGTTTTTCGATCGTGTCCCCGTGGACGTAGGCATATTGCCGAACCATGTTAAATCTACGTGTTCTCTGTCTCTACTATTTTTCTCTTTGGTTAACTATTTGATTCCGCTGGTTACTGCATTAGTATTATTTCGCTATCTTTTGCTAACAGACCCCTGTTGAATAGGAGTTTCCCTTTCTTTTGAGTTTATAATCTCCCGTAATTTTTTTTTCGCTGTCTATTGGTGAGGATGAAGCAAGTTTTGGGTACGATGGATGTGACATCGACGTGTTTGCGACAATTAGTAGGGTTCAGAGTCTAGAATCACCCAACAAACAGGAGTTTTTTTTTTTCCTCTGTAAAGTCCACAATCATTATCTGTGAGGCTGGAGAGATCCATCAATCAAAACCCTAATCTAGGCTTCGAACACTTCGAAACTCTCTGGAGTTTTTATTGCAAAAGCTTGGATTTGCTGGAGTTGTAGTGGTGGGGTAAGCCAGAGAAGGCATTTTCTGTATCGACCAAGTTGAGGCTGTGGGGACCCCCGTTGAACGGGAGTTTCCCTTTCTTTTGAGTTAATAATCTCCTGTAATTTTTTTTTTGCTCTGTCTATTGGTGGGGAAGAAGCAAGTTTTGGATACGATGGATGTGACATCGACGTGTCTGTGACAATTAGTAGGGTTGAGAGTCTAGAATCTCCTAACAAACAGGAGTTTTTTTCCTCTGTAGTCCCACAATTATTATTGGTCAAACGTCGATTTCGCTTCCATCTTGAGTGTCAGATTGCACCACATAAGAAGGGTCTTCCACTGTGGTCGTGATTTTGTTTTCAGCGAAGTTTGAGTTCTCTTCATTGCGATTGCTGTCAAATTACAATAATCTTCAAAATTATAATGAAAAGAAAATTACAATAAAATAGAAAATAAGAAGAGAGATTTATAGATTTATTTCTCTTTTTATAAAAGTAGTGGGATGTTTACGTGACTATGAAGTTACTTTGATCCCCGTTAACTATCTGACGTAGATAAGAGAGAAGAACATCATGGCGACAGCCAGCTTGCTTTCTTAAAGGAGCCTAGGCACGTATATGTAAATTTAGCTGGATAACCTGTACGCACTCGAGAGCACGTCGAATGATTGATCTTAGGTTCTCCAAAGATACCTTCTACAATGCCTCATGATGCCTATTTATAAGTATGAGGTCGTTAGATCACCTACCTTATAGTTAAGGATAAAAGTATACTATAATCCAATCAAATATTTGGTTTAATCCAATCAAATATTTAGTTTCTTTTTTAATCTAATTTGGTTCAATGTATCTGGTTTTGATTTGATCAAAAGATTCAGTTAGTGGAATATTTGAAAGGATCTCCTCCTATTTCCATTTAATTATATTAGATTTAATTTGGATTTAATTACATCTGAGATCTCCATCTATTTTGGGATTTTGTTATGATTCTTTGAGATATTGGCAGAGGGCCCCTCCTTATCAATTTTTTCCTATCAACAAGGTGGAGACAAATACTTGATCCATAACTTTATACCACTTAACCCACACCTAAACCAACTAATCTAGCTATCTAATTGTGATTAAAAATATAGTTGATCCTCATCCAATTATTAGGGTGAGAATTGATTTGGTTTTCATATCATCTAGGATTTTATCTTTAATTAGGATAATAAATCGAAATGGAAACCCAACCCCTAATAAAAAGATAACAATAACCAGCCCTCCTTCCCAAAACACAGAAAAATAAAAGCAAATGCAAAGAATGTTGAAAATAAAAATGGAGGAAGAAGAAAGGAGTTCTACATATGATGCCTTAGAGTGTGTTTGGAGATTCCAATGCTTTTTCTATACCAAACCGTAAGATCTAACCTTGAACTCATGCCAAGGTGAGTTATCTCACTCATAAAACATGTTAAGTATGTTATTTAGATTTTATTACCCTTGATTTTATAGATAGAATAAGTACAATAGTGCTTATAAAAAGAGTTTTGCTGAAATAATGCATAAAAAATGAATTTTTATGTGGTTCTTATAGCAAAAGAATATTTTTATTTTAAAACAGTTTTAATTTATGGCATTCATGTTTAAAAAGAATATGTTTACATCTTTTATTTATTGGTCTATGCGTTCTAATTCTATTTTGTGTGTTGAATTCCATTAAAATATGACTTTTATGGGAAAGAGATAAACAAGACATGGTACGATGGATACAGATGCAAAGGTGAGATTTTCTCAATGCTTTAAAGGTTTAACATTGTGTTTATTTTATTAAGCCATTAATATATGCAAAGTATATGGTCCTATTCGTTGCATGACATTGAAAAGAAATTTCAAAAAAAGTGAAAGCATCCTTACCATGTTGTTTGATGACAACCTTATCGACAGTCATTTTGGTAGTGGTTTTGATAATATTATACTAGTACAATAATTAATAAGGGCACTACAGGCAGCTACTTCATTAGCAGCAGCAACAACAATGCTCTGTCTTTGGGATAGTGACTATGGAGGGACGTTATCAATAGCTTGTATGGCCTTATCAATAGTTAACCTCCGTCAATGACCGATAAGTTTTTGTGATTGCTTTTATTATGACGACTGATTTGCAACTAATATTAGTGAATAGATTAATGATAAAAACATTGATATAAATTATTGAACATAATATATTAGTAATTGATTCAACCTAACTCAATGAAATATTGATTTGATATAATATAAGGCACTGACTGAATATTGGAACTATTATATTATGTGATTGATAATAGATTATTAAATTACAACACTATTATACTGATTATTATTATTATTATTATTACCAACCTTTAATTATGATCATTAATTCACTCACTGCAATGAACTAACTGAACAATTGGTACTAAATTAAATAATACATTAGGTTTGGAAAAATTTGGAATATATGTGATTTAATACCTAAATATAATTGTACCACTGCTTTTTTTTTTTTGAGGATCAAGATAGGTTACTGTCAAAATTGCTATATTTTTCTATAGGGAGGATTGTAATAGGTTCCGATTAAAATTACTGTATCATTTTTCTGCAAGTTGATGCGGATGCATTCAAACTAGTGAAACTCATATTATTTTAAGTTTCCAAATTCCCTATCTAAAAGATGTCAATTAAAAGATTAATGTTATGACACATAAATTGATAATGATATGAGTTTTTTCATTGTTTATTTACGTATTATCTTACTTGTCATTGGGATATTGTTTTCACATGATTTAACTATATTTTATTAGGTCATTTTACTGATAAATGTCGTTCTACATGACCTAACGCAAATCTTTATTGAGACATTATGGATTATTTACCGGAGCAAGTGGAATTACAAGACAAATGGATTATTTATTTTATTATTTTTTTTACTAGTTGAACTTTAACAGTTCCTAGAAAAGCTGTAATAAGTGCCAATTGCATGTGCAATTAGTTGATTTGAGACAATGATTTTATTCAAATAGTATTTTTATGGTTTCAAGATATTTATGTAGTTATATTTCCCTAAACTTGCTTTTATGCAAAATCATATTATTGATGTGATTTGTGATAATTGTTTATTTTAGGATATTTATTTTCCATATTTCTATTTGTAATCTGACTATATTTCTTATTAAGACTAGTCGAGCTATCACTTGTTGCCAAACTTTCAGTGATCAATATTTCGAATAATAGGACATTACAGGTGGTATTAGAGCACAGGCTCTTTAAACTAGTTCAAGCGATTTGGACTGACTTAGATCTCTTTACAGTCAAAAGCCTCTGAAACAGTTTATTTCTTAGACTATTTTGGTTAAAACACAACTATGTACATATATAACTTTGTGAGGTGTATATATTTACTATCGTTACTAATATATTAAATAAAAACTTATTTTACCCTTTTTTTCAAAGATATGGCTTGTCATCCTAATGAGAATGAAGCTAACTCCAATTCCACTGCGACTGTAATTGTTGCCAATGAAGTGTTGGAGTGCATGATAGGATAGTCGATGAACAATAGCAACAGGTGAAACTTTACAAGCATGTGTGATGGCAGCCTTAGATGGTGTTGCAGCACCAATGAATCAATATCCTAAAGCCATTTTAGACTTCAAACATCTTCATCCATCTATTTTATTTGAGACAATAGGAGCATTGTAAGCTAAGTAGTGGACAACGGAGATGGAGAACTTAGTGAGAGCAGCTCGAGTTCTGGATATGGGCAAGGTGGATATCGCCAATATTCAATTAACAAATATAGCCAGAATTTTGTGGCAATTGGAGAAGAACATGCAACCCCATCCAATCTTGTGGGATGTTTTCTCAATGAGCTTTCATGCAAGATTATTTCTGAGAGCAACTAGGAGATAGATGGAACAACAATTCATCACATACAGGAAAGATAGTGGATGAGTATGCGTAAGAGCTTATTGTCTTAATGTATTTGCACTTTACATTGTAGCAGATGAGACGGACTGTGTGCATCGCTTCTAGCAAAAATTGAGGTTGACATCCAAAAGTATTTGGTGACTTCAACCGGTTGGAGACCTATACTGAGGTTATTGATGCATCACCTGATATAGAGCAGTTAGTGTACACAAAAAAGACGATTCAGTCGTCTGTAGCTAAGAGAGCAGCCAGTCGAGTGCCAAGAGGAACTTCATCTAGGAATTCTAAGAAGTGCCCAGTCACTTTTCTACAGCCAAAGATTATTTGCCAACATTGTCAGAAACCAGGGCATAATATTAAGGATTGTAGGTATCCTAACAATTTATGCCTAGTATGTAGATCAAGTGAGTACATGATTAGATATTTCCATAGGAGAGGAATACAAGATCAGCACCTTACCCTCTAGTACCTCAAATGTAGCAACAGCCATAGAAGAATAAGAATGGTAAGCAGAACAGGCAGCCATTTGCACCTTAGAGCAAAAAATATGAGCAGGCTAAGAAGAATGTGGCAATGGACCGTAGTCGTCGATAAGCATACAATCTGATAGTAGAGAAAGCAAGAAAGTCATATGACATGTATAAGATACAATTCTAGTATACCATGTACCTACATTGGTTTTATTTGACTCAGAAGTGTCGCAAGTTTGAGTTCGTGGGAGGCAATGTCTCATGCAACCGGTAGAATTTAGAGCTCATCCAACTATTAGCACATTTGGATGCTATCCCAATAGAGATTCCAGTGGTGTGAGAATTTACAGAAGTTTTTGAGGATTTCTTGATATTACCATCAAACAGGGCAGTGGAGGTCACTATTGTACTACGCCAGTCTCACAGGCCCCATATCGAGTGGGTCCAGTAGACCTAGAAGAAGTTAAGGATCAGTTGGATGAGTCAGAATCTCTAGGCTTCATCAAATCTACTACTTCACCTAGTGGAGTGCCATTATTTTTGACTGGAAAGAAGAATGGAAGCAAAAAATTGTATATTGATTATAGAAAATTGAATAGTATCACTATTAAGAATCGATACCCACCACCGAGGATTGATAATTTGTTTGATCTGCTTGGCAGAGTATGACATGTGGTATCAAGAATCAGTTTTGGGTTTCAAAGCTCGAGACTAAAAACCGACCAAATTATTCGGTTCGGTTCAGTTTTACTTATTAGTGTTGGTTTTAATTGGTTATTTTAGTTTTAACCTAGCACTCGTAAGAATAGAATAGAATATGATAATTAAAGATAAGATAGGATAGGATAAGATATTGATAAGACTAAGATAATTCTAGAAGGATTTAGTCAACTAATTTATAAGTAGAAATTTCAAATTAAAGAATAGGATTTATTATGATAGGCTTTAAATAGAAAGGCACTCTAGTTGTACTTTAATTCTAACTTGCTATGCGTAAGCAACAATTTATGAGAATATGATAAATTTGAGAGACTTTAGGATATTAAGTTAACTAATTACTATTATCATCACTATTATTAGGTCATTAATTTTAGTATAATGCAGTTAAAATTTAAAATATAGTATTTTTCATCAGGGAAGAAGGTGGTGTTGTAAGAAGCGTGACTGTCTGGAATTTATGCTGGAGGCTATGCATTCAATGCCTCAGGTTTTTCAAGTTCACCTCAGGTTGTGCCTTGGGGTAGGCTGCTTGCTAAAACTGAGAATCGATGTGCTCATAGGAGCGGACATGAACCCAGAGCAGCATCATCAATATTGTATCTCGCAAGCCATAGCTCAAAATACTACTCTTATGGATTTTCCCTTCATGAGATGAATGTTAGCAATTATCATACGATGGTGAATGCGTAATAGATAGAATATAATACCAGGATGATGATGGGGTTGAGCCTTCCAGGATAATGTATTTGTTGGAAATATTATTAATTTAAGAAGGATAAAATTTCAAATTATTATTATTAATTATTATTACTAATCATTACTTTTATGAAAATAATTGTAAACTTTTTTATTTATTATTTCATATATTTCATATATATATATATATATATATATATATATATATATATATATATATATATATATATATATCTGAACTTGAATTTGAGAGTATTTGTGACGCTTGAGAGTAATCAATAAGGAAAGCAAATACTTATTGTTTTAAATTTTGTTCTTGATTTGACATGATATAAGGATATGATTTATTATATACTAAGGATAACATGAGACTTTATACTAGGAAACGTGCTAATAATTGTTTGATTTGTTAGGTGAAAACTATTTGAGATCTCTTCGATAAAAGTTCATGGCTCAAATGGTTAAATATAATCCTTTGCATAATTGTAGAAGTCATTTCTCTTTTGTTTATTTGGATGAGAATTTTTTCAGGAAATATAAAGAAATAATATTGGTGTCATTTGCTAAGGAGTTCATATATGAGTATCGTCTCACATTGGATAGAACAAGAAAAGTTCATAGTTTAAATAAAACATTAGGCCCTCCTTGTGTCAAATTGGTACTAAACTTTGTATTTGAAATATATCATGCTCTCAACGGGCCCAATGTTTCTCTCTAACAACTAGTATCAGAGCTTAAAGCGGTCAGGTGCAATTTTGGGTCTAGTTTCCCATGGTTCTTGTAATAACATTTTTTTTTTTGTCATCAATAATTAGATTAAAAAAAAATAAAATAATAAATATGACTCTTCATTCTTTTAACTCCCAAATCTTTCTTCTTTTCTAGTTGTAAACTTCTTCATTTTCTCTAACCTCCAAGCCCTTTTACCTTTTTTTTATGAATTCTCCAAATTAAATTAACCTTTTTAATTCTTAAAATTAAATCTTTATAATTCTTTTAAATTAGCTCAAACCCTTCATATTCCAAACTCACAAATCCAACACTATATAAATCTAACATTTCTTCTCAATTTAACATGTACAAACTAAAACTCTCTAAAATTCTTCTTCTCTCTCCTCACTTTGCCGGAGCACCCAAATGGATCGGCCGCCAAAGTCACCACTTATACTAGACTTGCCACCTCTTATCGAAGCATCTCGTCGCACCGCTGGTGGAACTACCACTCTCTCGTTAGAGCCGTCACCCCCTTCTCAGAGCTTTGTCGAAGAAACCTCCTTCTTCCTCTTCAATCTCACTTGATTGAGATTGTTTCAATGTGATTGATAATTGTTTGATATCGAAAAATAAATCGAGGTGAGTTCTTTCGTAACTCACTAAACATACTATTTTTTTTAGAGAAATATTATTCATTTATTATTATTACGAATTGAATTTAGACCTAACATGGACTATATTGAATGACATTGGGTTGGAAGAGAAAGTAAATGATGGAAATATATTCTGTTTTGACTGTAAACTTGTTGAGTTGTATAACTGAATAGTTTGCACACTATAGGTGCATGGTGATTTGTTGAATCACACCTAATTATTCATGTTTTGCTTTATAGCTGTTTCGACTCAGCACCAGACAATTCATGTAACCATTTTCTGGATTTATACAGAAGATAATCGAAACAGTGATATCCCCTTAGTTAGCTTTACTATTTATATGACATACTAGATAAATATATCTTTG